>CM062348.1:9938482-10552463 GCA_031216105.1 Dalbergia cultrata | reverse complement strand
GAAGTAGAGCCACCTCTACAGTCGAGGTAGTGAACATGTCAAAGTTAATTGCCTCAGTAATTATTTCAACCTTTGCAAACTGAAATTCAAAATTGTTGAACAAAATCTAAAAGGCATGTATCATGAACAATCACATAGCTGTTGCCCTGCAGTAAAGACTATAAGGAAGCACGTAGGACATTGCTGCACCCTTACCTCATCTGCAATCATGGCAATAAGTGCTGAATTGCTTGTAGGAATTTGAACTCTGTTGGCCATTGGTAGGACTGAATATGACAAACGAGAAACAACCAAAGGACGGAGAGACTGTTAAAAAACTTAAGCAGCCATAGGTATTAGACAGTGAACAGTATTGAACCAAGAAAATGCAATTCATTTCTAAAACATGTTATGCACGATTATATCATACTATCCATTCATCACTATGAATCAATTTGGAACCCTCTTAATATCGGGTTTAAATTTTCAGCAATGGGTTTTTTCCATTCATGGAATACCAAAGAGACTCCAGCTTGAAAATTGTAATTCTCAGTCAACAACCACAAATCTTATAACCTTTACATGAGACTCATCGAAAATATTATGATCCTATACTTTTCATTTCTCCCAATCACAACAATGGAATAGAAGAAGAAAAAAATTAGGACCTATAAATTGATAAAGGGAATGCGAATTGGAGCACGTGTCAACAATCTGTTAGCTGTTAAAAGTGATCTAGCGAATCATGAATCGGAATTCCATACGAGAAGATCGAAGTAACCAGCATCATCATCATCAAAAGAACTAAACCGCAAAATTTTCACAACTCAAGAGCATAAGAGAATTAGAACTCACCAGATCGAAAGGGCGGAAAAGGGAGCAGCGGGCACGACGGAAGAGTTGAGAGGCGTACGGCCGCGCGTGGCCGACGGGAATGGTTGGCGTAAGAGGAGCGAGGCTGGGAGGTGTCTGGTCTGGTTTGGGGCCACGTGCTATCCGAGTATGTTCATAGGACCTCTTTCTCTTGCATTATTATTATTGCTATTATTTTTAAATTGTCTTTTTTTTTATTTTAATGATATCGGTTTTTTTCGCTTTTTTACCAAAACATAAAAAATTAGTTATTTATGGGTATTGGCATTATTCACCAATATACCCGACCTTTTTAATAACAGCATTATGTTTAACCGGTCAACACATTGCATGTAACGTGCAAGAATATAATACTTCAAACAGTGCAACGTATTAAGCTGTTTCCAATTTACAAGGCTGACTGGCGCATCGTTTGACCAGTGACACGTGACGTTTGAACCTATTATATACATCTGACAGTCAGACTTATTTTGCAAAACTATTGCGCTTAATACATTACACGGTGAAACATATTGGTCGCCCAAATGTGCACAAAAGCGATACGAGGCTAAGGCGTGGACCACAAGCAGCGTTATATATATATATATATATAAAGAGAATTGCTAATAAGCAGGTTGAAAAGCTTTTAAGTAATAGAATTGAATTCAATTCTTATATTTAGAATAGATTAGTAGATAAAAGAATTCACTTCAATTTCTTGGTATAGAATCTATCTAAAAATGAATTGATTTGTTTATTTTTATAATTTTATTCTTTATAAATAAAACTTAATATTTTACTAACAATTTCAATTATTCATTAGAATACATGACATAATCAAAATAACATGAAAACACACTGCAAAATAAATCAAAACCAAACCAAAACATTCTACAAAATAAAATCCTGCAAGCTAAAAATTGAAAACCATAGGAAAAAAAAGAGAGAATCAGGCTTGGAGTTATTGGCTTGATGCAAAATAAAAGTACACACACAAAGTTACAGGCTTGGAGTTGTTTCTCAAAAATGCAAGGGATATGCCTTTGAAAAATGCACTCTTTAGATAAAATTAAAAAGCAGAGGAGCAGCTTCTAACGTGGTTTGCAAAAACAACAGAAAATTGGTTATCTCTTGAGAACTTATTTTTCAGCATTCATGTGTATACTAAGTGTGAAACAAACCTTTACTGTGTTCGTTCCCCCACAAAGAAAGGAATGATAAAACCTCCAGTTGACTGGGCGGTGGCAGTAGCGGCACTGTGAGACTGGTGGCCGACAATGGTAGTAGAGAGGGTGAGGGAGGAAACATTACATAGTTAAGTAAGTTAGTAATTTCAATTTTTTAGATCAATTCAATCAACAAATCAGGCCTCTTTTGGTTTGATTTATTTTTAAAAGTTTTGGTGGAATTGAATTCTTGTGAAATTTAGTTTCTTGGCTCAAATTTTATTCCAAGGCAATGAATTGAATTCCAATTTTTGAAGGAATTCAATTATTAGAGATTCCGGCTGAGAGAGAAGTTAGAGATGATTTAGAGAAAAGTATTGAGAGGTAAAAGGAATAGAGGCTAAAAGTGGAGAATATCAATAAAAGTGTAAAATAACTAAGAACAACAATCTTTACTACAGAAATCAGTGTGGATACACCTTGGCAAATCTCAATACACAGGTAATTTAATGTTTTAATTTTGTTTCTTAGTATTGTTCCAGTTAAATAATTTAATTTAATTTCATACTGTATTGCACCTTTCAGCATGCGTAGCTGATACACCATTAGAATTATTTGCTTGTTAAATTCAAGTAACTTATGAAGAATTTTGGCATAAAGCTCAGAATTCATAAAAATTCATAAACGAATAAATACTAAAAAGTATTGGATTTTGATAGCAAAACTGGACTCCATCTTTGAGCTTTAAATATTCTAACAATTATAATGAACAATCATATAATATCTCCTAGCTTTTTTTTTTTTCAAAGACACTCACAAAAAAAAACAGAAAAACTCACACACAAAAAAACTCTCTAATCTGCACTTCACTTTGGACAAGAGTATTTATATAGAGATTTTCCATGTGCAATACGTCAAACTGTTGGATGTTTTATTTCTTGCATAATACGGCTAGCCGTCACCTGTATTATAGTTTTTCTGTCCTTGTATAATATAGCTGATAGTCGACTGAAAATTATTGCATTAAATACGTCTAACGGTTCGAAGTATTGCATGTGTGATGAGCCCATATTTTTCGCTTGGCTATGCAACGATTTGCTATTGAAAAGGAAAATAGTGTAGACTGATAAGTAATGTTAAAGTGATTGAATATGTAAATAATCAATTTTTTCATTTTTTTTTTTGGGTAAAAAAGCCGGGAATTTTATGGAAAAAAATAAGAAAAATTATTATTTACGGATGTACAACTAGTCTCACATTATTTACCGAAATGCACTAATTATAAATCGGCTAACAGTGGGAAGATTTAGACATAATAAATCGGCTAATAATAAAACGATTTACTGATGACACGTTTTATAGTGCAACGATTTAACAGCTACACGTGTGCACAATACGAGCCATAAATCGGCTAATAGCTAGCCGATTTATGAGTGACACGTTTTACAGTGCAACGATTTAACAGGTACGTCAGGTACACATGCTGATAGTACAAGCAATAAATCGGCTAACAGTTAGCCGATTTATGCATACTAAATTGTCCACTTGCCAACTGTTTTAAGGTCCCCACCTGTCTATAAATACACCCTCAGATGAGCACACTGCATAAGCGAAAGTGGAAAGAAATTTTTTTTTTTTTTGGTTTGTAGAGTGAGTGTTTAAAAAAAATATCTGGGAGATTTTTTATGCTTGTTCATTATAACTGTGAGATAATTCAAAACTCCCAAGAAGGAGTTCAATTTTGTTGTCAAAATCCACCACTTATTAGTGTTCGTTCATCTATGACGCTTTCTGAGCTTCATACCAAAATTCTTCACAAATTGCGTACAAGAAACAAGGAAATAATTCAAATGGTGTATCGGTTACCGATGTTGATTGGTCAAGGTGCAGTTCGGTATGGGAGTTGCAACATTGAAATTGATGATGACTTGAGGATGATGTTTGATTGTCATAATCAATTTTTGGAACTTCATGTTATGGAGGTATTTGCAGCTTTAAGGGAGTTACAGAGTGGCTCTGATGGGAACACTCCCATTCAAGCATTTAATGAATTATCTTTAGCTCAACCTTCCCAGATTATTTCGATGCCAAGTCCAGTGGTCTATGAAAACCGCGAAGAAGTAAATGGAGACAATGTGATGAGTGGCCCAACATTAAGAGAATTGGCAGCTGAAGTTGGTAGAAAGGTTCAACTTGATGGTCCAATTGCTGGGTATGAGCCTTACAATGAGGTGGTTTCTGAAGAAGAGCCAAATGATGGTAACATTTTATTTTCAGTGTTATTTGTTAATTATCTTTTTGGAACTTATGTGATTATGTTTTTAATATTATGTTATTAAGTTTTATTAATTTTTTACAATAGTTAGTACTCGTTTCCATTATCTGTGAATTAATTTGTTATATTATGCAATTTTTTTATATGCATGCTAATATTTAATATTGTGTAAATCGTTAAGTATGAGGTAGATGAAATGTTTTTTTCTGTATTTGATTGGCTAATAAAATAATTTAAATTATTATTCAGCATTATTGATTATTTATTTAAATAGAAAATTATGATATTTTGATTATACTTGAAACTCGTCAGTGCCGCATAATGATAACGATGAGATAATGCCTACTACCCAGAGTCAGCCTTTGACACAATCTCTTGTGTGTTCGGAAAGTCAACGAATTGGCCATTATTCAGGAATCAAGCACCCCTCCAATCAGCATCAAAATATATGCTCGTGCTGCCTGCATAATCCGAGCATTGGCCTCTTGTGGACCCAATTGGTACACCGCATTCCTGAGCCATGCATGGAAAGGTTATTCTTATAACGCCTCTGATAATCCTCAGATGGCACACTCCCGAGCAAGCACTCGCAGATGACCCATATATCCTCTCCAATATGGTCGACCCATCGCCCCGCCCAAGCTGGTGTGAAACATCCTGTAATGTTATGGTACACTCACCTCCAGGCAAGTGGAACGTGTGCGTCTCAGGCCGCCATCGCTCCACAAAGGCCGAAAGCAACGCATTATCGTACTCATAAAAGGGAATATGTGAGGCATGCCAAAACCCAGCCTGAATCAGGTAAGGCTCAATACGCTGATCTAATGGAACACGAGTAAAATCAGATCGACCGCGTAATACTCGACTAGGCTACACAAAAAAAAAAAAATATTTCTAAATTCATTTTACCATAAAATATACTATGAACAAAAATCGAGTTTCTAAATTCAATTAAACTTTATTTTTTGTCAGATTCTCAGAAAATTTATAACCTTAAACTACACCAAAGTAAACTTACAAACTATTATTGGATTTGTATAATAATCAAAATAAAACATAGGTAAGTCAAACTAAAGTTACATTACTAAATTATTATCAATATTAATTATTCATAAATAAAACATATTATAATCTTAAAATTTAACAAATTTTTATAAACTTTATTTAACCAATAACAACCCCAAATTAAACTAAACTTACAGATTGAAATAAATATGAATATATAAATAAATAAACCATAGTTTCAAATACATGCACTACACTATTCAAATAAAAAAATGCACAATTTCAAGTTATTAGATCCTACAACTCCATAAAGTAAAAAAAATTCATGAAACTTTTTCAGTTAATTTAACTCCTTCAAGTATAGAAATACCAATATTATGCCTCGATAATAATAGTTAGTACTTACTATTTATAAAGTTAGGTTATTTGTTTGCTTTTAAATTAAGTTTTACTTATATCTAAAAGTGCAACTTATATTTGAATCAACATAAATAAATTTTACAAGTTATAGCTATAGGTCTAACTTTGAATTTATAGGTAGGAGTTATTTTTCTATGCAAAATAAATAAAATAATGAAATACTTGTTCAAACACATTTCCATAAGTCTTATGACTATAATATAAATGAGTTGAGGAGTTAATGGAAAGACCGCTCGGTCCCTTTTTTTCTTTTTCTTTTTTAAATCTAACTTAGTTTCTATAACTACATAAATTGAAATAAGTGAACTATACTTTTCAGATTTAAAAAATACACAATTTCAAGTTATTGGTTTCTACAACTACCTACAACTGCATAAATTAAAATAAATGCAATATACTATTCAAATTAAAAATTACATTGCTAAAATAAATATCCTATAGCCCCCAAAAAAAAGTTACACTATTTAAATAAATGCAATACACTATATAAAAAAATTTAACTAATAATATTTAGCTAAAAAAATTACCTGGACATTCAAATTTGCAGAGATATGCCCACACTAATCCAGACGATATAGATTATTTTCTCCCATCTCTTTTATACTAAAGCTTTCATTGTTTCTTCCCAAATTTGAAAAAATAAAATAAAAGAAATGCCAAGCTGGTCCACCACCACGATAAGCACTGATCCAAAAGCAAGCTTTTAGTGTTTCTTATACTACTTTGGCATTCACGGTCTCTTACCAACTTTCAAACAACAAAAAAAAAATAAAAAGAAATGGCTAGCTGGTCTACCACAATGAAAAGGACCGGTTCTTTATATAGTGGGGTAGCAACTAAATCGTTTGGCTGTGGAGCGTATGTATAAATCGGCCAGCAGTTTCTCGGTTCTTTAATTCAGCTGACTTCCAGCCGTTTCTCATGAAGCCAGTGTCAGTTCTGCACGCAGCAGAATGAGTTGACAAGGACACAAATTTGGCTGACTTCCAGCCGATTTATAGCCTGCTACATCTGCGCGATGTCAGTTGACCAGTCCTTTTTCGGTGGGGAGTTGAACGTTTTAACATATAAAACGTTCAACAAAGGCAATCGCTTTGGTCGATAATTGCTTCCTATTAGCCGTTTTGCTTTAATTCAAAAATTAGTGTATATATGTAAATAATATCAAAAGGTCTATAAATCTGTAAATAATCATTTTGTTATTTTTTCCCGGTAAATTTGCCTAAAAAAGCCTCAGTTTTTCCTTCTTATTTTGATGCAGATACTGAAAATTTTCAATTATATTTTTTATATGGTTAATCTGCTATGCGATTTGATAAAATAATTATTCTTTTTCAAATTTGATATTTTAACATCAATTAGCTAAATAAAAAATTATTTTAATATCAATTACCATGTAAATAAATTAATTTTGATTATCAACCGTAATAATTAATTCTAAAAATTAATCATGTAAAAGGAATAAAATTATTTAATTAAGTTATTAGAATTAATCTAGTGGTGAGGAATTTGAGTAGTATGCTTAAGAATCTAAATATAAAATTCATTCCAAAAAATAAAATTTCATAAGTGAATTTTTTTTAACTAAACAATAATATAAACAACTTTTACACGAAATTAAACTCGTCTAAAAGTTATGGGCACTTTCATATACAAACATATGCAAAATAGTGACGTGTTTGTAATAGTCAACCCAAAATTTCTCAAAGTTTAAAGATATTGTTAGTCTGCCTATTTCCTTTTTATTTTTGGTTGGATAGTGTGCAAATTGTTTACATTGATTTTTAATTAAATTCTTGCATTTTCATAAATTTCTTAATAGTTAGTATGAGATCCATCCATTCATATGTTACTAATATATCAATATATAACTGCATAATTTTTACGTAGTTAATGGATCAAAATTGCATCATTATTTATTTTGTCATATTTTTACTATTCAACTAAATATACGATAAGAAATATATATATATATATATAGAAATTCATCTAGTGAGTCTTTTAAGTCTTACCAAAAGACATTCTTATGTACTACCCATTTTCCCAGTTTTTTTGTGTGGAATTACCAACATACACCCAAATAAAAGAAAGATTAAAATTTAACCCCTCAAATTTATAGTAGGAGCTAATTAGTCTCTCAAACTTTAAAAATGTTATTGTGGTTCCCCAAATTTTACAAATGATGAAAAATTAGTCCCTCAATCAAATTGTCGTTTAAGTTGTGTTTTGTTAACTTATTTACGTGTACTATTAATTTACATTATGAGTCATATCTTATCTCAGTCCTTCTAAATGAGATTATGTAGACTTTTATCTTCATATTCTCTTATGTCATAGTTCTATATTCAGAAGAAAGATTTTGACTTTAAGTTGTGTTTTATTCTATGCAAAAGAAAAGAGTGAGATAAGTTTTTTTTTTTATATAATTTCTCAATTATATATTGTCCTATTAGCAAAACAAATAACTACAGGATTAACCACATTTCTAAAATGTGGTTAAATAAAATTAAATGTGTGGCTAAACAACCACACACACTCCAACTCCCCCATCTTTGCCACTCACTTTCTTCGCTCCTCCGCTATTTCCCTCGGGTCTTCTCCGTACACTACTTTTGTTTTCTTGTTTTCCCTTTTGTTTTTCCTTTAATTTTTGTTTGTAATTATTTGTGCACTGCTCTCTACACTAATTGGATGTACTCAAAGAAATTGAGATGTATATTGAAACATGCTTTGTCGTCGTGAAGCTCCAGGGGTTGCTACCTCAGTGTCAGTTGATGCCGCCACCGTCGTCGCCCCTGTCTCGTGCCGCCATTGTCACCGGTGATACAACCGTCGCATCTCCAACCCTCAAAGCCACCATCTTCGCACCTCCGCCCTGCTTCGTGTAGCAAGCAGCAGCGCAGTGTCGCAGAGCACACCACCATCCTTTTTGTGTTGTAGTAAATTGGGGCTAGATAGATTTAGGGATTTTTTCCCTGTTCTTTATTCTTCCCTGTTCTTTATTGGGAGCACAAGTGAAGAAGAAATCATGGATCTAGTTTGAGGGGTTCTTAGCTTCGATTGGTGAATTTTTTTAATCCTAATTGTGTCCTTGTTGCTTTGCTTAATTTTTCTGGGTTTCGTTTATAAGAAGATAAAGTTCAAGCCTTGGAATTTGTTTTTTTTCACAAAGGTTTCCTTTTTTTGGTTTCAGAATGCAAACTGAAGGCTCAAAGATGTTGAAATCCATGTCCCAATAGTGTATGTGACTATTGTTGAAAGAGGCTTGTGTTTGTCTACCCCCACACGAACCTTCTCTGATATGTTTTGCCTTGGACTTTCTTCACTTTAGATTATAATTTCAATTTTTTATCCTAGATGCTCTCTCTCAAAATATTGATTAACTGGAAAATAAAAAAAGAGCTTTATGGTGTTGCAAACTCATACTTCCTTGATATGGTAAGGATGGTGACGGTGGTGTTGGGGCAAAGTGAGGGTGGGCATAAAGGGGGAGACCGAGAGGGGTGGATGGTGGTGGCAGTCTTATTTTTGCTCTCAGTTGCTATTATTTAGAGAAGGGAGGAGACGGCTCAATATTGGCTGGGGTTATCGGAGGACGGGGGTGCGGTGGAGGGGGGGTGCAGCGGAGGTGGTGGAGAGAGGGGGAAGTAGACGAAGAAGACTAGTAGTGAGAGAATAGCATTTAGCCACTGTTATCACCAAAAAATGAGTAAATGGAACCCTGGAAATGAGGAAGTTATTGCAATTAGTGGATATTTATGTGTCAAGTTGAGAAGAAGGCGGTTGTTGCATGTAAAAAGAAAAAATGCCAGGTGTTGTCATTACTTTGCAAAAGAAAAGTCGTGGAAAGTTATACAAATAATACTTCAAATACTTGTAGCATTAGAAAATTGGTAGCACATTGGAACGGTTACAAGTGGTTAGATTATGGAAATGATCATGTTTCTTTAGCCGTGAGTCATTGTCAATTAGCGGTGGAATACTGAGATTAGCCGTGAAGAATAACAAAATAGTTGTGGAACATCACCAATCAGTCGTGGAACATTTCCATCAGCTGTGGAAGATTACAAGTCAGCCGTGGAGTGGTTACAACCAATTATGGGCAGTTTTATTTTAAATTGACATGTGCGAAACTTGAGAAAACTGTTTTTATTGTTATAAAAGGATTCAAAAGGTTGAGGAAAATGATTCCCGGATCAACACAACTCAACTTTACATTTTATCTTTCCTTTTTCTTCTTTTTTCCTTTTTTCTTTTTTAGTTTAGTTTAGGTGTAGTTTTCATCTCTAAATTTTATTGTGATATTTTGGCGTGAAGTGTTGTAATTATTCTTGTTCATCAATGAAATACAATTTCCATTCCACACATTGTCTTCGTCCAAAACTTGTTCTCTAAAATAGTTGGAGAACTCATAACCAAGAGGTAGATTCCTCTTCTTGGTGTAATCAGCTACTATTCTTGGGATCAAAAAATGAGTTTATGTTCTTGGCTTTGTTTATTTTAATAGATTTAGCTGAACCCAAAAATTCACGTAAACAATCACATAATTATTTTACTACACGTGTCATGCTTATATACTTCCACATCGACAACTGTAGTTGTAGGTATTGATTGCCAACTATAGGGCAATAGGCACCAACAAATTGACCCTTATCCCATTAAGTAAAAAATCATGCATCCAGAAGAATTTGATTAGATGACAATATAAAAAAATTATATTATCGATGTATCTAAGTTAAATCTCTAACCTATTAGAAATTTCAAAATCAGAAAAATATTTTGTTTAATGGCAAGGTAAGTTCTGTAGACAGTTCATAACGAAAAGAAAATTAAAAATGAATAAAATAGGGAAAGGTTAAAAAAAAAAAATGAACAAACCTAGAGTAGACTAGCCCTAGACAGCCCCACCCCCACTGCACTGGTACACATTTGATTTGAGTGAACTACTAATAAAAATTCCACAAAATAAATGCACCCAGAAAGCCACACACAGCTACCCACCCACTTAACAAACGTGACAACATAGACCTTCAATTTTAAATTGAACTTCAACCCCCCAGAAAAACGAACACAACCTAAAACCTAGCCCCTTAGCTTCCTTCACCTTCTCCACCCAAAAAAAAAAAAAAACTAGCATCATCGTTCACTACACCCACTCCCATAAACCCTAATTCCACCATGTCTTCTTCCACCTTCGCCACCGTACCACCCTCCTTCTTTACCTTCTCCTCCAACCCCACTCACCCACCCCCAAACCTCCGTTTCCAAATCCCAATTCGCCGCTCCCTCCCTCGCCTCACCGTCAGAGCCCACTCCTCCAATCCCCCCTCCACAACCTCCACCACAACCAACCCGATTCTCCGCAACCTCAAAACCCTAGCCGGAGCCGCCGTATTCGCCGCCGCCGTCGCCGTCAAATTCTCCTCCCTCCCCGCCCGCGCCGAACCTCCTCCAGCCACCACCGCCGAACAACATTCCCCTCAGTCCCTCGAAGAATCCACCACAACAACATCCCCCTTATCGGAGTTCCTCGAAACGAACGAGGAGGCCGTCGGCGCGCTCAAGTCTCTCCTGCAGCGGAAGCTCGAGGCCGGAGAGGACGAAGAAGCCCTAACGATCCTCAAACGGTTATGCTCCGCCCAACCCGACGTAACGGACTGGAAGTTCCTAACCGCAAGGCTGATGAACGAAACCGGCGACGTGGAAAACGCGCGCCACGTGTATGAAGAAATCCTCGCCACGAATCCGCTATCGTTCGAGGCTCTGTTCGAGAACGCGTTGCTGATGGATCGGTGTGGGGAAGGTGAAGCGGTGATGAGGAGGCTGGAGGAGGCGCTTGTGGTGGCCGAGGAGAAGAACAAGGCGAAGGAAGCGAGGGATGTGAGGTTGATAATGGCGCAGATTCAGTTCTTGCAGAAGAACGTTGATGAGGCTTTGGGGATTTATGAGGAGCTGATTAGAGAGGACCCTAAGGATTTCAGGCCTTATTTTTGTAAGGGAATGATTTATAGCTTGCTTGATAGGAACGATGAGGCGAAGGAGCAGTTTGCAAAGTATAGGGAGTTGTCGCCTAAAAAATTTGAGGTTGATGGGTATTTGAGGACCCCTTTGTCTAGGATGAAATTGTTTGGTTCAGATGAGAGCTAGAAGTAATGGAAGTTTCCCAGGAAGAAAGTTGAGGTCTTTTTGGCAATTGAAATAATAAGGATGGGTGAATGGATACAACATAAACAAGGGCATTTTGCTTTGAGTTTTCGTTTTCATTTGTCTTTATTTTCTACTATTTCTGTTTTCAGGATTTTATTTTTTTTTGGAAGGAAATGGTGAAAACAGAAAACGGGATTTCACCGTTTATTTCATAAAGTTCTGAAGATAGTAAACATAGAAAATAAAAACGGAAAAAAATGAAAACTGAAATGAAAGAGATACAATGTTTTGGTTTTGGTGTCTAATTCTTTTTCGGGTGAGTATTGTCACCGGAATGCCCCTTAGTTAAATTCTTTTACTTTTTATATATATAAGCACTCCTAAGATGATCTTTGGGTGTAACTTATTTGTACGTTTTACTTGAGAATGATAGAGTATTACCAATAAGGATGACAGTGGAGTTGAGCTCTACTATTGCAGCAACTCGGCACTTGCTTGTGGCCTTGTGATTTTTTTCATGTTCCTCAGATGTATGTAATTTCCTTCTGGTTTTGCTGTAATTTATAAATCTCTGCTGCTTCGGATGGGTAAGGGAAAGTTGGTAACTTGCGTAAGCTAGTGACTTGTGAATGAGAGCACTTGATAGTTGATAACCTAATTGATGCTGCCTGAATTTTGATCTGCACTTATTACATGGGTGGTTCCATTGACTTGCTTTATTGCCAAACTCTCTGTTAGGTAAAGTAAGAAAAATTTTATTTATTCTTACTGTGTATCAGACATTATATTAACTCACGTATAATTTATTATTGAATTGGATGTGAAATAATTCTATGGTAGATGGAATGTGAAGGGGCATGATGTCCTATATATAGTGAGTATAAATAAGATAACTCGTAAATCTTTTGCATGCTTCCCTGTGTAAATGTTGGATGTTGTCTTGCACTTCTGCTTTTGCCCGTATCACTTATCAAATGCATCATGTTACTGGTTTATCGTTAATGATTCTTGCTTTCCCACATCTTATTATGTAGAGGATAACTGAATTTTTATTTGTAAATTTCTTTCGAGGCATAAGAAATAGTTTCCTTATCGAAAGTTATCTACAGAACAGGACAGATAACACCCATCCAATCGAAGGCCATAGCTTACCGGTTGGAAAATGGAAAACATTTTAAAAGGGTATCCCCGATATTACCTGCTGAACCAACACTCCTGTTTCTTTTCATGTGTTCTATTTGGTACTTGAAAATGGCGTCTTTATATTATGTGAAATTTTTTTAGCTTGTTATGGAAATCACATGCACATTTCATGAACATAAAACGAGGCTTTAGGTTTCTTTTGTCTTCTTTATTATTTCATTTAAAATTAAGGTATATTATACTTTTCCTATTGATTAGACCTGATTTCTTTAAGAAATTTTGTGATTTGAAAAGTGATACTTTAATCCGTGCTTCATAATTCCTGTGTTTTCTTTTTGGGGTTCACATTATGGGTGATCAGTGAGCCAACCTCATTACACAATGTTTCACATTTACCCGTCAATTTCAAGCATACTATACATCTGAACAAAGTATAGAAATATTTTGAAACAAATTGCAGAGGTTGTGTTCGTCATTATATGGAACTTAAATGCCAAAAAAAAAAAAAAAGATTACAAAAGAACATTCAAGGCCTGATATCTGTCTTGGTAGTTAATTATTTTATGTATAACAGCCCATGGTGCTGCATGTTTCGCAATTTGCTTTCATTATTAGTTAAGATAAACAAACGTAAGTAATGGTGAAGAGTCCATTCTGAATAAATATTTTAAGCACCAAATGTGAGAAGTGGTTCATTAGTATAAACTTTCATCTAATTTTTTTATTATGGATTTTCTATGAAAAATTACTATGCATACACTTTTTCCTTTTGGTGATTTATATGCATGTTATATTTATGAAGTTAATATTTTACTGCAAAGCTCATATATTACCTGCCGCATCTACCATTGCCGCCTATTGGGGGGCGGAGCTGTAGTTGGGCAGCCATGCTTATGTTCGAAAATGCTGATTAGAACATAACCCATTATAAGTTTTTATTGGGTTTATTATGACTCGTTTATAAAATATCATCAAATTTGGTCTAATTTGAAGGTTGATTTAAGGTATTCAATGTAGAGACTTTGCAATTTTAAAATTTCTAATATTAATAAATGAATATTTTTTAATAAAAGCATTATTATAATTTGTATAAAATAATATACTATATTAATATATCATTGATAATTATATAAATATCATCTATTCTTAATTACAAATCTAAATATAAATTAATCAACCATTCTTGTAAGTGGAGCAGACTTATTCTTTAAGAAATTTAACTTACTTACGACATGTACGCTTTTATTTTTTTTAAGGTGTAATAATTATATTTTCTATGGAATCGTGCGATATGTGATCTTAAAATGATTGATGGCAATAGAAATGAATTATAATCACTAAGTTTGACTGTAATGTTAAGAGTCTTCTAGTAACATGGACAATTTCTAGAGCAGACAAAAAAGATATCAAGAGTCTTATAGTTACGTTCGTGATCAAGGACTCTCACAAATGAATCCAACAAAATACATAGGATCTGTGCTTTTATATTTAAACAAAAAGAACTTATATCAATGTTAACAATGTAAAAGCTTGACCGTTGGTTAGCATATATATCTTTTTCATATATATATATATATATATATTCAACGCAACATAATTGTTTAGGAAATTATAATGGCCTGGTGAGTAATACTGGCTCCTTACTGTGATCCTGCACTAGAAGATTAGCATAACCTACGTTTTATAAAAGGAGACAATATTTTTAAATTTATATACCCTTAAAATACTTGTTTAAGGTTTACAGCAAGAAAAAACACAATCAGAACAAGCCAAAAACAGACAGTTCGAAGATATTCATTACTATATCTGTGTCTACAAAAAATCTGACAACATTTTCACAAGTGCATTTTCACTTCTTACCCTTTTTACCTCCCTTGCCTTTCTTGGATTTGTTTTTCTTCCCTTTGACATTTTCCTTGGTGTTTCCGGGTCCTGAGTTGATGCCAACTTGAGAAATCTTGGACATGTTTTCTTTTGATTCCTCCAAATCAATTTGCACGTACTCATCTGCAGCAGTGCTGGCTTCTGATGGCTCATTATCAACAATGGCAGTCTTCTTGCACAGCAAAAACAGCTGATTCAAGATGTGCACTACTCTTGGTTGTCTTGAAAGAATTTTCTTCGACAGTTCATCAATATCTGGAATTTGGTTCTTCATCAATGTATCACTGGAGAAGAGGCAAAAACACAAGGTTAATAATAATGAGCAAAGTGGTTTTTTTTAAATACCGCAATATTTATTAATGTACGAAATGTGCTGCTTTGACACAGGAAACCCAAAATAAAATTGCATAAGAAAATATATGACATGGGCAAAGTTACTTTTATAACTTACCTCACACTCAATGTTGAAGAAAGTTGCTTCATTTCATCAAGCAACCTCAACACCTCCGCCATTTCATTTTTGTTTTCAAGGTTAACAGGGTTTTGGGGTAAGCTTCCACATACTGAAGAAATTAGAAGTTCAATGCAAGGATCCAAAAAATCCTGAATAATGAGTGAAAAAAAAAGTGAGAAGAATATATTATGCAAAAGAAATGGATTTACAGTGGATACTAGACCCTTGATAGAAGTGCATTTCTAACTTTGACTTTAAACACAATGTGAGGAAAATAAAAGAAAAAGAAAACAAAAACAACATACCTTCAACAGAATGGAATAGTGAGACACCCTATCAAGGCGTGATTCATCAACTGCCAACTGTAACTTTTCCAACACATCCCAGAAGCCAAGAACATTCTTGTTAGTTTCATGTTTAATGCCACTATTCGATGCCTGATCTG
Organism: Dalbergia cultrata; assembly: GCA_031216105.1. NCBI lineage: Eukaryota > Viridiplantae > Streptophyta > Magnoliopsida > Fabales > Fabaceae > Dalbergia > Dalbergia cultrata. The sequence continues at coordinate 10,536,693 of CM062348.1, read as the reverse complement.
AACTGTTTGGGAGTCTGGAACAATTTGTTGAAGGAAACTCATTTGATGTTGTTCCCTCTGCTGTAACTGCTGCAGTTTCCCGACCCACACTGTCAACTCTATTTGGAAACAATACTTGCAACATTTGCTCTTGTTGCTGGCATACTGTTAAATCAATAAACACAGCATCTGGACACACAATTTTTGAAGAATTGTTCCATAACCTGGCTACTACCAGGGGATTGTCTATCACTTTAAATGCCTCAGCATATACTTTCAAGTCCAGGAGATTCCTGCCTTTGCAAAGAACATTATAAAATTCCAGTGGCAGTTGTGCAGTCACATGGCTCTTGCCCTTCCACAACAAATCACGAAGTATAGCAAAATGCTTCCCAGAGATGAGGTGAAGCAAACACAATGAAACAACCAATCTAAGAACAAACGATGTGAAATAATCTTTCCCATTTATGTTCGACTTTCTAATCCAGTTTTTGGTACCATTTGGATCATTAAGAAGCTGACAAATGACTTGAGCAATGAACCTGTGGACACCTTCTACATATGGCTGTGCATTACCCGTTAAACTCAAATTTGGAAGGGAGTTTCCATCCTGATAAATGAGCCATTCAACGAAACATGACTTTGTGGCAAAAATGAACCCGTTCCAGCAGGATGTTAAGAGCAGAAGGCGTTCAATAAGATAGATAAAACAACTGGGAGAAATGTAGTCATCTGCCTTTATCCAATCTACATTGTAAGTAGACTGCAAAGCTTTATGAAACCTGAACAAGCAATCCTCTGTTGAATTCCAAAGCAAGCTCTGAATGAACTCTTTCCAGGGTGGATTATCTTCAAATCTTGTTACAATTTCCTCAAGTAGTTCCTTTTTTGGATTAGCCGTACCAAGAATCATAACCGCCACTCTTCCAATTTGACCATAAGTCAACCCAACCTTTTTAGTGTTCTCATAGATGACCTCTTTCACCAAATCCTGATATGTCTCAGTCACCCTAAGAGAAACAATGTCTTTGGTCAGGGAATTCTTCCAGTCTAGAGGAATGTACCGAGAGAAACAGTCAACTGGAAGCCTGAGAAATTTCTCCAATGGTTTCAAGTTAGCTTGGCTGTGGTTAAAACACTTGGCTCCACACAGAAATTTGGAGACCTCATAGATAAGCATTAAAGACCTGAATTGACAATGTTTGGAAATAACTTTATTAGCCGAAAACTTGTAAAGTGCATCAAGGTTGTGCAAGACAGCCATGCCAACAAAAAACAATTCTGAACACCAATAGCTCTGGGCAGCAGAGACTAAACAATGAACATCAACAGAAATAAGCCTTCCATTCTTCTTCAGAAATCTATCACCCATTTTTATCACCCAATTAGCATCTGGGATGAGCAAAAGGTAAAAGTCATTTAGATTAGAAGTCTGCTTTCGGACACCCAAATAATTCAATGCAAACATTCCATGACTACTATGCTGATGAATATCTTGGGATTTGAAACATGGAAGATACTCCAATATGCGAACCATGTTATCCTTCCAACATGTCCAACAGTAAAACAGGGTCTCCACAGAAAGCTGATTCTTCAACATCATTCCTTCCAGAGAATAATCAAATGCATTGTCTGGCCAGACATACTTTGAGGAGTTAAGCTGAAAATGAAAATCCAGAAGTTTCCGCAAACACAATATTTCACCTCTCATACTTCCATACATGCGAGAAGATTTCAAATGAATCATCATCTTGAAAATATTACTATTCTCACTTGATAATATTTCAGCTTCAGTAGAAGCAAGCTCATAAAAGCTGCTTGACTCTTCCTTTGCACATGATAAGGCTCTTTTCAAAAGCTCAGCCTTCTGTGAAAACTGCTTCAATGGCCATCCTTTACTCCCCGCAGACCAAAGAGAATTGGCAAATACATAGAAAAGAATATATTCATAAGCTTCAATGAACTTACCAGCTTTTGCCAGCAGATCAGCCTCGAGCAGAATGTCACCCATCATCTTTGCAATATTCGCTGCCTCAATGAAATTCCCTAGTTCCTCTTCTAACAAGAGGAGCTCATCAAGTAAACTTAATGATAGTAAGAACTCACGTTTCAATTCCATTGAATGAAAAGCTCGAATAAATTTCATCATGGATCTGGTATCTTTATGATCATAATAATGACGAGCACAACTTTCAAGAAACTTCTGTTCCATTGTGTATAATGTCTGACTTACAACCATAGTATGGTCAGCATTTTCACTATGTTTCCAGCGTTGAATGTAATCTAAACCAATGTCAAACAACCCTCCTTTTGCACAAGCAGTCAAACAATCTGAGAAGAACCTGCCTTTAGCATACGCTTGAGCTGCAGTTTCAAAACATCCAGCTAGACAAAAGCAATCCCCTGCTCTTTTGAAATCAGGCTCCTCACATTTCTCCAAATAAAGCTTCCCTGCAAGCAGAAAGAAAATTAATCTGTTAAGAGTAGAAGTTCACAAATCTTTCAAGAGAATGCAAAGGAAAGTTAGGAGCTAAGTTGACATTTAATTATCCAACTCTATCTTCACTTCAATTTTTCTTTTATCTCTCTTCTCTATTCAAATCATAAATAAATAAAGGACAACAACATGATGAGCTCCACGGTATAGACTTAGGTTTGTTTATTCCCTCCTCATCATCATCTCCATCAAATGTTTTTTATTTAGATTTGCATGCTATGCTTGAAACAAGTACTCATTAATGGTATGACCATAACTAGAACGTCATTAACAGCTCCAATTATCCAAGTTATCAGTAGTTCTGTACTAAAATATTGATCATATAAGCTTTTGATGATATAATTTATATATAAAAAATTAAACATAAAGTAAAACAACACATATATTTATCTACAGTGATGCAAAATACCATAATTAAAATGAAGGATCGCCAAGAAGAAAATTGTGAGCAGCTGCAATAGAAGCTTTGTCTGAACAGAAATTATTAGTAGCATAATTGATCTTAGTTTGATTGAAATTCATAATCAAACAAGAAAGCCAAATGAATTTCAAGCTAAGCACATGACAAAATATTTATTTCCCTCTCACACATGATAGATGTTAATTCCACACTTGTTAAACCATCGTATTAAGTTAGCTTCAATTCTTTCCAACTAATGGGTAAAAAGAAAATTACTCAAACTTAGTAAAATCGCAAGATTTCAAGGTAAGATTTATTTTTTTAAAAAAATTAAACAACAATCAACAATACGTATGACCCAAGGCAAACATTTAACACACAATAATGCTAGTTGAACATGGGAGAAACAAATGTGACACCAATGTTGGGTTTCAACTTTTAGCCCCACATTAGTGAAATGAACTTTCTTTGTCTTCTCCTGTTTTCAAGTGCGTTCAAATCTGCAACCTGGGTAACTCAGCCCTGGAGAGGGGACATGACCATGTAGGATAAACCTGCCGTCTTTGTAGTAATAAATTTTATAATGCCTAATTAGCAAATCCTTCAAATTCAAGAAGCTAAAAACAATTCAAAGCAGATGACATAAAATTATAGACACGGATGCCAAACTTCAAATTCATACCAGCTCTTTCATGATCCCCCAAATCAGAAAAACACTGAGCAGCAATATCAACCATTCCTATTCCTTCGAAAATTTCAGCAGCTTCCCTAAGGATTGCATTTGCATCCTCAGGATTCAGATCACGCAAACGGTTTGCAGTTGCCCTAAGACCTGCAGCCTTAGACTTTTTCTCCCAGTAGGAGTCCCCAGCTCTTTCAAAACACATTGTCGCCATCTCATAGTTATTTTGATTATAGAGCTGCAAAGGAAAGTAAGAATGACATGATATTGTTTAGGAAAAAGAACTGCCGTGCAGAACTGGTTCACAAACTATAGACCTATTTGTGATATGCCATCATTCATTAGGTAAGCAAATTATAATGAACAACTTGACAAGACACCAACAACCAATGAGTCAATCAATTTTTTTAAAAATTACACTAATGTTCAATTCTTTATCTTGGAAGCACTTGAATATGATGCTTGGTTACAGAAACAACCTTTATGCCACGTGACTTCCATTCTTCTGGACTACTTGCAACTTTCATTGCTTGAGCAAGCGAATCATCCAATTCTTTGAATTGTACAAGACATTTCTTTTTCCAATAGTCGAACATAGGCCGAGAGAATTCTTCTGTGTTCTCACAAATCCACAATCTCTGTCTTGTACGAGTTATGGCCACATACAACTGCTTAAGTTCAGAACACAAAATATTGTGTTTAGACTCATTAAAACTTGGATGAGGCTTAAGTTCCTTAGGTTCCAGCATATCTTGTTCCTTCATGTACCCATATAACACCCTCCATTGATTTTTCAAAGGTGAAGAGCCAAAAAAATTGTAGAGCAATACATCCTGGAAAAGGACACAGAAGACCATGAAAAAGACATAACATACACAATATAAATAAATTAAATAAATATATGACAACCTGAAATTCCAGACCCTTGCACTCCAAAATGGTTAACACAAGTGCTTGCTTCCCTACATATTCTAAAATTTCCTTTCGAGCAAGATCATCTCGTACCAAAATTACTTGTTCTGCTCCAAAGCCAACAATTTTCCCACCTATATGTCCACTATTTCCAAAAATAGTTACAATTGCATTTTCTCTATTTCCACATTCAAGAACAACTGGAGCTTCACCATATATCAAACTGGTCTCGGGCTTCAAGACATCAATAGAATGGGGGAAAAAGTGAAAAAGAAGCTCAATGGTGCTTTGGGATAGTTTTAGCACTCCAGCATGTGTACGAAAGTTTTGATTCAACAAGAAAATATCTGAAATTTTCCCTTTCTCCTTTCCTTGATTATATGTGCTTCTTGATTCTAACACAAATTTCTTGTAGAAGAGAGACCTGATATCCTGGAATCTAAAATCAATTCCCCTAGCTATCGTTTGTGCTGTATCACCACAAAATACAAAACCCTCTTCTACATTTTGACACACATATTTAAATAAAGCAATTTGACTCATTGTTAGATCTTGCACCTCATCAATATATACATAGTGCATTTCATCACCCTTGTATGTTTTAATTCTGAGTCTACGATGGAGGTCAATTACAATATCAGCCAAGTCAAATTCCCCTTTATCCATCTTCATTCTTTCATAACTGAGATAAATATCATATATCATCTCTCTTTTTTGTTTGGTTAAACTTGAAGCTCGATTTTCAGACAAGGAAAGATAATCATCACGGCTTAGCTTGCCATCACCACCATGCTCCATAGCTTTTATACCACCTTTTATATGTGATATGATTTCAATGAACACTTTGGAGCTATCTAGCTTCTTAGTGTATTGGGAATTGAAATGAGGCCAATATACTGAATCAAACCTATCATAAGTCACCTCCTTATTTCTTATGAAGGTCTCCAAAGCAACAGATCTTACACCAAGGTTTTGATTATTGGAAGCTAGGTCACCGAATCTTTCAAAAAAGGAATTCCCCATAGTTCCATCAAGCATCATTAGAAACTTCTGAAATGTTATCACAAGTGGATAGGAGTTGACAGGCAGATCAATGAAAGAATCTGGAATATTCTTGAACTGCATTAATGTATCAACATCAATATCTTCCTCCATAGAACTGTTGTTGGCAGAGATATTCCCACCACATATACATCTGTACGCATAATGTCTAATAATATTATATACAATCCAAATCATGCATAAAATCTATGGCATAAATGAAATTTAAAAGAGAATGCAGTAAGAGTACATGGTGACCAAATTAATATTAAGGACTTGCAGAGTTATAAGGGGGACTACAGTTAAGGAGGTGGGAACGTGTAAAATTTTCATCATTTCATAGTTTCTTCAATAGAAAACAAGGTAAACATAAATTTATAGAACAAACATTCCATATTCCTTATCATGCAATTCACAACCAAAACAACAACTATGTTTCTTGGTGTGCCATTGTCAAAACTAGAGCAGAACCATACATATTATCATATCAGATCAGAAAGGGACAACAGTTGGTATATTTCATCAAACATTCCATCTTTAGACTTATATTTAAGTGAAAGTTTTTTCCTATAAAAAATAATCCTTCAATCTGAAAACTACCTGTTTGTAAAAACTATTTAAATCAACAAATATGCATGATAAAAAAAAAAAAGAAAAACCATTGCTCAAAGGATAAAGTAAGTTCCATTTAAAAGTTATAGAAATGATCACTGGCGACTACATTTGATTTCTTATTTAATTTATTATGTAAATATAGTGTCAGTAAAATATTAGTACTTATAATAGAAGCTACTTTTGATGCCAACAAAAGCTAATAATTTTATCAAAAACTAATGGATAACAAAAATTAAAAGAAAGTTGTTCTTGAATTACCAGATTTCATTAGTTTCACCACAGTTTTCTTTCCACATATATAAGGGATATAGAACACGAATAGATAAGGGTAAGGTGGATTCTAAAATAGATTACAGCAAAATAGTAAGCTTATGTCAAATTCAACAGGACATTTTGAGCTTGTTCGGTCTCAGAATATTTCCTATTTCTATTTCCTGTTTTCAAAGCTAATTAAAAAAAGGCTACCAAGTTTTCAATTTTTGGATTTTTTAAGGAAAATATTAAAACAATATTTTGTGAAAGCCAGCAAATATAAAACAGGAAACATGTTGAAAAGTAAAGTGGCACATAATTTAATTTTAAAAATAGTAAACACAAACAGAAAAATTTTATAAAACCAAACAAACCCTTAGACTATCATTCATTTGAAATGGAGAAAGAAACGCAGTTAGTTTATCGGAGAAGACGCACCTTTTGAGTCGAACAACATGATGTTTTACCGCTTGACATAGTTTAGGACTCACTGTTACAAATAACTGACGTAAAACGGGCCTATCAGTTGCAGTAGAACTCTCTTTATAATCCTGATTCAAACAAGGAACTGCAGCACCGGCAGTTCCATATGCCGCTTCAACAGAAATGTGGTGCAAGTTCTCCTTTTGAAATAACTTCATAGTCAAAATAGTGGTCTTTCCAGTACCCGATCGACCCAGCACAAATGTGCTGTTAGGAAAGAGGATTATCTCTCGTTCCTCATCTGTTACTTCAAATGGGAGGTCCAATTCATCGTTGTTACGATCAGAAAGCAAGTGGCTAACCACAACTGATGACAAAGAATAGAATTTCATCAATAGCAAACTCTCCTCAACCTTTGAATTCTCAACATAAATTCGTTGATCAGCACGAAGACTTGATTCAGAATCATTTACATTATTTTCAAGATTCTTAAATTTTATGATCTCTACAGACCTGTCCCAACACATTGGAATCTCCTTACTCCTATAAAAGAAGCAAAACAAATGACATCAGTTAGATGCAATATCTTAAGCATAATGAAATGCAACTTAAATCACTTACCCCTCAAAGCATTTCTCCTTGCAACGACTTATAAAATCGTCAGTATAGCTTCCAAATATATTATCAAGACGCTTCACTAGTTTAGGGATATCCTCCAGAGGCAGTACATCCCATATCTTTAAAACTTGCGTATACCTTGATTCTTTTACAATGTCCCTGGAACAAAGGACATAGAGACCTTCAACCTTAAATTGCTTCAACATCTGTGATGAATTCCCACAAAGCAAGTCCATTTTCATCCTTTTAGGTCTCCACCCACTGGAAATTTTGAGCAAGAGGTTAATAACGGACTTCTTTTTGCTCTCTGATCGCAGCTTTTTAAATGATTTAAGGAAGTTATTGCTGAAAAGAACCTGGCGTCCAAACCAATCAAGCAGATGATGAGAATATCAACAGAAGGAGTAATAAGTCAAGCCACAAGATTGAAAAGTGCCAAATACCTTCCATTTGGAATTCCTGAAAAGGACACTGTCAGCATTAAGCAAATCATCTAATTGGTCCAGCTCTTTCTTGGCATCCCAGATAGTTTTTGCCAAATCCTTGTCTTCGTCAGCATCAAAGAAACATTGACGACTCTTAGCATCACGCACCAAAGCTTTCCAAACATTTTCCTGACTTATTAGGGTTCTTTCACTGCCCAAAATCCATAGACAGTGCCTGTTGAATATCAAAGCAACAATTACCCCATAAGAAAAAAGCCAAAAAGATAATGCAAACTTAAAAGAATATTAAATATTAAGCTCTACCTAGCCCTTGTAAGAGCAACATTTGTCCTCTGGGGACTGGAAATGAACTCAAGTGAAGTGCTCCCATCAGTTCTAACAGTAGATAATATAATAATGTCTTGCTCTCCACCCTGGAAGCCATCAATTGTCTTCACATTCACAGAAAATCCATCATGCTTATTATACTTCTCTCCAAGTACATCCTGAATCGCAACAACTTGGGCAGCATATGGAGACACTATGCCTATGCTAAGGTTCTCCTTCAAGTCAAGCCACACTGCATACCAAGAAAAAGAAAACAAATCCAAATTCAGAAAAAATTGAACACTAACAAAGCAATTGTTTTTAAAAAGACTCATATGTCTTGTGTATTTCACATTTCACCATGCTCTCTTCTGCGATTTTCTTTGGGCAAATGGTCATCATAGAAACAATTTTAAAACACAAAGACATTGTTTCTTCCAACAATGTTACTCACGATATAAATACAAAATTGTTAATAAAACTAATAATTAAAATTTCAAATTGAGATATTACCTACTAACCTACTAACAAACATCAAGATTTAAGATCAACAAATCTTTCTTTTCTGACTAGTATACTCCTTGCGAAATAAGAAACTCTAATAATATTATAGATTACTGCCGAGAATTAAATAACAAATCACAAACCTTTGAAACAATTTTTAAGTATCTTCATCACAACAGCAACCTCAACCATATTTTTCCGGCTTCGTCCAGCATCGTCAAAATCTTCTCTACCACCAACTATGTTTATAAAGGAATAAGGACCAAACATTGGCCCTGGTAGATATTGCTTTCTGTAGTTCTTCCTCTCAACATTTGGAGCATCAAGAATTTGGTTTAAATAGAAGCGTGAATTTGGAAAGGAACTTATTGCTGGATGCATCCTATATTGTATATTGAGAAAGTGATTTGGATGACCCAATGAGCTCAGCCTCCCAAATAAGCTTCTTCCAAAACCAACTTCAGAAGAAACCTTAGATAGAACAATGACAATCATAAATATTAATTAGTCCTGGAAACTTTCTAGGATTCAAAAGGTGGAGAGGATATACAGGGATATTAAATATAGCAAATGAGACGTTTATTCAAAATGCATGAAAACATAGAACCATGAACATACTTTACTTTCAACCATTGCCGGAAGCTGGCGTTCATCTCCAACAAGAATAGCATGGTTTATGTTTGGAAGTAGCAGAGGAATAATTGATTCACATTCCTTTAACTGTGCAGCTTCATCAATCACCAAAATGTTTAGTGGCTCCATCACAACAGAATGCAACCTAAAGGAACTAGAAGCAGTGGAAAATATTATTGAGGATGTTTGCAAACAGAACTGTTTAATTGTTTCTTCGTGCACAAAAGTTGGCAGGTTGACTACACCAAGTGAAGCTTTAAGCATTCTTAAAGAAGACAGGCATTCAGTTCTGCTCTGGTACAATGAGTATTCAGCACCCACAAATGGCTCAGAAGAACTATCTTGCCCTTCTGAAGGAGAAAAACACTCTTCCAACACTTCACTGTCAATATCACTTTGAAACAACAAAGCTTGAAATGAATCAAGCAAATGAATAAGGCAGCCCATATTTCTTAAGTTAAGTTCAATGTAACTTGTGGCCACATGAGTACATAAGACGGAAATACAGCTTCTCAGTGGTGATGCTAAAGAAAGAAACCTTTCTCTCACAAACTCAAGAAAAGATTTGTGCATCCCCTCACTACAATCTGAAGAGTTTTCTTCTTTTGTTTTACCAATACTTTCATCATCAATGTTCTCTTGCTCCTTTTGCAACTCATTGTCAATAAATATATGATAATTTGAAACGCAATTTTCAAGAAGATCAATCATTGAAGCAAAAAAATATCTCCAATTACTACATGTTATGAGCTGCTTGACACGATGATCCAAATATATGTCTTGAATGTCTTCACCAACTTTAAGCCGCTCATGATTGCCAAATAAGAGCATGTCTCCTAATGCACAGAACAAAGCATCAGGTTGTCTATCAAATGATTCTCTCACCATGCTCAAGAATCGCGATGCAACTTCTTTAATGGCAACATTTGTTGGCGCACAGACAAGAGTCCTAAAGTTCATTTTCCATAGAGCAAAGAGAAGTGTGCCCAAAGTTTTGGTTTTTCCAGTTCCTGGTGGACCCCAAATGAGATCCACAGTGGACTTATGATTGCAATGAGAGGAATAAAGGCATTCACAAATTGCCTTATTTTGGGACTCATTCAGCTCAGATAATAAACTTTCATATTTTCTGTCATTTCTTAGATCATCCATCTGTTGAGAGCAGTGATCACAATTTTCTTCAACCTGGCTCCCAGCTTACACTCATCAGTTGTTGCAATAATCAGATTTTAAAATAAGTTCTATTTTAGAGATGAAACACAGTCTATGTAGCAATTAACAAGAAAATGTCTTCATATTTTTATAAACACTTAGCTAGTTGGTGTGAATCTTCTCATATATAAATAGCAACACAGCTTCCCCCTATATGCTTTCTAAACAAGTGATGCAATTAACTACTACAGACAATCATCAATAAATATTAAAGTGACTTGAGGATCATTGCAGTGTTATGCTTTGCTACAGATTAACACAATATCAATGTTTGATGGTAACGATTTACCTTTTTCTTACAGTATATTCCTATAAATAGCAAGCATAAAACACTGACAAAGCCATGACATGAAATTAAGTGTCTTACCACATCACCAGCAGACAAAATTTTCTCTATTAGATTTGAGTTTCCTGACATGTGCAGTGCACTCCATATTCTTCTGTTAGGGATTATATTTGTCAGAAATACCAGAAACAAAGTTTTTTCTCCTACTTCACTGAGATCAATATCTTCAGATGCAATAAATTTAAAAGTAGACACAATATCAGTATCTTCCTCATGCTCCTCCTCTGGGATGCCAGTAGACAATACCAAGGTCCACATCCTTCCAGCCCTTTGTAAATCACTTGGAGTTTCAGGTTTAAAATCAGCTAAGACAAAAACATCGCCGGACAATGTTTTGTACAGCTCTTTTCCATGACCAGAGGACCTGTTTTTCCAGCTGCTTGTCTTAACACTATAGAGTTTCTTATCACTTGAACTGGTGTCCTTAATAGAGATTACTTCCGCAAAAGGTGCACTGGACAAGATTTCCATACTTGAGCATAACTGTGCTCGGGTTTCTTCCAATAAGGGGTACACATATGACCCAAAATAATGACCAACGGATCGGAACGTTTGATCAATTTTTTTCACCTGTAAAGTTTAAAAAGCAAGGATATTATGTTAATATGGATGCTCAAGTAACGTGCTTTGATTAGACTAGAATGCAAAACTCTCGAAAGTAAATATCAAGTGTGACATCTAGTACAAATGCCAACAACAGGATACTAACACCAAACCCTGCATGTGAAGTGGTGCAAGCAAAACCATCAACAATTGGGTGATAACGTCACTAGTACAATGCTAAACCCAGTATTAACTCCATGCAATTCAAGTCATTGAACACAAAATGCATATATATGTGGGGCAAGGCAAGCAAAGTAATTGTGATTATTATGCGAACAAGTATAAACATTTTCCCCCCCAAATATCCAAATAAAGATGGTAATAGTGCAACATTCAATTCTTGACCTTGTCCTTGTAAAGATCTTCATTGGAAATGTCTTCAAGGGACCATGAAAATATGATGTCTGCGAAGACCCGATCACCACTATAAGTCTTCTTCCTGCTGCTTGAACTCCGATTCATCATGCTTCCCAACCAGCGAAGCATTTCACTTTCAGCAAGCTTGTAGTAACCAACAGTTTGATGATCAAAATCCAATTTTGACTAAGACCCTTGAAATAAAAAGATGCACAGCATTATAATGAGGAAAACTAAGAAAGAAATGGATTTCTTAGCTAGAGAGGAAAAGGGCAACCAAAGAATCCTCGTACAGTTATTATCGTACACATGCACTAGCAAGTGCGCTTTTCAGAAGAACAACAAAGCATGATAATATGAATATATTATATATTTGCACTTTAGCATTCACAAGACTTGTAGTCAATACTCAAGATACCCCTGTGCATGCCTTCAGCTTGCTAAAAAAGATAAAACGAGAAGATTCTCACAACATTAATTAATTTACCTTATAGTAAAAATTAGTAACATTTTGAGGGAAACCATCTTGGTTTTTAAAAAATCATCATTGAATGACACGATCAAAGATAAAGTATTTCCTTTTTTTTCTCTCAAAGAAAAAGATAAGGAAAAAAGGAAAACAGATTATGGGAGTGGAGTGGCGTATTCAGCACCTTCGGTTCCTTCCCTAGTAAGCTTCTTGTTGTGACTTTTGACTTTCTGTGACCAATGTCCTCCTCTATTTATTTTACGTGCACTTTTTTTTATATTATTATTATTTGAACTCTTATTCTGGTACATTGAGCGGACCAGGCTCAATAGATGACCACGTTGCCACCTTTTTCCTTTTTTGCATGCCTTTTGCTTGGAAAACAAACCTTTGCATCTTTTGCACAATGGATGACGTCGTTGCCACTTTTTTTTCCCCCTTCATTCTGACATGAAAATTATTATTACTCATATTGTATATTTGGAATTTAATAGATCGGAAACTTTTTCACCAAAAAAAGGATTGGATTTTTTTAAAACTTTTTATTTTCCTTTTAAGTATATAACTATTTATCATGTGCCACTAGTTTAACCATTTTAAAAACAAGTGGAATTTCGGAATTTCCAATAAATAATCAAAATTTTAAGTTTACTTTCTTTGAAAAGCCATGGTCTTACTTAATCCGTTGTGAGGTTACTAACGCTAAGGCCATGGTTTCCCCCATATAAAGGATACAGCATATTGTTAATTTTGAACCACAAACGTGAATTTTCAAACACTTATTTGATAGTTGTTGTATTATTAATACGTATTAATATGTAGTTATTAGATTTGGATTTAATTGCCATGCACTTACAGTATAAATTTTTTTTTACACAATCATCCAATCATGTATTATTACACAAGTCATAATAATTGACTTTTATATCTACTACCTAAAAAGTCACTCAAACTAAATATTTTGATTGGATGACAATCTAAAATTATTTTACATTATCAGTGTATCAAAATTAAACTCATAAGATTTTGCATGAGGGGTATCCTTACCAAATTGGGGCCCAAGGTGACTAGTGGCAGCACAAGCATGAATGAAGGGTAGTTTGAGTTTGGTTTTTTGACGATCAAAATACGAAAGTTTTTCACCAACGTTCGACTTGGAAATTAAGGAGCTTCCTTTTGAGTTAAAATTTTGCTGACTCCAACCTCGAGTTCCCTCGAGCAGCTATTTGACACGTCAAAGCTATGGTAGAATTGATGACTTTATGCAGTTCAGTCACACACATTATTGTTAAATTCATGATTTATCATTTGAACAAATGATGTCAATATCAAGAATTTATTATGAAATTAATCACCATGGTGGTTGTGAGCATATGTGCCTAGAGGGAGCATGCATCTTTCTCCTGCTAGACCATCAAGGTAGTCATACAAACGATAATTCAGCTTATCACGCTGGCTCGAAAGTACAAACTCTCTGTGGCTACTGGCTATAACCACTAGCAGTTTTCGTGTCTTGTACATTCTCTGTCTTGGTACCTGCACACAATTTTGTGTCAGCCAAAACAATTGAAATTAGCTAAGTAACAAGTTGAAGGAGCTGGAAATTAATTAGCCAAAAATCTATGGAGGTATAAGTATAGCAACACAATTAATAGAAGCTTCATGCAATGTTTCATTAATTAGGTCATGGCAAATAACTATTCTACTAAGTCCTCCTTGGCCCTGAAAATAACTTTTCTTCCTAGTTCCTACTATAAAAGAGAGAAACACATAAATGAGTTAAAATTGTAAATTCTTGATTTATATAGCTTGGTACAACATGACATGGAAGGGACCACCTTTACTGTACGTCTTTTGCTTGTTTAATGTATCAACTCCCTTTAACAAAAGCATTTCTTCAACACAGGTTTCTTTCGACCTCTAATCTTTTCTTGAATCTTGTTTGCTCACTTCTTATCTTTTTCCCTTGAATCTTGGGCGAGTTCTTCATTCCGATGTCTTCAAAATTCGCATAGTCGAATCAAATGACCAATGTGTTGTGGGGTCCAGCCGTGGATGCTTTTGTCAAACTAGTAATTGAATGGATGACAATGCATTAGATGCAAAAGATTGAAATTGGTTGCAAGAAGAAAACATTACAATGTGAAGATAGCAAATACAGTAGTGATCGGAAAATCTGTATACGCGTGAAGAAATTTTCGGTGCCGCAACGAATCAATCATATCATATTCACACTGGCATTGCTTTTATAAATAGAAGTGTTTGTTCAGTATCAGAAGCACAACAACACGAAGCAGCAAAGGCCCAAAAAAGGAAAAAAGAGCTGCATAGTAAAAGAGATACATAGAAAGTGTGTTATTATCTGAGAGTGGGAAAAAATTAGAAGGTGTGAATAAATTTTAAAGAGTGTAGGATGTGAGTAAATACACTAGATATAATTTTAAGTATAATTTCTATTACTCTTTGATACGTAAAATTATAGTATTTAAATAAGAATATTCTCATTAGGAATAATAATGGTGTTACTATCTTCATTTTTTAATAATAATTATGGTGGAACCGTGCCATTATTAAAGAATGGAGTCAGTAAAAACTAAGACATTAATTAATGGCCGGCATTGTAGTGCTTATTCCATTACCTTAGAACAAGTCTTGATTTTGGTCTCTTCAAAAAATCGCCTCACTCAATTTGTCATAGACAAAAGACTCGATGCCTGGTATCACAACAGAATGAAAGAAAAATACATGTATTTTAGTGGAACATTAGTACTATTTCAATATCTAAAAATGAGTGTCTAAGTGAGACACTTGCTTTATTACCATTGGATGAGATGATGGTCCCTACTATCTTCATCCAACCATCATATCCAATAGTAATAGAATGAGTGTTTCACTTAAACACTCACTTTTAAGTGTTGAAATAGTAATGTTCTTTAGTGGAATCATACCTAGCCATCAAACACAAAAGGAAAAAAAAGAAGAAAAGAAAAAGAGAAATAATAAATCAAGTAAATGGTTGTGTTGTTCTCCAAGAGTATTATAGAAGAGCTCCAATATAAATTTTTGCAAAATCTAAGAGTTGTTGGTCTTGCTCACTTTGTGACTGAGTCTGACCATGTAAAAGAACAAGCGTGAATGAGAAAGAAAAATATCATTTGTATTTGTCATGCATGGAACATTGTGTTGACTCATATCTCATCTACCATTGGATTGAATGTGAACTTCACTTGAATGAGGTCCACACTCCATCCAATAGTGGATGAGATGTGAGTTAGCATAGTGTCTCATGTATAATAAGTACAAATAATATAACTCAATGAGAAAATAATACAAAAGTGCAACAAGGTGGGTTATTTGTCTTATCTTAACTTTTTCAGTTTCTCCGGCTACTATAGAACGATCTTTTTTTGCAATGAAAATAATGAAGACAGGGTTGAGAAATAAGATGGAAGATGACTTTCTTGGGGATAGTATGGTTATTTACATTGAATGGCAAATTGCGAAAAGAGTTTTAATTCTGAGTCAATTATTGATGATTTCAAGGCATTGAAAGAGCAAAGAGCAATATTATAAGGTATTGTTCAATCATTCTCTTTAAAATTAGTCTATCATATTCTTAGTTATTAATTTTAAAGTTTATATATATGATAGGCATTTAATTTCCTATAGTTGATTTGGATTTGATTTTAGTTTAAATGTCTTGACCCCTTAAGAATTTTTTTTAAGCTCCACCACTAATTTCATCTATCTTTGCAGCTTGTAAATCATCTTGATGCTTACTAGAGGAACAAATAATATTGACAATAAAAGTCAATTTTGAAAAAAAAAATTGATGAACTGGAATAACTTCCCTTAATACAACAACCAATGCAAGTTGTCACCGATGACCAAGACAACAGACATAATATACATATGGACAATCATTCAAAATTAATGCTTGCAATCCATTGTATTCTCCTCTCATATTGCTAGCACCATCATATCCTTGACCACGAATACTAGAAACATCAAGACCATGTTGAGAAAGAATAGAACACAATTTTTTCTTAAGAGTTAATAATGTAGTGTCTCTAACATGTACAAGATAAAAACCACTTTTGTATGAAGCCGTTTTTGTCAACAAATCTTAAAACAAGTGTCATTTGCTCCTTTTTGGATTTATCATGAGCTTCATCAACCACAACACAAAATTTTGAATCCAAATTTTCTTTACAAATACGTTTTCTCACCTTATTATTTGAAAGGATATGCAAGATCTCTTTTTGAATTTAATGTGAAGTATACTTGGAATTATATGAAGCATTTTTTTGACACAAATTCATCATTCTAAGATGCCAAGAGTTTTATTATTTTAAGAAAGTTACCTTGAATTTTTTATTTTAAAGTCTCATCATGGCCTCTGAAAGCGCAAGCTTAAAATGTTAACCAATGAGCTGCATCAATAGAAGACTTGAGACGTAGACGATTCATTTGAATTTGCTCAGAGCTTGGCACGTGAAGAATATTTTGAATATGTCTGGCCTGATTCAACAAGTCTTGGCAAGCTCTAACTGCATTGTTATGAGGAGAGCAAGGATCATTTAATTTTCAATATGCTTGAGAAAGGCACAATTCTTTCCATCATTAACCTTTTTCCAACTTCTAAATCCCAAAGAAATAAAAACACCTGATCCATGACGACCACTAGTTTTTTTTCTGAATAAATAACAAAGTAAATAATAAGCAACATCTTTAGAAAGTGAATACTCTACCCATGATGGAAAAATTCCAAACCAAGCATATTGAAATTGTCTTGGATGATTTTTACCAAACAAAGGATAAATTTCAAGATGTTTTTTTATATGAACCACATTTTAAATAAGCTCGCCTACTTTCATCTATTTAATTTGGTGGATATTGTCAAATTTGAAGTTTCTTTCCAAAATGTCGCTCCAAAGAATTAAGATCAAATTCAGTAGATATAACTCTTTGAATTTTGAAATGTTATTTCTCACTTTCTTCATTAATAATTGGAGTAGTAGAATCAACAAGTGAATGTGTTGAAGCTATATTCCCCCTTGTACAATAGTCTTTCTCTAAAAAATTACATCAATTCTTTGATTCTTTATCATTGGAAGTCCACCTACATTTTTTTTCATGTTACAAAAATTCAATACAACTACAACTAAAATTTAATTCTCATGTAATTAATATAAAAATTAATAAACAATAAAAATAGTACCTTCCTGTGATTTGTCTTGGTTATGATTTTATGATGTCTCCATTTTCTTCAAAAGGTAGACTTTTAGCTATCTTCAATAAATAATCAATAGATGGGTAAATAAATCAAACTAATAGTATACATAATATTTAACAAGACAAGAGTAATTGTGATTAAATAATAAAATTTATTAATTTAGTTATTTTATTGTTATATTTATATTGAAATTTATTTCTCAAGTTACTTGGGTAAAAAGAGTAAAAAATTAATTTTTATATATATATATATATAATGTAAACTCACCTTTGTTTATGCGTTGCACACTTGCACGTTACACTTTCTAAAGTCCTCAAGTCAAGTAGTCCACTCCTCCAACAAATAGCAATGAGATAGAGTTCGCAAGGGTCACACACTCACTTCTTCTTTTGAATTTTTCAAACTTACGGCGAGAAAATAGAGAAAGGCTGATTTGTTACAAGAGGAAATTTGGAAAGTGGCAAAGTGGCGTGTAGAAGAAGATTCAATGGAGACTTGGGTGTTGGTAAGTTTGGTGGGCCATCCAATCTTTCATTTTGTTTTCTCTATTTATTTTTATTTTGGATAGGCCTTAGATTGGGCCGATTAATTAGCATACAACAAGGCGATGCCATGTTTCTTACATTTAAACCAGAAACACATATGTATATTTCATTGTCATACACATATATGCATACATGTCTCAATGGCCGTCCATTGTCTTACTTAAGCTCTTGTTTTATTGCCAAACTCAGCTGGGTTAAGGAAACTTCATGCCATTTGAATTTCTTTTGCATGCTTCCCTATGTAAATGTTGGATATTGTTTTGCACTTCTGCTTTTGCTCGTATCACTTATCAAATGCATCATGTTGCTGGTTTATCAAATGATTCTTGCCAGTGACGGATCCAGAAAATTTTAGTACTAGGGGCAAAGATAATATATCAATATAGAAAGGAGTGGGATTTATTGTATCTTATTATTTTATCTCATTCAAAACTAATATGGGGACAAATTCAACAAGGCAATGGGGGCAAAAACATAATAAAACCATATAATTATTATAAAATTTTATGGGCTCCTCAACACATAGATCCGTCCCTGATTCTTGCCTTCCCACATCTTATTATGTGCAGGATAACTTAATTTTTATTTGTAACTTTCTTTTGTGGCTTAAGATATTAAATAGCTTCCTTATCGAAAGTTATCTACAGAACAGAACACATCCAATCGAAGGCCATGCCTCATCGGTTGGAAAATGGAAACATTTTAAAAGGGTATCCCGATATTACCTGCTGAACCAACACTCATGTTCCTTTTGATGTGTTCTATTTGATACTTGAAAATGGCGTCTCTATATTATATAAAAAATTTCAAGCTTGCTATGGAAATCTCATGCACCTTCTCGCTTTATGTTTCTTTTAAAATAAAGGTATACTATAGTTTGCCCAATGATTAGACCTGAAATTTGTGATTTGAAAAGTGATACTTTACTCCGTCCTTCATAGTTCCTATGTTCTTGTACGTTTTGGGGTTCACATTATGGCTGATCACTTAGCCAACCTCACTACACAATGTTTTTCATATTTACTCATCAATTTTGAAACGTACTATACATCCGAACAATGTATAGAAATATTTTGAGACAACCTGCAAAGGTTTACTGCTCGTTTAATATGTGGAACTTAAATGCCAAAAAATGATGAAAAAAATTTGCAAAAGAAAATTCAAGGCTTGATGTCTGTCTGGGGAGTTAGTTATTTTATGTACAACAGCCCATCATATTACTTACATGGTTCTCAATTTGCTTTTATTCTTAGTTAAGATATAAACAAACGTAAGCCACCAAGATTGATCTAGTGGTGAAAAATTTGAGTAGAAACAATGAGATCCAAGATTTAAATCTCATTGCGAGCAATGTAATTTATGAAGTATAAAAAAATAAAGAAAAAACAAGATAAGCAAACATAAGTAATGATGGGGAGTTCATTCTGGATATATATTATTTTAAGCATCGAATGTGAGAAGCGGTATATTAGTATAAACTTTCATCTATTTTTCTTATTATGGACTTTCTATGAAAAATTATTATGTATACACTTTTTTTCTTGTGGTGATTTATATGCATGTTGTATTTGCCAAGTTAGTATTTTACTGCAAAGCTTATATTACCTGCCACATCGACCAATGCCGCCTATTTGGGGGGCGGAATTGCCAATGGGGAGCCATGCTTATGTTCTAAAATGCTGATTAGAACATAATCTATTATTATAAGTTTTTACTGGGTTTATTGTGGCTTGTTTATAAACTATCATCAAATTTGGTCTAATTTGAAAGTTGATTTAAGGTATTCTTTATGTAGAGGCTTTGAAGTAGGTTAACAGTTTTAAAATTTCTAATTTTAATAAATGAATAATTTTTAATAAAAGCATTATTATAATTTGTATAAAATAATATACTATATTAATATATCATGGATAAATTGTATAAATATAGTCTATTCTTAATTGCATATCTAAATATAAATTAATCAATCATTCTTGTAAGTTCAACAATCTTTTTTTTTTAAAAAAAAGAAATAGTTAACTTATTCACGACATGTATTTTTTTTTATTATTTTAGGTGTTATAATTATATTTTCTATGGATGGGATACATAATCTTAAAATGATTGATGGCAATAGAAGTGAATTGCAATCACTAAGTTTGACTGTAATGTCAAGAGTCTTGAGTTACATGAACAACTTCTACAACAGAAAAAGAAACAAAAAATGTCAAGAGTCTTATAGTTACATTCGTGATCAAGGACTCTCACAAATGAATTCAACAAACTACATAAGATCTGTGTTACTATATTTAAGCAAAGCAAACAGGTATTGTCACTTCTAATTGTCTAATGTCATCTCTCACTAATTATTTGTATTTACATAGTTCCTAAAATGCCCTCGAATATTTTCAATAGTTAACCATTTTTTCTGTTTTATTTTCAATTAAGAATTTTAAGGACCAACTCGACTATCATCATCCTCCTCTTCTGATTCATCATAGTCTTTGAGCAGAACCTTCAAACCAGAACCTAGCTCCATCACATAACCATTGCACCTGTGGCCACCATCGGCGAGCAATGCTGCAGCCAGAACTGCACCACTAGCCAACATTGCCATCTCCGTTGTCAACAAGGTTCCGCTCCACCTCACCCTAGACTTTGTCGTGGATTTGTGAAGATCTGATTAATTTTTTCTTTTCGTTGAATCCTGGTTTGGAATGTGATAAATGGGTTGTGTTCAATTTTTTTTTTTTGGTTGGGTTTCTGCATTGGAATGCTGGACTCATTTCTCATGTCATATTTGATTCCCTCAAATAGTTTCGTTCAATTAGAGTTATTGTTGTTTCTATTATTTTTGCTTCCTGGGATCTCTCTTTATGAGTTTGGTTCCACAAGAGGCATTTTCCCCCTTCTCTCTAATCATGGACTTTTGTTCATAGAAAAAACAAAACTTGTGAACAAGGGATTTCAATCTGTAAAAGGGATTTTCCTTTTCTATTGGTGTTTTTGGGCATTTAAGTTTTCCAGAAGAATTGGTGTTTTTGGGATAAAGGGTAACGGGAAAAATGGAACTTGTGAATTGAATTTGATTGATTCTGTTTGAACATGCTATCGATTTTGACCGTGGTTCTAGGGAGAGATTGTTCATCTCCTTGGTGTTGAATTTGTCACTTTAGACAAAGATAGAAGAAGGCATTGTATTGAAGGCTGAGGTAGAGTGCTTGTTGTTGTCGACTGGTTCTTGTTGTTTTCTAGCTTTTGTAGGTAGAGAATAAGTGGATCTACCCAAACATGAGAGAAGAAGGATGTTAATGGTTGAGTTGGGTCACATAATTCTTAATGTTGAACATAAAATAGAAAATTAATTATTAAAAATACTTTAAGGTTATTTTAGGAAATGTATAAATATAGAGATTTAATAAAAAGTGTCATTAGACAAATAGGAGTTAAGCAAAAGGAAATTATATCCATGTTAACAATGTAAAAGCTTGACTGTTGGTTAGTGTGTGTGCGTGTGTGTGTGTATATATATATATATATATAGCTACTATTATAATATTTGAGAGTTATTTCATATAAACTTTTACATGTGTCCTTTATACAGAGCTTTAGAATACACGTGTCATTCATATAATGATTTAGGGCTCACTTTTCACAACATTTATGTTTATAGATTTTTTAACTTAATTTATAATTTAATTATTAATTATTAATAAAATCAAATATTACAATCATTAAATATTACATGAATTAATAAAATTAAAATCATTAAGATACATTCATGGGATTAAGAATTATTAAGAATGGAAAAAAAAATCTATAATATACAATACCAATATTCCAAACTCCTATGAAGGAAAGTTTTCTAGGCGTCGCAACTAAAATGATTTAAACCTCACAATTTTTAAGAAACTCACCATTAATTATTTTTTTCAAAAATTAAAACTATAATTATTATATATTATTAAAATATTATTGATAATCATCAGTATTTAATGATAGTATTGTTCATTATTCACGTTTCAAAAATCAATTTTAAAGCTATCTCAAGTATTTTAACGTAATCTATATGTACTATCTCTCATGAGAGGTTTTTGACATATCTGTTTACTCTATCGATATATTTCATCTTGCTAAATTCTTCTTTATCGCTTCTTCTCTTTGTTTGCAATCTCAATGATTGTTTGACTTTTTTTTTTTTGTATGTTTATATTGTTTGTGTCCTATTATATTTTTATTTCCTTTGTTATTTATCTCGTGTTCTCCACTCCTTTTATAATACTGATATATAGATATACATATATGTAAATTTCAACTGTAAAATGTGAAATATTTTACGTGCAATAAATTTATATTATTCACTGATTTTTAGTTTTTTGAATTTTTAACCCGTTCTTAACTTTACCATATTCTTTTTTATTATTTACATCCTATTTTTCTTGGTCATTTTTTTAATGTCAAATTTTGATTGTTTTCATTTTAATCTTCTTTCTAATTGCTTCAATTTTATTTTTTCGTTGTCATCAATTTTTTCTTTGTTATGCATTTTTTATTTTTTATATAGTCTTTTTATCATTGATTTTTTGTTTTTCCAAATTGCCATCTAGGTTTGAAGTATATTATAGCATTATTTGCTCAATGATTTTGTGTTATTGATTTATCATTCTTATTTATCTCTTTTTGTTTCCTGCTTTTATTTATTTAATTAATCTTTTCACTTGATCTCTATATTTGTTTTGTTTAGGACTTTTCACCGTGGTAGCTCATCAATTGCCCCTATTTATATGATCTTTTAGTTGAAAAATTGGTACTTTACTGTACTTTTTATTCTATCTATAATTTATTTGTATACATAAATTATTTATTTTATATATTGAGTGATTATTATTAATTTTTAAGCTTAAGAAAGCATAGGTGAATCAAAGTATTTTTTAACTCGTCTTGGTGTTATTTTTATGCAATTCAATTTTCAATCTCTATAACATCCTAAAATTTCCTAATTGTGCATCTGGATGGAACAATTATAGGGGAATGTAATTTTTTTGAAGGATTTAAAATTCATCATAATAAAATATCATGTTAAGATATTCACTTAGAAGAAACTGTAAAATTCAAGATATTTTAAAGAGGGATTTTATCTACTTAGAATGGAGGATTTTAATTTCCACCTACAGAGATGGAATTTTCAAAATCCCTATATGTACAAGTATAAGCTTTTCTTATTTTGGTAAGTCTCACTTTTATTTTATTCTATTACAATTTCTTTATATTTATGATATTTTTGTTTAATGTTATTTTTAATTCATTTTGTTGTATTTTGAGTTTTTTAAATATTCAATTTATATTACATGATGTTATATTTATGTATCATTCCATTTTATTTATATAACAATTAAATTTTATAATTCAAATTTAAAATATTTTGTGAAATGAAAAATACTACTCTCTTATGAAATATGAAATTATTATAATTGATTTTAGATTGGTTTAATTTTGATTATTAATAAAAAAAACTTATTCTTTAAAAAACATATTTTATATTTTTCAAATAAAATACATTAAAATCAAGGTAATGTAATTACATCACCCAAATAATACATTTTACAAACAAAGTAATTATCTATCCAAACAAAAAATTTAAAAATTGAAGGAAACTTAATTGAAGTATTTTAATTTTCTAGCATTTTAAATTCCCTTATATTTTAAAAATATTCCATCTAAATGCACATTAAGTTTATTTCCATGTTCGATATTTCGTTTTTCAATAATTTAATTTTCAATAATTTTGTTTTTCAATTCCCTTATATTTTGAGTTTTAATCTTGGATGGAAGTAATGATCAATGGACACGCAAAAGAGAAAATAAATGTTGACAGAAATAAGAGGATTTTTAAAACTATGTTTTGCCCACATTGAATAAATGGATGAGTTACCACTTGGTATATAGGAATTAATAAGGAAAAAAAATGCAAATATTAGTCATTAGGAAGTCAATTGCATAGGGGTTATGATATTCCTATGTTACTATATTGTAGCAAATAAGAAGAAGAAAGCAACCATTATGGGAGCAGTTACCGTTTTCCTTACATATGATTACTTGATTAGGAAGAGGACATTTATTTTAATTTAATCGCATCATAATAAAAATAGTCCAAGATGCATGCAATTTTATTAAATAATTTTTATCATTGATTGGTGGTTCACGTTACAACCACATTAATTCCATATTAAATTCATTTTTTAAAATAAAAAATTAAAATGAAACATAAAAGAAATTAAATGCATTTATTATATGAATCAATTTCTTAATTTGAAATAGATAATTTTCAAATCGAATTCAAATGATAGAATATGTTTACAAGGATTTGGATGATATTTACGTAGCAAATTGGCAAGGCTATGAAGTAAGAAATATTTGATATAACAATTGTGTGAATAAAATAAAAATAGGAAGCATAATAAGAGAGATTATGGGAGTTTTAAATTGATATCATGAGTCATGATCCTTTGTTACAACGGTATAATCCTTTGTTACTACAAACCTTAAATATTCAAAGTTTAACAAATGAGTTTGGTATTTGATTTGTCTGAAATAATCAATTACGTAAATTAAAAGTCTTTGAGCAAGTTTCTATATTTTTGTTCACCAAAGTAGAAAATTCAATTTTTTTTAATTAATTGTATTATTGAGTCTATTAATAATGAAAAATTGAAACAACAAAGATTTGAACTTTCATATACCTGGAATCAATTTTATAAATCGAGATTTGAATTGATTAGAAAATTTATTATTATGTTTAAGATTGATTAGTTGGTATCTAAAATTAAAAATATAAATTAATTTATTTTCTTTCCATTTAAGTTTTAAATCAGATCATTTTATATTGAATAAAAAATAATTTAATAGAAATTGAAAATTCCAATAATTCAATTTATTGTGATTTATTAAATCAAATCAAACATGTATAAATCAGTTAACATAATATAAATAAAAATATATATATATATATATATATACATGTTAATTATATCTACAATATTAATTTATATCTATAATATTAATATGAATTTATTAGTTTGCTATTGTTAATTTATACAATTTCAACATTCACAATAATCATTTTTAATATCTAGACAATTTATGTTGAAATTTACGTGGCATAAAATATTGTACATTGTTCTAATAACCTTATATATTGGATTTTTTAAAAAAATTATTTATATATAATATAAATAAATAATCAAAAAGTAATTTTATATTTTATTTTTTATTTTTTAAAATATGTGTTTGAAAATGTTTTAAATAAGATAAATTATGTTACTTTACTTAGATACTCCTATTTATCAATTAATTAATTAATATATAATATTGGTTAATTACTATATATATATATATATAGACACATACACACATACATGGTAATGATATCATATCAATAAATATTGATATCGAAAGTAATCATTTTATGCACTATTTTTTTATTTTGTACATTATTTCAATATTCGGTATATAATAGATTTTATATGTTATTTCAAGATTCAGTATATAGTAAATATAATCCATTATATTTAAATCAATATATACGTTAATTTATAATATTTGCTCTAAATTAGAAATTCAGCCTTGATTTATTAAAATGAGGTAAATGACTCATTATATAATAAGACCTTTCACTGAGATTGTTTATTAATTTTATCTCATAACTCTTTTACTATCTTATATTGTTTATTTTTATTTTTATTTTTTATTTTAGTCTTTTTTTAGTATTATATTTATGGTCTCATGGTTAGTTACCACTTTTACATAATGACATTTATAAAAATTCAAAGAGATTTTTAAAAATATTTATAAAGATAAAAAACTAAATTTTAAATATTCATGAAAGTCAAATACATATTATAATATAGTTATATAGGGCTTAAATTCAAAATGAAAGGGACCAAGCAGTTTATAAAATTATAATTTCCTTATTTAATATAAAATTAAGCCTTAAGTATTAAGCTAACGCGATTTTAAGTATTTTCAAATTATCCTAAAAAAATTGTAAATCTATGTATTAAAGTATACTTTAAATTGTAATTTAAATTTTTATCAATGATTTTATTATTATATTTCTAAATTTTAAAGACAAATATTGTATTTTTTAGAATAAGTTAAGAGTTTCATATTGTCATAAAAAAATGTTTTTTTATATATCTTGCTATCCTAGGTTCATAGCTAAAGAATTTATCTTTAATTGAAATTGAAAAATTACTTAATTCAAATGGAATATATTTGAAAGAGTTAAGTCCATATCATAACGAAATAATTCTCCACTCAATTAATTTCAAAGTCATCTCTTAGTTGAAAAGATAGAATATAACATAGAGCAACAATCTAATTATCTTTAATGAACAAGTTTGGAGGATAATTTATAATAACATAATGGATTCAATGTAACAACCACTAAGAAATGAGATTTTTTATTTTGTATATGGTTATGGAGGAACCAAAAGCACATTCATTTAAAGAATATTTCTTAAAATGATGTAAAAGGAAATAACGTGTAATTAAAATAATGTAAATTAAATATTTTAATTTACTATAAATATGTAAATGACTAAAGATGATTAAAAATGTCTAAGTGGTACCCGTTGGGATTACCTTTAAAAGAAAAGATGAGAATGAAAACTTATTTAATTTTCACAGAGATCGGGTGGAGTCACCATTTTCTAAATGAGGTAGGGACAAGGAATTAGATTCCTATCCCATGGATACTTGCAATTCTCTATTTATATAAATTATTTAAATATTTATTTTTATATATATATACACACATACACATAAAAGAGAATCTTAGCACATTCATTTTTTTAATTATTTTTATTAAATTTGTATTATGTAGGTATTTTCATTTTTAATTTGGATTGTGTTGTATTAGTAGTATTATGTATATTTATGTTTCGAATATTGAAATACTTTTAAGTTTTTCTCTTTTTGGAATTATTTTAATAAACTTATAAATACCTTGTAGGGATTCAAATCCCTAAAATAAACAATAGGGACCCGCGATGAAAATGAGGATGCGTATAGGAAGCAAAATTCTAAATGGGAATAAGATACGGGAAGCATGCCTACTCTCTTATGGATATACATTGTCATCCCTAATAATGATATATGATATTGTAAATATATATACTTATTCTGTTTCATTATTTATCAATTTCAATTATCAAAACATGCAAAATTTTGATAAAATAAGCTTTCTATTGGTAGTTAAAGATTGTCTACTGAGATTTTCTCCATCTTATGAATATCATATTTAAAATAAGATGTAAGATAAAATGACTTATTTTAGATCCATAATCACTTATATTTTATTCATTTGTTTAATTATTTAACTGTTAACTTATTTTTAAAATAAGTTTATAAACTCAATTTTTTATAAGATATATTTAAATAAATTATTATTATTTTTTATAATGGTCAATAAATTATTTTTTATTATTATCTCATATATATATATATATATATATATATATATATAGTCCTTTTCAAATATTTATTTTTTGGGCAAATATCGCTAACCACCCAAAAAGTTTCAAGATATTACATCCCGCTCCGTTTTACGTAGAGAAATATTGCTTCAACATTCAACAAAAAATTTCATATTAGTGTTAGTGTTACCTAACTCCCTAGCCATAATTACCACACTCCCAAAACTCTTAACCACTCTCACCGACCTTGGTCAAAGCAAATGCAAATTCGCCGGAGAAGAGGAACAGTGCACAAAGTTTCAATCGCCTAAAAAACAGTGTGTAATGATTAACACAGTAGGTTTACACTTCTTTTTGTTAACACACTACTATCTAAAGTGGGAATGTGAAGTGCTTATTAACATGATGCAATGATTAACAAACTGGTGCTACCAGTGAAATGGTATTTTTATTGTCATTTATTGGAATGTATTTACTATGCTTACTGGTTTACTTTTACTGGTTTATTGCTTGATATCATAGCATCTAGTTGGTTTCATAGCATTCAAAATTGATTGGCATATTGCCATGGTGTTTATGTATACTTCAACAGAATATAGTTTTGCAAATAATTCATTTTACAAAAATGCAATTCATCTGGCATAGCATTCATTTTACATTTTTACTATAATCTCACATCTTTAGTATAACGAAGAATATAACTAGCGTATTAAAATAGCATCATCCATATTTTACAGAGAACATCTTGAATTATATAGCATATTCATACATATTTCTCTTGGAAAGCCTCATTACATTCATTGCCATTTCTAACAATAGGGGCCTAGCAAGTAAATTACAATCTCTTCACTTGCTAACAACTAAATCAAACAAATGAAAAGAGGCAAACAAACAAATAAACAAAGGGCAAAATTTGCCATTCCTAACAGATGAATGATCCTATTCACAAAATGCAACATTTCCATCTTCTCCTTAGTCATACTAAGCTGTCTTTTTATTGTTCCAAATTTCAGTTGATTCCCCTCAATTACTTGTATAGTATCAGTGCAAGCCCTTTTGCGCCCTTCATTCTTGAACCTTGTTCCAATCTTCACTCCCCCAGTTGGCAACAATCACTTCCACTTTTCCTGTAACAAACCATGCTTATGGCTAATTACTCTGGACAAGTTCTTGTAGCTACAAAGGAATTAAAAGTGATCCTATTAAATAATTGAAAATTTCAAATTAGATGAAGTAGATAACCTCAACAAATACTAACACACAATGAATCAATTATCCAAAACCTTTTAATACGAAATGGAAATTGTTCTTAATCTACATATTACAACCTTTATCTTATGTGGTGCCTGTGATGCCATGGACTCAACAAGTATGATGTGTTCAAGTAAGGACAATATCAATAACGATAAGTAATTGAGTATCAGCAAGGTGAAGTACAAAATCATGAGTTCCACCCACACTTCCAATCTGAGAGCAACACAACCAAGACCACTGGATAATAAGAATGACGAAAGAGATGATATTAGCAGGGGAAAATTAGAAATGGGCTCAGCTGAGATGGGAAACGACAAAGAGGAGAGAATTGGGAAAGGACACAATAGATACCAAAAAAGAATAAAATAAAAAAAAAGCACATAGAATAGAACAAAACACATATGCCTACAACATTACCTGAATCAAACTAAAGAAGAGAACTCGAAGAAAAACAATGCCTTCACCTCAGCAAATGCATCAGAGACTCCCACTATTTGCGAACTTGAAGGAATAAACGATCAGGAGAAAGTTTCTATCAGGGAGTGGGTTCTCCTGTTTTTAATTTTAACTATGAGTAATGTTAGGTGTACAATTAAATTGTATAACAAATGCACACCACATACCTTATCATCATTGGATTTGATGAATGAGTGAGATGAGTAGGGACCACACATCAAATCCAATGGTGGAAAGGTGTGGTACAGATTTGTCAAGAATTTAACAGACATCAAATATTATTATTTTAACGATGATATTTAGTATTTCTTTGTTTTTTAATAATTCATCAAAACAAACCAGATTTTATCGCAGGATATTCTGTGACTTTACCGTTAGTTGCTGCATACAATGGGGCAGACTGCAATGCTGTGTGTAAAATGGGGTGGGGTGTAATACCTTGAAACCTTATGGATGGTTAGTGATATTTGACCTTATTTTTTCAATGCAACATAATTGTTCAGGAAATTATAATGGCTTTGTGAGTATTACTGGCCCCTTACTGTGATCCTACACTAGAGGATTAGCATAACCTACGGTTTTATAAAAGGAGACAGTATTTTTAAATTCATGTACCCTTAAAATACTTGTTTAAGGTTTACAGCAAAGGAAAAACACAATCAGAACAAGCCAAAACAGAGAGTTCCAACATATTCATTACTACATCTATATCTATAAAAAACCTGACAAGATTTTCACAAGTGCATTTTTCACTTCTTACCCTTTTTCCCTGCCTCGCCTTTCATTGACTTGTTTCTCATCCCTCTAACATTTTCCTTGGTGTTTCCGGGTCCTGAGTTGATGCCAACTTGAGAATCTTGGACATGTTTTCTTTTGATTCCTCCGAATCATTTTGCACGTGCTCATCATAGCCTACTACAGACTACTGCAGCAGTGCTGGCTTCTTATGGATCATTATCAACAATGGTGGTCTTCTTGCACAGCAAAAACAGCTGATTCAAGATGTGCACTACTCTTGGTTGTCTTGAAAGAATTTTATTCGAGAGTTCATCTATAACTGGAATTTGATTCTTCATCACTGTATCACTGGAGAAGAGGCAAGAACATAAGGTTAATAATAATCAGCAAAGTTTTTTTTTTTTTTAAATACTCCAAAATTTGTTGCTGTACTAAAGTTGCTGCTTTGGCAGAGGAAACCCAAAATAAAATTGCATACGAAAATATATGGCATGGGCAAAGTTACTTTTATAACTTACCTCACACCCAATGTTGAAGAAAGTTGCTTCATTTCATCAAGCAACCTCAGCACCTCCCTCATTTCATTTTTGTTTTCAAGGTTAACAGGGTTTTGTGGTAAGCTTCCACATATTGAAGAAATTAAAAGTTCAATGCAAGGATCCACAAAATCCTGAATAAAGAGTTACGAAAAAAAGAAAAAGAAAAAAGTGAGCAGAATATAATTATGCTAAAGAAATGGATTTATAGTAGATACTAGACCCTAGACAGAAATGTGTTTTTAATTTTAACTTTAACACAACGCGAAGGAAAAAAAAAGGAACGAAAAAAACAAAAACATCATACCTTCAACATAATGGAATAGTGAGACACCCTATCAAGGCGTGATTCATCAACTGCCATCTGTAACTTTCCCAACACATACCAGAAGCCAAGAGCATTCTTGTTAGTTTCATGTTTAATGCCACTATTCGATGCCTGATCTGAACTATTTGGAAGTCTGGAAGAATTTGTTGAAGGAAATGCATTACATGTTGCTGCCTCTGCTGTAACTGCTGCAGTTTCCACAACCACACTGTCAACTCTGTTTGGAAACAATACTTGCAATATTTGCTCTCTTCGCTGGCATATCATTAAATCAACAACCACAGCATCTGGACACACGATTTTTGAAGAATTGTTCCGTAACCTGGCTATTACCAGGGGATTGTCTATCACCTTAAATGCTTCAGCATATAATTTCAAGCCGAGGTCATTCCTGCCTTTGCAAAGAACATTATAAAATTCCAGTGGCAGTTGTGCACTCACATGGCTCTTGTCCGTCCACAACAAATCATGAAGTACAGCAAAATGCTTCCCAGAGATGAGATGAAGCAAACACATTGAAACAACCAATCTAAGAACAAACGATGCGAAATAATCTTTCCCATTTATGTCCAACTTTCTAATCCAGTTTTCGGTACCATTTGGATCATTAAGAAGCTCACAAATGACTTGAGCAATGAAGCTGTGGACACCTTCTACATATGGCTGTGCATTACCCGTTAAACTCAAATTTGGAAGGGAGTTTCCATCCTGGTAAATGAGCCATTCAACGAAAGATGACTTTGTGGCAAAAATCAACCCGTTCCAGCAGGATGTTAAGAGCAGAAGGCGTTCAATAAGATAGATAAAACAACTGGGAGAAATATAGTCAACTTCCATCGTCCAATCTACAATGTAAGTAGAGCGCAGAGCATAATGAAACTTGAACAAGCAATCCAGCTCTTTATATGCTTCATTGCCCCGTAAAGTTTCCTCAGTTGAATTCCAAAGCAAGCTCTGAATGAACTCTTTCCAGGGTGGATTATCTTCAAATCTTGTTACAATTTTTTCAAATAGTTCCTTTTCTGGATTAGCTGTACCAAGAATCAAAACTGCCACCTGTCCAATTTGACCATAAGTCAACCTATCCTTTTTAATGTTCTCATAGATGACCTCTTTCACCAAATCCTTATATGTCTCAGTCGCCCTAAGAGAAATCATGTCTTTGGTCAGGGAAGTCTTCCAGTCTAGAGGAACATAACGAGAGAGAGAGTCAACTGGAAGTCTGAGAAACTTCTCCAATGGTTTCAAGTTAACTTGGCTGTGGCTAAAACATTTGGATTCACACAGAAATTTGGAGACCTCATAGATAAGCATTAAAGACCTGAATCGACAACGTTCGGAAATAGCTTTATTAGCTGGAAACTTGTAAAATGCATCAAGGTTGCGCAAGACAACCATGCCAACAGAACACAATTCTGAACACCAATAGCTCTGGGCAGCAGAGACTAAACAATGAACATCAACAGAAACAAGCCTTCCATTCTTCTTCAGAAATCCATCACCCATTTTTATCACCCAATTGGCATCCGGGATGAGCAAAAGGTATATGTCTTTTAGATTAGAAGTCTCCCTTTGGACACCCAAATAATTCAATGCAAACAATCCATGACTACTATGCTGATGAATATCTTGGGATTTGAAACTTGGAAGACACTCTAATATGCGAACCACGTTATCCTTCCAACATGTCCAACAGTAAAACAGGGTCTCCACAGAAAGCTGATTCTTCAACATCATTCCTTCCACGGAATCATCAAACACATTGTCTTGCCAGACATACTTTGAGGAGTTAAGCTGAAAATGAAAATCCAGAAGTTTCCACAAACATAATATTTCACCTCTCATACTTCCATACATGCGAGAATATTTCAAATGAATCATTATCTTGAAAATATTACTATTGTCATTCGATAATATTTCAGCTTCAGTAGAAGCGAGCTCATAAAAGCTGCTTGACTTTTCCTTTGCATATGATAAGGCTGTATTCAAAAGCTCGGCCTTCTGTGGAAACTGCTTCAATGGCCATCCTTGACTCCCCGCAGACCAAAGAGAATTGGCAAATACATAGAAAAGAATACGTTCATAAGCTTCAATGAACTTACCAGCTTTTGCGAGCAGATTAGCCTCACACAGAACATCACCCATCATCTTAGCAATATTTGCCGCCTCAATGAAATTCCCTAATTCCTCTTCTAACAAGAGGAGCTCATCAAGTAAACTTAATGATCGTAAGAACCCACGTTTTGATTCCATGGAATGGAAAGCTCGAACAAATTTCATCATGGATCTGGTATCTTTACGATCATAATAATGACGAGCACCACTTTCCAGAAACTTCTGTTCCACTGTGTATAATTCATGACTTCCAACCATACTATGGTCAGCAGTTTCACTATGTTTCCAGCGTTGAATGTAAGCTAAACCAATGTCAAACAACCGTCCTTTTGCACAAACAGTCAAACAATCTGAGAAGAACCTGCCTCTAGCATACACTTGAGCTGCAGTTGCGAAACATCGAGCTAGATAAAAGCAATCCCCTGCTCTTTTGAAATCAGGCTCCTCAAATTTCTCCAAATAAAGCTTCCCTGTAAGCAGAAACAAAATTAATCTTTTAGAGTAGAAGTTCACAAATCATTTAAGGGAGTGCAAAGGGAAGTTAGGAGCTAAGTTGACATTTAATTATCCAACTTTACCTCCACTTCAATTTTTTCTTTTATCTCTCTTCTCTATTCAAATCATAAATAAATAAAGGACAACAACGTGATGAGTTCTACGGTATAGACTTAAGTTTGTTTATTCCCTCCTCCTCATCATGTCCATCAAATGTTGTTTATTTAGATTTAGATTTGCATGGTATGCTCGGAACAAGTGCTCATTAGTGGTTTGACCATAACTAGAACCTCATTAAATGCTTCAATTCTCCAAGTTATCAGTAGTTCTGTACTAAAATATTGATCACGTAAGCTTTTTGATGATATACAAATTTATATATGAACAATTAAACAAAAAATAAAAAAATGCATAAATTTATCTACAGTGATGCAAAATACCATAATTAATATGAAGGATTGCCAAGAAGAAAACTGAGAACAGCTGCAATAGTAGCTTTGTCTGAATAGAATAGAAGTTATTAGTAGCATAATAGATCTTAGTTTGATTGCAATTCATAATCAAACAAGAAAGCCAAATGAATTTCAAGCTAAGCACATGACAAAATATTTAATTCCCTTTCTCACATGATAGGTGCTAATTCCACACTTGTTAAACCATCATCTTAAGTTAGCGTCAATTCTTTCTCACTAATGCTTAAAAAGAAAATTACTCAGACTTAATAAAACCCTAAGATTTCAAGGTAAGATTTTTTTTTTCCAATTAAACAACAATCAAAAGTTTGGCTGATTGTGAAACTTTGAGAAGTATAAAAAGAAATCGGCATGCATCTAACATTGATAGAAAGTTACTTTTTTGCTGATACAGAACAATAAGCATTTATCCAAATTCATTTGTGTGAAAATGAGACATAACTGACCATAAATGTACAACAGAAAGGGCAAGCTGTCTCTAGCGGTAGTACAAAATTACACATTAAAGATGAGTTAAATAATTTAGGGACAGTGCTTATGACCCAAGGCAAACATTTATTTTAACACACAAAAATGCTAGTTGAATATGGGACATAAAAGTGAGACACCTATGTTGGGTTTTCAACACTTAGCACCACATTAGTAAAATGAACATTCTTTGTCTTATCCTGTTTTCAAGTGGGTTCAAATCTGCAACCTGGGTAACTCAGCCCAGGACTGTGGACATGACCATGTAGGACAAACGTGCCGTCAGTGTAGTAATTAATTTTATAATGCCTAATTAGCAAATCCTTCAGATTCAAGAAGCCAAAAACAATTTGTAGCAGATGACATAAATTTATACACATAGATGCTAAAATTCAAATTCATACCAGCTCTTTCATGATCCCCCAAATCAGAAAAACACTGAGCAGCAATATCAACCATTCCTAATCCTTCGAAAATTTCAGCAGCTTCCCTAAGGATTGCATTTGCATCCTCGGGATGTCGAGCACGCAAACGGGTTGCTTTTGCCCTAAGATCAGCAGCCGTAGACATTTTCTCCCAGTAAGAGTCCCCGGCTCTTGCAAAACACATTGTCGCCGTCTCATAGTTATTTTGATTATAGAGCTGCAAAGGAAAGTGGAATGACAAACTATAGACCTATTTGTGATATGCCATGACATCATTCATTAGGTAAGCACATTATAATGAACAACTTGACAAGACACCAATAACCAATGAGTCAATCTATTTTTTAAAAAAATTATACTGATATGTTAATTCTTTATTTTGGAAGCATAATGAATATGATGCTTGGTTATAGAAATAACCTTTATGCCACGTAACTTCCATTCTTCTGCACTACTTGCAACTTTCATTGTTTGAGCAAGCGAACCATCCAATTCTTTGAATTGTACAAGACGTTTCTTTTTCCAATAGTCAAACATAGGCCTAGAGAATTCTTCTGTGTTCTCATAGATCCACAATCTCTGTCTTGTACGAGTTATGGCCACATACAACTGCTTAAGTTCAGAACACAAAATATCGTGTTTAGACTCATTAAAATTTGGATAAGGCTTAAGTTCCTTAGGTTCCAGCATATCTTGTTCCTTCATGTACCCATATAACACTCTCCATTGATTTTTCAAAGGTGAAGAGCCAAGAAAATTGTAGAGCAATACATCCTGGAAAAGGACAGAGAAGATCATAAAAAGACATAACATAAACAATATAAATAAAGATAATTAAATGATCACCTGAAATTCCAGACCCTTGCACTCCAAAATGGTTAACACAAGTGCTTGTTTCCCTACATACTCTAAAATTTCCTGTCGAGCAAGATCATCTCGTACCAAAATTACTTGTTCTGCTCCAAAGCCAACAATTTTCCCACCTACACGTCCACTATTTCCAAAAATAGTTACAATTGCATTTTCTCCATTTTCACATTCAAGAACAACTGGAGCATCACCATATATCAAACTGGTCTCGGGCTTCAAGACATCAATAGAATGAGGGAAAAAGCGAAAAAGAAGCTCAATGGTGCTTTGGGACAGTTTTAGCACTCCAGCATGTGTGCGAAAGTTTTGATTCAATGAGAAAATATCTGAAATTTTCCCCTTCTCCTTTCCTTGATTATATGTGCTTCTTGATTCTAACACAAATTTCTTGTAGAAGAGAGACCTTATATCCTGGAATCTAAAATCAATTCCCCTAGCTATTGTTTGTGCTGTATCACCACAAAAAACAAAACCCTCTTCTACATTTTGACACACATATTTAAATAAAGCAATTTGACTCATTGTTAGATCTTGCACCTCATCAATATATACATAGTGCATTTCATCACCCTCGTATCTTTTAATTCTGAGTCTACGATGGAGGTCAATTACAATATCTGCCAAGTCAAATTCCCCTTTAACCATCTTCATTCTTTCATAACTGAGATAAATATCATATATCATCACCCTTTTCTGTTTGGTTAAACTTGAAGCTCGATTTTCAGACAAGGAAAGATAATCATCACGGCTTAGCTTGCCATCACCACCATGCTCAATAGCTTTTATACAACCTTTTATATGTGATATGATTTCAATGAACACTTTGGAGCAATCTAGCTTCTTAGTGTATTGGGAATTGAAATGAGGCCAATATACTGAATCAAACCTATCATAAGTCACCTCCTTATTCCTTATGAAGGTCTCCAAAGCAACAGATCTTACACCAAGGTTTTGATTATTGGAAGCTAGGTCACCGAATCTTTCAAAAAAGGAATTCCCCATAGTTCCATCAAGCATCATTAGAAACTTCTGAAATGTTATCACAAGTGGATAGGAGTTGGCAGGCAGATCAATGAAAGAATCTGAAATATTCTTGAACTGCACTGATGTATCAACATAAATATCTTCCTCCATAGAACTGTTGTCGGCAGAGACATTGCCACCACATATAGATCTGTAAGCATAATGTCTAATAATATTAGATATGATCCAAATCATGCATAAAATCTATGGCATAAATGAAATTTAAAGGCGAAGTCAGTAAAAGTACATGACAAACAAATTAATATTAAGGACCTGGACATGCAGAGTTATAAGGGGGACTACAGTCAAGGAGGTGGGCTAGTGTTAAATTTTCACCATTTCATAGTTTCTTAAATAGAAAACAAGATGAAAATTATACATTGATAGAAGAAACATTCCATATTCCTTATCATGCAATTCACAACCAAAACAACAATTATGTTTCTTGGTGTGCCATTGTCAACAGTGGAGCAGGACCATACATATTATCATATCTGATCAGAAAGGGACATTAGTTGGTATATTTCATCAAACATTCCAGCTTTAGACTTAAATAATACGTGAAAGTTTTTCTCTTGGAAAAACAATCCTTGGATCTGAAAACTACGTGTTTGTAAAAAGTAATTAAATAAAAAAATATGCATGATATATAAAAAAAAATCAAACACATTGATCAGAGGATAAAGTAAATTCCAATTAAAAGTTCTAGAAATGACCACTGGGGACTGCATTTAATTTCTTACTTAATTTATTATGTAAATATAGTGTATGTAAAATATTATTACTTATAATAGCTAAAAATATGAAATTTAAGAAGGGTCCATTGCTCTTGCAATCCCACATTTCCACCATTAGTACCACAAAACAATTTGTGAAGATATTGATATGAACAGAAGCTACTTTTGATGTCAACAAAAGCTAATAATTTTGTTTAAAAATAATAGATAACAAACATTAAAAGAAAGTTGTTCTTGAGTTGCCAGATTTCATTAGTTTCACTACAGTTTTCTTTCCACATGTATAAAAGGTGAGAGGGATAGAACACGAGTAGATGATGGTAAGATGGCCACTAAAATAGATTACAGCAAAATAGTAAGCATATGTCAAATTCAATAGGACATTTAGAGCTTATTTGGTCTCAAAATATTTCCTATTTCTATTTCCTGTTTTCACAGTTAATTAAAAAAAGGCTACCTAGTTTTAAATTTTTGGATTTTTCAAGGAATAACTTAAAACAACAATATTTTGTGAAAGCCAGAAAATATAAAACAGGAAACACGTTGAAAATAAAGTGGCACATAATTTAATTTTAACAATAGGAAACAAAATCAGAAAATTTTTATAAAAATAAACAAACCCTAAGCCTGTCATTCATTCGAAATGGAGAAAGAAAAGCAGTTAGTTTATCGAAGAAGACACACCTTTTCAATCGAACAACATGATGTTTTACTGCTTGACATAATTTAGGACTCACTGTTACAAATAACTGACGTAAAACAGGCCTATCATTCACTGTAGAACTCTCTTTATAATCCTGATTCAAACAAGGAACTGCAGCACTGGTAGTTCCATATGCCGCTTCAACAGACATGTGGTGCAAGTTCTCCTTTTGAAGTAACTTCATGGTCAAAATAGTGGTCTTTCCAGTACCTGATCGACCCAGCACAAATGTGCTGTTAGGAAAGAGGATTATCTCTCGTTCCTCGTCTGTTACTTCAAATGGGAGGTCCAATTCATTGATGTTGCGATCAGAAAGCAAGTGGCTAACCACAACTGATGACAGAGAGTAGAATTTCATCAATAGCAAACTCTCCTCAACCTTTGAATTCTCAACATAAATTCGTTGATCAGCAGGAAGACTTGCTTCAGAATCATCTACATTATTTTCAAGATTCTTAAATTTTGTGATCTCTACAGACTTTTCCCAACACATTGGAATCTCCTTACTCCTATAAAAGAAGCAAAACAAATGACATCAGCTATCTGCAATATCTTAAGCATAATGAAATGCAACTTAAAGCACTTACCCCTCAAAGCATTTCTCCTTGCAACGACTTATAAAATCGTCGGTATAGCTTCCAAATATATTATCAAGACGCCTCACTAGTTTAGGGATATCCTCCGGAGGCAGTACATCCCATATCTTTAAAACTTGCGTATACCTTGATTCTTCTACAATGTCCCTTGAACAAAGGACATAGAGACCTTCAACCTTAAATTGCTTCAACATCTGTGATGAATTCCCACAAAGCAAGTCCATTTTCATCCTTTTAGGTCTCCACCCACTGGAAAGTTTGAGCAAGAGGTTAATAACAGACTTCTTTTTCCGCTCTGATCGCAGCTTTTTAAATGATTTAAGGAAGTAATCGCTGAAAAGAACCTGGCATCCGAACCAATCAAGCAGATGATGAGAATATCAACAGCAGGAATAATGAGTCAAGATACAAGATTGAGAAGCACCATATACCTTCCATATGGAATTCCTGAAAAGGACACTATCAGCATTAAGCAAATCATCTAATTGGTCCGGCTCTGTCTTCGCATCCCAGATAATTTTTGCCAAATCCTTGTCTTCGTCAGCGTTAAAGAAACATTGACGCCTTTTAGCATCAAGCACCAAAGCTTTCCAAACATTTTCCTGACTTATTAGGGTTCTTTCACTGCCCAAAATCCATAGACAGTGCCTATTGGATATCAAAGCAACAATTACTCCATAAGAAAAAAGCCAAAAAAATAGTGCAAACTTAAAAGAATATTAAATATTAAGCTCTACCTAGCCCTTGTAAGAGCAACATTACTCCTCTGGGGACTGGAAATGAACTCAAGTGAAGTGCTCCCATCAGTTCTAACAGTAGATAATATAATAATGTCTTGCTCACCACCCTGGAAGCCGTCAATTGTCTTCACATTCACAGAAAATCCATCATGCTTATTATACTTCTGTCCAAGTACATCCTGAATCGCAACAACTTGGGCAGCATATGGAGACATTATGCCAATGCTAAGGTTCTCCTTCGAGTCAAGCCACACTGCATACCAAGAAAAAGAAAACAAATCCAAATTCAGAAAAAATTGCACACCAACAAAGGAATTGTTTTTAAAAAAGCCTCATATGCCTTTTATATTTCACATTTCACCATGCTCTTTTCTGCGATTTTCTTTGGGCAAATTGTCATCGCAGAAACAATTTAAAAACACAGAGACATTGTTTCTTCCAACAATGTTACTCACGATATAAATACAAATTTGTCAATCCAACTAATAATTAAAATTTCAAATTGAAATATTACCTACTAACCTACTAACAAACATCAAGCTTTAAGATCAACAAATATTTCTTTTCTGACTAGTATACTTCTTGCGAGAAATAAGAAAATGTAATAATATTATAGATTACTGCCGAGAATTAAATAAAAAGTCACAAACCTTTGAAACAATTTGCAAGTATCTTCATCACAACAGCAACCTCAGCCATATTTTTCCGGCTTCGTCCAGCATTATCAAACTCTTCTCTGCCACCAACTATGTTTATAAAGGAATAAGGCCGAAACATTGGCCCTGGTAGATATTGCTTTCTATAGTTCTTCCTCTCAACATTTGGAGCATCAAGAATTTGGTTTAAATAGAAGTGTGAATATGGAAAGGAACTTACTGCTGGATGCATCCTATATTGTATATTGAGAAAGTGATTTGGATGACCCAATGAGCTCAGCCTCTCAAATAAGCTTCTTCCAAAACCAACTTCATAAGAAACCTTGGATAGAACAATGACAATCATAAATATTAATTAGTGCTGTAAACTTTCTACAATTCAAAAGGTGGAGAGGAGATACAGGGATATTAAATTTGGCAAATGAAACTTTTATTCAGTATGCATGAAAACATAGAAGCATGAACATACTTTACTTTCAACCATTGCTGGAAGCTGGCATTCATCTCCAACAAGAATAGCATGGTTTATGTTCGGAAGTAGTAGAGGAATAATTGATTCACATTCCTTCAATTGTGCAGCTTCATCAATCACCAAAATCTGCAGCGGCTTCATTGCAACAGAATGCAACTTAAAGGAACTAGAAGCAGTGGAAAATATTATTGACGATGTTTGCAAACAGAACAGTTTAACTGCTTCTTTGTGCACAGAAGTTGGCAGGTTGAGTATGCCAAGTGAATCTTTAAGCATTCTTAAAGAAGACAGGCATTCAGTTCTGCTCTTGTACAATGAGTATTCAGTACCCACAAATGGCTCAGAAGAACTATCTTGCCTTTCTGAGGCAGAAAAAAACTCTTCCAACACTTCACTGTCAATATTGCTGTGAAACAACAAAGCTTGAAATGAATCAAGCAAATGAATAAGGCGGCCCATATTTTCTAAGTTATGTTCAATGTAACTTGTGGCCACATGAGTACATAAGACACAAATACAGTTTCTCAGTGGTGATGCTAGAGAAAGAAACCTTCCTCTCACAAACTCAAGAAAAGATTTGCACCTCCCCTCACTACAATCTGAAGAGTTTTCTTCTTTTATTTTATCAATAGGTTCATTATCAATGTTCTCTTGCTCCTTTTTCAACTCATTCTCAATAAGTGTATGATAATTTGAAACGCAATTTTCAAGAAGATCAATCATTGAATCAAAACAATATCTCCAATTACTACATGTTATGAGCTGCTTGACACGATGATCCAAATATATGTCTTGAATGTCTTCACCAACTTTAAGCCGCTCATGATTGCCAAATAAGAGCATGCTTCCTAATGCACAGAACAAAGCATCAGGTTGTCTATCAAATGATTCTCTCACCATACTCAAGAATCGCGACGCGACTTCTTTAATGGCAACATTTGTTGGGGCACAGACAAGTGTCCTAAAGTTCATTTTCCATAGAGCAAAGAGAAGCGTACCCAAAGTTTTGGTTTTTCCAGTTCCTGGTGGACCCCAAATGAGATCCACAGTAGACTTATGATCACAACGAGAGGAATAAAGGCATGCACAAATTGCCTTATTTTGGGACTCATTCAGTTCTGATAATAAACTTTCATATTCTCTGTCATTTCTTAAGCCATCCATCTGTGGAGAGCAGTGATCACAAATTTCTTCTACCTGTTTCCCAACCTAAATTCATCAGTGGTTGCAATAATCAGACTTTAAAATAAGTTCTATTTTGGAGATGAAACACAGTCTATGTAACAATTAACAAGAAAATGTCTTCATATTTTCATAAACAATTAGCTAGTTGGTGTGAATCTTCTGATATATAAATAGCAACACAGGTTCCCTCTAAATGCCTTCTAAAAAAGTGATGCATTTAACTACTACAGACAATCATCACTAAATATTAAAGTGACTTGAGTATCATTGCAGTGTGATCAACACAATATCAATGTTTGATTGCAACAATTTACCTTTTTCTTACAGTATATTCCTATAAATAGCAAGCATAAAACACTGACAAAGCCATGGGATGAAATTCTTACCACATCACCAGCACATGAAATTTTCTCTAATAGATTTGAGTTTCCTGACATGTGCAGTGCATTCCATATTCTTCTGTTAGGGATTATATTTGTCAGAAATACCACAAACAAAGATTTTCCTCTTACTTCTTTGAGATCAATATCTTTAGATGCAATAAGTTTAAAAGAAGTAGACACAACAATATCAGTATCTTCCTGACGCTCCTCCCCTAGGATGCCAGCAGACAAAACCAAGTTCCACGTCCTTCCAACCCTTTGTAAATCACTCGGAGTTTCAGGTTTAAAATCAGCCAAGACAAAAATATCTCCAAACAATGTTTTGTATAGCGCTTTTCCATGACCAGAGGAACTGTTTTTCCAGCTGCTTGCCTTAACGACATAGAGTTTCTTACCACTTGAACTGGCTTCCTTAATGGAGATTACTTCCGCAAAAGGTGCACTGGACAGGATTTCCATACTTGAGCATAACTGTGCTCGGGTTTCTTCCAATAAGGGGTACACATATGACTCAAAATAATGACCAACGGATTGGAACGTTGGATCAATATGTTTCACCTGTCAAGTTTAAAAAGCAATGATATTACTTTAAAATGGATGCTCAAGTAACATGCTTTGGTTTGACTAGAATGCAAAACTCTTGAAAGCGAATATCAAGTGTGACATCTAGTACTAATGCCATAAACAGGATACCAACACCAAACCCTGCATGTGAAGCAAAACCATCAACAATTAGGTGATAACAGCACTAGTATAATGCTAAACCCACTATTAACTCCTTCATACAATTCAAGACATTGAACACTATATATATATATAGGGGTAAGGCGAGCAAAGTAATGGTGATTATTATGCGAATAAATATATACATTTTTTCCCAAATATCCAAATAAAGATGGTAATAGTGCAACATTCAATTCTTAACCTTGTCCTTGTAAAGATCTTCATTGAAAATGTCTTGAAGGGACCATGAAAAGATGATGTCTATGAAGTCCTGATCACCACAATAAGTCTTCTTCCTGCTTGAACTCCGATTCATCATGCTTCCCAACCAGCCAAGCATTTCACTTTCAGCAAGTTTGTAGTAACTAACAGTTTGATGATCAAAATCCAATTTTGACTAACACCCTTGAAATAAAAAAAAGCACAGCATTATAATGAGGAAAAGTAAGAAAGAAATGGATTTCTTAGCCAGAAAGGAAAAGGGCAGCCAAAGAATCCTCGTGCAGTTATTGTCGTACACATGCACTCTTTCCAAAGAACAACAAAGCATAATATGAATATGAATATCATACATATGCACCTGAGGATAGACTTGAACTCAACAGTGTCACCCCTGTGCATGCCTTTAGCTTGCTAAGAAAAGATAAAACTAGAAGATTTTCACAACATTAATTAATTTACTCTATAATAAAAATTAGTAACATTTTGAGGGAAACCATTTTGGCTTTTAAAAATCATCATTGAATGACACGATCAAAGATAGAGTATTCCTTTTTTCTTTCTCAAAGAAAAAGATAAGGAAAAAAGGAAAACAGATAAATCGTCTCTTTTTTTCCTTCCTCAGCTCGCTTGTTGTTGTGACTCTTGATTCCGCAAACTCCACGCTTTTTTTTTTTATTCCGTAAACTCCATGCAATTGTAAACTCCAAGCATTTTTATTTTGTTTTATACGGAAGTTTTTCTTTTTTTATTTTAGAATCTGATTTCTATAAAATAAATTTTTA
The DNA here is from genome assembly GCA_031216105.1 of Dalbergia cultrata. Taxonomy (NCBI): domain Eukaryota; kingdom Viridiplantae; phylum Streptophyta; class Magnoliopsida; order Fabales; family Fabaceae; genus Dalbergia; species Dalbergia cultrata. Next base: position 10,492,782 of record CM062348.1, on the reverse strand, counting down.
TACACTATTACTCAATTAAAAATTATCACATTGGTATATGTGATTAAATCTTACACTTACTGCTATCTAAGAAGTTTATATTGACTTTCAGCAAGCTTGTGGTAAGTAACAGTTTGATGATCAAAATCCAATTTTGACTAAGACCCTTAAAATTAAAGAATGCACATTATTATAATGAGGGAAAAGTAAGAAAGAAATGGGTTTCTTAGCAAGAAGGGAAAAGGACAACCAAATAATCCTCGTAGTTATTCTCGTACACATGCACTAGCAAGCGCGCTTTCCAGAAGAACAACAAAGCATGAGAATATGAATATTGGCATGATAATATATATGCGCACTTTAGGTTTCAAGGCCAGCTAAAATGATAATATACATACGTATATATATATATACACACACACACACACGATAATACAGTCAATGCAGTCACCCCTGTGCATGCCTTTAGCTAGCTAAAAATGATAAAACGAGAAAATTTTCATAACATTAATTAATTTTGTCTATAATTAAAAATAGTGACTTTTGAGGGAAACCATTTTGGTTTTGTAAAAATCATCATTGAATGACACAATCAAAGATAAAGTATTTCTTTCTTTTTTTTTGTCAAAGAAAAAGACAAGGAAAGGGGAATACTGATTATAGGAGTGGAGTGGTGTACTGTGTTTATTACTACACAAGAACTGTCGTCTCTACTGTTCCTTCCTTCGCGCGCTTGTTGTTGTGACTCTAGACCTGCTGCGACCAAAGTCCTCCTCTATTTATTTCATGCATTGCCAAGGCCAACTACAAATACTAAATGCAGAATAATGTTTAGTGTATAATTAAATTGTACAATAAATATATATCATACACTTTATCATCATTGAATGTGATATGTGGTCCCCACTTATTCCACTCATTCATCAAATTCAATGATAATAAGGTGTGCAGTGCGTATTTGTTATACAATTTGATTATACACCTAACATCAATTACTCACAAGGGCATATCTATTGGTAGACCCCAAAAAAAAAAAAAGGGTATGCCAATACAAACCTCCGCATCTTTTGCACAATGGATGACGATGTTGCCACCTTTTTTTTTCCTCCTTTTTTTCTTCCCTTTTTTTTCCACTTTTCCTTTACTGTGACATGAAAATTAGTATCATTCATCAATGTATTATACTCTCTCATCCCACTCATTTATCAAATCCAATTGTGATCAGATGTGTAATGTGCATTGGTTGTACAATTTAATTGCACACCTAACATCACTCCTAATATATTGTAAACTTTTCCACCAAAAAACGATTGAGCTCTTTTTCTAACTTCTTATTTTCTTTTAAGTATTGCATAACTAATCATGTGGCATTAGTTTAATCATTTTTAAAATAAGTGGAATTTCCAATAAATAATCAAAATTCGAAGTTTACTCGCTTTGAAAAGCCATGGTCTTGTTTAATCCGTTGTGCGGTTACTAAAGCGATAAGGCCATGGGTTCCCCGTATGAAGGTATTGTTAATTTTGAACCATAAACTTCAATTTTCAAACACTTGTTTGATAATTGTTGTAGTATTAGTATACATTAACATATTTATAAGATTTTGTATGAGGAGTATCCTTACCACATTGGAGCCCAAGGTGAATGGTGAGTGGTGAGGCAGCACAAGCATGAATGAAGGGGAGTTTGGTTTTTTGATGATCAAAATTCTAAAAAAACCATTTGGTTTAAGTTTTCAATTTTTATTTTCAGTTTTTCAGTTTTTCAAATTTTGTGAAGGAAATATTGAAAATTCTGAAAACTGCAAATTTCAGTTTTTAGTATTTCCTTTACAAAATCCTTAAAACTAGAAATGAAAAATTAAAAATTAAAAGCTCAAACCAAATAGACCCAAAGTTTCCCAACTGGAGTTTTGTCGACACCAACTTTCAGTCCGAAATTAAGAATCTTCCTTTTGCAGTTAAAATTTCGTTTACTCCAAACTCTTGGGTTCTTTAACTTCCTTGAAGCAGCTATTTGACATGTCAAGATGACATAGAAAGGAATATACCTGTTCCCTGCTTCAACTCCCTTCAACTAAAACACATCTTCAACACAAGTTCTTCGGCCTCTAATCTTTTCTTGAATCTTGGATCAGTCCAATGTAGAGCAGAGAGTCACTGAAAAAATAAGCTTCATCTACACAAACTTTTGCCATGTTGAGCGAGTCAGTCTATGTTAAGCGAAATATTAGTTATGTGAATATCACTTTTGGGGTTGTAGAAGAAAGCCAGGGACACTCTCTCTTTATCTGAATTTACTATTACTCGGTGCAGTAATAGTAAACTAATTCTTTTGGTAACACCGAGTTATGTGTTTATGTGAATATCACATCTTCAACACAAGTTCTTCTACAACCTCGTGCAGTTCTTGACTCGCTATAACTTGAGAAAAGTGTATGCACACACTAACACACTTGTTTACAAAGCAATGGACTATGGTTACACCTTACTATACTATGCACACACTAACACTTGGCGCAGGATTAGTTGGTCCCCCTATGTTGGGGACCAACATTAGTCTCACTAAAAAATTTACAAAATAGTCTCATCTACACAAACTTTTGTTCAAATACCTTAAAATGTCCTTATTTCTATTTGATAATACAACTAATAATTTATTGTTATTTCAATATACTATTCAAAATTATTATTATTATTAATTTGAAATTAATATTTTAAACTTATTTATTTTATTTCTTTAATTTTTACCTTTGAAACTTATTATTATCATTGTCTATTTTCACTTTCATTTTATTTACTTTTCCAAAAATATCCTCTTTCATCATATCAAAATATTGTTATTGCCAATGTTCTTTAAACTCCATATTATTAGATTATTTTGTTGAAACCTAATACTAAATTACTAATGGAATCTCCTAGTTCTGTAGCTAGCTCCTCCTATGTTGTTCTTTAGTTATATTCCTTGGTTTTCTTTCTTTTTTTCGTTATACCAAAAACTTAATATTATTAATATTTTTCTTATGAAACATACTAAATTTCTTTTTTCTTATAAAAATGAAAAAATATTATATTTTCACAAATTAATTCTCCTGATCATAAAAATATTTTATAGATTGAGTTAAGCTTTTAATTTCATGTAGCGTTTCTTTAAAAATAATAGCATATTATATCTTTTTAATATTCTATATATAATATATAAGATTAAAATAATTTAATCGAATCTATGATAACATAACATACTTCGAATTAAAAGTTATTGGTTAAAATTTTAATTGATATTCATTGTCAATGTAAAAAAAATTATACTATCATTCGACTAAGTTTTTGTCATCATATTATGTATATGCTTGATATCTTATATATTGCCGAAACACTACTTTAAATGATATGATAATATATAAAAAATTGCTTGCATAAATTTTTATTTGTAATAATACATTTTAAATAATTAAAAATAATTTAATATATTACATTTACTTAATTTTTAAGAATGCAATTAAAAGTTAAGGGATTTAGACAATGCAGACTAGTCTAAGTTGTTTATTCAATATTCAATCAAATTATATTTATTAGATATATTATTGGGTATGTATATTGCATATTAGAATTTAATTTTCTCACTTTATTAATTTTATTATTTTCATCTAAAACACTTACTATTATGCAATTATTATCTTAAAAAAATATTAAAAGGTAAGTTAATATTTATATATCAATATATATTAAATAAGTAATTTATATATGCTTGTAATATTTAGTTGTAAGATAATAATGTAAGCAATATTAAATATTTTATGATTAAATTAATTATCAATATTCTAATAATGAATTTATACAAAATTATTAAGGAAAATTTTCAAAAGTAAAAAATTAAAGAAATAAAATAACTAAATTTAAAATATTAATTTCAAACCAATAACAATAAGTTTGAATAATATATTGAAATAACAATAAATTATTAGTTATATTATCAAATAGAAAGAAGGGTATTTTAGGGCATTTGAACAAAAGCTAGTATAGATAGGAGTGGCATTAGACAATAAGGAGTGGCAATAGCCACTCCCTTTTTTCTTTACTAAAATGGATTTAGTTCAAACATTATATTTTGAAAAATATAATTTATACTACTCTAATGTTTCCTTGCAAAAGTCAGTCAAACATGTAAAATAATATTAAAGTAGTTTTAAGATTTTTTTTATTTTTTTATTTTTCAAAATAATTCATTCAAACGTACTCTTAAAATAATATTTGTTTGAGTCATTATCATTTCAACCTACCATACATCACGGCTGTTAATTAAACATTAAATATCATTTTGGTAGAGAATGCAACACAAACAAAAGAATTCGGTTTCTCCGAATTCACTTTGGCTTTTCATTTTTTTTTTTTACTTTTTTCATTTTTTCTTATTCGGATTCCCTTCATTCAACACTATGCTACAGTGATGTTGATACAATTTTTCTTTTATTTTATGAGAATTCGGATTATCCAAATTCCTTTCGCTCAATAGTATCCACTACAGTGCGATTTCTATTTCTTAGGAATTCGGAATTCGGATTGTCCGAATTCCCTTCACTTAACACTACACTGTTTTTTCTTTTTTTAAAATTTATTTATTTTTTTCGAGAATTCGGTTTGTCTGAATTCACTTTAGTCAACACTTCAATGCCTTTTTTCTTTTCTTTTATCTTTTTATTTTTTCTTTTTTTCTCGGAATTTAGATTGTCTAAATTCCTTTACGCAACAATACCCGTTACAATTTAAAAATCATTTTTGTGCTTCCAAATTTTACCTTCATGCTTCACCACATTAGAAGTGATGAAGCATGCTCAAGAAGTGTGTCGAACATGCTCATTCTGCCGGGTTGTAGAATACCCATAAGAGCTCCTGCCACCGACATATAGCTCCCAACGAGAACTTGGTAAACAATCCATCAACATCAATGACATTGGAGATGGTAGTGGACATGTCCTTCTCGACGGTGCAGTGGTGGGCGCGAATAGCCTTCTTGTGTTCGAAAAGGACCCGTTAGTATAACAGGTTCAAGTTCAAGTAGAAGTCGTACCTGGTGTTCATGAGAGAGCTGGCATGGACATCTGAGAACCGGATGCGCTTGTCGTCAAAGTAAATGGCCAGATCGGAGAAGCCTTGCTCGTGGCTTTCGTAGTCTTGCGCAGAACAACGGGGGCATAGGTGCAAATACTGTAAACTGTAGTGACTTGTTAACAAATTCATTGCAAAATCAGTGTTTTTCAAATTGAACCGTTCGATAAAAAATTGAATATCAAACGGTTGAAAACCATTTGCAAGGAGGGGACTAACATTGGTGGCCAACATGGGGGACCAAGGAATCCGGTGCCCTAACACTCACTAGTAACAACTCTGCCTCACTAATGATTCACTCTTTGAAGCACCCACTTCACGGTGCTTTACATTGCATATAAATTCTCTATATATAGGTGTATATGTGTCGGTGAAAACAACCAACCTCTATAGCTAGAATTTTCTAGTATACATAGTTACTTACACTAGCTCCTACACACTTCTTTATAAATGTCAGAGACAAGAAACTTCTGGAGTCCATTCACGATGCTTTTAGTGCTCTAGAATCTTGTAGAACTTGTGCTGACCTTCATCCAATGTCTTCAAAATTCGCATCGTTGAATCAAATATATGACCAATATGTTAAAGACAAAGACATTAACTAATGGTCGGCATTGTTGTGGTTCTTCCATTATCCTGAGCCCTGGAACAAGCCTTGATTTTGGTCTCTTCAAAAAATCGCCTCAGTCAAGATGTCAGAGACAAAAGATTCAATGCCTCCTATCTCAACAGAATGAAAGAAAAATACTTGTATTTTAGTGGAATCATAGCTAGCCATCAAACATAAAAAGAAAATTCAAGTGAAGGTTGTGTAGTTCTCCTAGAGTATTATAGAAGAGCTATGACTTGTATAAATTCTTGCAAAATCTAAGAGACATTGATCTTGCTCGCTTTGTTGATCGAGTTTGACCATGTAAAAGAACAAGCCTGAATGAGAAAAACAACACAAAAGTGCAACAAGGTGAGTTATATTTATACGTTGCACAAGGTGGTATGTTTAATAAGTCTTGTTATTTATGCACTTAAACTCCACATACTAACAATTGTTATTTTTTTACTTTAGTATTTTCCTTTAACTGTTAGTCACTATTTTGAATTTATGATTATTTTGAAAGCAATCAATTAGGGGACTTCTCTTTCTGATTATTCTTAAAAAAAAATCATTATATAACCAATCATGTGGCATTAGTTCAATTATTTCAAAAATATTTCCTGTGAATAATAGAAAATTTAAGTCTACTTATCTGAGAATTAAGCCATGATCTTGGGTATCTCTAGTAAAGGAAAGCATCTGTAGATTAATTTGGAGCCACCTACCATCGAAACTTAATTTCAAATAAAGATAAAAGGAGAGTCATTTGATGATTTTTATATTAGAAATAAAATTATAATCGTTGCAAGATTTTGAATTACAAGAATCCAATGTGGGAACTTTTAAGATCGAGTAATTTGTGGAAAAAAAAAAGAAAGAAAATAAAGGTAGAAGAGATATTCAAATGAGAATAAGAACCTTCTTTTCAGCTTATTTGAGTTCAAATTTTGTTGACTCCAAGCTACTGAATTCTCTCGGTAGCTATTTGTCATTTGAAAGGGCAATGATACTTGTACAACTTTATCTCATCAAGACAACTGTCAAACGCTCAATTAGTCTTTGTTAAAGAATTCTTGCAACTTCTATGTTCAAATTTATTGAAATGCTTTACATCCAATGTTGGGATGTCCATGCTGTTGTCCCTGCACTTTACAAGTATCTTTTAATTTCCCCATTTGAAATGCATCATATTCTGATCATGTCAATATGAAGAATTCATTATGAAGCTCAGGATCATACTAGTTTTGAGCATGCCTAGCTAGAGGAAGCATCTTTCTGCTGCTAGTCCAACATGAAGCAGGAAGCATACATTTGCATACAAATTGCTCATATATCAGCTCGAACTCTCTGGCCAATCCACTAGTTTCCCTTGTATCATGGTATCAATCATACATACGATTTTTTTTTTATTTTTTAAATATCTGCATACAAATTTCTGTTACATAAACAATTGAAAGATGTTAAAGACAAGAAATTCATGGCATTGTTGTGCTTTAATTTTTCAATTATCCTGAACCTTGGAGTGAATCTTGATTTCGGTCTCTTCACAAATGGCCGTACCCAAAATGTTGGAGATGAAAGTGTTAATGATATGTTATTGGTCTTGTTTAATCATTTTCATTCAATCTTCCATGTCCCAGCATGACTCATTTGCTATCTGAACAGCATGAATAACAATGTGCTTCTACCTTTATGCCGGGGACACATACCCAAAATGATTGGCATTATCAAATAAGGGTTCTTACAAGAAACTACTGTATTAATCTTGGAAAAGACACACCCAAACAACATCCATCATCAAGAAACTGAACTTTTTGCATTTCTGATCCGTATGATAATTGAGAGGCTGATATCCACAGATCAAAATGAGCAAGATTTTGGATTGATTAAGGTCTCAATTCACTTCAACAGGTTCTTTATTTTTGACCTTTTTTCTTGAATCTAGTTTGGTCAGTTCTACTGTCTTTTCTTTCTTGAATCTTGGACGAGTTCTTGATTCACGTGTATTCAAGATTGGCATGCTTAGCTTGAATCATCAAATGACCGAGATGTTAATTAATTAAGAAGCAATCAAATGAACCGTACTGCACTAAACATGTATACCTGGGCATCCATGCATCCCTTTTGTGACGAACCCCCACTGCACATATTATATAGAAACGCCGAGATTCCCAGTTTTGATTAACTGAGGAGAAGAGAATAATGAAATCCTATACAATTACACCACAAATCTAAAACACGTTCGTCATGCTCGCTCGCTCGCTCTGCAGCTGACCTTAATTATGAAGGAGCTTACGTGAATAAGGAAAACGAATTGGTGTGCATCAAAAGGCATACCAAGGTGAGGTATATATAGGTTACTCAAGTCGGCGGTTATTCCGTAAACTTCACGCTATTGTCTTTTTTTTTTTTTTTTACCTTTTAATCCGTAAACTCCATGCTATAGTCTTTTTTTTTTTTTAATCCGTAAATTCTACGCAATTTTTTTTTAATCCGTAAACTTTACTCAATAGTTATTTTTTCTGTAATTATTCTTTTATATAATTATATGTTTTCTAGTGCAAGTTTTTCTTTTTTCTTTTTTCTTTTTAAGTTGATGCTCACTTTTGAGTTTTATGATTGAAATTGCATCTAAGAATTACTTTAGTCTCTGAATTTTAAAATTTGACTAGTTGATTTTTAATTTGATAATTGTAAATCATGCTAATCCTTATAAGCATAAATGATCTATATATGTTCCTTACATAATTGCATCAAATTAGTCCCTAATAATTTTTGCTCCAATTAGTCAAATAATTTGTCCATCTAGGACTAATCAGGACTAACAGGTCAGATTTTAAACTTTAAAAATCAAAATAGCTCACATATATAAATTTAGAAAAATAAATGAGTATTAACTCTTCTTTTTTTTTTTTCCAAAATGCAAGTTTCTTTTTGTTGCATCTAGTTAAAAGCAATATTTTGTTTCATATTTCAATCTCTGTTGGTGTCTAGGGAAAGAGTCTCATTACTAAAGGCTTATTCCTTAAATCCAGGTTTGGGCAAATTAATTTTAGTACATAAGTCATACAATCCCTTGCACAAATTATGGATCCATACAACACATAAGTCGTACCAGGCTAGGTCAACTTGATACATAAGTCGAGCCAAGCTGGTGTGACTTATGTATCAAGTCGACCTAACCTAGTACAACTTATGTGTAACGGTCACATAACGGCTAGTTTATCTTCTATATAAGTCGTCCAGCCTTCATAAATCGCCCAAGATCACAAATTAGAGCATAAGTCGCCCGAGAGAGTAGAAGGAGCTGTGATTGCCATTTGCAGAGAGTTTTTTTTTTTTTTTAAATGATGGAACAACAAAGCCTAACCCGCTATGAAAATGAAGGGCACATTGCAATGAGATTGGAGGAACTGGTAATTTTTTTATGTTAAGTTATTTAATTTAATTTATTTTATTTTATATTTTATAATAATATTAGTGGTGTAGGGTAGTTAGTTAGACAATTTAATACTAAGTGTAGGTTTCATTTCCAATAAAAAGAATTATTTAATTTTTTTGTGAAATGTATAATTATTGTAGTGTACTTAGAACTCAATTTTGATTTTGTGTAGTTATTTGTTTAGTTACTTAGTTTAGTTAAATTTAAATTTAGCGGTGGTAATTAATTTATGTAGTTGAACGTATTTATTTATATTTTTAGTGTAAATATAATTTTTTGTTTAATTCAATTTTAGTTTTATTTAATATTTTACTTTAATTTCAGTTTGTAGTTTAGTATAGTACAATTATATTTTGTTAAGTTAATTAGTTTGTTTGGTTAGTTTAGCTTAGATCATTTTCATTTCACATAAAAATGTAGGTGAATTCATGAATTTATGTAAATTATTTTTTGTATTTAATTTGTTTAATTTAGGCAAATTTATTAATAATATTAATGACAACAACATCAACAATAATAATAATAATAACAACTTTGCAATATAATAATACTAGTAAAAAAATAGAACAATACCTGGCATATAAGACTACAGGTCAAGAAGCCATCTCAGAAGTTCTTTGCAGGAACCTTCCCAGTCTCCATAAAGCTTTGCAATTGCCTTCTATTTTACATACCATACCTTCATATACTTTGGTTTAAATTTAAACCTTGACTCCACAGCCCCTTGCAATACTTTAATAGATATCGTTGGATCTTTCTTCACCATTGACAATATACTAGCACAGATAATTAACATCACTATCTAATTGCAGATGGCCTTGAAGAACTGAATCAAACACACATGTGTGGGATCCATTGTACCTTCGAACTTCCCACATTTGTAGTTTTCGGCGATAAGTAACACAGATACTGCAATTGCACCCACTGCCAAACTTCACGCATTTACCATGGTATTTTATGTGGTCTAACTCATAAATACTCAGCTGATCTTCGAACGTTATAATTCTTTATTGCAAATAATACAGCTTCCTTGTCCTTGAACAATTGTCCGAGTTCTAGCTCTCTTCTTCCATCCAAATCAATAATTCCAGCAGGCCCACTTCCAACACTGCTTGGATTCATTGCATCCAAATTCAATGTTGAATAGTGACTAGGCTAACCTTGTGACTGTGATAAGGCCTATGACATCAATGGTTGGTTTTGACTGCTTTCCTTTACCTCCCTCTCAGATCCTTCATCGTTGTCATTGTGTACAGGCCCATCAAATTTCTCTTCTTCTACATCTTCGCCATGCTCAATGAAAATTTGAATAATCATAACCCGCAATAGGCTCACCTTGCTCCAATGGCTCAGGAAGCTGTGCAAAGCTTGGACTTGCCACCATATCCCTAGCATTTTCTCTTTGGCCTTCAGAGGTATTCATGGCAGGCTTAATGTTTGGGGAACAGGAAGCCCCAGCAACTAATTGATGAGGATTGGAACCTCCAGAGCTAAACTGACTTTCTTGCAAGTAATGAATATCTCCATAATACGAATCTCAAGAAATTGACCTTGAAAAATGAATATCATACTCACATCATTGTCATTGCTAATTGGAAAACTTGTATACTTGATCACGCCTTGTCCTATCGCAATAAGCAACCGAAACAGCATTTCGGTAATCTGAATGTTATTTTCTTGGCCTATTTATTGCAATATACTCATTTGCAATTGCAAAAAAATTGATAATTGGAAGAACAACAACGCAAATTGGTCGAGCACTAGTAAAAGTGACTCCCTTTGCTGTATTCAAAACCTCACCATTATATTGCACTAAAATATAATAGCTTTCTGTCATTGCACTCAGTTGAAGTACGAGGAATTCACATTTGAACCGATGTAAGGAGAATGTTGGTATTTGAAGAGGGAGTCATGCATAAGTCGCCCTAGGATGGGGCAACCTGCATAGCACATAAGTGCAGCTCGTCCCAACCTGGGGCAACCTATGCTTAAGTCGTGTTATCCTCATGCAACTTATGTGCTAAATGAGTTCGCCCAAACCCGGTACAACTTATGTATAAAAAAAGATGACATTTTCCGAGTTTCATCCAAAACGAGACATATACAAAGTTTTCTATCTTTTTTATTTTATTTCTGCAAAAAAACCTATATATATATATATATATATATATATATATGTATGTATGATTATCTGGCGTTATATTAGGCATTTTTGAAACCCAATAACTTAATATAATAATTATAGGATAAAAATTGTTTGACCATATAATATTATACCATCGTATATGACACCAAATATGTGATACAAATTGACTTTAAAGTATTAGCTAATATAATCTGTCCTATGTATAAAACGGGGTCTTAGGGCTAGCTCGAAGAGTTCAGTCATCACTGTCAACAAAGGATATCTTAAGAAACCAAAACAATATTTTATTTCATGTTGACTAAGACTTATCTTTTCTTTATGAATCAAAATAAGTCCCACATAAAGTAGTTAAATTGATTTGAATTATAAGTTAAATATTATGCTTGGAAAAAATAAATAAAATATGAATTAAATTTATTAAGCAATCACCTTTTTATGTTAAAAATACAATAAATTATATTTAGAATGACTAAAATAAGAATTAGTTTAATTTATGTTTAATTTTTAAAATTAATTCAATTTTACTCAAACCCTATAGGATTTCAAAAGCAAAGAAAATTAAACACAATCCTACATTGCGCTAGCTCTGAAAATATGAAATGATATCTCGGGTTGTTATAAATACATCCTATTTAGTTTGTCTCGTTGGTAATTATTTTGTGATTTAATTTTGATGTACATATATTTTATATTATATCTCATCATAAATTGTTATGTATCAATAAATACGTTTAATTCTTGCACTGCTTGAAACATACACATAGGATCTGATTGACGATACCTAAAAAAGCTATTGTTTTTAAACATCTATATAGTGTTGTCTCGCAATTTCAATTTTGTCGTCTCTTTGTGATTTAAATAACGGAATCCTTGATTCATCCCTCTTTTTAGGTGACATTTAGCATATTGCCTAATAAGATTAATGATGATTTAGATTATCGTTTAAAAGATTGTAAATTTTTAAATTATTTATAATATTACAATGCATTGTTTTCTTTTTTTTTTCTTTTTCTTTTTTGTTTTTGGGTTGACAATGCATTGTTTGATATGTTCATATAATCAAAGTAGCAATTCGTATGTCAGACCGCGTTCTTCTTTCAGGAAAGAAAAAAAAAAAATCTTAAGTGGGGGACAATTTGATAAATTTTGTTGGACATAAAAAAAAAAACAGAGATACAGAGGGGAGTGCGTGGTTTTAAAACCCCTTCCCCCACAACAAAACTCTCAAGCATCTCTTTCCCTCTCTGCTTCCACTTCGTTTCGTTGTTTTGTTGTTGTTCTTTTTCATTTTCTTCCCCCATCTCCAACTAATGAGTCACATAGTTATTAATTTTTGTCATCAAAACTTGATACTCTTTAGCTTTCAAAATTTAACGTAAATCTTCAATCTCAATCTTATAATTAATTTGCATTAAGACTTGATTAATATGCATCAAGACTTGATTTTTATAGATTGTAGTGGATAGAGTAAAAAATACTGGATGGATATATGTTTAATATTAAATGATTCTAGTAAGTTAAAAGCTGTCAAAATACTTATCTTTGTTAGATTCTGTTAACGCGAAGTGAGTTACGCCCTCTGGAGCTGTTAAGAAGAGGCCCAATTGATCCCTTTGTACTGTGAGTGGCTATCTACATAGTGTGGGTGTTTTAAATTATTTTTATTAAAGAAACTAATTTATTAGATTTGATAAAAAAAAAAAAATCATTCTAAGCTACTTAGATTATTTGGTTAGTTCGATTAGTTGATTTTCTCAAATATGATAGTTATTAAATATGACATGATAATTTGGTTGAAATTATTACTAGCTCTCTTTATTGATTTTATAATGTCATGATTTTGTTATATGTCATTTCAATGTGTTTAGGGTTTAGTTTATGATATTTGACGCTTACAAGGTTAGATTAATTTTTTTTTATTATTAGATACAGGGCCTAAGGCCCAAGAAAAAGAAATTAAGAAGCAACAACCCGAGGGAGAGTAGCTCCCCTTACATCAGCATGAAGAAAAAGGCAAAGCTAGGAATGGCCCTAAAAAAACAACTAGAAAAATTCGAGCCATGACCAATTCTAGCAAAACAATCAGCAACAGTGTTGGCCTCACGAAATATGTGATAGAGTCTAGCTTGAGTCATCTGACCAAGAAGAACTTTTATTGCCAGAATAATAGGACTACTAGGATGATACGCGAATACTCCCTCCTAGACAAGGAGAACAGCACTCTTGGAATCCACTTCAACTATAACATGAGAGTAACCTTGATTAAGAGCTAGTGACAGGCCCATATAAATCCCCCAAAGTCCCGCTTGCATGATGGAACAGGAACCAAGATTATAACTAAATCCCAACAGGAAGCGACCATGACAATCTCGAAGTACTCCACCACAAGCAGCCAAATCATTATTAATAATGGAGCCATCAGTATTCAACTTTACCTAACCAGTAGGTGGGGGAAACCAACAAACATTTTTAATATATAAAATCCATGATTCGTGACTTGGTGACTGCAACGGCACCCAAACCCCAACTATAATCACAAGCCAATCCACAACACTGCATGAAAAGGCTATTACTATCCAGCGAAACACCTTCAAAAATTGTCTTATTACGGTTATGCCACAATTGATAGCAAATAGTTGCAAAGAGGAGAGGCCACGCCACCCCATTATAAGAAGGAGACTGATCTGTAATATTAGCTTCTAACCAAGCCATATAAGGCTTAGAGAAAAAATCCAAACAGACCCGACTAACATCAATGCTCTTCCAGACCTGAGAAGCAACAGGACAATCTCTCAAGATATGGAGCACTGATTCTTCCGTGGTGCCACAAACTGCACAACAAGTATCAGTAGCCATATGACGCCTTACCTATTCCACATTCGTGAGTAACGACTTATTGGCAGCAAGCCGCAAGAAGGACTTGAGCCGTTGAGGGGCTGCAATCTTCCAAATCGTTTTAAAGACGTTAGAAGAAGTAGAAACAGAATTAGAAGTAAAAACATTGTAAGCTGTCTTACACGAGAATTCTCCCGTGCTAGTATGTAACCAAGCCAAACCGTCTTTTCCCAAGTCTGACGTGGGTGAAATCATAGACACAAACAGATTCAAAAACTCATGGTCAAGGACTTGTTCCAGTAACTCCCAATTCCAACTTCCCTCAGGAGTTAAAATCAACCACTTTCATTTCTAACATTTCATCAGAGAGATCCACCAAACTAAAGTCCTGGAGTTTTTGAACACCTGGAAGCCAATGATCTTTCCAAAAATAAACTGACGTGCCATCACCCAACCTCCAAATAGTGTTCTGGAAAAATTTTGGCATTTGAGGCACCACCTTTTTTCTTAATAACTGGGATATTCTCCGCACCACACACCCATACTTAGTCTTGAGAACACGGGCCCAAAGATCATCCTTGCATTGCACCAGACGCCAAGCAAGTTTCATTAGCAAAGCATTATTTACCTCTCTAGCCTTCCTAAAACCCAAACCACCATGCTGCTTTGGACGATTAATATGCAGATTGAATTTTAGTGTAAATTGTGTTTAATAAAAATTTATTTAAGAAAATCATGATGGGTTCTAAGATCGATGGAATTAATTACCGTTTACCATAGCAAAGAGATATAACGGCATTAACACTCATCATAGCGAAGAGATATAATAGTAATAGCGCTTGCCATAGTGAAGAAATATAATAGCATCACCGCTCACTATAGCGAAGAGATATAATGGCTTTTGTGCACATAGTTTATCTTTCTATGAGATAAAATTTGAAAAACCCTTATTTAAGACATCATAATCCTTATAATTGATGGGTTGATATTACTCTCCAAATTGTTCTTCTTATGTAACCTTCATTAGTAGTTGAGTATTTGATGTTGAAGTTGATTTTATGTGAGAATGAAGAATTGGTAAAAATAGTGAGAAAGTGTATCTAGTAATTATTTTTGAAATTATACTTAAAAATAAAATTCCGAAAGGTACTTCTTTTAAAACTATGGAAGAAGTATGAAAATTGTGAACTATTATTTTTATCATGGGTTTTAGAAATTCGCATGATTTACATACTACTCCATTTCATTTTTAAATGCTCCTGCGTTGATTGGTTTCTCCTTCTTGTCTATTTATTTATGGTTCTCACCGAGTCTGTTTGACTCACCCTCTCTCTTTTCCTCCAGATTTTCAGACAGTTGAGTAGCAGGTTCTTAGGATTACTGTTTGCCCATAACATTCTTTTTGGTAGGCCTATGTTATCAATTGAGGCTTTTTGGTCATTGATTCCAATATTTTGCAGCTATAGGACATATGTTGAATATTTTGATTTATATGTATGAACAAGAGTTTAAGCATGATCTTTCATACAATTGATCCCTATTATGTTTATAACTGAAAACACTAGATTGTATTGGTGGCTGAATTTGGATTATGATATTGCTTTATGTAGCAGATTAATTTGATATGTGGATTGTTTATTTTTTATGGAAGGTTCTGCCAGATTTTCAGTAGCCAAAGTCAAAAGATAGGTTTTTTTTTTTTTTTTATCAATGGGATCTTATCCTTAGGTTTGCCGGGCTAAGCAAGTTCATTTAGCTTGTGTGTAGGTCACGACCTAAAATTGAGTCTTGACATTGCATTATCATGTTTAGTTCTTGGTGTATTAAAAAGATTACTAGATAATATAGGAGTGTTCATAATCTGGCCTAACCCAAATTTTATTGGATCAAGTTCTAGTCTTAAAATTTGATTTGATATACCTTTTGGGTTAGGTTTAGGTCATGCTTTAAGTTATCCTAATGAGGCCCACAGTCAAATAATTCTTTTAGTAATATAATTTTTATAGTAATCAATGAAAAATTATAAAATTTTATAGTTTAAATAATATATTTTACATAATTTAGTATTATTTTTATATTGGACAAAAAAATGTTATTTTATATTGATATGATTAGTTTTGAAACATATATTGCAAAATACCTCGTACATTTGATTTTAAACTGATAAAATTTTATAACTTTACTATAATTCATAAATAACGTCCAAATCCCCATATGTTGATTGAATATCAGGTTGACCCGATTTGACCCCGATCAATAGTTGAATCACTATCAAGCTGGATTCGGGTTCTAAAAATTGATTCGCATTTAGTCCAACCTATTATTTGTACGTTGTAATATGTGTTTTTACCAATAATAATAATAATGGGAGGAAATCCTCGTAGACACTCTCATGGAGGCAACCACATTACCAGGTAGTAATATAAATTATCTTGATAATCAGTAATAATATCCAACCAAAGAAGACAATATGTTGTTGATTCAGATAATTTAAAGTCATATTATTAATAATTGAGAAAGATTATCCTATATCAAACACCTAAGGACTGAGCACGTATAAAGATAAATTAAAGGGGGGAAAAAGGGCGTTAGATTTTAAACTATTAAATGTACACTAGAAAGGTGTGAAATGTGTATCTACTCTAGAAAAAGGAAAAAAAATCATATACATAATGTATATGTGAAATGGAAAAACAATAATATTATTTGATGAACATGTGTCCTATTTGAATGAAATGAATGAAAACCATCATTCTATCTAATTAATGTTAATAGGATGGGTATCCAAATGAAACAAATACTCTTGATGTTTGGATAACATTATTGATGCCAAAGAATATCAAGTTGTTGAAGATTACTAACATCTAAGATGTTTAATCCTCGAGCTAGACACTATCCACTCCATCAGACTGCATGCCTATTTGTCACCATGTACTCGCACAACATCTATAATTGGAGCCTTACATATTGGACAATTTTCTCCCTTCCATTGCAACTCGTTCGCACACTTGAAACACGTGCACATGTGCCCACATCTGCTAGGAATTTAGAGGAAAAGATGATGATACCGCTGTTCTATGAAAAATAGATAAATAAATATAATACTATAATTTCTGACCAGATTAATCCGTTCATAAACAGTAAGCTGATTCAAATACCTGTATAAAACTGCGGCAACTTCTCAGTTTCTCATAGCAAATGCGACATTTGCCTCTCTTCGATGTCTTGTCATGGAACCTGTTCTCTTTTTCTTTAACTGTATTCATGTTTCATACAAAACAATATTGCATGAGTTGAAAAACTCAACTTTAACATAGGTGATGGTTTTGAAACTGCAAAGGGCACTAAGTGAGATAAAGTAAATTGGTCATTGCCATGTGAATTTAGAGGATCTTATTTAAGGAGTGACCAAAGGAGGAAATAAAATGTTATTCGTCCGAAGTAGTAATCAAGTGTCATGTTGCAAAAACAATCATCAAAACATATTATGCATAGAGGATCGGATGCAAAATGTCACCTAAAAAGAGCAGTGAATCGAGGATTCCGTTATTTCAATCACAGGGAGACGACAAAATTGAAATTGCTAGACAACACTATATATATGGTTAAAACCAGTAGCATTTTTAGGCATCGAGAATCAGATCCTTTCATCTATTTGGATGTTTCAAACACTGTAAGAATTTATAGTATTTATTGATATAACAATATATGATTAGATATACAATATAAAATATATCTACATTAAAATTAAATCATAAAATAATTTTATAGCTATCTTCAATAAATAAACAATAGATATGAGAAAAAATCAAGCTAACATTATGCATGATATTTAACAAGACAAGAGTAGTTGTGATTAAATAATAAAAATTATTAATTTAATTATTTTATTGTTATATTTATATTGAAATTTATTTTTCAAGTTACTTGGCCAGTATATATATAATATACCATAACCGTAGCAGCCTTACCAATGAAAAATAAGGAACACAAACAACACCTCACCTTTGTTTATGCCCACACTTACATGTTGCTAAAGTCTTAAAGCCAAGTGGCCCACTCCTCCAACAAGTAGCAACGAGATAGAGTTCCAAGGGTCACACACTCACTTTTTCTTTTTCTTTTTTGGGTCAAGTTAAAAGGTGGTTGGGGGGGGGGACTAGAGTCTTTGACTCCAAGGACGATCGAACTCATGATCCTACACTATTGTTTCATGTGCACATCTTGCAAAGGCATTGGCATTATCATCTCAGTTGGCCCTGCAGTGCCTCACTTTTTCATTTGAATTTTTTAAACTTACAATAAGAGACAATAGAGAAAGGTTGAATTGCTAAATGAGGGAATTTGGAAAGTGGCAAAGTGGCACGTAGAAAAAGATTCAATGGAGACTTGAGTGTTGGGACCATCAAATCTTTTATTTTATTTTCTCTATTTACTTTTATGTTGGATAAGCCTTAAATTGAGCCCATTAACATATAATAAGATCATGCTATGTTTGTTACACTTAAATAAATAATACATATGTATGTTTCATTATCATACATATATATGTATAAAATTTTTTGGGTGACAATGGCTTCCATTGTTTGACTTAAGCTCTGCCACTATGGGTGGTACCATTGACTTGCTTTATTGCCAAACTCGGTTAGGTAAAGTAAACTTCATGCCATTGGAATTTCTTTTGCATGCTTCCCTGTGTAAATGTTGGATATTGTTTTGCACTTCTGCTTTTGCCCGTATCACTTATCAAATGCATCATGTTACTGGTTTATCATTAATGGTTCTTGCCTTCCCACATCTTATCATGTGCAGGATAACTGAATTTTTATTTGTAAATTTCTTTTGAGGATTAAGAAATAGTTTCGTTATCGAAAGTTATCTACAGAACAGATCACATCCAATCGAAGGCCATAGCTTATCGGTTGGAAAATGGAAACATTTTAAAAGGGTTTCCCGATATCACCTGCTGAACCAACGCTGCATGTTCCTTTTGATGTGTTCTATTTTATACTTGAAAATGGCGTCTTTATATTATATAAAAAATTGACGCCTTTTGTCTTCTTTATTATTTCATTTAAAATAAAGGTATATTATAGTTTTCCCAATGATTAGACCTAATTTCTTTATGAAATTTGTGATTTGAAAAGTGATACTTTACTCCGTGCTTCATAATTCATGTGTTCTCGTTTTGGGGTTCACATTATGGGTGATCAATAAGCCAACCTCACCACACAATGCTTTTCACGTTCGCTCATCAATTTCAAACGTACTATACATCCGAACAATGTGTAGAAATATTTTGAGACAACTTGCAAAGGTTTACTGTTCGTTAATATGTGGAACTTAAATGCCAAAAATTGAAGAAAAAAATTTACAAAAGAAAATTCAAAGCTTGCTGTCTGTCATGGTAGTTAGTTATTTTATGTACAACAGCCCATGGTATTACTTACATGTTTCTCAATTTGCTTTTATTCTTAGTTAAGATCAGCAAACTGTTATGCATCCTATAGAGAACGTGACCAACGTAACAAACTATGAGGGTCAGTTAGAAAATTCAGTTAACCACGTGGACAAGAAACTAGAGAGTCCAAAGAGAGGCAGAGGTTGCACACAAAGAATCCCCAACAAACTATTGAAAGAGTTCGAGACATGAATACTTAAGGAAGAAGAGACAACCAAATGAAGACAGATAATTGGTAAAAGTTTCTCCCTTTCTCCTAATTCTGTTAACTCTTTCTCTATATCCCTTCCAGTTCTTGATACCAATCTCTTGGTCTCTCACAGGGGAAACCTTGAGGTCGATGGTTCGAGGATGATTCTCAACCTGTAGTGTTTTACTCAGAGATTTCTAATTCTCATTCTTGATTCCTTGTATAGTTAGTGAATCACTCATTACTGTACATTGATTTTGTTACATTGAACTCAGTTGCTTGTTATCAATATCATCGTAATTCTTCTTTTCAATCCTCAAGCTCTACACAAATGTAAGCCACACCAAGATTGACCTAGTGGTGAGAGATTTGGATAGAAAGAATGAGATCCAAGATTTAAATCTCATCATGAACAATGTAATTTACAAAGTAAAAAAAGAACGATAAGCAAACGTAAGTAATGATGTTCATTCTAAATATATATTATTTTAAGCATCTAATGTGAGAAGCAGTACATTATCATAAACTTTCATCTAATTTTTTATTATGGATTTTCTATGAAAAATTGTTATGTATACACTTTTTTCTTGTGGTGATTTATATGCATGTTGTATTTACCAAGTTAATATTTTACTGCAAAGCTTATATTACTTGCCACATTGACCAATGCCACCTATTTGGGGGAGGAATTGCCAATGGGGGGCCATGCTCATTGTCACAACCCAACTTATGTTATGACCGGCACATAGGGATCAAGTTCCCCAACAAGCCTTAAAACATCAAATTTTCTAGGAAAACGGACAGAGTTTCCTCTGTGTTTCGGACATTCCCTAAATGAAAATACAACTTGCAATATTTTCCATTTAAATTCACAGTAAATGGACATCAAACATTTTCAGAATGCGCCCTTTCAGCATATAATAATATCTCAGCATATTCGTGATACCAAATTAGTTTTCAAACTATATTAAACATAATACATTTTATAGTTCAAACATAAAACCAAATTAAGTTTATAGATCTTTTCCATAGCATAATGTAAATATCTAAGTCATAACTCAAACATAAGCGTAAAATAGCTCCAAGGACTCTGCTTGTGACATATGGAGCAACTAACAACTAACAGGCTAAACAAAATGAGGGTTCTGACAACAAGAGCCTTTACGAAAAGGCTTACAACTTAGAATTTATTGAGGTTGTGCCCGAGGAACACTAGAACCAGCACTTGTATCTAAAAAAGAGGAAAGACAACGGGGTGAGTTTTACAACTCAGTGAGAGATAAGATATCCATAGCTTACTAAAAGCAATCATAAAACACAATAAATATAAGAATTTGTATGTACTCATGAAAATATAGTTCTAGCCATAACATAAGTTTACATAATCACAAAAATCCAAATATAATGAGTTATCCGAAGTAGAACAAATAACAAGTCCAAACACGACTCAAGGTCATGTGCAAGTTAGCACCACACTGCTAACTGCAGTTGGCCCGTAGCCATACAAGTCCAGACATGACAAAAGTCATGTGTGGGTTAGCACCTCACCTACTAACTAGAGTTGGCTTATAACCAAATACAAGTCCAGAAATAGCTACCATAGTTTTAAAACTCGACCCGGTACTCGACTCGGTCACGGTACCGAGTCACTGGGTTATTGGTTCAACTAGTGGGTCACAGGTTGAATTGGTTAAACCAAATATAATTAAATAAAAAATATAAAAATATATTAAAATTTAAATAAATATAATGAAAAAGAGGATTGAAGTGTAGAAATGTACAATATATGCTCATTCCATTCAACAATTAGAAAGAGGATTGAAATTCATGAATTAATTAAAAATATTTAGAAAGAGTATATACATATATATTAGCAAGCCCCCTTTGAAAATAATAAACTCTTTTGTGGCAGCTATTATATTGCTTCATAATAAAAGTTGATCACGAAGCACTAGTAACCTACATAAACAAAATGTAGAAGCTCGAATAGAGCCACTTATGGTTAGAGAGGTGTTAGAAAGTGGAGGTGCCATGTGTATGTATCTGATTAATGCTTCCACTACCTCTCAAACCATGAAACCCACTACTCATTTCCTCTCCTCGTGTAGCCCTTTCTAGTTGAACAAAATTTGTAAGAAAATAATAGAGCAAGACTGAACTGAGTTACAATACAATACAACACAAAGTATCCAATGAGGACAGTGGTCTCCTGCTTGATCCAAGATCATGTCTGTTCTTGATCCTCTTTTCCTTCTTTTTGTTTTTTCCCCCTCCAATTTCGTTTTGTTTTTAGCTTACCCAAAGACAACATATGGCATGTAGTAGCAATAGAGAAAAATCCCACTTCATTGCAAGTGAAGGATACATCGACTACAATCTATATGAAGTCCTACATCGAAAGAAATTACAAATGGAAGCACTTCCCCCTGTTATAAAAGAAAGGGGCCACTCTTACTCCTTTGCCTAGTTGTGTGCGGGCCCAACTCCTTGGAAAATGAGGAGTACATGTGCAAAGTGGGCCAGCACTGGATAGTTAAAATTTTTTGACGGTGTTAAAGTTAAAGGTTCAACTTAGTCCGATTTACTCTAACCATCTGGGTGACTGATTTTTTCCGAGTTTGGCCAGGTTGGACTGGTTTGCACCGGTTTGCCTGCATGTCCGATCCAAAGCAAAACTCGGACCGGTTAGCTAACCGGTTCACCGGTTTATTGGTCCAACTGGCTGGTTCGAGCCAGGTTTTATTACTATGATTGCTACAGCTATGTGCGGGTTAGCACCTCACTTGCTAACTGGAGTTCCATGGTGCACCAAGGCTAACGCCCTTGCCGTTAGCTACAGTTTCTACTTAGGTTCACTTCCAAAACATTTTCAATTACAAAATCTAACTTCAATCTTATAGTTCACAATTCCAATTCAATATCATAATTATGGGCTTAATAGTTTTTATAAATACAATCATTGGTGTTTCTAACACAATTCCAATTCCAAGATACTTTTACAACATAAAATTCATCATCATGTTATATAAGATACCGTGGACACAAAATAAGCTCAAACTTAATAGTTTATATAACATGTTCTAAAATTCAATATTCATTACAATTTCACTAAAAGTATTTAATTAGGTATAATAATCGAGTTCTGGCCTCCAATTGAAAATTTCCACTTCAAGCATAAAGTAAAATTTTCAATAAATAAATTATTTTATTCTATACCAACATACTTTCAACTCTTCATCTAATTTTATATTTATAATAAAAATTTATTATACATAAAGTAAACTACAGATACACAATTTACTCACAACTAGTGGTTCAAAGAACCGAAGAATAACTCCACTGATGCCACCAATTCAAGTGTTGATGCTTGATTGGTCTACCGTTCTAAGAACAAGATAATATTAATATTTATAAGCTAACAATGTCACTAATTTGCATAAATTAACTCCAAATCATAAAAATCCCAATTTATAGGGTTCAAAGAAACACTAATATTGATAATAAATTAATAGAAGCTTAATAATTTAAACATAGTAGGATGGAAGCTTATTTACCACTTGGAGAGTAGAATTAATGAAGAAAATCACTCCAATTTCTTATAAAAGCTTCAAGCTCTCTAATGGAGTTTAGAGAGAGAAAATGGAGGTAGAGGATAGAGAGAACAGTGGAAGGTGATAAAGAGTAGGAGGAAATGATGATGATGGAGGTGGTGGTGATATTTCTTGAAGAAGAAAGCAAAAAAAAAAAAAAATGAAAAAGAATGGGAGGAAGTGAGAAGAAAGGGCTAGGGGGAGGGAAGGAAGAACAGAAGAAAGGGAGAAGGGATTTATGAGAGAGTAAGCGAGGGGAAGAAGAGAAGATGAAGAGAGAGAAGTCTACAGTAATTTATATTACTTAAAGTGCATGGTGATCTTCATTTTATTTTATTTTATTTTACAATAATCACACTCATGTTCTAAAATGCTGATTAGAACATAATCTATTATTGTTAGTTTTTACTGGGCTTATTGTGGCTTGTTTATAAAATATCATCAAGTTTGGCCTAATTTGAAAGTTGATTTAAGGTATTCTTTATGTAGAGGCTTTGAAGTAGGTTAACGGTTTTAAAATTTCTAATTTTAATAAATGAATAATTTTTAATAAAAGAATTATTATAATTTGTATAAAATAATATACTATATTAATATATCATGGGTAAATTGTATAAATATCATTTATTCTTAACTACATATCTAAATATAAATTAATCAATCATTCTTGTAAGTGCAACAATTTTTTTATTTTCTCAAAAAAGAAATAATTAACTTATTCACGACATGTATGTTTTTTATTATTATAAGTGTAATAATTATATTTTCTATGGAATCGTGGGATATGTAATCTTAAAATGATTGATGGCAATAGAATTGAATTGCAATCACTAAGTTTGACTGTAATGTCAAGAGTCTTAGAGTTACATCAACAACTTCTAGAACAGAAAAAGAAAAAAAAAATGTCAAGAGTCTTATATTTACATTCGTGATCAAGGACTCGCACAAATGAATTCAACAAACTACGTAAGATCTGTGCTTTTATATTTAACCAAAAGGAATTTATATCAATGTTAACAATGTAAAAGCTTGACTGTTGGTTAGCATATATATATATATATATATATATATTATATCTTTTTCTTATAACATCCTTTTCAAATATTTATTTTTTGGACAAATATTGCTAACCACCCAAAAAGTTTTAAGATATTACATCCCACCCCATTTTACATAGAGAAATATTACTTCAACACTCAATATATTTAATATCGTATTGACACTTAATTCTTCAACCTTAAATTTCATATGAGTCCTACTTAAAGCAAAAAGATATTGTTTTCTAAACTTGCCGTAAACCCCAATGTATCCAGCAACCAATGGAAAGAACTATTATTTATCACTGTTAGTGTTACTCAACTCCCTAGCCATAATTACCACACTCCCAAAACTCTTAACTACTCTCACCTACCTTGGTCAAAGCAAATGCAAATTTGCCGGAGAAGAGGAACAGTGCACAAAGTTTCAGTCGCCTAAAAACAGTGTGTAATGATTAACACAGTAGGTTTACACTTCTTTTTGTTAACACGTTACTATGTAAAGTGGGAATGTGAAGTGCTTATTAACATGATGCAATGATTAACAAACTGGTGCTATCAATGAAATGGTATTTTTATTGTCATTTATTGGAATGTATTTAGTTTACTATGTTTACTGGTTTATTTATTGCTTGATATCATAGCCTCTAGTTGGTTTCATAGCATTCAAAATTGATTGGCATATTGCTATGGTGTTTATGTATACTTCAACGGAATATAGTTTTGCGAATAATTCATTTTACAAAAAATGCAATTAATCTGGCATAGCATTCATTTTACATTTTTGCTACCATCTCACATCTTTAGTATAACGAAGAATATAACTAGCATATTAAAATAGCATCATCCATATTTTACAGAGAACATCATCTTGAATTATCTGACATATTCATACATATTTATCTTGGAAAGCCTCATTACACATAGAAAGCCTCATTACATTCATTACCATTTTTAACAATAGGGGCCTAGCCTAGCAAGTAAATTACAATCTTTTCACTTGCGAACAACTAAATCAAACAAATGAAAAGAAGCAAACAAACACATAAACAAAGGGCAACATTTGCTATTCCTAACAGATAAATGATCCTATTCACAAAATGCAACATTTCCATCTTCTCCTTAGTCATACTAAGCTGTCTTTTTATTGTTCCAAATTTCAGTTGATTCCCCTCATTTACTTGTATAGTATCAATGCAAGCCCTTTTGCTGCCTGTGATGCCATGGACTCTCAACAAGTATGATGTGTTCAAGTAAGGACAATATCAATAACAATAAGTAATTGGGTATAAGCAAGGTGAAGTACAAAATCCTGAGCTCCAACCATGTGATACCCAGCTGAGAGAAGAAAAAAAAAAGGGTGAGATGTACCATGCACCTTAAGTGGTATATACCACTCTAGTCCCCACTCTCTTTTTTATTTTTCTCTTCTTCCCCCATCAGAACGTGATTTCTTCTCCTCTCTTCATTTCCTTTCCCCTTCTTCATGTAGCTCTACCCCTCACTTTCTTCCATTTTTCATCTTCTTTACTTCTACCATTAAGAAATATCACCACCATCTCCATCATCATCATCTACTCTTCCTTCTCATCCCCATAACCACATCTCTCTTTCCCTTTCCTCTACTCCACTTTCTCTCTCTAACTCTAAATTAGAGAGAGCTTAAGTTTAGGAAGGTATTGGAGTATTTCTCTTCAATATTTCTACTATTCAAGTGGTAAGAAAATTTCTAAACTACTCTATTTTAATTATTACAACTTCTAGTTAGTTTAGGATTAAATTAGTGTTTATTTGAACCCTATAAGTTGGAAATTTTAGTGATTTTGGGCTAATTTATTGAAACTGGTGACATTGTTAGTTTACAAATATTAATATTGTCTTGTTCCTAAAGCGGTAGAGCAATCGGGTATCAACACTTGAATTGGTGGTATTAGTGGAGTGTTCTTCGGTTCTTTCAACTAATAGTTGTGAGTAAAAAATGTATCTGTAGATTACTTTATGCATGATAAATTTTTATTATAAATATAAAATTATACGAAAAGCTGAAAATATGTTGATATATGAAAAAATAATTTATTTATCAAAAAGGAGGCTTTATGTTGGAAATGAAAAATTTATATTTGGAGACTAGAATGTGATTATTATGCTTATTTAAATATTTTTAGTTGAACTGTAAAGAATATTGAATTTTAGAGCATATTATGTCAATTATTAAATTTGAGTTAATTTGGGGAAATTCCTTAGCTAGAACCTGTAGTTGACGACATTGACGTTAGCCTCGATGTATCATGAGAAACTCCGGTTAGCAGGTGTGGTGCTAACCCGCACATAGCTGCAGCTATGTCTAGACTTGTATTTGGCTGTAGGCCAACTCCAGTTAGCAGTTGAGGTGCTAACTCGCACATGACTTTTATCATGTATGGACTTGTATGGCTACGGGCCAACTCCAGTTAGCTGGTGTGATGCTAACCTGCACATGACTTCAGGTCATGTTTGGACTTATTATTGTTTTGCTTCGGATAACTCCTCATCATATTTGGATTTAAGTGATTATGTAAAGCTATGTTATCAAGAAATCTCATGGCTAGATCCATATTTTTATGAGTACATATACATTATTATGTTTAAATTGTTTTATGATTGCATTTAGTAAACTATGGATATTCTATCTCTCACTTTGTTGCAAAACTCAGCCCGTTGTCTTTCCACCTTTTTCAGATACAGGTGCTGGTGCTGATTCTGGTGTTCCTCCGGCATAACTTTAGTAAATTCTAAGTTGGTGAGCCTTTTTGTAAATGTCCATTTTTGTTGTCTCCCATATTTTGTTTAGTCTGTAGTTGTAAATTGCTCCATATGTCACAGGCAAGATCCTTGGATATATTTTATGCTTATGTTTGAGAAATTATGACTTAGATATTTAGATTATGCTATAAAAAGGATTTGTAAACTTAGTTTAGTTTTATGTTTGAACTATATGATGTATTATGTTTAATAGAGTTTGAAAACTAATTTGGTATCTGGAATATGTTAAGATATTGTTATATGCTAGACGGGCGTCCTCAAAATGCTTGATGCCTATTTGGTGTGAATTTAAATTGAAAATATTGCAGGTTGTATTTTTATTTGGAGAATGTCCGAAAAACAGAAGAAACTCTGTCCGTTTTCCTAGAAAATTTTAAGTGTTAAGGCTTGTTGGGGAAGATGCTCCCCATGCACCGATCATAACCTAAGTTGGGTTGTGACAAACACTTTGAAACAGAGAGCAACGCAAGCAAGACCATCTGATAATAAGAGTGAGGAAAGAGATGATATTAGCAGCGGCAAATTGGAAATGGCTCAGCCGAGATGGGAAACGACAGAGAGAATTGAGAAAGGACACACCAGATACCAAAAAATAAAAAGCACATAGAATAGAACAAAACACATGATGCCTACAACATTACGTGAATCAAACTAAAGAAGAGAACTTGAAAAACAATGCCTTCACCACAGCAAATGCATCGGAGATGCCCACTATTTGCGAACTTGAAGGAATAAACGATCAGGAGAAGGTTTCTATCAGGGAGAGGGTTCTCCTGTTTTAAATTTTAACGATAATATTTATTTTTTTGTTTTTTAATAATTCATCAAAACAAACCAGATTTTATAGCAGAATATTCTGTGACTTTACCATTAATTGCTGCATATAATGGGGCAGACTGCAATGCTGTGCGTAAAATGGGGTGGGGTGTAATACCTTGAAACCTTATGGGTGGTTAGTGATATTTGCCCTTATTTTTTCAATGCAACATAATTGTTCAGGAAATTATAATGGCTTTGTGAGTATTACTGGCCCCTTACTGTGATCCTACACTAGAGGATTAGCATAACCTACGTTTTTATAAAAGGAGACAATATTTTTAGATTCATATACCCTTAAAATACTTGTTTAAGGTTTACAGCAAAGGAAAAACACAATCAGAACAAGCCAAAACACACAGTTCCAACATATTCATTACTTCATCTGTATCCACAAAAAACCTGACAAGATTTTCACAAGTGCATTTCTGTATTCTTACCCTTTTTCCCTGCCTTGCCTTTCGTTGATTTGTTTCTCTTCCCTTTTAACATTTTCCTTGGTGTTTCCGGATCCTGAGTTGATGCCAACTTGAGAAATCTTGGACATGTTTTCTTTTGGTTCCTCCGAATCATTTTGCACATGCTCATCATAGCCTACTACTGCAGCAGTGCTGGATTTTGTGGATCATTATCAACAATGGTAGTCTTCTTGCACAGCAAAAACAGCTGATTCAAGATGTGCACTACTTTTGGTTGTCTTGAAAGAATTTTATTCGAGAGTTCATCAATAACTGGAATTTGGTCCTTCATCACTGTATCACTGGAGAAGAGGCAAGAACATAAGGTTAATAATAATCAACAAAGTCTTTTTTTTTTAAATACTTCAATAGTTGTTACTGTACTAAAGTTGCTGCTTTCGCAGAGGAAACCCAAAATAAAATTGCATACGAAAATATAAGACATGAGCAAGGTTACTTTTATAACTTACCTCGCACCCAATGTGGAAGAAAGCTGCTTCATTTCATCAAGCAACCTCAACACCTCCCCCATTTCATTTTTGTTTCCAAGGTCAACGGGGTTTTGTGGTAAGCTTCCACATATCGAAGAAATCAAAAGTTCAATGCAAGGATCCACAAAATCCTGAATAAAGAGTTAAGAAAAAAAAAGAAAAAAAAGTGAGCAGAATATAATTATGCTAAGGAAATGGATTTATAGTAGATACTAGACCCAAGATAGAAATGCATTTTTAACTTTGACTTTAACACAACGCAAAAAAAAAAGGAACAAAATGTTGGGCTTTTATTGTCTTGGATTGTGTCTTGAAGCCCATTAGAAGGAAAAGAAAGATAAAAAAAAGGGGGGGAAGTGCTCCTGTAGGTCAAGATTGAAAAGGCATAAAACATGTGTACAACAAAGTAGTGTGTGTGCGCTGCAACAGTGTTGGAAATTAATTAGTGTGTGAGCACCTTTTTTGATAAAAAGATTGATGTGTTTGAGTTAGCTTTTTAGGTGGAGAATATTTGTGAATATTTTATGTGAGTGAAAAATATTATTTTGTGAGTTTGGGTATACTGGGATTTTGGTTTTGAGAGAGATTGGTAGATTTGAAGTAGTTATTTCTTTTCAGAAAATTAGTGAAAATTGTTTGTGAAGTCGTGGCTATAGGCAGTTGAGGCCGAACCACATTAAATATTTTGTGCAGTTCATTTATTTTTGCTTCCGCTATTTATCAGTGGCATCAGAGCGGGTTCTGATCCTGCTTTTGGTTTTTTTTTTTTATGGCAATGATGCAAGGTTCAATGGGCAAATTTGAGGTGGAACTCTTTGATGGAAAAAATAATTTTAGCCTGTGGCAGAGTAATGTTAAAGATATTCTAGTGCAGCGGGGATTAGTTAAAGCTTTGAATGGGAAGGAGAATAAGCCTAACAAGATGACAGATGAAGAATGGGAAGAGATGGAGATGAAAGCTGTCAGTACGATTTGCTTATCGTTAGCTCCTCAGGTAAAATTTAATGTCCTAAATGATACTTTTGCTGTTGACTTATGGAAGAAATTAGAGAACATGTATATGTCAAAATCCCTTACCAACCGTTTATTTTTTAAAAAAAGAATTATATTAGTTGAAGATGAATGTTGGTGCTGACATTAGAGATCATTTGAATTATTTTATAAGATTGGTTACATAGTTAGCTAGTGTTGGGGCGAAAATTGATGATGAAGATAAAGCACTGTTGTTATTATCATTTATTCCAAATGATTATGATAGTGTAATAACCATATTGCTAGTTAGAATAGATACTTTGAAAGCTAATGATGTGATTGTTGTGTTACTAGAGAATGAAAAATTGAAAAGATCGAATGATCAATCCCAAGAAAGTGTCTTTGTTGCTAGAACTAGTCATGGTAGAAGCATGTCCCGTGGCGGTAATTCTGGCAGAGATAATTCAAAACCAGCTTCCCTATCAAGACCAAACTATAAAGACAAACAATGTTATTATTGTCATGAGATGGGTCATACTAAATTTTATTGCAGGAAACTTAAAGTAGACATGGAAGAATTTGAAAGGAGTAAAGGAAAAAGGAAAGAGAAGTATGAAGATACTATTGCAGCTGTTGAAGATTATTCCAATTATGAAACCGATGTGATGATGGTTGAAGAGGAGAAAAGTGTTTATAGTGACTGCAGACTTTTAGATTCTACCTGTTCTAATCATGTTTGTTGCAAGAAGAAATGGCTTGATACTTATGATGTGTGTGATGATGAGGTTGCGAGATTGGCTAATGAGGGCTGCTTTGATATTGTTGGAAAGGGTACTGTGAAAATTAAAATGCATAATGATTATGTTTGGACACCTGGTGATGTAAGATATGTACTTGCACTTGGAAGAAATTTGATTTCTTTGGGTAAACTTTATATGTTGGGTTATGGACATTCCACAAGAGATGGAGTAATGAAGTTACCAGAAAATTCTTTGAAGATAATGAAGGGTAAGAAGACTCCTCGTAACTTGTATAAGTTGATACAAGAGACTGTTGTAAATAAAGGCAGTGACCAAATATATAGGAATATGGAAAAGGCAAAACATGTGCATGTGCCAAAGAAAAAAGGTAACATTTGCTAGTCCTTTGATAAGGCCTTCTAGCTCTTGTTACTGACACATACAGTTTGTTCCAATCACAAAACAAGATGGAGATTTGTTGTGCTTTTATTGTCTTGGATTGTGTCTTGAAGCCCATTAGAAGGAAAAGAAAGATAAAAAAAGAAGAAGCAGAAAGTGCTCCTGTAGGTCAAGATCGAAAAGACATAAAACGTGTGTCCCACAAAGTAGTGTGTGTGCGCTGCACCAGTGTTGGAAATTGATTAGTGTGTGAGCACCATTTTTGATAAAAAGATTGATTTGTTTGAGTGAGCTTTTAGGTGGAGAATATTTGTGAGTATTTTCTGTGAGTGAAAAATATTATTTTAAGAGATTGGGTATACTGGGATTTTGGGTTTGAGAGAGATTGTTAGATCTGAAGTAATTATTTCTTTTAAGAAAATTAGTGAATTGTTTGTGAAGTCGTGACTGTAGATAGTTGAGGCCGAATCATGTTAAATATTTTGTACAGTTCATTTATTTTTGCTTCCGCTATTTATCACAAAAAAAAAAAAAAACAAAAACAGCATACCTTCAGCATAGTGGAATAGTGAGACACCCTATCAAGGCGTGATTCATCAATTGCCATCTGTAACTTTTCCAACACATCCCAGAAGCCAAGAGCATTCTTGTTAGTTCCATGTTTAATGCCACTGTTCGATGCCTGATCTGAACGATTTGGAAGTCTGGAAGAATTTGTTGACGGAAATGCATTGCATGTTGCTGCCTCTGCTGTAACTGCTGCAGTTTCCACAACGACACTGTCAACTCTGTTTGGAAACAATACTTGCAATATTTGCTCTCTTTGCTGGCATATCGTTAAATTAACAACCACAGCATCTGGACACACGTTTGAAGAATTGTTCCATAAACTGGCTATTACCAGGGGATTGTCTATCACCTTAAATGCTTTAGCATATAATTTCAAGCCCAGGTGATTCCTGCCTTTGCAAAGAACATTATAAAATTCCAGTGGCAGTTGTGCAGTCACTTGGCTCTTGTCATTCCACAACAAATCATGAAGTATATCAAAATGCATCCCAGAGATGAGATGAAGCAAACACATTGAAACAACCAATCTAAGAACAAACGATGTGAAATAATCTTTCCCATTTATGTCCGAATTTCTAATCCAGTTTTTGGTTCCATTTGGATTATTAAGAAGCTCACGAATGACTTGAGCAATGAAACTGTGGACACCTTCTACACACGGCTGTGCATTAGCCATTAAACTCAAATTTGGAAGGGAGTTTCCATCCTGGTAAATGAGCCATTCAACGAAAGATGACTTTGTGGCAAAAATGAACCCCTTCCAGCAGGATGTTAAGAGCAGAAGGCGTTCAATCAGATAGATAAAACAACTGGGAGAAATGTAATCAACTTCCATCGTCCGACCTACAAAGTAAGTAGACTGCAAAGCATCATGAAACTTGAACAAGCAATCCAGCTCTTTATGTGCTTCATTGCCCTGTGAAGTTTCCTCTGTTGAATTCCAAAGCAAACTCTGAATGAAATCTTTCCAGGGTGGATTATCTTCAAATCTTGTTACAATTTTTTCAAGTAGTTCCTTTTTTTGATTAGCTGTACCAAGAATCAAAACTGCCACCCGTCCAATCTGACCATAAGTCAACCTATCCTTTTTAATGTTCTCATAGATGACCTCTTTCACCAAATCCTTATATGTCTCAGTCACCCTAAGAGAAATCATGTCTTTGGTCAGGGAAGTCTTCCAGTCTAGAGGAACATAACGAGAGAGAGAGTCAACTGGAAGTCTGAGAAATTTCTCCAATGGTTTCAAGTTAACTTGGCTGTGGCTAAAACATTTGGATTCACACAGAAATTTGGAGACCTCATAGATAAGCATTAAAGACCTGAATCGATAACATTCGGAGATAACTTTATTAGCTGGAAACTTGTAAAATGCATCAAGGTGGCGCAAGACAACCATGCCAACAGAGCACAATTCTGAACACCAATAGCTCTGGGCAGCAGAGACTAAACAATGAACATCAACAGAAACAAGCCTTCCATTCTTCTTCAGAAATCCATCACCCATATTTATCACCCAATTGGCATCTGGGATGAGCAAAAGGTAAATGTCTTTTAGATTAGAAGTCTCCTTTTGGACACCCAAATAATTCAATGCAAACAATCCATGACTACTATGCTGATGAATATCTTGGGATTTGAAACTTGGAAGATACTCTAATATGCGAACCACGTTATCCTTCCAACATGTCCAACAGTAAAACAGGGTCTCCACGGAAAGCTGATTCTTCAACATCATTCCTTCCACGGAATCATCAAACGCATTGTCTTGCCAGACATACTTTGAGGAGTTAAGCTGAAAATGAAAATCCAGAAGTTTCCACAAACACAATATTTCACCTCTCATACTTCCATACATGCGAGAATATTTCAAATGAATCATTATCTTGAAAATATTACTATTGTCATTTGATAATATTTCAGCTTCAGTAGAAGCAAGCTCATAAAAGCTGCTTGACTCTTCCTTTGCATATGATAATGCTCTATTCAAAAGCTCAGCCTTCTGTGAAAACTGCTTCAATGGCCATCCTTGACTCCCCGCAGACCAAAGAGAATTGGCAAATACATAGAAAAGAATACATTCATAAGCTTCAATGAACTTACCAGCTTTTGCCAGCAGATTAGCCTCACACAGAACATCACCCATCATCTTAGCAATATTTGCTGCCTCAATGAAATTCCCTAATTCCTCTTCTAACAAGAGGAGCTCATCAAGTAAACTTAATGATCGTAAGAACTCACGTTTTGATTCCATTGAATGGAAAGCTTGAACAAATTTCATCATGGATCTGGTATCTTTACGATCATAATAATGACGAGCACCACTTTCCAGAAACTTCTGTTCCACTGTGTATAATTCATGACTTCCAACCATACTATGGTCAGCAGTTTCACTATGTTTCCAGCATTGAATGTAATCTAAACCAATGTCAAACAACCGTCCTTTTGCACAAACAGTCAAACAATCTGAGAAGAACCTGCCTCTAGCATACACTTTAGCTGCTGTTTCGAAACATCGAGCTAGATAAAAGCAAGCCCCTGCTCTTTTGAAATCAGGCTCCTCAAATTTCTCCAAATAAAGCTTCCCTGTAAGCAGAAACAAAATTAATCTTAGAGTAGAAGTTCACAAATCTTTTAAAGGAATGTAAAGGGAAGTTTGGAGCTAAGTTGACATTTAATTATCCAACTTTATCTTCACTTCAAGTTTTTTCTTTTCTCTTTCTCTCTTCTCTATTCAAATCATAAATAAATAAAGGACAACAACATGATGAGTTCTATGGTATGGACTTTGGTTTGTTTATTCCCTCCTCCTCATCATGTCCATCAAATGTTGTTTACGTAGATTTAGATTTGCATGCTATGCTTGAAACAAGTGCTCATTAATGGTTTGACCATAACTAGCACGTTATTAACAGCTTCAATTCTCCAAGTTATCAGCAGTTCAGTAATAAAATATTGATCACATAAGCTTTTGATGATATACAAATTTATATATGAAAAATTAAACAAAGAGTTAAAAAAAACGCACAAATTTTTCTACGGTGATGCAAAATACCATAGTTACTATGGAGAATTGTCAAGAAGAAAATTGTGAGCAGCTGCAATAATAGCTTTGTCTAAATAGAAAGTATTAGTAGTATAATTGATCTTAGTTTGATTGAAATTCATAATCAGACAAGAAAGCCAAATGAATTTTAAGCTAAGCACAGGACAAAATATTTAATTCCCTTTCACACATGATAGGTGTTAATTCCACACTTGTTAAATCTTAAGTTAGCTTCAATTCTTTCTCACTAATGCGTAAAAGAAAATTACTCAGACTTAATAAAACAGATTTCAAGGTAAGATTTTTTTTTTTTATTTTTTAATTAACAACAATCAAAAGTTTGGCTGATTGTGAAACTTCTAGCAGGACTGAAAGAAATCGGCATGCATCTAACATTGATAGAAAGTTACTTGTTTGCTGATACAGAACAATAAGCATTTATCCGAATTCATTTGTGTGCAAATGAGATATAACTTACCATAAATGTACAGAAGAAAGGGCAAGCTGTCTCTAGCGGCAGCACAAAATTACACATTAAAGATGAGTTAAATACCTTAGGGACAATACTTATGACCCAAGGCAAACATTTATTTTAACTCACAATAATGCTAGTTGAACATGGGACATTAAAGTGTGACACCTATGTTGGGTTTCAACTCTTAGTATCACATTAGTAAAATGAACATTCTTTGTCTTATCCTGTTTTCAAGTGGGTTCAAATCTGCAACCCGGGTAACTCAGCCCAGGACTGTGGAAATGACCATGTAGGATAAACCTGCCGTCTGTGTAGTAATTAATTTTATGATACTTAATTAGCAAATCCTTCAAATTCAAGAAGCAAAAAACAATTCACAGCAGATGACATAAAATTATAGACATAGATGCTAAACTTCAAATTCATACCAGCTCTCTCATGATCCCCCAAATCAGAAAAACACTGAGCAGCAATATCAACCATTCCTATTCCTTCAAAAATTTCAGCAGCTTCCCTAAGGATTGCATTTGCATCCTGAGGATTCTGAGCATGCAAACGGTTTGCTTTTGCCCTAAGGCCAGCAGCCTTAGACATTTTCTCACTGTAAGAGTCCCCAGCCCTTGCAAAACACATTGTTGCCATCTCATAGTTATTTTGATTATAGAGCTGCAAAGGAAAGTCAGAATGACATGATATCAGTTAGGAAAAAGAACTGCCACACAGAACTGGTTCACAAACTATAGACCTATTTGTGATATGCCATGACATCATTCATTAGGTAAGAAAATTATAATGAACAACTTGAGAAGACACCAGTAACCAATGAGTCAATCTATTTTTTCAAAAAGTCATACTGATATGTCAATTCTTTATTTTGGAAGCATAATGAATATGACGCTTGGTTACAGAAATAACCTTTATGCCGCTTGATTTCCATTCTTCTGGACTACTAGTAGCTTTCATTGCTTGAGCAAGAGAATCATCCAATTCTTTGAATTGTACAAGACATTTCTTTTTCCAATATTCAAACATAGGCCTAGAGAATTCTTCTCTGTTCTCACAAATCCACAATCTCTGTCTTGTACGAGTTATGGCCACATACAACTGCTTAAGTTCAGAACACAAAATGTTGTGTTTAGACTCATTAAAACTTGGATAAGGCTTATTAAGTTCCTTAGGTTCCAGCATATCTTGTTCCTTCATGTAACCATATAACACCCTCCATTGATTTTTCAAAGGTGAAGAGCCAAAAAAATTGTAAAGCAATACATCCTGGAAAAGGACACAGAAGACCATAAAAAAGACATAACATACACAATATAAATAAATTAAGGTAATTAAATGACCACCTGAAATTCCAGACCCTTGCACTCCAAAATGGTTAACACAAGTGCTTGTTTCCCTACATACTCTAAAATTTCGTTTCGAGCAAGATCATCTCGTACCAAAATTACTTGTTCTGCTCCAAAGCCAACAATTTTACCGCCTACATGTCCACTATTTCCAAAAATAGTTACAATTGCATTTTCTCCATTTTCACATTCAAGAACAACTGGAGCATCACCATATATCAAACTGGTCTCAGGCTTCAAGACATCAATAGAATGAGGGAAAAACCGAAAAAGAAGCTCAATGGTGCTTTGGCAAAGTTTTAGCACTCCAGCATGTGTACGAAAGTTTTGATTCAACAAGAAAAAATATGGAATTTTCCCTTTCTCCTTTCCTTGATCATATGTGCTTCTTGATTCTAACACAAATTTCTTGTAGAAGAGAGACCTTATATCCTGGAATCTAAAATCAATTCCCCTAGCTATCGTTTGTGCTGTGTCACCACAAAAAACAAAACCCTCTTCTACATTTTGGCACACATATTTAAATAAAGCAATTTGACTCAGTGTTAGATCTTGCACCTCATCAATATATACATAGTGCATTTCATCACCCTTGTATCCTTTAATTCTGAGTCTACGATGGAGGTCAATTACAATATCTGCTAAGTCAAATTCCCCTTTAACCATCTTCATTCTTTCATAACTGAGATAAATATCATATATCATCTCTCTTTTCTGTTTGGTTAAACTTGAAGCTCGATTTTCAGACAAGGAAAGATAATCATCACGGCTTAGCTTGCCATCACCACCATGCTCAATAGCTTCTATACCACCTTTTATATGTGATATGATTTCAATGAACACTTTGGAGCAATCTAGCTTCTTAGTGTATTGGGAATTGAATTGAGGCCAATATGCTGAATCAAACCTATCATAAGTCACCTCCTTATTCCTCATGAAGGTCTCCAAAGCAACAGATCTTACACCAAGGTTTTGATTATTGGAAGCTAGGCCGCCGAATCTTCCAAAAAAGGAATTCCCCATAGTTCCATCGAGCATCATTAGAAACTTCTGAAATGTTATCACTAGTGGATAGGATTTGGCAGGCAGATCAATGAAAGAATCTGAAATATTCTTGAACTGCACTGATGTATCAACATAAATATCTTCCTCCATAGAACTGTTGTCAGCAGAGACATTGCCACCACATATAGATCTGTAAGCATAATGTCTAATAATATTAGATATGACCCAAATCATGCATAAAATCTATCGCATAAATGAGATTTAAAGGAGAACTCTGTAGAAGTACATGACAAACAAATTAATATTAAGGACTTGGACATGCAGACTTATAAGGGAGACTACAGTCAAGGAGGTGGGCTGGTGTTAAATTTTCACCATTTCATAGTTTCTTAAATAGAAAACAAGATGAAAATTATAAATTGATAGAAGAAGCATTCCTTATTCCTGATCATGCAATTCACAACCAAAACAACAATTATGTTTCTTGGTGTGCCATTGTCAAAAGTGGAGCAGGACCATACATATTATCATATCTGATCAGAAAGGGACATTAGTTGGTATATTTCATCAAACATTCCACCTTTAGACTTAAATAATAAGTGAAAGTTTTTTTCTTGAAAAAACAACCCTTCGATCTCAAAACTACGTGTTTGTAAAAATTAATTAAATCAAAAAATATGAATGATATAAAAAAAAGAAAAGCAAACACATTGATCTGAGGATAAAGTAAATTCCAATTAAAAGTACTAGAAATGACCACTGGGGACTGCATTTAATTTCTTACTTATATTATTTTGCAAATATAGTGTATGTAAAATATTATTACTTACAATAGCTAAAAATATGAAATTTAAAAAGAGTCCATTGCTCTTGCAATCCCACATTTCACCGTTAGTACCACAAAACAATTTGTGAAGATATTGTATTAACAGAAGCTACTTTTGATGCCAGCAAAAGCTAACAATTTTAATTAAAAATAATGGATAACAAAAATTAAAAAAAAGTTGTTCTTGAGTTACCAGATTTCATCAGTTTCACTACAGTTTTCTTTCCACGTGTATAAAAGGGGATAGGGATAGAACACGAGTAGATGATGGCAAGATGGACTCTAAAATAGATTACAGCAAAATAGTAAGCATATGTGAAATTCAATAGGACATTTAGAGCTTATTTGGTCTCAAAATATTTCCTATTTCTATTTCCTGTTTTCACAGTTATTAAAAAAAGGCTACCTAGTTTTCAATTTTTTTTTATTTGTTAAAGAATAACTTAAAACAACAATATTTTGTGAAAGCCAGAAAATATAAAACAGAAAACACGTTGAAAATAAAGTGGCGCGTAATTTAATTTTAACAATAGGAAACAAAATCAGGAAAATCTTATAAAAACAAACAAACCCTAAGCCTCTCATTCATTTGAAATGGAGAAAGAAAAGCAGTTAGTTTATCGAAGAAGACACACCTTTTCAATCGAACAACATGATGTTTTACTGCTTGACATAATTTAGGACTCACTGTTACAAATAACTGACGTAAAACAGGCCTATCATTCACAGTAGAACTCTCTTCATAATCCTCATTCAAACAAGGAACTGCAGCACTGGTAGTTCCATATGCCGCTTCAACAGACATGCGGTGCAAGTTCTCCTTGTGAAGTAACTTCATGGTCAAAATAGTGGTCTTTCCAGTACCTGATCGACCCAGCACAAATGTGCTGTTAGGAAAGAGGATTATCTCTCGTTCCTCGTCTGTTACTTCAAATGGGAGGTCCAATTCATTGTTGTTACGATCAGAAAGCAAGTGGCTAACTGCAACTGATGACAGAGAGTAGAATTTCATCAATAGCAAACTCTCCTCAACCTTTGAATTCTCAACATAAATTCGTTGATCAGCACGAAGACTTGATTCAGAATCATTTACAGTATTTTCAAGATTCTTAAATCTTACGATCTCTACAGAACTTTCCCAACTCATTGGAATCTCCTTACTCCTGTACAAGAAGCAGAACGAATGACATCAGCCATCGGTAATATCTTAGGCATAATGAAATGCAACCAACTTAAAGCACTTACCCCTCAGAGCATTTCTCCTTGCAACGACTTATAAAATCGTCGGTATAGCTTCCAAATATATTATCAAGACGCTTCACCAGTTTAGGGATATCCTCCAGAGGTAGTACATCCCATATCTTTAAAACTTGCGTATACCTTGATTCTTTTACAATGTCCCTGGAACAAAGGACATAGAGACCTTCAACCTTAAATTGCTTCAACATCTGTGACGAATTCCCACAAAGCAAGTCCATTTTCATCCTTTTAGGTCTCCACCCACTCGAAAGTTTGAGCAAGAGGTTAATAACAGACTTCTTTTTCTGCGTTGATCGCAGCTTTTTAAATGATTTAAGGAAGTTATCGCTGAAAAGAACCTGGCATCCGAACCAATCAAGCAGATGATGAGAGTATCAACAGCAGGAATAAAAAGTCAAGCTACAAGATTGAGAAGCACCAAATACCTTCCATATGGAATTCCTGAAAAGGACACTATCAGCATTAAGCAAATCATCTAATTGGTCCGGCTCTTTCTTAGCATCCCAGATAGCTTTTGCCAAATCCTTGTGTTCGTCAGCATTAAAGAAACATTGACGCCTTTTAGCATCAAGCACCAAAGCTTTCCAAACATTTTCCCGACTAATAAGGGTTCTTTCACTGCCCAAAATCCATAGACAGTGCCTGTTGGATATCAAAGCAACAATTACTCCCTAAGAAAAAAGCCAAAAAAAAATAAAAATAGTGCAAACTTAAAAGAATATTAAATATTAAGCTCTACCTAGCCCTTGTAAGAGCAACATTAGTCCTCTGGGGACTGGAAATGAACTCAAGTGAAGTGCTTCCATTAGTTCTAACAGTTGATAATATAATAATGTCTTGCTCCCCACCCTGGAAGCCATCAATTGTCTTAACATTCACAGAAAATCCATCATGCTTGTCATACTTCTGTCCGAGTACATCCTGAATTGCAACAACTTGGGCAGCATATGGAGACACTATGCCTATGCTAAGATTCTCCTTCGAGTCAACCCACACTGCATTCCAAGAAAAAGAAAACAAATCCAAATTCAGAAAAAATTGCACACTAACAAAGCAATTGTTTTTAAAAAGACTCATATGTCTTGGATATTTCACATTTCACCATGCTCTTTTCTGTGATTTTCTTTGGGCAAATTGTCATCGTAGAAACAATTTAAAAAGACAAAGACATTGTTTCTTCCAACAATGTTACTCACGATATAAATACAAAATTGTTAATACAACTAACAAGTAAAATTTCAAATTGAAATATTACCTACTAACCTACTAACAAACATCAAGCCTTAAGATCAACAAATCTTTCATTTCTGACTAGTATACTCCTAGCGAGAAAAAACAAAATGTAATAATATCATACATTACTGCCGAGAATTAACTAAAAAATCACAAACCTCTGAAACAATTGTTGAGTATCTTCATCACAACAGCAACCTCGACCATATTTTTCCGGCTTCGTCCAGCATCATCAAACTCTTCTATGCCACCAACTATGTTTATAAAGGAATAAGGACCAAACATTGGCCCTGGTAGATATTGCTTTCCATAGTTCTTCCTCTCAACATTTGGAGCATCAAGAATTTGGTTTAAATAGAAGTGTGAATTTGGAAAGGAACTTATTGCTGGATGCATCCTATATTGTATATTGAGAAAGTGATTTGGATGGCCCAATGAGCTCAGCCTCCCAAATAAGCTTATTCCAAAACCAGCTTCATAAGAAACCTTAGATAGAACAATGACAATCATAAATATTAATTAGTGCTGGAAACTTTCTACAATTCAGAAGGTGGAGAGGAGATACAGGGATATTAAATTTAGCAAATGAAACTTTTATTCAATATGCATGAAAACATAGAAGCATGAACATACTTTGCTTTCAACCATTGCCGGAAGCTGGCATTCATCTCCAACAAGAATAGCATGGTTTATGTTTGGAAGTAGCAGAGGAATAATTGATTCACATTCCTTTAATTGTGCAGCTTCATCAATCACCAAAATGTTTAGTGGCTCCATCACAACAGAATGCAACTTAAAGGAACTAGAAGCAGTGGAAAATATTATTGACGATGTTTGCAAACAGAACTGTTGAATTGCTTGTTTAATTGTTTCTTCGGGCACAAAAGTTGGCAGGTTGAGTATACCGAGTGAATCTTGAAGCATTCTTAAAGAAGACAGGCATTCAGTTCTGCTCTTGTACAATGAGTATTCAGCACCCACAAATGGCTCAGAAGAACTATCTCGCCTTTCTGAAGGAGAAAAAAGCTTTTCCAACACTTCACTGTCAATATTACT
Organism: Dalbergia cultrata; assembly: GCA_031216105.1. Lineage (NCBI taxonomy): Eukaryota > Viridiplantae > Streptophyta > Magnoliopsida > Fabales > Fabaceae > Dalbergia > Dalbergia cultrata. The sequence goes on along the minus strand of CM062348.1, from coordinate 10,450,907 downwards.
TTGAAACAACAAAGCTTGAAATGAATCAAGCAAATGAATAAGGCAGCCCATATTTTCAATGTTATGTTCAATGTAACTTGTGGTCACATGAGTACATAAGACGGAAATACAGTTTCTCAGTGGTGATGCTAAAGTAAGAAACTTTTCTCTCACAAACTTAAGAAAAGATTTGCACATCCTCTCACTACAATCTGAAGAGTTTTCTTCTTTTGTTTTATCAATAGTTTCCTCATCAATATTCTTTTGCTCCTTTTGCAACTCATTCTCAATAAATATATGATAATTTGAAACACAATTTTCAAGCAGATCAATCATTGACGCAAAAAAATCTCTACATGTTATGAGCTGCTTGACACGATGATCCAAATATATGTCTTGAATGTCTTCACCAACTTTAAGCCGCTCATGATTGCCAAATAAGAGCATGTCTCCTAATGCACAGAACGAAGCATCAGGTTGTCTATGAAATGATTCTCTCACCATGCTCAAGAAACGCGATGCGACTTCTTTAATGGCAACATTTGTTGGGGCACAGACAAGAGTCCTAAAGTTCATTTTCCATAGAGCAAAGAGAAGTGTGGCCAGAGTTTTGGTTTTTCCAGTTCCTGGTGGACCCCAAATGAGATCCACAGTAGACTTATGATTGCAATGAGAGGAATAAAGGCATTTACAAATTGCCTTATTTTGGGACTCATTCAGCTCAGATAATAAACTTTCATATTTTCTGTCATTTCTTAGATCATCCATCTGTTGAGAGCAGTGATCACAAATTTCTTCAACCTGCTTCCCAGGTTACATTCATCAGTTGTTGCACTAATCAGATTTTAAAATAAGTTCTATTTTAGAGATGAACCACAGTCTATGTAACAATTAACAAGAAAATGCCTTCATATTTTTATAAACACTTAGGTAGTTGGTGTGAATCTTCTCATATAGAAATAGCAACATAGCTTCTCCCTATATGCTTTCTAAACAAGTGATGCAATTAACTACTACAGGCAATCATCAATAAATATTAAAGTGACTTGAGGATCATTGCAGTGTTATGCTTTGCTAGAGATTAACACAATATCAATGTTTGATGGCAACGATTTACCTTTTTCTTACAGTATATTCCTATAAATAGCAAGCATAAAACACTGAGAAAGCCATGACATGAAATTAAGTGTCTTACCACATCACCAGCACATAAAATTTTCTCTATTAGACTTGAGTTTCCTGACATGTGCAGTGCTCTCCATATTCTTCTGTTAGGGATTATATTTGTCAGAAATACCACAAAGAAAGTTTTTCCTCCTACTTCACTGAGATCAATATCTTTAGATGCAATAAGTTTAAAAGAAGTAGACACAACAATATCAGTATCTTCCTCAAGCTCCTCCTCTGGGAAGCCAACAGAGAATGCCAAGGTCCACATCCTTCCAACCCTTTGTAAATCACTTGGAGTTTCAGGTTTAAAATCAGCCAAGACAAAAACATCTCCGGACAATGTTTTATATAGCTCTTTTCCATGACCAGAGGACCTGTTTTTCCAGCTGCTTGTCTTAACACCATAGAGTCTCTTATCACTTGAACTGATCTCCTTAATAGAGATTACTTTCGCAAAAGGTGCACTGGACAGGATTTCCATACTTGAGCATAACTGTGCTCGGGTTTCTTCCAATAAGGGGTACACATATGACCCAAAATAATGACCAATGGATCGGAACGTTGAATCAATATTTTTCACCTGTAATGTTTAAAAAGCAAGGATATTATGTTAATATGGATGCTCAAGTAACATGCTTTGGTTTGACTAGAATGTAAAACTCTTGAAAGTAAATATCAAGTGTGACATCTAGTACAAATGCCAAAAACAGGATACGAACACCAAACCCTGCATGTGAAGCAAAACCGTCAACAATTAGGTGATAACGGCATTAGTACAATGCTAAACCCACTATTAACTCCTTCATGCAATTCAAGTCATTGAACACAATAAATATATATATGGGGTAGTGGCAAAAAAAGTAATGGTGATTATTATGCGAATAAATATAAACATTCTTTTCCCAAATATCCAAATAAAGATGGTAATAGTGCAACATTCAATTCTTAACCTTGTCCTTGTAAAGATCTTCATTGAAAATGTCTTGAAGGGACCATGAAAATATGGTGTCTATGAAGTCCTGACCACTATAAGTCTTCTTCCTGCTTGAACTCCGATTCATCATGCTTCCCAACCAGCCAAGCATTTCACGTTCAGCAAGCTTGTAGTAACTAACAGTTTGATAATCAAAATCCAATTTTGACTAAGACCCTTAAAATAAACAAATGTACAGCATCGTAATGAAGAAAAGTAAGCAAGAAATGGATTTCTTAGCTAGAAAGGAAAAGGGCAGCCAAAGGATCCTCGTACAGTTATTATCGTACACATGCACTAGCCAGTAGCCACTAGCAAGCGTGCTTTCGGGAAGAACAACAAAGCATAATATGAATATGAATATCATACATATGCACCTGAGGATTAATAAGACTTGAAGTCAACAGTGTCACCCTTATGCATGCCTTTAGCTTGCTAAGAAAGATAAAACGAGAAGATTTTCACAATATTAATTAATTTACTCTATAACAAAAATTAGAAACATTTTGAGAAAACCATTTTGGCTTTTAAAAATCATCATTGAATGACACAATCAATGAAAAACATGTTAAAGTTTTGTTTTGAAAACAGTTTTGAAAAACATGTCAAAATTGTTTTTGTTTTTCTGTTTTTTAAATGAGAGTTTTATATTTTTTTATTTTTAAAACATGTTTTCAAAAATCATCCAGCTAAACAAGTTTTTTGTTTTTTTACTTTTAAAAATTAAAAATAACTTTTAAAAATAATTGCCAAACAGGCTGAAAGTATTTCCTTTTTTCTTTCTTAGAGAGAGAGATGAGGGAGAAAGGAAAACAGATTATAGGAGTGGAATGGTGTGCTGTGTTTATTACTTTATTACTACTTCACAAAAACTGTCGTCTCTTCCGTTCCTTCCTTTATTCGCTTGTTGTTGTGACTCTTGATTCCGCAAACTCCACGCTTTTTTATTTATCCCGTAAACTCCACGCAATTGTAAACCCCAGGCATTTTTATTCTATCATATCCGCAAGTTTTCTCTTTTTTAATTTTTGAGTTTGATTCTTTTTTATATTATTATTATTCAGTTATAAATTATAATATCAATAGAAGTAATTAAATCTATTCTCACTAGTATCTAAAAAGTTTTATATTGACTTTCGGCAGGCTTGTGAAAAATAACAGTTTAATGATCAAAATACAATTTGACTAAGATTATATTCTGTGCATGTTTATGCGTTGGGGTTCTAGAGAAGAGGTATATTTCAAATCCTTACTTCCCAACTTATAAAACTCCTCTCCTCCAGAATTCTACTTCACAGACATACCTTTAAAATTAAAAAAAATGCACAGCATTATAATGAGGGAAAAGTAAGAAAGAAATGGATTTCTTAGCTAGAAAGGTAAAGGGCAACCAGAGAATCCTCGTAGTTATCATCGTACACATGCACTACCAAGTGCGCTTTCCAGAAGAATAACAAAGCATGATAATATGAATATTGACATGATGATATTCAAGAATTGAAGTCAATACAGTCACCCCTCTGCATGCCTTTAGCTAGCTAAAAAATGATAAAACCAGGAAATTTTCACAACATTAATTAATTTACTCTATATTTTAAAATAGTAACTTTTTGAGGGAAACCATTTTGGTTTTTTAAAAATCATCATTGAATGACACAATCAAAGATAAAGTATTTCCTTTCTTGTTTTTTTTGTTTTTGTTTTTCCCTCAAAGAATAAAGACAAAGAAAAGGGATAACTGATTGAAAATGGGAAGCAATAAGGCAGGGTCTCCCTCCCGCGCTGTCTAAAAGAGTTAGGGTCAGGATTGCCTTGTCGTACGACACACTACTAGCCAATAGGAGAACTCCAACACATGCCAATTCTTAATCATTGCACTCTTTGGACGCAACACATTAATTTGGTGGTATATCCGTACATCGGACACATGACCAACACCCACATGACACGTACCGGATATACATACAGTCCGTATGTTGAACACGCACTAGACATGATTGGACACGCCACGGACACATCTGAGTTAGTTTCTTTGATTTTTTTTCAAATTTTTAATTCTAATGAGTCAAAAACCAACCCTAGTTATTTAGTTGGACATATGTTGTTAGATTATTTTATTTTGAAAATTCTTCAGTTGATAAAAAAAGGAGAGAATTAATTAGATAAAAAAATCATACAAACATGACCGAAAAATTTCAGACAAAAAAAGACAAAAAAAATCATACAACAATGAAAATCCTTGTAATGGTATTTTTTGAGTTTGGTGTGTCTTCGTATCTATGTCCATCTCATGTCTCATTTCTGTGTCAGGTGCTTTAGAGGACTCAACCATTGCGCTTCTAGAAAAACTCCACGTACCCACTTTGCATTTCTTTTTTCGAGTTTTGGGAAACTAGCTACAATACAAAAGGGACCAGCTAAGGACCCTAAATGTAGGGTCTAGTCCTTAGTCCCTAACCTTAATCTTTGAAGGTGGATTTCAATAATTCCTGCAACGGATAGATAATTGAGGATACGAAAACATGGGCACCATCATTTGCATGCAGAAAGGGTGCAAATGGAGTAGCCTTAGTCGTTGATTTTCTTGGTAGCTTCCGATTGGTGCCAACAATTGTGTGAGACAGAGAGGCTGCTAGGGCATAATGATGATGACTGGATGTAGTGGTCTCGATTACTGGTTATAGTAGCTCTTCTTTTATTAAATTAATGTGAAAGAACTTGATCAAATTGTTGGCAATGTCTGGTTTTATTCTAACTGGAGTGGTGTACTGTGTTTATTACTACACAAGAACTTTTGTCTCTATTGTTCCTTCCTTGGTAGTTAGCACGCTTGTTGTCGTGAGTGGTGACTCTAGACTTGCTGCAACTTATTAGGTGTCAGTCTCCAGGATTAAAGGTGAAGTGAGCAGCAAGAGAGAAGAGAGAATAAAGTTGTTTGAATTGTGTATTGATGAAATTTTTACCTTGATCATTGATTATTAAGAAAGTACATTGAGCAGTATTTATACAACTAAATTAAGGCTAACAGACTCTAGCAAATTTGATCTAACAAAGCTAACTAACTCAACTAATTGAGATTAATTGTAACAGAGTTTCAGCTTTTACTTATCCTTTATGATCCCCCCCCTCAAACTCATAGGTGAGATAGTTTGAACCCTGAGTTTGCTTCTGAACTTCTCAAACAAGGTAGCAAATAGTGGCTTAGTTAGTGTATCAACAATATGGTCTGTGGCAGATACATGAGAAACAAACACTTGCTGCTGCACTACTTTGTCTCTGACAAAGTAAAGATCAATCTCGAAGTGCTTGGTCCTGTTATGTAAAATTGGATTGGCTGCTAAGTGGACAATATTGAGATTGTCACAGAATACAGTAGGAGGACCCGAAATGGAAATGTGAAGTTCCTTGAGTAGTGTCTACAACCAAGTAAGCTATGCAAATGTAGCTGCTAAACTTCTAAACTCAACTTTTGTACTAGACCTTGACACAACTACTTGCTTTTTGCTGGACCAGGAAATGAGGTTATTTCGTAAATAAACACATACACTAGATGTTGATTTTCAATCATCAACATTTGATCCCCAGTTTGAATCACAGAAGGCCATCAAACTTAGTTCCTTGCAGGGCTAAAACACCAAACCATGCTTAGCAATTCCAGCTAGGTACCTTAAGATTCTATTGACTGCCTTCCAATGCTCATCAAGAGGATTGTGCATGAACTGGCTTACCTTATTAACATCACAGGACAAGTCAGGACTAGTGATTGTGGCATATTGGAGTCTTCCAACCACTGTCCTGTATAGTGAATGGTCCTGAAATGGTGAGCTACCATTAGCTGATAGTTTTAGAGAGGAAAGCATAGGAGTTGGCATTAGCTTGGCAGTAGTCATACCAGCCTTGGAATGCAAATCATTTATGTACTTAGTTTGTGTTAGCTAAATGGCACCAGAGGGAAGGGTATTGACCTGAATTCCTAAGAAGAAACTCATTTCTCCCAGGTCTTTCCGAGCAAATGTGTTGTGTAAAGAAGCTATGAGTTGAGAAATTTCTTGAGGACTTAAGCCATTTATCAAAATGTCATCCAAATATACAAGTAGATGACTGAAGTTGAAGAGAACTTGATAGAGAGGGATGTGTTTGCTTTGGCATTGTGAAAGCCAAATTTAAGTAAAATGTTGCTCAACTTGGTGAACCAGGCTCTAGGTGCTTGTTTAAGCCCATATAGAGCTTTTTTCAACTTACACACATAAGTAGAAGGTACTTGCTCAAAACCCTCAGGTTGTGTCATGAACACTTCTTCTTGTAGGTCTCCATTGAGGAAGGCATTATTGAAGTCAAATTGCCTTATCTTCCAACCCTTGGTCAGTGCAATGGACACCACAAGTCTGACAGTGGAGGGCTTAATGACTGGGCTGAAGATTTCAACAAAATCTAATCCTTCCCTTTGGTAAAATACCTTGGCCACAAGTCTGGTTTTGTATTTTTGTATAGAGCCATATGGATGTCTCTTAAACCTGAACACCCATTTGCAACCTATGGGGTTAGCATTAGTGGGTTTCGACACCAAAGTCCAAGTTTGATTTTCCTGCAGAATTCTTCTTGCATTGCCTTAAGCCAATAAGGAGAATGTAGTGCTTGTTTGACTATCTTGGGCTTAGTTTGTGTTAGGCCCAGGTCTAAATTAAGGAGGGCAGCTACATAGGATTTTGGCTTGAAGATTTCGGATTTGGCTCTAGTTTGCATAGAATGATGATTTTCTGGAATTACATATTTTGCAACAAGTTGAGTAGCAGATTTATAAGGGATTTCAGTAGAGATAGGGTAGACACAAGGATAAGATTCAGTCATATCTGCAAGAACAGTTGTAACAGCTAAATTTTCAATAGTAATTTTATGATCAGTAGCAACATTAGCAGGCAGATTTGCTGACTGATGGAGGGAATGTCCTACAGATGGCAAATTAGAAAAAGAAAAAGTAGTGGCAATATAGGTGTTGGCTGAATGTATTGACATAGAATTAGGTGATTGTGACACAACAAGAATACAAGGCATGACAGATGTGGCAGATTTAGGTGGTTAGATTTTGAATCAGTGGAAAAACAAGTTGAAGTATGGGAATTCACATTCATCAAAGACTACATTCCTAGATATTATAGTTCTACTTAATTGAGATAAGCATTTGTACCCTTTGAGTTTAAGGGAGTAACCTATGAATACACATTGCTGAGATTTATATTCAAATTTGTGTTTGTTAAAAGGTCTAAGATGGGGGTAACAAGCACAGTCAAAGGCTCTAAGGTGATCATATTCAGGGATTTTATGAAAGAAAAATTCATAGGGGGACTGGTTGTTAGTATTTGGGGAGGGTAGCTTGTTAATGAGGTATTTGGCTGATATTAAAGCTTTATCCCTGAATTTTAAGGGGATGGAAGCAGTGGCTAGAAGGGACAATCCTATTTCAGTGATGTGTCTATATTTTCTCTCAGCACAACCATTTTGTTGGTGTGAGTATGGACAGCTTAGTCTATGTTGGATACCATGGCATTTGAGAAAGTTGGTGACATAGTAGACAGATATTCACCTCCATTATCTGTTTGTAGTGCTTTTATTTTGTGGCCAGTTTGGTTTTCTATAAAGAATTTGTATTGCATAAAAGCTTGGAGTGCTTGAGACTTATTGACCAGAGGATAAATGCAAGTGTACCTAGTGTTAGCATCTACGAATGTGATGTAATACCTAAAACCTGAACTTGATATTGTGGGTGTAGGACCCCAGATATCTGAAAAGACAAGTTGAAGTGGTGTATCATACTTTGTGTAAACAGAAGCAAAGGATAAATGATGTGATTTTGCTATCTAACAAGCATTGCAAACAAAATTGGGAATCAAATCTTTATTGAGAGTATTAGAATATGTAGTACAATTGAGGGGAACTTTATAATATTTCATGACTTGATACAAAATTTTAGATGCAGGGTGACCTAATCTTCTATGCCAAAGTAATTGCTAAGAACTAGTTTACAATAAGAAACTATAGCAATAATTGGTTCTTTTGGAATGTTGACTAAGACTTTTGTTTTCTTTATGAATCAAAATACTGCATAGGGTAGTTAAATTGATTTGATTTATAAGTTAAATGTTATGTTTGGAAAAATTAAATAAAATATGAATTAAATTAATTAATAAATCACCTTTTATGTTAAAAATACAATAGATTATATTTAGAATGATTAAAGCATGAATAAATTTAATTTATGTTTGACTTTTAAAATTCATTCAATTTTGCTCAAATCCTGTAGGATTTCAAAAACAAAGAAAATTAAACACAATCCTAAGTTGCGCTAGCTGTGAAAATATGAAATGATATCTCGAGTTGTTATAAATACATCTATTTAGTTTGTCTCGTTGGTAATTATTTTGTGATTTAATTTTGATGTAGATATATTTTATATTATATTAATAAATACGTTTAATTATTACACTGCTTGAAACATACATATAGATGAAAGGATCTGATTGACTATACATAAAAAAGCTATTGCTTTTAACCATATATGTAGTGTTGTCTCGCAATTTCAGTTTTGTCGTCTCCTTGTGATTTAAATAACGGAATCCTCGATTCACTACTCTTTTTAGGTGACATTTAGTATATTGCCTGATAAGATTAATGATGATTTAGACTATCGCTTAAAAGTTTGTAAAATTTTTAATTATTTATAATATTACAATGCATTGTTTTCTTCTTCTTCTTTTTTCTTTTTTGTTTTTGGGTTGACAATGCATTGTTTGATATGTACATATAATCAAAGTAGTAATTCACATTATCATGTTTGGTTCTTGGTGTATAAAAAAGATTACTAGATGATATAAGAGTGTTCATTATCCGGCCTAATTCGAATTTTATTGAATTAGGTTCGAGTCTTAAAATTTAATTTGATATATCTTTTGGGTTAGGTTTGGGTCATGCTTTAAGTTATTCTAACAAGGTTCAAAGTCAAATAATTATTTTAGTAATATACGTTTTATAGTAATTCATGAAAAATTATAAAATTTTATAATTCAGACAATATATTTTATATAATTTAATATCATTTTTATATTGATATAATTGGTTTTGAAACATATATTAAATAGTATCTCTTGAGTTTGATTTTTTACTTATAAAATATTATAACTTTACTATAACACATAAATAATGTCCAAATTCCCATATGTTGACTGAAGATCAGGTTGACCCGATTTGACCCCAGTCAATAGTTGAATCATTATCCAATTGGACTCGAGTTCTAAAAATTGATTTGGATTTGGTCCAACATGTCATTTGTACATTGTAATTTGTGGTTTTACCAATAATAATAATAATAATAATAATAATGGGAGGAAATTGTCGTAGACAGTCTCATGGAGGCAACCACGTTACCAGGTGGCAATATAAATTCTCTTGATAATTTGGATTGTCAGTAATAATATCCAACCAAATAAGGCAACATGTTGTTGATTCCCATAATTTAAAGTTATATTATTAATAATTGCGAAAGATTATCCTATACCAAACATCTAAACACCGAAGGACTGAACACATATAAAGATAAAGGGACAAAAAAGGGGGGCTAGATTTCAAACTATTGAATGTATATTAGAAAGGTGTGAAATGTGTATCTCCTCTAAAAAAAATAAAGAAAAAAAATTATATACATAATGAATATGTGAAATGAAAAAACAATGATATTATCTTAACATTTAAGAGTGAGTGTTCCATTTGGATGAAATGAATGAAAACCATCATCTCATCTAATTAATGTTAATATGATGGGTATCCAAATGAAACAAATACTCTTGATGGTTAGATAACATTATTGATGAGAAAGAATATCTAATTGTTGTTGAGGATTACTAACATCTAAGATGTTTAATCCTCGAGCTAGACACTATCCACTACATCAGACTGCATGCCTATTTGTCACCATGTACTCGCACAACATCTATAATTGGAGCCTTACATATTGGACAATTTTCTCCCTTCCATTGCAACTCGTTCGCACACTTGAAACACGTGCACATGTGCCCACATCTGGAAGGAATTTAGAGGAAAAGATTATGATACCGCTGTTCTTTGAAAAATAGATAAATAAATATAATACCACAATTTCTGACCAGATTAATCCGTTCATAAGCACTAAGCTGATTCAAATACCTGTATAAAACTGCGGCAACTTCCTTCTCATAGCAGATGCGACATCTGCCTCTCTTCGATGTCTTGTCATGGAAATTCTTCTCTTCTTCTTTAACTGTATTCATGTTTCATATAAAACAATATTGCATGAGTTGAAAATTCAACTTTAACATAGGTGATGGTGTTGAAAATGCGAAGGGCACTAAGTGAGATAAAGTAAATTGGCCATTGCCATGTGAATTTCGACTTTAGGGGATCTTGCTTAAGAAGTGACCAAAGGAGGAATTGAGGAAATAAAAGCAGTAATCAAGTCTCATGTTGCAAAAACAATCATCAAAACTTGTTATGCATAGAGGATCGGAGTTTATTTTATTAATTAAGCACAAACCTGTGTAAACCTCTTGGTTCTTGAGTTGTTGAAATTGCATCTGCACATCCATGCAACTCTTAAGTGATTTCCTTAGCTCAGACATCTCATGAAAAAGTAGATCCATTTGCCCTCGCAAATCGTATAGGAATTCCATTTCCTGTAGGCGGCAACATTATCATGTCAATAAGAAGATATTTAACCTTGTGGTGTAGATATATAACTGTATATGTAATAGTAAGCCTAATATAAGACTCACAATTGATTGGTGATTTGTAGATGAAGGGTATTGCCGGCTACGCTGATAGAAAGACTCTGACTGAGGTGGTGGCTGTGAGGATACATATGCAACTCTATCATCATAATCATCCGCAACTTCATTGTCTTTGTAACTCCATGTCCTCAAAAGAGTGGAGGAAGAAGGTGTATGCATTGATGGTGAGGATTGGCTACAAAAATAACCGGTTTCATGATCAGAATCATTGATGATGCTCTCCTCTTCTTGCTCCTCTACCTTTTCTTGTTGTTCCTCATTTATTCTCTCCTCCAAATTCTCTTCCTCTTCTCTCTCTCTGTCCCTTCCACCATCTGGAGGAATGCCTTTGAAATTCATTCGTTCATGAAAAAATGCCACCAACTTGTTCCTACTCTCTCGCCTGTCTTCCACATCATCTTGACTACTAATAACACGTGTCTGTGATGATCCTATGCGAGACTCCATCAATCTGTCCATCGTTTCCCGGAAGTCACTGGAAAGAAAAGTTGACACTGTTCTTCTGCAAACACAGAATGTACTTATATTTAGATCATTGAATTATAGAATGAAAATATTTTCCCTAAATACCAGTCATTTCATTTTCAATTGCTCATCATTCTTTTATCCTGGTGGTGGTGGATGGAGGCACACAAATGATTTTATATCTAACACTTACACATCCTCACATAAATGTCTCTTTTGGGCTTGAAGTATGAACATTTTATTGTAATGGAGGATAGCAAGGATTGAATCTCTGATCGGCCACCTGGTCATAGAGATTCTAATACCATGTTGTGAACCATGTCTCCCAAAAACTTAAGCCTCTACACTCGAATAATTTTTTGTCTAAAAAATAAAACATGTATAGTGTTTACCTTTGAAGGAGATTACGTATCTCATCTTTGTTTGAACCAATGGCCAGGATCTCCCTATACCATTCTTGCCTAAGTTTTTCCCAATAGCTTCTTGGCCGAGAAATAGGACTGATCCAATCATAACTAGCTTCATCATAATTCTGGTCATCCACCTCTTCCTCTTCTGCTATATCATCGTAGTAATTGCTTTCTTCATATTGTTGGTTACTTGTATTTTCCATGTCTTCTCTATCATTGTAACCAGCTTCAGTAGTAATATACTGCTGGTCACTTGCATCTACCTCATTGACCATCTCATTTGCATTTGAATCAATTATGGATGAAGATGCTCCAATAATTTCTTTTGGAACATCATCTCTTTGAGGTTCGAAGAATGTTACTTGGAATGTCACATATGAACTTGGATGTGATTCTTCTCTATTTTTGGAAATAACCTGCACCATTGAGTTCTTTGTAGGTTCTGTACTGTGAATGCCGGTGCCAAAAACAGTATTGCAATGGCTGTCTTTGTTGAGCTGATTAATAGTGTCAGAGTTATCAGATTGTGTGATGTTATTTGCTATATTCCTATGAGCCCTTCCCGGATCAGATACTTCTACCAGCGCTGAAGACTTATGCTCAATTTCCATGTTTAATCTTTCCCTGCATCTACTACAAATATTTACATCAGTTAATATCAATTCGACAGTGTTTATGAAAATCTAAACATTGTTGCCACTTGGGTTGCCTCAATTTATATGCTTCTAATTTTCTTGCTTAAATCTCACGTTATATTAATATAGAATGAATTTTTAACAGTTCAGGCCTATTGTAGCTATCTTTGTTCCTTTTAAAACTAGTAGGCATATGTTAAGTTAAAAGGTGTGGCAGTAACACTATATTAATTACCACAATTCACAGAAGCAAAAGATAAGACAAAGGAACTATAAAAGATGTCTTCCATAACAACTCAATTCACATTTGATGAGAAACTGTCATACCTTGGTTGCATAATTGCAGATCCTTGTGGTTGGCTATGCACCTTTGCTGTTGCTGATTTATGGCAGGATTGATCAAAAACAGTTACTCCACGTTGTAATAATTTAAGTCGAAGCAATGACTGCATGCATATACAAAGAGAATGAATTGCAAAGGAAAATCAAAGGGGACTATTGAAACAAAATCAGTTATTGAAAAAGGTGTCTTAGTATATGCTCAAGTTTATGGTCAATCCTATATGATATCAATCTGTGCTTTTATAATATCTATATATTCATATAAATTTAAATTGTGTCTTGAATGATTAATATATTGCCATGTGTATGATTCACGTGAATCCAAGACTACATTCGCTAGAAAAGAAGAAACAAGCACCCTTGTTACCTGAATACGACCTCTGTGTCTGAACTTGGAAACTGCACCATGCTGTGCAAGATTTTTGAGCTCTCTATACCGGTCATTCACAAGTTGCATAAGCAAATCATTAAATGCCTGGCGCCCCCTAATGCATTTTCTGACCTGAGCCCATGCATTCTTATTACTAGACCTTCCAGCAGGAGAGGATGGTGAATTTGGTTCGGTGCAGTTCGAAAAATCGTTGAGCCTCTTTTCCCATATCTGAACAAGGGAAGAGGCACCAAGGTTTGAGATATCCTCAACACAAGATGGGGGCACTAATTCCTTCCTTGCATTGAAGCTAGATGACCTTGAAGGAACATCATCCAACACCTTGTTGTCCTGATTCTCCAGTAGTGTTTCATGAGCCTGTCTCGCCGCCCATCGATCAATGGTTCTCGAGTGCCTTGGGCTCACCAGTGCAGGCAGTGATGAAGAATCATCTTTGATGTTATCGTGATTTCTTCTGGTGAAATTTAGAGTTCCAAGGTTGTTCTTGGCAACTCTCGAGACCCAAGTATCAGCATTGTTGTTGATTGGTCGTTGAGTGTTGATGTGGTTTGGTGCGGAATCAAAGGAGATGGGAACAATGTTGCATGTGTTAAGGTTGTCTCTGACAAAAGTCTCGATGTTTTCCTTGCATGCATCATGAGGATTATGGTCCTTCAAAGCACGATCAAATGCCATAGATGAAACCATTTCAACTTGGGACGATGCCATTTTTATCTCTTCTTATATTGGTTGGTTTTTCTTTGATCTCTCTACTCAAGCCTTCACTGAGGATGTGATATGGCTATGTCAATTGTCCAAGGACAAATCACAAAAGAGAGGAGTAACCCATTTCAAGATAAAGGGTGGCGAGATTGAAATTTCAACCTCAAAATTTTCTTCGCAAAACACAAGGAGACGGTGAAAACTACAACAAAGGTCGAGGAACAAAATGTGATGGTGAAGGGATCTATGTAGCACAAAAGCGTTGTTGCTGTTCAAACCTTATATTTAGAGCTCATCAACTCATTCTTGTTTTCTTTGTCTATATTTAGTTTGTCATGCGTTACGGATATGAGCTAAGAGAGAGAGTAGAAAGAAGACTAGTTAATCTGTTTTCATATTTTAGTTTATTTTCTTTTGGTTGTTTTGCTTCCTTTATGTTTCGGTGGCAATTGAGGAAGAGAGGGACAAGGCTAAAATTGGAGGAAAGGAACTGTTGGACGTTTCGGTAAGAAACCAAAATCGAAACTTCAATCCTTTTTCCCTCCAACTCCAAGTAACCATCACTAAATCACTAAACGATAAAAACAGATTGGTTGAAGAACTAATAACCTATTATTAGTTGGTAGTTTATCACAAGGCTAGCGTTTGAGACGTTAGGCCTTCGGATGGGTCTGCACTCTCTAGCCTGTAGGTAGAATAAAAATAATTAATTATATATTTCTTTGGATGAAACTCAATTTGATTTTAAATAATTAAAAGTTAATAAAAATTGAATATTTAAAATCATCAAACATAATATTAGGTACACGTTTTTGAAAATGTTCACATAAATAACACAACAAGTAATATGCTATTATGTTCATTTATTTTCTTTTTTGGTAAAAAAAAACTAATTTTTGTTATAAATTTTAATCATCTAGTAACTTTAATTTGATCTGTTTATTTAATTAATTTGTATTTATAACCATTTTTTTTTTTGTGAGAACAGGTACCCATGACTCTCTCCATACTCACAAGCACAAAAGTAGTTTTGTGCAATACGAATTCACTTTCATCGAAGTGGTGTGAATCACCCAACAACCAACAAAACACAAAACAATTAGGCTTAAGCAGATTCTCGCGTATAGTTGGGAGTTAATGCAGTTGTCTTCAACAACCCAATGCGAAGGAGATGTGTGTACCAGTGATTCCAGATATCAGTAGCACATGAGTACTGGGTAGATAACGAGTTATAATCACACTGTTAATAATACGGTTAATTTGGGGAAAAAAAGGAAAAATTAAAACCAATTATGTGCTTCAATATTGAAAATAGTTTGAAAAATTAAGCCCATTCATTATTTTAAGTTATTGTTAAATTTTGAAAGAAAAATTAAAGAAATAGAATAAAAATTCCTAAGTTGCCAAAGGCTAAGAAGATTGACATATTGTTCATCCTTCCAATCCCTACAAGCAGACCACACACACAAAATCACTCCTTCTTCATCATGGTTGCAATCAATCTTACATTAAGACCAGCATTACCTTCACAGAAGTTAAACACATAGACCAAATTCCTAATTGCACCCTTTTTTCCAAAACCATCCTTCGTCCCCGGTCTTCGTTGCACAAGGTAGATGATACAGGCAACTGGGTTAACAACCCGACCCATAACCAAAATGATATGTCAACCTAAATGAAAAAGAGCCCTACTGCCTAGAATGATCTTTGCCAGTGATGGTCAACTATCTCAACACACCATGCTGCTCACCTATTGCAGTCTTTGCTCCAGGTTTAGGTTAGGCTAGTGTGTGTCCAGAAAGGTCATGTCGTCTTCCTTCCTACTGGGAGTATTTGTGTTGACCCTCTGAAGGATCTGTTACCTATCATTAATGTGTCAACTGTTCCCTTATTATGAGACAAGTTGGGTTTCAAGGCTGGGCATCTGAGAATTCCAGTTCAGAGGGTGGTTGAGGTGATTCTCTACTCCTTGGGCTGGGTAGAAATTCAATTGATAGCCCAATGAGCTTCGTCCAGCCAATTAAGCTGAGATTACAGGCCCAAGAAGTGATGTTGATCTGGGTTGATTGGGCATCGATCGATCCATCACCAAAGAAACTAGATTGATGGAATAGGGTGGTTCTTAGATGAGGGTGATGAAACTTTAGCAGTGCCCGCCGCTTCTTATTATTTATTGCAGCTCTTTTTTCATTTGATTTTTAAATGGGTGCAGGTTGTTTACTTTAAAAAAAAAATATTTTCAACACTATTAAGAAAAAGAACATAACAACTAAGTAATCTTTCAGAAATATTAATCATTTCATTAGTGATTCCCCTGTCTCATACAAGGTTCTGAAAATCGAACTGGACATTGAACCGGTCAGGGGAAGGGTTCAGAGGTTCAACCGGTTTAATCGGGAGTCCAATCAGAATATAACTGGTATATAATAAAATATGTATTTATATAAATATATAAAAATATAAAATAAAATATATGTCATAAATAACTAAAAATTAAATTAGGTATCAACAAAACCCATAAAATATAAACATAATTCATCTCGTAATCAAAATAAACACTATCCATATGAATTAAATCTCTTAAGTTACTAATTCTCATACCAGAAAAGGAAAAGAACTAGAAAAAAAAAGATATTTTAGACTTTTTTTAAAAAAAAAACCCAAAATAATACAATTTTTCATCTTTTTCTATAAAAACCGTTTGACCCAGTCGATTTGCTCGGTTTCCCTCGATCGATTGGCGGTTCTCGGCCGATCAAATCTTCCCCGATTTTGGAGGCCAACCCGGACCGGATAACAAGTCGGTTCTCGATTCAACCGGTCCGACCGGCCGGTTCGATTCTCAGAATCAGACTCACAAGCGTAACGTGTATGTGCACATGACTACACATGGTGACTACAATATAGGCATTGACCTTCAACTTTATGGTACTAATCGTCTTGGGCTTAACTTCTGTTTTCGTGTATCCTTACGTAACAGACAATTCTAGTCATTTAGCAATTTTTGCTAAACAAATACAATAAAAAAAAGTTTAGTTTCGATGCATTCAATCAAATTTTTTTATTTATAAAATTTTTCAGATAATAAAATGAAAGTTAAGCATATTTATTGATATGATAATATATTATTGATGATTATGTAAATTTTTTTTACTTTCTCAATGTATTAAAATCAAACCTATATAAATATTTATTTATTTATTTTGTTTTTATGGCAAGGCTTGAAAGGCAATTCTGGTAGAAATGGGGCACCTATAAATAAAGCGGGTGAGAATAAAATAAAAAGAACACAAGGGGAAGGGAAGGGAAGAAGAGAGAGAGAGAGAATGCCACTAAGCGCGACGGCGATCGGAGCCCTATTGGGTTTGGGCACTCAGATGTACTCCAATGCTCTCCGCAAGCTCCCTTACATGCGCCGTAAATTAAATTAATTATCTTTTCATTTTCTATCTCTCTTTCTGTAACTTTCTGTTTGTTTCTCGGGAAATTTTCATTCCACTCACTCACACACTCACACACTCTCTCACTCTCTGTTGTTGTTGTTTATGTAGATCCGTGGGAGCACGTGGTGGGAATGGGGCTGGGCGTTGTGTTCGTGCACCACCTCGTGAAGTGGGGGGCAAAGGCCGAGGATGACCGCGGCAAGATGCTCGAAAAGGCCAAGGCCGCTAACGAGAGACGTTACATTGGTATTTTCCTGATTAATTCCTTCCTCTTCTCTCGTGTTTTTCCGATTTTTTCAGATTTAGGGGTTAGCTGTTTTTTTAATTCGTTCTGTTATTCTGATATATATGTTCCCTTTGTCTGTTATTTGCCTTGAATTTGTGGGAACTAGCGATGTTGTTACCTGAGAATTCGTAAATTCTAGTGATAAATTCGTTGCTATTTCCTTTGGCTTTGTTTGGAATGGAATAAGTCCCTCCCTTATTAACTGTGACAAAAATTCTAAATCTTCCTAATGAATCTGCCTCATAATCCTTCTAGTTTGTGAAAGAAGATAGTATGAAATGGTTTTTAGATTTAAGAGATATTAAATACTCGTGTAGGGGATATCTTTTTTGTGCATTAGTTTCACTTACAGGATGTTGAGGCATCTGTTATGAGGAAGAGATTGCTGTTGTAGATAATCCTAGATTACTCCAGTGTTTTGAGGATAGTAGACTGAAAAAGAGGATAATGTAACCAATACAAATTCTAAAGTTATCACAAATGATGTGATTATGAAGTAGCACTATGTAGTTCCTTATGAAACATTAAGCTATCTTTGCTGAAGAATCTGATTCCTAAGTGTTATAGTAGCTTGAATGCTGAGGAATGAAGTTTGTGTTTTGTGATAGACTTTGTATTAGAACACTATAGTAAAGCAAGACAAGCAGCTATTATCATAGTGCAGTGATGTGACTTCCTATTTATTGCAACACATGGAGAAAATTTGGATTTTGGAGAATACTCCCCCCACTTGATGTAATCCAAGTAAAATTTTAGAGAACTGGTTAATTCTGCAAGAAATTCAATTCATTTCATGCTTTTTCGTACTGTAGAATTGATTTTTTGGGTCCCCTCATTCCTTGCGCTATTATTTGATTTGTGAATACTTTAATTTTAGATTTTCAAGTCAGCTTGTTTGATGTTTAGAATTTTATGGTAATTTCTGCAGCATATTTGCTGTCAACAACCGAATTATTTATTCACTTGGTGTTTTTGGATTGCCTACTGCCTCTTTAGATGAATGCTTTGAATATGTGTTGTTTTTGGATTGTCATATACTTTACTTCCCTAATGCGTTTTATTTATTTGCGGTATTGCCTTGCAGATGGAGATGATGACTAGTGGGTCTTAAAGGATTGCAGGATTTTTGTGAAGATAAACATGAAATGTATTGAACTTGTTCCCTTTGTCTTATGATTCCATGTTGCTATATTTTGTAGGGCTGTTACGGTTTTTTATGCTGATATACCTATTCCGAGTAGAGGCTGCGTGAAGCAGTCAATCTGTATGATGGTTTCCTTAATAATAAATTCAATTGGTAAAACTCTTTGCTGTAAGATCATAGTAACTATGACTTCTATGAATGTATTCACGCCATGAGTTTGGTGATGCTTTGAAGACTAAAACGGTCCCTTAAAATAGGCATTTGGTTAAATATTAACTGCAGCCTGACACCGAATTGGTGTGATGCCTTTTGATGGGTGGGGTTTTGGTGATCTCATGTAATTTTCTCTGCCGCTGTGAAATGAATAAATGCCTTGTGATTGAGTTATACCTGTATTTTGAAATAACATCTAAGTTGTGACTCTTTTTGATGAATTGTTTGAAAGGTTTTGCTGCAAAGTGTTGGGCACTAGTTATGGATTTTGGAAAAGGAAAGTATTAGATCAAGAGTATAGTTTTTGGTTTTAATGCATTAAATGTTCCAAGAAGTTATACTTTTTGTATGACACTTTTCTTCTTCTTTTCTAAATCCTTAACAGCCGTCGAAACTCTCAGTATGTTGGGAAGGCACTTTTGGGTATACCTTTTTTTTTTGGTTGTTTTTGTGTTTTTTTGTTTAATTTTGATACACTGACGGTGTAAAATTCTTTTACACTGTTAACCAATCAAATATCTTATATTGTATGACTTTTCAAGTAGTGGAGTGAAAAAATAATTGTATTTACTGATGTATCATTATATAATTAAATGAATGTGTAAATTTTTTTACACTGTCAGTGTATTTCAATTAAATCTTTTTTTGTTTGGGGGAGGGGGAATTATATGCTTATTTATGTTGCATCTCTCTGTAAGTATCCTTTGTCTGTCAAGCTAATTTATTTTGGTTTTCTTGAGGCTGGAAAGGGTAGGGCGATAGAAGAGGTTTAAATTTAAGTACACAAGTTTTTTGGTCGAACCAACAGTGTGTTTTCAATCCATGAAATTCGCAGCCAAAAATGATGTGTAGAACATTTCTTTACAATAAACTTACAACATAAGTAAAAAACAAAGTGGTGTGGTCATTCCAATGTTAAGTAATGTTAGGGAAATAATACAGTTACATAATAAATATATACCACACATTTTATTTGGATATGATGAATGAGATAAGTAAGGACCATTTATCATATCCAATGATAATAAAGTTTATGGTATGTATTTATTATATAATTTTATTATTCTTGTAATATTACTCTTCAATTTTTTATTTTCCTGACCCATCATCTTGTTTGTTTTTTCTGTCCTTGTTGTAAACATGTTGTACAAAAGATTTACACATCATTTCTCCTTTGCAACCTGTCGTAGATGTCAAAGTAGTTGTTGATACAGCACTTTATTTTTATTCTACCACATTGAGATTTACTGTTAAGTTTCTCGTTTTTTGTGTTTGACCGACAGGCAGGTTTTGTTCCAGCAAAATTCAATCCGTAGTGTTATTTTGGCAATTAAGCTTTAATTAATTGAAGACTCTTCTGCTTCCAAAATTGATGTTAAGCATGCACAATAGGAAAATAAGAGGTTATGATAAAATGCAAAATTTCCAATTTTACCTTTACACTTTTGGAATAAAACATGCTGATTGAAGTGCTAAAACCACTCAAACTAAATGATGGGTTTAAAATTATAATAAGATTTTATCTGCATCCTTGCTTCGTGCAATTAGAAGCATAAACCATTAAAAATTAGTGTTACGCGCCGCCAATTCTAGCCGGCTCTTAGAACTGACATAACGGTAAAATTTACACAATCTAAATAATATGAAAAAAGAAACAAAGCTAAAAAAAGGTACTGAAGCATCATTGACATTTCTGCCATGACATTGGGATTTGTTTCAATTCTTTGGAATTGAGTTCACCTGTAATGGTCCAAATTCATCTTGTCGAGCCCCGCCATTCTGTTGTTGAAAACATGAAGGAGAAGATCACAGACTTTCCTCGAAGTTGGCCTCTCCTGGGGTGTAGTTTTGGTGCACTGTAAGGCTATCTCAAGCACTTGGAATGCAGCAAACTCTTCACCAGGCAAAAGAGGTTTCAGCTCAGGATCTATCAATTCCTCACGCGCAGTGCCATGCATATCAATGTACATCTCCACCCATCTCACCATGTCCATCTCTGCTCCGAAAGTGTCATCTGTTGGCATTTTGCCACTAACAACTTCCATGAGCACAATTCCCATGCTGTAAACATCACTTTTCTCTGTTGCATGTAGAGAGTATGCATACTCTGAAATAAGCCAATGTCAACCAAGTTTGTTAAGTGCGAGAAGTTAACAGTAAGAAAGAAAGAAAATAAAGAAGAGAATCAAGGTCAATTCAAATCAGCAGTTCGATTAGTACCTGGAGCTATGTAGCCATAAGAGCCAGCAAACCAAGAATTGGACTCAGTATTGGAGTCATAATTCTCAGTGAGTGGTTTTGCCAGTCCAAAATCTCCCAAGTGCGCCTCCATTTTGGAATCTAGCAATATGTTGCTGGATTTGATGTCCCTGTGAATGATCTTTGGCACACAATCATGATGGAGGTACTCCACTCCCTGAGCTAATCCCACAGCAATTTTGAACCTTGTCTCCCAATCAAGGCTCCTCTTTACTTTACTGGCATTGGCTGGTTTCCCATGAAGCCAGTCCCATACACTCCCATTCTCCATGTACTCATATATCAACAGATTCCAACCTGCTCCTTTGTTTGCATTGCTACAATAACCAATCAGCTTCACCAGATGTCTATGCCTGGTCCTACCAAGTGTCTTAACTTCTCTTATGAAGCTTTTATTTAACAGAAAATCATCTTTTGAGGAAATCTTCTTGACAGCCACTGTCTCTCCAGTGGCCAATTCAGCTTTGTAGATTGTCCCTGAGCCTCCTGAACCAATCTTGAAGTTATCACTTAGATTGTTCGTGGCTTCCATGATATCTTCCCATCGGAAATCTCTCTTTCCAGCAGCATTTGGTTGAAACAGTGGCCTTCGCTGTACTTGTGAGGAAGAGGAGGAGTATGTATAATTCACTCCACTGCCTTTTCCGGAAAACTCTTGCTTGCTTTTGAAGATTCTCAATGCAAGTATTATTAGCGCAATGACAGCTAGAGTTGAAGTTGCAGAGATAATCACTACTGATGACTCACTTAGGCCTGATTTCTCACTTCCAGAAGCGTCACCGCCGTTGCAATGCCCAAGAGGACTTCCACAAAGTTGTAGGTTCCCTTCAAATGCCTCATCTGGCCAGCGGGAGAATTTCTTGTCCAATTTTCCCTCAAGGTTGTTGTAAGAGAGATCAAGCTTTCCCAAGCTGCTCATTTCCCCAACTTGTGGAGGGACTTCTCCACTGAGTTGATTGTGGGAAAGATCTAGTGCTTCTAATTTTGACAATGACCCAAGAGAAGGTGGGATTTGGCCTGAGAGATTATTGTAACTGAGGTCTAGAATGATTTGGAGATTTTGGAGTTTTCCAATCTCAGTTGGCACCTCACCATTCAAGCTATTTCTTGATAGCTGGAGCTCATAAAGCTTGCTCAACTTACTTATTGCCTCAGGGATTGGTCCAGATAAGTTATTATGGCCAAGTCTTAGGACATTAAGGGATGCAAGATCACCAATATTGGCTGGGAGACTTCCATTGAGAGAATTGTCATTTAGGTTGAGAACTAGCAATTTGGAACATTTGAACAGGCCTAATGGAAGAGGACCAGAAAAGCTATTGAAGGAAAGCTTAAGCTCTCCCAGCTGAGGCAAACTCCCAAGCCATGGTGGTATTTGTCCAGAAAGGAAGTTATTGTGTAAATCAATGTAAGCCAGTTTATTGCACAGAGAAAGCTCACCTGGTATTGGTCCGGTGAGTGAATTTCCTGAGAGGTCTAACAATGTCAATTCATGGATTTTTCCCAATGTCCTTGGAATTTCACCAGAAAACTTATTGTCACCTAATCTTATCCTCTCAAGTGAGAGTGAATTTCCTAATTGGGGAGGAATTTCTCCATCAAAAGCATTGTTCGTGACATCAAAAGAGAGAAACAATCGAGAGCTACACAGTGCAGCTATACTTCCATTCAATCTGTTCTTTGAAAGATTCACTCTGGTCAAGTTTGCTACATTTACCAGTTGGTGAGGGAGGTTACCTTCAAGAGAATTATTGTAGAGCATGAGCTGCTGCAAGGCCTCAAGGAATCCAAATGTTGCAGGAATGCCACCTGAGAGCTGATTGTCTGCCAAATCCAGGATATTCAGCTTAAGACAGTTACCCAGTGTGGCAGGAATTTGACCCACAAGCTCATTCTGCCTAAGGTGAAGGAAATTCAACTCTTTCAGCCTTCCAATAGTGATGGGAATTTCCGCACTGAAGTGGTTTCCAAAGAAATCAATCATCTGCAAGCTAGAACAATTACCAATCTCCATAGGTATAGCTCCTGACAACTGATTATCATAAATATACAAAATTGCCAACTGACCAAGCATTCCAATCTCTTTAGGCAGAGCACCCTGCAAATTGTTGTGAAACAAAGCAACTGTCTGCAAGTTACTGAGGTTTCCAATGAATGGAGAGATGGAACCAACCAAGCTGTTGTTGTTGAGCAAGAGATCAGTTAACCCCAGCAACCCATAAAGCTCAATAGGAATGGACCCATTGAGCGAGTTGTTGGACAAATCAAGTTGTTTCAGTGACTGGCATTGGCTCAGCTCAGCTGGAATCTCACCATGGAGTCCACAATCTGACAGCATCATATGCTCCAAACTTGTTGCATTGGAACATATGTTTCTTGGTATGACACCATTAAGGTTGTTCCCAGACAGAACCATGAAAGCTAACTGACCCATGTTTCCAAACTCCTCTGGAACCCCTCCGCTGAGCTTGTTCATGGACAAGTCCAGATTTTGAAGGTTACGCAGTTGAGCTAGAGACGGTGGAACAGCACCGTCAAGTTGGTTCCCCATGAAATTCAGGTAAACGAGTTCACTCATCTCACCGAGTTGACTCGGAATCTCCCCTGACAGGTTGTTGTTGGCGAGGTTGAAGATTTGGAGGCTCTTGAGTTGACTCAGTTCACTCGGGACTGAGCCATTGAGCATGTTGTTAGCTGCAGTGAAGAGGGTGAGGCTTGTGCAGTTCCCCAACTCGCTCGGAATCGGTCCCATCAACTCGTTGTCCTGCAGTATCAGATTCTGCATGCGGCTGAGCCGACCGAGTTGAGGTGGAATCGACCCGGTGAGTCTGCATGAAGCCAAACCAAGGTTGACCAGGTTAACAAGGTTCCCAAGAGACGCGGGAATCGTACCAGTTAGTTCGTTGTCACCGAGTCGCATGACTCGGAGACTCGTGAGTGAGCCAAACTCAGTGGGGACATGACCTGTGAGTTGGTTACAGAAGAGAAGCAAAGATTCCAATGAAGTGAGGTTGGAGAGGTTAGGTGGAATGGGACCCCTGAGGCTGTTGGAGGAGAGATCAAGGTGGAGCAGGTTTTGCAAGAGACCGAGTGAGAGTGATATTGACCCGGTGAGTGATAAGCCAGAAAGGTTGAGGCCCACCACTTGCACTGAGTTTGAGTCCGAGTTCAATGATCCACATGATACACCTCTCCAACTACAGTAGTCTGTGTTGGTCTCTGACCAGTCACTCAAAACGTTTTGTGGGTCTTGATCAAAAGACTTCTTCACTTGCAAAAGCACTGTCAAAGTTGTGTCACTGTCCGTGTTGCCATGGCCAAGGACTATTATGATCATGGGAGAAGAAAAGCACAAGAGGAGCACAACTAGTGCAAGTGTTGAAACCCTCATTGTGCAAGTTTGCAACATTCAAAAAACTCACAGACTTGACCAAAGTGAGGATGATCTTAAGGAAAGAAGTGCAAAATTATGGTGTTGGTTGTGAAGTTGGAAGATGGGGTGGTTGATAACTTGATAGTGGGATTTTGTTGCATTTGAGGGGGCTATGCTTTTATGGTTATAGTGAAGTGTGCATTTGTAGGCTGAGCAGGTTGATGGGTGCATGGCATTGGCATGGCATGCATTGGAGATGGGTTGTTATTTGCTGTGTAAAGCCTCAAAATGAGTGACAAAATGGGAACATAACTCTGAAGTCAAGCACTACAATTGATGTTAATGTTCAGTCACTCAGAGACAGATGGAAGAGCCTTAAATGAAGAGGAGATAAGTTGATAGTATTTGAGAAGGTCAACATGGATGAGTTAAAAAAACAAAAAAAGCAGCATGGGAAATATAAGGGAGCAGACAAAGGTCCAATAAGTGTATCATAGAGAGAAGAGGATGCAATGCAACAGTGGTCAGAGATTGAGACTCTTGAAAGAAATAGAAGAAGATGAATTGAAAAATATTATAATTATGAAGTCATGAAGATATGGAGGTAGAAGAAAAGGATACAGTAGTTGATTACTCACAGAGGAATAGTTGAAGTGGGTTTGCTATTTGCTACCCTTAGTGTCGTTGCTGAACATGAATGAGACCCTATTGAGAAAGTGAGTGGTTCAATTCCCTTTTTTAAACTTGTTGATTTGAGTTTAGGAATATGAAATTGTACTTTGCGTGCTTTACAAAGTCAATGAAGTCCCCACAAAGCATTATCATTTCTACGCAAGATAGGAAAATTGGTTCTTTCAACCAACTCTCTGTTTCTGTTTCATACCCAAAAATAAAGAGAATACTGTTTAGTTTATTCAAGGTCAAAACAAATCAATTGAATTCTATACTTATATGCAGTACCCTTTTCCTGTCAATCTTTTTGGTTTGAGTTACCAAATCATTATGTCCTCATGTAGTGTTTTGTCTTTTTAATTGGTTGCACGTAACTCCCTTTTGCCTACTCCAAAAGCTTTACTTATTTTTTTTTTTTTACACTCAAGAATGTTACTGTTGTCCTAACAAATGATAAAAAAATTGCTAATCAATGTTCTCATACTCGTATGCTTTGTTCTTGTGTATAACTCCATGCCAATCCACCAGCTAACCAGAAATTTTAAATGTGATTTGGATGGATTAGTCAAACATTTGTTTCTTTATTCCTTCTCTTGGAGTGTATCTGCCTATTGGGTTTGAACTTTATTATTCGGGTTTGACACTTTTATATATGCTTGGGTTTCAATAATGCAGGAGATTAAGCCTTAATTATAAGGGTTAATAAAAATACATAATCAATACTCACGAAATCAAATCAGATTGAAATTCCCAATATGTTATAATAAAGGAAACAAATGTCAACAACGTGAAAAACAACCATCGTTTCCGCAAAATGGAACATATATAACTGATCTTATTCGTGCCTATTTGCATTTTCCATCTTTTTATGGGTGGTAAAACTAATATGACCGTATTGTAGAACCCTCATGATGATGATTCCATTGATCTCCCCATAATCAAGTCTCATCACCATAATTCATAAATCAGATGCATTTGTTGTTTTATGCAAACCATTCTAAAAAAATGAGCATGAGCAAAGGATAACAATTATCATGATATATTAAAGATGATAAGGCCTATATTACAACAAAATACATAGCACCTTTTCTTCACCCTACAGGCTATAATTCAGAGGCCTATCTATCATCAATATGAATAAATATATGACGCCTACAGTGACTGCTAACTACGAATCAGCAACCAACAGATTAAAGTATGGGACCTTGTAACCCTGTTTCATATCATGTATGGCCTTTCATTCGCCTTTGTAATATCTGCTTATTGCATGTGAACCTTTTTTATTTCCTAGTTGATACCATTCAATTTCTTAGTTGTCAAGTAGTTCTCCAAATTTGTTTAGTTTTTCTCAAGTATGGTTCACCACTCAAGTTCCATAATGTCATTGCAGCATTTCGCGATAAAAGTGTAGGGTCCCAAGGTATGAAGGAAGAAGAGAAATTCGATCATTGAGCTTAAGTCAGCACTGTTCACGTGTGAAGAGTTTGATACTAAAGAGAATTTTTTCAACGAATAACCAGTGAAATTACTGTGCACGATAGGTGAATGAAGAAAACCCAGTGCACGCGTGATTTTTTCTCCTCGCGGCTGCAACGCACATATCATGTTCAGACTGTGCGTTGCTCCTATAAATAGAGGGAGGATTCAGTTCAGAAATCACAACAGAAGCAGCGAACAAATATAAGCTGCATAGTGAGAGAAAAATATACTGAGAGTATTATTTTTCTGAGAGTGAGAGGGAAAAATAGAGAGTGTGAGTAAATCCCTTAGAGTGCAGGGTGTGGGTATATACACCGGGAATATTTTTGGGCATCATCTCTATTGCTCCTTGGTACTGCAAAATTGTAGTGTTTGAATAGGAGGGTTCTCACTGGGATACACTATATTTACCTTTTGGGTTAGAGAGTGTGGAAAGAATATTTTGTAATTATCCTGAATATAGTGAAATATTCTTCGAAGTTTGTCCCGTGGTTTTTCCTCCTGTATTTTGGGAGTTTCTATGTTAAATATTCGGTGTGCAAATTTCTTGATACTGGTTTGAATAGTACTATTCATGAATAGTGACTAGTGGGCCCCACTGTAGAAAAATTTACTATTCATCTTGATTCATATTTTACACACCAAGGCCTGTAGTGGTAGATTTAATTCTATCAAATTTATTTTTGGTACTCATTGCCACACATTGGCAACATTTAATTACATTGTGAATCAGTCTCTAAGCCCAACAAGTGGTATCAGAGCTTTGGTACGGTGGGATTTATTCTTAGTATGCTCTGTGGTTTGCGGGTTTAATCGATCTTCCACATCAAAAGAATTTCTCCCTGGTACTTATGAGCCACTTGGTGTCGGGGAAGTGATAGATGTAATTCAGGTGTCTTGTGTAAATTAAATGGAAGAGAATATAGGTACCATGATCAAGCTAACAGCAGCAAATTACTCCATCTGGAAGCCAAAGATGGAGGATATACTTTTCTATAAGGATTTGTATAATCCTGTAGAGAAGGGAGATGCAAGGCCAGAAGAAGTGTCAGAAGAAAATTGGAAAAAGATACACCGGAAGGCTATTGGGTTAATTAGGCAATGGGTGGATATCAGTGTATTCCACCATGTGGCCACAGAGACGAATGCACATACTCTGTGGAAGAAGTTAGAAGATCTCTATGAGAAAGGATGACGTAATAAAGCTTAATCAAGAAGGTGAGTGAATCTCAAGTCACAGAGATAGAAGGTGCATTCTTTGAGCACTTGAGTGACTTCCAAGATATGGTAAATTAGTTAAGCACCATGCAGATAGTGTTGGATGATGAGTTACAGGCACTATTACTTTTGAGTTCTTTGCCGAATAGCTGAGAGACCTTGGTGGTGTCACTGAGCAACTCTGCTTCAAGTGGAAAACTGTCTTTACTCCAAGTCAAAGACAACATGTTCAATGAAGAAACTGTAAAGAAAAGACTTGGGTGAGAATTGATAATTCCAGGCCCTTGTCACGCAGAATGTGGGAGAAGCAAGAGCAGAGGTCGGTCCAGAAAATCAAAGGATCGATCACAGTCCCAGTCAAGAAGAAGGTTTAAATGTTACCATTATGGCGAAGAAGGGCATATCAAAAGGAATTGTAAGGCTTGGAAGAATAGAGGCAATAAAAATCAGAGAAGTCAGGACGCGGCTGATGATAAAAATACTACAACCCCTGTGATAAATGGGGAAGTGGTGGTGCTTTCTTTTGTAGATGAAGAATGTCATGTTGCAGATTCATGTGTTGAATAGGTCGTTGACTCAGCAGCTTCGTATCATGCCACTACCAACAAGGAATTTTTTACTTTGTACAAAGAAGGAGACTTTGGCAAAGTGAATATGGGTAATAAAAGTAATTCTGACATTGTGGGAATTGGTGATGTGTGCATTCAAACAAATATAGGATGTACACTGATATTGAAGAACATGCGACATGTGCCGGATTTACGCCTGAATCTAATCTCCGTGCATGCTCTGGATCTAGCCGGATATCATAGTAACTTTGGTGATGGCAAGTGGAAGCTCTCCAGAGGTTCAATGGTGATTGCCAGAGGAGAAGTGTACAACACTTTGTACAAGACTCAAGTTAAGCAGATTGAAGGATTGAATGCAGTTGAAGACGATGTTTTGCCAAATTTGTGGCATAAAAGACTGGCTCATATGAGTGAAAAAGGATTGCAGATTTTGGCTCGAAAATCCCTCATTCCTTATGCCAAAGGTACAAAGTTAAATCATTGTGATTATTGTTTATTCGGCAAGCATCATAGAGTATCTTTCAGCAAAAAGTTAAAGCTAAAAAAGAATATTTTGGATATGGTTTACTCTTATGTATGTGGTCTCATGGAGGTGGAGACTCTAGGTGGTAGTAGATATTTTGTGACGTTTATTGATGATGTCTCACGAAAAGTGTGGGTGTATTTCCTAAAGAGGAAGGACCAGGTGTTTCAATATTTCAAGAGGTTTCATGTCATGGTGGAGAGAGAAACTGGGAAACCTTTGAAGTGTCTTCGCAGTGACAAAGGGGGAGAGTACACTTCCCATGAATTCAAGAACTATTGCTCTGAACATGGCATCAGGCATGAGAAGACGGTTCTTGGCACCCCACAGCATAATGGTGTAGCCGAAAGAATCAACAGAATCATTATGGAGAAAGTCAGATGTATGTTGAGAATGGCTAAGCTGCCTAAGCCATTCTGGAGTGAAGCTGTTCAAACGGCGTGCTACCTGATTAACAGATCTCCGTCTGTTCCTTTGGGCTTTGACATTCCGGAGAGAGTATGGTTCGGACATGATGTAAGTTACTCTCATTTGAAGGTGTTTGGATGCAAAGCCTTTGCTCACGTAAGTATGGAGCAAAGACAGAAGCTTGATGATAGAGTCATTCCTTGCATATTTATGGGATATGGAGATGAGGAATTTGGCTATAGGCTATGGGATTCAGAAAATAAGAAGATTATTAGAAGCAGAGACGTAGTGTTTCATAAGCAAGAAACTATGTCGGATTATGCTATTCCAGAGAAAACTGATGAAGCTGGTGGTAAGGTTGATTTTACACCAGTCTCTCTTCCTAAAGAAAATGCCATAGTAGGGGGAGAGGTCCAAGATCATGGGGTTGATGATGAGCTAGCAATTGATGATGATGAAGATGGAGGAGGAGTTGAGCAGGGGGGCAAGCTCAAACACCACAGCTTAGAAGATCTAATAGAGTGCCACAACCATCCAAGAAGTATCCCAGATCGGAATATATCCTTCTCAGCATTGAGGAATGAGAGTTTTGAAGAAGTTCAGACTCATAAGGATAAAGTTCAGTGGATCAAATCCATGCAAGAAGAGATGAATTCCTTGCAGAAGAACAATACTTATGAGCTGGTAAAACTCCCTGAAGGCAAGAAAGCCTTGAAGAACAAATGGGTGTTCAAGCTGAAGAAAGATGGCAACAAGCTAGTGAAGTATAATGCTCGCTTCGTTGTAAAAGGCTTTGGTCAAAAGCGAGGGATATATTTTGATGAGATTTTCTCTCCAGTTGTCAAAATGAGTTTTATTCGAGTTATACTCGGATTGACGGCTAGCTTGGATTTAGAGCTTGAGCAGTTAGATGTGAAGACTGCGTTTCTCCATGGTGATTTGGAGGAAGAAATCTACATGGATCAACCAAAAGGTTTTGAGGAGGCTGCAAAGGAAAACATGGTTTGCAGATTGAAGAAGAGCTTGTATGGATTAAAGCAGGCTCCAAGACAATGGTACAGGAAGTTTGACTCATTCATAGTGGGTCACGGGTATACGAGGCAGGTATGAGCATCCTTTGTGTATATGTGAAAACGTTTCCAGGTGATAAGTTTATCATCCTTCTGTTGTATGTAGATGATATGTTGATAGTCAGACAGGAAGCAAAAATGATTGGTGATTTGAAAAAGGAACTATCAAAGTCCTTTGATATGAAAGACCTAGGCCCTGCAAAGCAAATTAAGGCATGCATTTTTGCGAGACCGGATGGCTAGAAAGCTTTGGTTGTCACAAGAAAGATATGTGGAGCAGGTTCAATATGAAGAATGCTAAAGCAGTTAGCACACCATTGGCCAATCATTTCAAACTCAGCAAAAGAAGTTGTCCCATTACTGATGAAGAAAAGAAGGCTATGGCTGATATTCTTTACTCCTCTGCAGTTGGGAGTTTGATGTATGCTATGGTTCAGATTTCGGCGATATCGCTCATGCGATTGGAGTTATAGCGAGTTTCTTTCCAATCCGTAAAGACCATTGGGAAAGTGTGAAGTGGATCTTAAGATACCCAAGGGTAGTTCAAGAATGTGCTTGAGCTTTGGAGGACCAGAACCAGTTTTGGAAGGCTATGCGAGATCTTTGATATGGCGGAGTGATCTAGATAGTAGGAAATCTACTTCGGATTTGTGTTTACTTTGCAGTGGAGGTTGTGTGTTGGCATCAAAATTGCGAAGTGTGTTGCCTTGTCCCTCTTGAGGCGAGGAATATGTTGCTATAGTAAGACTTTGGAAAAAGAAATGCTTTGGTTGAAAGATTCCTTGAACAATTGGGAATGAAGCGAGTAAGTCCGTTATCCATTACTGACCAGTCAAAAGTGCTTTGGATTTGAGCAAAAATGCGATGTATCACTCATGACGAAGCACATTGATGTCAGGTATCATTGGTTACATCAAGCAATAGAAGAAAAGCAATTTAAGTTGGAAAAGATTCACACTGATGAAAATCCTGTTAATATGATGACGAAAGTTGTAGCACGAGATAAACTTCAACTTTGTGCCGAGTTGATCGGCATAGATCCTAGATGACATTCTCAGTTATTTCCCACTTCATTGGGAGAATTGTAGGGTCCAGCCATGTGAAAGAAAGAAGAGAAATTTCGATGCGTGAACAGTGAAGTCATTGTTCACGTGTGAAGAGTTTGATACTGAAGAGAATTTTTTCAACGAATGAACAATGAAATTACTGTGCACGGTAGGTGAATAAAGAAAACCCAATGCACGCATTATTTTTTCTCCTCGCGGCTGCAACGCACAGATCATGTTCAGACTGTGCGTTGATCCTATAAATAGAGGGAGGATTCAGTTCAGAAATCACACAACAGAAGCAATGAACAAATATAAGCTGCATAGTGAGAGAAAAATATACTGAGAGTATTATCGAGTGAAGGGAAAAATAGAGAGTGTGAGTAAACTTCAGAGAGTGCAAGGTGTGGGTATATACACCGGGAATATTTTTGGGTATCATCTCTATTGCTCCTTGGTACTGCAAAATTGTAGTGTTTGAATAGGAGGGTTCTCACTGGGATACACTATATTTACCTCTTGGGTTAGAAAGTATGGAAAGGATATTTTGTAATTATCCTGAGTATAGTGAAATATTCTTCGGAGTTTGTCTCGTGGTTTTTCCTCCTGTATTTGGGGGTTTCCACGTTAAATATTCGGTGTGCAAATTTCTTGATATTGGTGTGAATAGTAACCAGTGGGCCCCACATGAATAGTGACTAGTGCCCACTGTAGAAAATTTACTATTAAATCCCGATTAAATATTTTACTCAATTGTGGCATGGCTAACCGGTAGATTTAATTCTGTCGGTTATTTTAGTACTTCGTTGTCATGCATTGGCAACATTTAATTTCGTTGTGAATCAGTATCTAAGCCCAACAAAAGGATGTTATTGGAATATTATGGTTGATCATAGCAATTCGCCCCAAACTAAGATCTCCCGTGACCGACAACTAAAAGATGAGTGAGATTATATTTTGTAGTTATCATGGTTATATGTGTATTTCCATATTTGAAATTCAGGGTTTGTTTTTGTTCCGTGAAATTAATATAAAAATTTGAATATTTAATTGAGTTAAATTTTGATTTATTTACGCTGTAATAGAATTTTCTACTGATATCCAATCATATGTTATTGCATTAACAAATATAATTAACTCTTATACTTACTATTTTGAATGTTATTAAAAAAGAACAATTTAACTAGATTATAGTGCAATTTTTTTTTACATTGACATTACATGAAAATTATACGATAAATTTAATTACCATTTTTTATTTATTCAAAAATATTATTATATTACTCTTGCTTGTTTAAACATAAACTTTGTAAGACAAGAAGCTCTACACAACAAAACAAAATTTTACCATTATATGTGATGGTATAAATGTGATTATTAGAGATAAATAGCATGTTTGATTTACGTTTGGGTGGGTCAGAATTGATTTTGACTCTCCAAAATTGATTCGGCAAGTTTTTGACATTGTTTGGTTTCCATATCTCAAAATTAATTCTAGCATCAAGTGAAAAATTATTATTTTCTAGTAGTATTAAAACCGTTGAAATGAGTTAGTCCGAATAGCCCAAAAAAAGTATGGGTTGGACTAAAATAAGATGAGTAGAAAATATTTATAACCCAATTTAGTCCTGCCAGATTTGGCCCTGCCTGTTTACCGTAAGATAATTTTTTAAATAATTAATTGTAATATAGGTGCCTTAAATTATGAGATCAAATATTTTTTTGTTATCACATTTCTTAGCTTCCATGAAAGTGGAAGTACCCTGCCCGTGACCCAATTTTTTTGTTCCCTGAAAGAAAAAGAGCATTTCAGCCCATTGTCTTTATGCTCCCAGTTCCCTGAACCATAGTATAGGTAAACATATGTGCACTGTGCACTGTGCACTGTGTACAGTACACCCGATAAAAGATACATCCGAAGTGCAAACTGTGCAAGAGAACGCTAAAATCGGAGTTCTTTTACATTTTGGGGTTTTTCATTTTATTTTTAATTGTTTAAAAACATTTGTATCAATTTTTTAAAAAAATTAAATATTTGCCCCATGTCTAGCATGTGGCTAGCAAAAGAGGTTGAGCCAATTAAATATTAGTCCAAATTTAATATAACCCGATCAAATCAGACCCGAAATAACCTCCTGACGTGGCTCAGCTCAAATGAGCTAGACCAGTCCTTTTTGACACTTAAAATCAATTCTAAAAAAACTATCAAACATAAATCAATTTAATTTAAAAGTAATTATAATTAAAGGTGCGTTTGTTTATATTTTAAAAAAAATGATTTTAGAATTTAAATTTTATATAAAATAGAAAAAGTTGAAAACTGATAATTTTTTTTTAAGTCTAATTACTTTTAAAAATTTATTGAAATATGAAAAAATGTTAAAAAAATAACTTTTTCCCAAAAAGTCTAATACAAGTGCATGCTAAATCAATTATGATAGAATGAATATTATTCGGAATCAATTCTACGGAAACTAAACACGCTAAAAGACTTGTCGGACATCTCAATAGTTAGCTTGAGTTGATTCGGGCATCATTGAAATGGTAGAAGATTTTATGATTAATTTTCAGTTAGGATGTATATGCTGGTTTTAGTACTACATAGGTGTAATGTCAAAATATTTTACGCGCAATTTGACTAATCCAAGAGAACACGGCCAAAAAACGTTTGCAGGTTTGCATCGTATTACACGTATGTTTCAACATAACAAGCTGTACGATGTGGATGCTTATCCAAGAGAAGATGACAAATCCTTTCTTAAAATAAGGAAACGGCATATGATCAGTTCCGAAAAGACTTAGCTTGATGAAGCGGTTTTAAATTCTCATCATAATATATAAATAACTAATTTATAGTAAATATTTTGACCCTTCTAAGAAACCAATTCACAAAAAATACTTTTAATATTTTATTAAAAATAATACTGGATATTATCATTTTTTTTCTTTGGTACACCAGCTAAAATGAATGGCCCAAGACTCAGCTGGATTTACGTTTTTTGGGGTCAAATTTCAGTGGGTATGGAGAGGCCATTGCCTTGTGGCTAGGCTGCCAAAAATAAATCAAGGATGCTATTTTGTTGGGCTTTTTCTTCCTTGGTCTTTCTATTTCTATGTATTAAGAGCGTCACCCCGGCCCAAAAAAAATTAAGGAGATCAAGAATCGTATTCGTGACCTGGAAAAAAAAACAATAACCTGACAAAATAGACCAAAAACAATCAAGGAAAAAAAAATAATAAACACCTGAGTCAATACCAGCCAACCCCTGAACACGCACATAAGGGGCAAACCGTTAAAATCAATTGAATGTATTTTGATTTTTTTTTTTCCATTTTTTGAGCAGATGATGATTAAACAGTCGTTCCTAGTCATAACCATTGAAAAATAGTGTTAAAGTATGGTTAGTCATATAATAAATAACCTGAATGATCTCAACCTGTTTGCTACATGCTAGCATGTACATATGTGTTTCAATGTGTGTATCCCACGTTTGTGCACCCAAATAACTTGGCCTCAATGTTGAAGTCAAAATCCTCCTCTATACATAAGCTATCTAAATCTCTACACGCATCTAAGTTGCCTCAGTGAACATGTCCAACTATTCCTATTCATTACTCATGCTTTTGCTTCTTTACACCATTTTAGCCTCAGCACCTCCTCCTGAAGATCATGATGAGCTTCCATTTACTTCCTCCTCCCCAGGGGATACCGTCTACACTCTCAAAGTCCCAACGTTAGAGGAAGCCATCTTGGACAGTCTCCTATCCTTCGGTTACTACCAGAAAAGCTGTCCACCATTCGAATCCATCCTTCACAGCAAGGTCAAACAATGGATTCAAAAGGACTACACTTTAGCTGCCAGTCTTCTGAGGTTGCATTTTCATGATTGCTCTGTCAGGGTAAGTATGCACTCTATATATAGATATTCTGCTATAACTAATGTGGGTGGCTTCTGAGAGAAGTTCTTACATGTTCTTAGAGCAAAAGAAAAGTTTTATTATGTAAAATTTATCGGTCGATGCATCAGTTATTAGATTAAAAACATGGGTAAAATAGGAAAAAATAATGATTCTCAAAACTGATGTATCATTTAATAAATGTTATAGACCAAAACTTTCTCATGCTTAGTGAGCACCCAAGAATTTTTTGTAGTTTTGATATTCTGAGTGGTAAATAATAGTAATCATTTGGACCATTGCCATTCATGCAGGGATGTGATGCCTCCATTCTTTTGAGCCATGATGGAAGTGAGAGGACGGCACAAGCAAGCAAGACACTGAGAGGGTTTGGGGTGATTGATGATATCAAGTCAGAGCAAGCAAGACTACTGTGACAATTGCGGCTGCGTCATCATAACACAATAGCAACCGCGACTACAACCGCAATCTACAACCTACAACAGCAACCGAATTTTCTCTTTTTAACTTTGAAATGTGACTCTAAAAGTTGTTACTATATATGATGTGGTGTCCAGGGGCTCATACTGTTGGAAGGGCTTCATGTAGAACCATCCAACATAGGCTATACAAGTACCAAGGAACTGGGAAACCGGACCCATCCATAGATCCCAAGTATCTCAACTTCCTACAAAGAAAGTGTAGATGGGCTTCAGATTATGTAGACCTTGATGCTACAACGCCAAGGGACTTTGATTTTGTGTATTATAGAAATCTCAAGAAGAATATGGGGTTGTTATCCACAGTTCAGTTATTATATTCTGATCCAAGGACTTCTCCCATTGTTTCTGCATTAGCTGCCGCACCCTACATTTTCAAGCATCAGTTTGCGGTGTCCATGGCAAAGCTTGGCAATGTTGAAGTTCTCACGGGCCAGGATGAAGGGGAAATTAGAACCAACTGTAATTATGTCAATGCTTATTGATTGATGTTTTCTGTGTTTTGATCCAAACAAGTTTTAATTTGTACTTGGCTCTTGTTATAATACTTTCTTTTTTCATGCACACTAACACCTGAAATTGTTACATCAAATTGCTATACTTTTCCTTCTCATGGTGTAGAAATGTGACTACAGAGGCAACTTAAGTAAATGAAGGTAAAATTTAAGCTGTGATAACTATGTGAATTTGTTTGGTAGTATAAAGTTTAGGCTGAGGAAAATAATTGTCTCTCTCTAGGATAGCATTTCTCCATGCTCATTCATTGAAAAGAATCAAATCTCGGTTATAGCAATTCATGAGCCGAAATCCAAACACGTGAAGTGTGAACCTACCTACATGAATTAGTGTAAAGGAAAGAAGAATAATGATAAATCACGTTCAATGTAAAGGTCCCACCATCTTTCATTCAGTGGTGCATGCTAAGAAGTAGTCTAGGGGTGGCAATTACCCACCAGGATACGCCATAGTTGGGTTGATCCGTTTTAGTTATTTGGATTGAAAGTATCAATCTGTCCTGTAAAAAAAAAAAAAAAAGATGACAGGTTGATAAAGCAACTTGATTTTGATTAGATTTTAACTATTTCTGCCAAATCTGTCTTACCCCGTCACGAATTAGTTATAAAATGGGGTGGGTTGAAAATTCTCACCTACCTTGCCAAACCAAACTAGCAGCCTCTATCCGTTTTGCCACCCTCTTAAGGAGTAATGATTCTTTTATTGTTTTGTAAGAAGTAAGAAATTTTTTTATCAGTGCCAAGGAGTGAGGATCATTGATACACATTTAGGGGCATTGTACTTGTACTGAGATTTATAAAGAAAAATTCCAATTTTTTTAACTGAAGAGAGACAAAACAACTTTGGTGTCACTTGGGCAGTGTGTGATTTATGTCTAGACAATAGAGACAAAGACATAAAAAATAATATATCTGAGTCATATTTGACAGTGAAATGCAAGACATGATGATTATTTGTGTCTTGTTTGAAAACATGAGAATAGACAAAAAATACAAAATCAAAAAAATTTTACCCCCTCCCTGCCACCGTCGGACCACTCATGTAATGAGGACAAGGAGAAAGTTATAAAAAATTTATATGGATATAATTGAAAGAAAAAATATTAAATTTTTACCCTATGTCCTATCTTCACTGTCCCTCCATTTTGGAAATATAGAAATTTTTTGTATTTTCTGTCTTGATACAGAATTATTATTTTTTTGTGTTATTATCTGTTTCCACAAGTAAACAGGTTTGTATCTTTGTGTCTCCATATTTTCTGTCCCTAGTCAGAAATCAAACGCTACCTTAGAGGTTTGATGTTCCAAAAACAATTCTCTTGGAAATCTTTTATTTTTGTTATTTAAACTCGTATTGTAAGATAATTCTGAAGGATAATATAAATTCAACGACATGACTTATGAGCTTAATTTAGTGGAGTTAGATCCCAAAAAATAAATTATGCATAACATATGATATTTACTTTTATATGAAAAAATTGGCAAATTACACCTATCTTTTTTAAGATTTGATGAAATTTATTATGGTTATCCTCTATTTGTTCAGATGACCCTGACATCCCATGACTTCATTGTGCAATGTATAACAAAGAGAACAACAATATAATGATTTTATAAACTATCCTCCTGAGCAAATTTTATAAATATACAGTAGTTAAAAGTGAATTTCACCACACTTTAGAGAAAACCAATGTAATTTGCCATATAAAAAAAATCTTGTTTGGATTGGGCCTTTAAAACTTCTAATATGATACGTACAAGAGACTCTTTCTTGTGATTGTTACCTATCTAGCTAGAACATGATTTTAGAATTTCAAACAAAAAATACAAAAGTCCAGACAGGCACTATTTAGTTGTTCCCACGCACATGCTAAGGAGCATTCTTTAGGCTATGATTGAAAAAATTAAAATGAAGAAAGTGACCAAGAATGATAAGGTTAAAGTTAAGTGACCTTTATTTGGAAATAATTTTATAAGAGAGAGTGACATAGTAAGGGACAATATGTTTCTCTCTTGCCAATCAAACCCAAGCTTCTTTAACTTCATTGGAGAGTCAAGAAGGAAATGAAAATAACTCCCAAACAAAGAAATAACATAATCTCTTTCACTCTATTCCTTACCTTTCTCTTCAATTTTATTATTAACAATTTCCTTCCATCATCTATAAAACTCTCAATCATAGCCTTAAATTTTTAGGTGCCATTCATCAATGTCAAAAAGAAGTTGAATATATATCCGTGCAGAGATTTTCATCAATCCCTGCTTCCCCTTTTCATATATTAAGAAGACTTTCTCTCTTTTATATATGTACGTCGCTTGACTTCTTTCTCATTTTATAAACACCACACCATATATCTTCCTCCATAACACTACTTATTTACCTTCTCTTAGTCACATTGAGCTTCAAAAAGATTCACCATATATATTCACATACCAATCTTTGTCCCTTTTAATCCTTTCTTTCACAGTCAACTAAAAAGCCAGCGACACTTCTTGGATGATTTTTATAAGGAAGTTCGTTTTTTATGGCTGGTGATGCAATATCTCCCTTGTCCACTTGCATGGCCCTCCTCTTCTCTTTGCTCCTAGTTTCTCATCACTTCACTATGGCCGTGCTAGAACACAGCTTCTCTCCTTCAACTTCTAACGAAGAGGGTGACAAGAACAGGAACACTATGGTAGCAGCTGCTTCAGCAAGAGAAGGTAGCAGCAGTAAACAAAATTCGAAGAAGGATATGGCACTGAGAGGAAGTGGCAAAGGCCTTCAACTGCAGGTTCCAAAGAGAGGAGGTTCTCGAGCTCCACGGCCACCATTGCAATGGCAAAAGAGGTTCTTCGGTGCCGGTGAACATGAAGTCCCCAGTGGTCCAAACCCCATTTCAAACAAGTAATTAAATTCAGTAACAGAAGAATGAAGACACACAAAAGGAGAAAAAAAAGAATAATATTAGCACCCGGGTGGTTTGTGGCTTGTATTGGCTTTGATCAGGTTTTCTTTTTATTTTACTTTATTTTTCATTCTTCCTTTTAGTTTTTCCTATTTGCAAAGGATTAATATGCCATTGTTGTATGGCTTCAGAGAGGTTTGATATCAGTGAAGTCGTGTGTTCACATTGTTTTTTCTGAAATTGTTAGCATGATCATGTACCAATCATTTAAACATGCATGAGAGGATATGTGCATATATGAGATTCTATACTTGCAGTCATCATTATGTTGTGTTATGTTATTGGATAAAAAGCAATGAGGAGAGGGTCACGACTCATGATGATTCAAATTTGCAATGAACGTTTTTGGTGCTTTTGTTTTAGACGAGGAGGTTGCTTACTGCACACAATAATGAAAAGAGAAATAGAGTTGAAGTAAAGGAGCCAGAAACCCCCATTAAACACCATTGTTTTGCGTGAAAAAGTTCATAAGGATTTGGCATCCAAAGTAGTGTTGAAGGGTCAATATCCTTCTCCCTCAATATCCCAAAATAACCTCATCACTCTCTCTGGAACTACCATAGTACCCTTTGTCCCTTTCCTTTAAAACTGAAGCAAACCATTGACTCAATTCTTGTACATGTCTCCAGCAGTGTCTCTTCGTGTTGGATAGTGCTAGTACACAACCCTTTTTTCTGTGTTTATCATTACAAACTGACAAGCCTAATTGGAAAAATTACTGGGTATTTTTTCCATTGCTTAGCTTGTATAGTAGATACTGTGTGTTCTGGATTTT
Source organism: Dalbergia cultrata (assembly GCA_031216105.1). Lineage (NCBI taxonomy): Eukaryota > Viridiplantae > Streptophyta > Magnoliopsida > Fabales > Fabaceae > Dalbergia > Dalbergia cultrata. The sequence goes on along the minus strand of CM062348.1, from coordinate 10,410,689 downwards.
TGGTTGCTAAATTTTACTCTTTGATCAGGATTTCAAAATTTGGTATAAAGCTACCAAGATTCCAAAGTGCTAATCATCATAAATTGTCCTTTTGCAAATTTTGGTGTGAAGTACATTCTCATATGTAACACATTGTCACAGTTCCACTCACTAAATTCAATGTTGAAGGTAATGGATGCAGTGCATGGAGGAAGGACATTTTCGACCACATCCCATCACTTTAAAACTTTGAACCCTTTTATTTTATGGCGGGGGAGTGGTGGTTGAACCCAAAATTTAGGTTAAAGTAAAGAACAAAGAACTAGAAGATGAGGCAAGCTAGTTCTCTATGGGCACTGAAGCATGATTAGGCCTTCACTTTTGGGTTCAAAGGGTCTTGTCGCTTTAGTGTGTTACTTTAATTTGTTATCAGGACTCAACTTCTCTGCTTTGTAAGACTAATAGACTAGAATGTTTGTCAAACTGAAAAAAAAAAAAAAAAAGTAAAAGAAGAAGTAAGTATAACTGGTTGCATGCTTTGCCAAAAGCAATCAAAGTGCTTTGACAGCTTTCCTTTTACTGACTGTTCTCTTTTTTTGGTTATTACCATTTACTATTCTTCCTCTTCGTTTGAACTTTGGAGGAGTGGTTGTCTAGTCCTTGATTTGCTGGAGCTTATAACTGCTCAACTTTGGGTTACAATTTCTAATGTTTATGAAATAAAAGCTGTGAACATACACAACATATTAATCACTCGGTTTTGAACTTATGAGGCAACTTTTACTTCAATGATTAATTTTGGAATTGCTCATCCATGAGATCCATAGATGGCTTAGAATGCTGAACCTATTATCACTTTGCATTGTAGTCAAACATTATCTAGCACTTTGATTGGAGAAATGATTTATGATTGAAAATAGAGGTACAACAACACACATAAATATGTATAAATTTGAAAAAGAAAAAAAAAATCATACACCTAAGCCTTAGTCTCCACAAAATGAATGTAATCTGACTGCTCACGGCTTAGTAAATCATGCTTTGCTAATGAACTCCACATCAAATAAGAGGACTGAATCAGGAGGAATGATACATGAACCTGCATCAAACTAAGTATAAATTTCTGCTTGGCTAGGCAAAATTCTACGAGATAAAGTAATGCTAAGAAACATGTAAAAACTACTCGACAGATGTAAGGCAATAGTAATACATAAATAATTCTTTAGATGACTACTATTCTAAATAACTGCTAAACAGTACGAATACAGTACTAATTTAGGTTCATTATGAAACAGAACATTCACGTGCTTTCCTTGGTTCAAGCTTCTCTACAGAATTTGCTATATATTTCAAATTTTTTTAAAAAATAGTCTTTTTACAGTGTCCATGGTCTGATCAAAGGATGAATATGTCTTGGCTTGATTTTCGTACAAATGTCCTTTCACCAATTTCTTTGTATAATCAAGAAATAGTTACCTTAAAATTTATGGTTAACAAGTCCATGCCAAATTGCTAGTTTAACAGACATATGTTAGTAGCAACTAGCTAGTAATATTATTACACAACAACTTTGACTGCAACTGTATCCTAACAAATTATGCTTTCCCACATACTGAGTTAGCTTTTATTTTCTTCTCCTGCAAGTGAACAGGATAAACACAGAGAAATAGAGCTCCCATGAGTTCATTCCTTTCTCCGATTTGCCTTTGTTATGTAACTTGTAGCAAATTCGAACAGTGACAACCATCAAGTCAACTTCTTTTCTTTTCTTCTTTTATTTTTATACTAAGGAGAGCCTACAAGGGCTAGCAGGGGAGGGAGAAGGGTATGTGTGGGGATTGAATCCCTAATCCAAACCACATCAACCCCTTAGACACAACAACTAGGAAAGGTGCCACTCAACCTACAACGCATTGGCTCACGCTCAATTTTCATATGTTGAAGGGGAGGCAGATTCAAAACAATAGTGGCCAATACTTCTCCCTAGAGCAATACTACTAATACCAGTTAAAGATAAAACACTTGGATTGAGTTTCACACATTACCTAATCAGATAACCACTCAGAAAGATTGCCACTTTCTAAATTGCTAGTAATGCTGGATAAGCCATACATGGAAGCAATAGAAAAGAACCAAGGCAAACATACACATCGGTAAATTAGTGCTAATAATGTCAAAGTATTGTTTAGCAGCACAGAGCACACATATACATACACCAAGAAGAAAAAATAAAAAACAAAAAGAGAACTTGCCTCCTCTACAACCGGCCCCTCTCGAGCCATATCCGAGTTCCGGGGGAAGCTTCAACGTACGTTTTCCTCCTGTGTTTTTAAAGAAAATGTAATTCTTTTTAACCTTTTGATTGTTATATGAAACAATGAATTTATAATGTTAATTAAAAAGAAGTACCTGCAAGCATGGGAGGAACTCCATCACCACCTAAAATGCCTTCATCCCATCCTTTGATGACCTAGGAGAGACATGAATAATTTTAAATCCTGATTATAACAAAGAACTGTACTACTCTATGAAATGATTACTATGAGTGTGCTTTGCAGTGAAGGGCCCATTAATTAAACAGGAAAATTTACTCCATGTTTTTTTTTTATTATTATGAATTAACAATTCTTCAGAACTTCAGAAGCAATGCCTTCTGCGATTTCACCAATTATATTCCCAAAAGAGCTTTCTTTGAGATTTCTTATAATTTCACTCTTCAATCAAAATGCTACCTTTTAGACTCCTGGGCATGCCAATCTCAGATCTTTGGTTCTAAAATAATAATGATGTAAAAATGCACAAAGAAAGAAACCAAACACAATTTGCATAGTATAATATATTGCTGTTGTTAGTTTATGAAATTATGAAACACTTTATCATATTCAACATCATATACCTCTCCAACACCGACACGGAATGTGAGTGGCTTGCCACGATTATAGCTGCTGTCGAAAATTTTCCCACTCTCCAATCTCCCAACATAATGTGCCTGGGAAGGAAACATAGGATTAAAGTCAAGCTTGGTACTACTTCAGTTCACTTGGCCCAAAGGGGTGGACAGCGATGACATCAAATGACCAAAATGCTAAAGCCAGAACTCCACAACTATCTAGTCAGACACACGCCATGAATGAAAATGGATTCAACAAAGTAAAGGGGTGTATGCAAAAGATAAAAAAGAAAGAAAGAAATGGTTTGGTTACCTTAATAAGCTGTCCCTTGAGAGCCTGAGGACCGGTTCCAACAAGTTTATCACAAAATGCGAGGCCTGAAGGAGCTACTGTGAATTCACATGGAGCTGCGGTATCAGTTGCTGCTGATGAGGGCTGTGGTGGTTGAAAGAAGGGATAAAGAAGGCCAAAACTCAAGGCAAGGCCTAATGCATCTCTCCTCTTGCAGTGAGTGGTGGGGTTGCTCTCACTCTCACTTTGTGCAAGGATTGCAACTGCTAATGGTGGATGTGGATGGACAGCATATGTTTTGAGATGATGATATTGAATAGTTGAAGTGGAAGTGGAAGTGGAAGAGAATACAACAGGTGGTGATGATGATGAGTAGCTGCTTTTTTGGGGTTGCAGGGAACAGAGGCAAGTGCCAACTGAGTATGGTGCCAGTAAACTCATCTCCACCAAATCTGGGATAGGGTATGCATGGGTTTGGGTAGGAACTAGGAATTATGATGTGGTTCAAATTGTGTTGCTGAAAATATCAATCACAAACCCAAAGTAACCCCCCGTGCCTGCTGATGGTTTCCATTATTTGCAACTGCAAATTAGCCTCTAAGATGGCCTTGGCCCATTTCAATTCATCGGTCACCAGAATCTGATTTTCTAATTCGATCCATAGTAAATTATGGCCGAAACAATCTTAGATACGAAACGGCATGTGTATAGAAAGGAATAATGATATGCATATAATCAGTTTCGATTGAAAGATAAAAATTCATACAGTTAAAAAAATTATATTTATTTTTTAGCATAAGAGTTGCAGAAATTTATATAAGAGAGGAGACAAATAGTTCAATTCAAAATCAAACGAAACCTTCAACATCATCAATACCAAAGTCGATTGAGGATAATTTGACAACAGTGGATTATGTTTTAAGCCCGTTTTATGACGCTTGGGATCCGTTTACATTTTTTGGGTCGTTAATCGGTTTATATGTTGAGGGACAGATCCGTCCCATCCAAGTGGCCCAACCCACTTTTTTTTTTTAAATAGTGTGAGAAAAAAATATCCATTAGATTCAAAAAGACTATTCCGCCCTCGGTTTCGATTGTAATTTCACAAACTACCCCTCTGTCTATTTTGCTCTGTGTAAGTAACCTAGCTAGCTAGCAAAACCACCGTCTCTCTCGCGGCGCGCTTCAATTCGCAGTCATTCATAGTCATAAGTCTCACACTCTATAGCCCTAATTCTGCATTCATTTGTTTTACCTCCCCAAACCAGGGAAGCTACCCCTAACAACCTTATCTTCTTCCCTCAATTCCTGTTTTCGTTTGTTTTGTTTTTCGTAGTAGGAAGCCTCGCAAGGTTAAATATATTAATTTTTGTTTTTTGTCTCTTTTCGCTAAATAATATATATAATTTGATTGAGATCAGAAGAGAATGGCGAAGTCATTGAGATCAAAGAGGGAGAAGAGGCTGAGGGCTATTCGGAGGGAGATCGTTGAGCCTTTCTACGACAAGAAAGAAGCTGCCAAGCTGGCTGCCCAAGAAGCAGCCCTTGCTGCCCCTAAGCTGCCCGTTCGCCTCCAATCCAACACTGCCATGGATGCCTCCACCTCCGCCCCTATCAACACCACCAATATGGGTATCATATCTTGTCCGTTACATTGTTTGTGATGAATCTGTTGATTACTGATTGACGTACTAGCATGTTTGGTTTTGCGTTCATAGAATTGATCTCGTGAAGTTCCAACTTATGGTGGTTTGTGAAACGACTTACAGATTATGAGTATATAGGTGTTAAAATGCATTAAATCGAGTGAAATTGATAAGCTTCGGGATGAGCTTAAACACTATTTGTGATTGCGAGTGTCTTTCTCTTATATCCAATACTCCACTTAGCCTGGAATTGAGTCTCTGGTGTGTGGACCTTCCAAACTCCGACGGAGCTGAGCTAATTGGTGAACTGCCACTCACATGCTGATTGGAACTAATTTTAATAGATGGCTTATCATTCTTCATTTCGCAGAGCATCAAGTCATCAACTAAGAGATTCTTGTGAAGACTCTGTTGCACGATGAAATTGTCATGTTAAAGAAGAATTCCCTATTTCTTCTGAAAATAATAATTGTGCATTGGTATTTGATTGCAGTATTGCATGCTCAATCTAATCTCTTGTATTTGCCAGATGTGGAGATGGCTGATGGCAGTCAAAGCAGGGCTTCGTTGAAGCCTGTTGGTGCGATAGGGAAGAAATTCAAAAGGAAATTGAAGCTGGCCAAGAACAAGCGCCGTGGCAAGGGAAAGCCCAAGAGAAAGCGTAACATATAACTCCAATGGAGAGTGGTAATGCTATCTCATTTACCTCGACACAGACTTTTATATAGTATCTCACCATTTGCATACACACCTTTTTCTTTTTCTTTTTCTTTTTTGTCTTTCCCTTTTTTGGTTATACTTGAGAATATCGGGTTCTTCAAATAGTAAGTTTTTAATAATTAACATTGTGATTTAAGAAAGCAAATATTGCAAGAAACATCTTTATCCATTAAGTAGCAAAATAAGTAAGTTATGCCCATTACAATGTCCAATACATATTAATATTAAATTCCAGAAACCGATATAGCTGAGGATTTCATTCTTAGACCTTCAATGGCTTTTCATAACTGCTAAAACCTAGTAGTGCAGATTCCAACACTCTATGAGCCCCAACCTGGAAGTAGTTAAGTGTCTACTTTGACTGCAGTTTGCTGGTATTAACGCCTTGAAATTGCTTAGTAGAAGTGTTTGACAGACATCATCCTTCACAATATTTAGCAGTAGGGCTTGCTTACAGTGTGTATGATGTAGTTACAAGCTCTTGGAACTTCCAATGTTTCCGAATTGTGATGGAATTGGCTTTGTTGCCATTCCTTATCGATGAAAGTTGCCTATCTGAAATAAGAGAAAAACTCCTCTAAAGTAAATTTGTCTTTAAAGTTTCCAAGTATGGGGTATATTTTCCTTAAATCATTTGGTTGGTTAGCGTCACAACACACTTTATCAGATTAAGATGTAGATATACATTTTGTTCCTTACTTTAAAGGCGAACTCATTTTAGTCGAGTCATGTCACCAAAAAAATTTCTAGTGGAGTAATGCTATATACTTCGAAAGTATCACTTTAAGATCCTCCTAATTGCCTAAAACTGAAAGAGTAAATGAAATGCTCAAAGATTGACAATCCTCCTTATTATTTGGTTCATCTTTTGCTAGTGTCTTTCCACATTATCCTTCTTAATATCGGTGATTAATGAGCGAGATGTTGCAGTTTTGAACCTTGTACTTTATACTCATTAATGCTTTTTCGTGTGCTTGTTCCTTTTTTAATATGAGCTATGTCTGCAAGGATTGACTTTTTGACTTAATGCTTCGATGCCATGGTTATGGTATTTGCTATTGCAGATTGCTGTGGGCTAGTTGCCGTGATTTTCCATCCATGAAGACTGATAAATTTTGATCGAACAAGCATGAAGACCTTTTATTAGCTAGACTAAGATATTGAGGAACAACAAAATTTAGATTGGAGAAGGTGTTAATGTTGAAGACTCGTTCATTGAGATAGGAATAGGATGTTTAACTTTTATACCGTCATGTTCTCGAACGTGGAATTTTAGTGTTTACTTTTATTGTCTTTAGTCTTTTGTTCCTTTATGAATGTCATCTAGAACTCTCCAAGAACCTGCCAGTGTTATGTTAGTTTAAAGCTATGTTGCCCGGATACGGATAGGGATACGGATATGGTACCCGTCTCCACCAGATACGGATATGGGGTATGAAAATTTTATAAAAAGTGGGGTACGGGTACACCAATATAAATTAAAAAAAATCATAAATTTCATATGATAAAAATAGCAATTTCAACTTAAAATATTTTTAAATTGTTCAACAATTAATATTACATTTCAAAATAAAATACTACAATACTCAAAAAGCCTTTAACTCTTAATTCACATTTTCATTTTCATAAAACATAACTACTGTGAAAGAGTATGAATGTGATGTATTTTCAGGGGCTTAAATATTCAACCCTTTCCCCCCTTCCCTTCATTCCCCCTACTTCCCCTAAGTCCCCTGCCCCTCCATCCTTCTCCTCCCTTTATAAACTGAATCTTCTCTCACACCTTCATTCATAACAACCAAACTCAAAAGAGACAAAGACACACCCTTACCTCACAATCTTGATTCACAAGTCACTAGATCTGAAAGAACAAATCCAAAACTCAAAGGAAAGCAAGCAACATGCCGTCGAGAAGGCATATCTTGTCAGGATCGATAGCACAAGTGGATGCGCGAACTGGCTTCACGGAGTGCCTTAGGCGCAATGGCGGAGGGCTAAGCAGGTAAAGGGAGCTGCGAGAGAAAAGCCTTCGCGGTTTTCTGGCAACACTGTGGTTGGTAGCGGAGTTCGTGGCTGTTTGTATGGTGTCGTCGATGATTGGCGATGAAGAAGTGTAGAAGAGGAGGTGAGGTACTGCAAGGAAGAAATTAAGGGCTAAGGGGTTGGGGGAAAAAGAAATAGAGGCAAAACATTTAAAAAATAAAAAAAAAGCCCAAAACGGCAGTGTTTAGGTGAAAAATGATGTACCCAACACTAGGTACGCGTACCCCATGCGTACCCCGCCATACCCAGAAGTGCCCAATTTTTTTTTTTTCAAAAAAGAAGGATGATAGGTACATATCCATGTGTACCCAATGTGTACCCGTACCCAACACGTATCCAGTACGAGTACTTTTTCAATTCCGACGTACCTGTGCTTCAGAGGTTTAAAGGTATCTGTTGATAATTTTAATGTTTTATTGAAGATATTAGTAGCTTTGGCCTTCGAGAAGATCAAAATGTGTTTTTATGAGAAATTTGATTGCCTTTGAAGGTTCCAATATCATCAATCTCGACGAGTTTGGAGTTCCAGATGTCAATAACCTGTTAATGTCATATGATTAGTTGGGATTCAACTGGCTTTTCTCGTGGCTTCAAAGCTTATAATTGATATCTTGTTGGTAATCAACAAAGGCTATGTTTGGAGTACCATTATCATACCATACAAGGAGAGCCTGAAAAGTATGAACTTTCGAGTCTCATTTGTTTGATGTACCACCAACTGGCTGATAGTATGGTCAAGTCAGGTCCACTCCTTACCCTGTTATGGTGGATGAGTCTGCCACCAGTTCATGATAGGGTAGGACCTTACAGCAAGTATTATGATGAGTTAATCTGTAATCACACATAATACCCTCCAGAAATTCAAGTTTATTTACTTGAGTTTTGCGTACAGGATGCACGACAGTGAGTATATCAAGAGCCTGTGACTGAGTAATACTGAAGGCAATAAGTAGCTTATAAAAGAGAAATGTTACAGGAAAAAAAATAAATAGTGAAGAGTAATAGTATTTATATTTTGACAAGATAGGCTCTTTAATCTCTTATTTTTATTCTATTTTTCAATTTGATTGCTTACGTTGTATTTTTTTTTTACCAATTTGATTTCTTATATGTCAAACTGTTTTGAATTTGATGACAAAGAATTTTTTTGTCAAATTAATTGCTTGGCACAATCAACTTCAAATCCACGTTTGTGCCATGTCAATTTTTTTCACTACTTAATAGTGGTTTTGGACCAAATTGTAAACCATATGAAATATAAGAAATCAAATTGAAAAAATAAATAAATAAAAGATAAGGGATGAAATTGAAAAATGAAGTTGAAGTAAGGGACTAATAAACCTATTTCATTTTATATTATTATTTAGACATTGTCTTAAAATGAAATAAAAATTAAAATGAAATTCAATAGAAATTAAGTGTAATTATATTCCTCCTAAATATAAAGGATGAGATTACTTCCTATCCTAAAAGGATCATATCTTCACATAGAAGCGCATAATGGCTAGAGGTGTTTGAGACTCGGTTTGGCTTGATAATTCAGTCATATTCAAAATATATTGGATCAAGTTAAAAATAAAAAATTTATCGACAAAAGATTAAAAAGATTTTGGTCTAACCTATTTTTTGGGCCAGGTTGATTTGATCATATTTACTTAACTATTATCTGGTCATTGGTCAAGTTTTTATTACATTTATCCCTGTATTGATACGATCATTAGTTAGGTCCTATCTTTCCCTCACATATCCCTAATAATGGCTCGGCCCTCAACTATTGAAGGGATACTTTCGCATCACATCCACCAATTTAATTGAAAAAGCTTCAGCTTTATAAAATATGACACAATATCAAAATAAAAATGGGTACTTTTTTAATATAAATAGTTAATGCTCAACCACTCCAAATAGAGGGGAGCTAAACAAAAGGAACAGATATCCTCTCCTCTCACCGGTGTATGTCCTAGTATCCTAGACACGCATACAAACAAGTGAACAACATATGTCATCTCAGAACTGTATTCATGACCATACATGACGGCAAAAAAAAAAAGCGACAAACACAGGCCATTCATGATCATGACACATACAAAAGGAAAGCATCTCATCTGAGTCATTCATTACAGCTCAAGCTGCGGCACATTATTAGGGATTGTGGATATAACACCAGCATATACAAAAATATAGTAAACTACCCATTTTTAACGTTTTCCACAATTGTCTTGGTTAGTAGTTTTATTTAAAAATTCAAGCTTCGTTTGTATTCTTCCTTTTGCTAGTCACACTCAGTTAGTTGATAACTAACTAGATTATGCTACTAATATAAGTTGGAGCTAAACTATTTAGAAGTTATTATAATAACACCAAAATTTGAAAAGAGACAGTGAAGAAGACAAATGGATAGAAGACCAAAAGAAAAACTAAAAGACAAATGGATTAGACAAGTGAAATGTACAAGAATGAGCTTGTCAACTAAAAGTATGGGCATGTTTGGTTATAGTTTTTAGCTTTAATTTTTATTTTTCTAGTTTTTAGAAATTTATGAAGAAAAAATTAAAAACTGAAAATAAAAACTTAGAACTAAATATTATAAATTTCACAGTTTTTAATATTTCTTTCATAAAATATGTAAAACTTAAAATAAAAATGAAAAACTGAAATCAAACATGCTTATGTTTGTATGGTGCGAGAAGTTCAGCCCACAACAGTAATAATGATATAATCCTGAAACAAAATGTATCGCATTGGCATTTTCTATTTTGAGACATGATAGATTCACAAAATCATTCCCAAAAAATAACATCATTTTCTTGGTATAAAATATTTGCTAAAGATAAAATACTAATCGTTTCAATCATGTGATGCATGGATTAGTAATAAAAAATAATTTATTAATCATTATTAAAAATTAATAATAGTTTATTTAAATATATCATATAGAAAATTATGTATATAAATTTCTTTTAATAATAAGTTAATAGGTAAGTAATAAAATAAATAAATAAAATATAAATACATTATTCTATTTTATATCTTATTTTGAATATTATATTTATAAGATTGAAAAAATCTAGATAGATAATCTATAATTAATAATAAATAGCCTATGTTATGATATTTTACATGTTTCAAAAGTTGAAATTGTTAAATAATGAAAGAAAAGAAGTTGACACTTTTACTATATGATAAGTCATGTATAGAGATGACAATGGACATCTATTAGAAATGTGTAATATCCTAAATACAAAGTTTATTAGTATGTGAACTATTATTATTATTATTATTATCATTATTATTTTAAAAACTATATATATATATATATATATATATATATATATATATATATATATATATATATATATATATATATAGTTTAATTTTGATGCACTGATCATGTAATATTATTTTACACTATCATTTAATCAAAATAGTTAGTTTGGATGACTTTTCAGGTAATGGGTATAAAAGTCAACTATCATGGTGGGTGTGCAGGACATGGATTGTGTCGCCTTAGGGAATCTTTATATACTTTTAGTATATATTTGGTATATTATAATACTCCTATATATTTGTCTAAGAACCCTAGCCATTCAATGATTTTGCCTAGAGAGAAAAACATGAGTTCTCTCACTTTTCTCTGGTTAATCCCTTTTGGTAATTGATCTTCATGGAACTTAGTCAGGTTCTTCCCTTTTTTATCTAGTCTATGAGTTTGGATACCGTCAAGCATGGTTTTCTCTCAACATTCTTCCTCCTTACCATTCCAAACTCAGTTTAGGTGATAAAATCAATTATTTATGTTTTCATTATATTGTTTGGCAGTTACCAGCAATGTCATTCGTGCTCCCCAAGGTCAAGTCATCAGTGGAAGCACACTCTCAGCTACCAACGATGAGTGGCTTTAAGCACATCGCCAAACTTTTAGTCATTATTATTATTTTCCCAGATTATATAAAGTACGTATTTATGAAATTTTAGAATGGTTTATGTCCACATGCTTTTATATATGGATTATAGAAATTTTGGAAAATTATTATTTTGTAGTTATCATGACAAATTATTATTTTAGAAAGTTCATGGGACCGTACTTGTTGTATGTATGATTTAGATTTATTTTATTAATCAGAAAATTTCAAGAATCCCCATTTTGTATGAATAGTAAGAGCAACGAACTTTGTTGCTATTAGTTTTTAGCAAATAATTAGTGAGAAACAAATTAGTAAGTTAACGGCTATAGGATTGATCACTAACCTTGGTACGAAATGGTTCGCCAGAGGAATAGTTCACCCATAGAAGGAACCCATTGTGGTGTCCATTTATGGGACCTACTTAGATGCCCATCAGATTAGTCATTGGTTCAAATTTAGCTATTCAACTTAGATATTTATGTATAACGTAATTCATGTTTCTCAATTAGTTATTGCCATGGATTTAGTTAAATTATTATTTTCAGTACAGTTATACGTAATTATATATAAAGTGTTTTATATCAGTTGCATGTATATGTTATGTATTTTTGTTATTATCCTATGTGGATTGTGAATGGAGGCTCACTCACTAAGTTTTGATGAACTCATTCTTTGTTTTCCTTCCCCTATAAATACATTTACGGATTCAGTTGCACCACAGAATCCTCCCCAGTAATGCTACAACTTCTTTAGTAAGCTTCACTTCAAAGTGGAGCTTATTATAGATTATGGTAGTTTAGTAGTGCTCTAGTAATTGTATAGGGTGGATCCCGGACATGCATTATATTATTTTAATTATTTTCATAATTTTAGTAATTTATTTAATTATGTTTGGCTTTGACTCAGATTATGGATTTTACGTAGTTTTATATTCAAGATTTATGTTTTGGAAATATTTTCATATTATGGAATTTTAGTTGAACTTGAGATATATTGAATATATTTGATTTATTTATGCATATTAGTATGTCACTTTACTAGAGGCTTCCGTGAGGACCCAATCCCTTACATGTCGGTCATGTTCCTTGGGCGGGTCGTGACAAGATGAGACATGCTGCAGCCCTCCATCTCCATTTACAATTTTGCCTCCAATCCCTATCCCCATCTTCATCCCTATCCCTGTCAGGAATCCCTATTTCCCCTTTCCTGTGGAAATTTGAATCCTTATGGGTATTCATAGATATAAAAAAAATTTCAAAATGGGAAAATTTTTAAAATACTTTTAAAATTTGAAGCATAAATATTTTTAATAACAAATATTACTAACGCAACATAATTCATATTAAAAATGAAAAAATATATATAATGCAAATCCAATAAAGATAATTACTAAAAATAATAAAATGGATATTTAAATAATTTATATAAATGAAAAATCGGTGGGTCTTCATGGAGCAAGGACCTCATTCTCCATCCCTGTCCCCATAAAGACCAAACCTATGTAACACTTCAAGTCCATTTGTGCCTAGACAAGTCTAGTATGGCCTTAAGGCCCCTGGGTCACTAGTGTTGCTGAAAAGACCCCAAATCCATGAAGGCCATAAGATGCAGAATCTGGTGTTGTTGACACCGCTATAGCAATCAGGAGTGTGGGTTGGCAAATTTTGGATCTCTGCTTACCACTATAGTAGTCCCACGTTTTCTAGCGAGGGGATCTTAGACCCATCTGACTGCTGTATCAGTACCCCTCACATCGAAACAATGTAAAAACAACATAGTTTTGATTAATGAGCCCCCACCCCTATATAAACCCCTCCCCACTCGAATTTTACCCCAAATCCAAGAGCCCTAGCTTCCAAACTCATTTCCTCCTCCTCCACTCTCAATCCCACTTAATATTACCTCCTCCAAGTTTTAAGGTAAGAGATCTATGCTAGTTTATGTTATATTTCTCTCTCTTCCCTTCCATGTTCTTGAGTTGGGCTATTGTTATTCTTAGTTGTTGTCTAGTAGGGGTGCTCCCTAATGTTCATAAGGTTATTTTAGATTTGTCTAGAGATTAATAAATATTAATCATGGGTCTATGTTGCTCTATGACAGTTGTTGGTGTCATCCCAAGCTCTCAAGATTAAGTTAGTGGTACCCATATACTCGCGACCCCAAACAGTGAGTGGATTTAAACATGTGACCTTATTTTAGAGATTATAATTATGTTTGATGCATGATAATTGAAAAATATGAAATTAGAGATGAAAGTATGAATAAATATGATTTCATAAGTTATGACAAGCTAGCAAAGATTTTGATTTTGATTATAGCATGAAAAACGTGTTTCAGAAAGCCATGGGAACATGATTTAAATTATTGTATACTAAGAAAATTTCTTACATGTTTTTGAAGATATTCATTGGAAAATATATGATTTAGCAATGTTTACTAAAGTTGTCAAATGGGTTTTGTGGATTTAAGATATTGTCATGTTTTTAAGGGATTCCATAAAGCTTTTAGAATATCAAGTTAAGTTACCATGGACAAATAGGGTAGAGTATGATTTAACAGTTTAAATACATATATTTTGAGATCATATATATACACATCACACACATGTATAAAAAACATATGTAATCATAACATAGCACGGCCTACCGTGAAAAGCAATCGTAACTTGCATGTCACAATACCGATAATTAGAAGCAATTTTTTCTTTGTTGGTCAAAAAATTAAATATTAAGAAAAACCATGAAAATATATAGATTGTAAATGGGAGGGGAAAAAAAGAGTTATTTCACATATTTGAAGGTTTTTTCTTGTCTTTTGTTTTTTATAAACGAATTTATTTGTGGTGATGAATAGAGACAATGCAAATCCCGAAACTATACAATATGAGAATTCCATCAATGGCGGAGGAACGTCAAATGCCGCAAATGGAAGCATCTTGATTATGCTTTTGAGGGCTTTAACTGATTGCTTTCGCGGGCTTGTGCTGAATTGTTTTTTTTCTTTTTCTTAGTTGAACCTGGGAATATTCACCCGCAAGTAGTGACCAATCCATTCAAGCACACCATCTGAAAAAAGTGAGTTTTGTTTTTCGTCAGGAACTCCTTCTCAAACACACCATCTGAAATATTGTTTATTAGATAAGATGGTCTAGCAATCATGGGATGTTTGGCTTCATTGCAAACATTCTTAGCCTAGGAAAATGTTGAAGACAAAAAAGGGTACTCATTATTTAGTTCTGAATACAATGACAATCGTTATTGGGACTTCCATTAATACTAATTTTAGCATCCTCAATATTCAAGTTGGAATGTGGTCATAGTTCAACTTGTTCATTCTTAGAATTTTCTTGGTCTCGAGTTCTTCGATATGATATCAAGTTTTTCCACGTGGAAGGATGTTTATAACCTTTGATGGATTTTCTCTCAACCGGTGACGTAAACTAATAAAATGCGGCAAAATCAATATTTTGCGGTATTATCCATTTTAAAATATTAAATTTGGTAATTCGTCAATCAATCGGCATTTCAATTATCAAATCTGGAGTATTGAAATGTCATTTGGCCACTTAATCAATTTTTTCCTGAATTTCAATCTTGGATATTGGATAGTACAGATTTTCAACTGGGTTACGTTATCACATATGACCAAAAAACAAAAAGAAAATAAACTGGCTTATCACGTCACAAAATATGATGGAATCACTGCTTCAAAGAATAAATGTTCAAGTTAATCTTTAAAATTATATATGTGACTCATTTTTATTCTTAAAATTTAAAAAGTAATTTTTAATTCTAAAATTCTAAAATATGATTCATATTGGCCCTAATCCAATTTTTATAACTACTTCATCACATCTTTACTAATAATATGTCATGTGATTTCGATACAAGTAATAGACAAATATTTGACTTGTCCTTTGCCAATTGAATTGTATGGAAATAAGTATGAGTGAACGTTATAACATGAATTTTGCATATATAAGTAATATTGTCAATATATTTGGATCAATATGTTAACAATTTCAGTCTATTATTCAAATATGTCACCTTAGAGGCCAAATACTATGCCAGTCTATCACTAATATTTTACTTAACCTAATATATTAACGAAAATGGGAAAGTAAAGTAATAAAAATGGAGTCAAGGGCTAATTTGATTTACATTTTGCAATTTCAATAACTAAAATATTAATTTCTAAATTTTAGATATCAAAATAACTCATACATATAAATATAACTAAAATGAGCATTTACTCATACTTTATATTAGAAGCTCTGGGAGCTACTTCCAAATATAAATACTCAAATCTCAAACTCAAGAATAATGACGTTGGAGTATTTGAATATTTACATTTGATAGATATTTTAAAATATAAAATTATCTAAAACTGGATAAATATTTTAAATTGAACGAAGCAGTATTTACTCACACAGAATAAATAAACACAATGGTCATAATAGTTTGGTATGTTTTACGGAATTACTCAAGTTACTCGCCTCCCTTTTTTTTTAGTTACTTTTTTTTTTTTAACTCATTTCCAAGTTCCATGGCGTGTACAAAGCGCGGGGATAGCAGAGTTTTGATTTCATGGATATTTTGAATTTTCAACTGCGTTTTTCAAAGGTCGACAATTTAAATGCCCATTCATTACCTCTAATTCAAAATATTCATTGATGTCCAAAGTTATGTGTGTCAAATGTTGCATCGGAATTAAATGTCGAACGTTGATTCTTCAGCAAAAATGTCACACCCTCCATTTTTCAAATTAGTAGTCATGGAAAACCAAGCCTATTTGACTCCATTTCCAACTTATTTGTACCCCCTCTCTTATAAAATATATGTCAAAATTAGATAAATACGGTATTAAAAAATGTAATAAATAATATAGTAATAGAATATTTCTATACAAAATAATGATGCATAAACTAATATACTCTAATAATCATTAATTATGGAGCATATTAAATGATTAAAAATAAAAAGTTATAATAATGGTCATTAATTATTCAGGAACATTATTGAAGCAAAAAAAAATTCTACTTTATAAAAATGTGAAATTGACAATATTTTGAAAGATCACTTCATCTAAATATGGACAGATATTCTAAAAGGAATAGAATATCAAATTGATTTGATTTTCCACGATAATAATGATAAGGTACGGAGCGAGTACCATTCTTCTTTTAAGAATAATTATCATTTTTCTTTTAATTTTTATATTTTAAAATATTTAGCTTAAATTCGTTTTTCCTTTCCTGTTTTTATTCGTAATAATCATAAATATATTTATTGTAATTATGAACTCATCTATTATTGAATAATGTCCATGACTATTGGATAATAAGTGTAGTATTAATAGAAATTTATTTTTTATATATAGATATATTTTTATTAATTTATTTTTTTAATATTTATCAAGATATTTTTTCTTAATATTTGTTGTTTGATTTTTGGGTAGACAAAGGGAGTAGTATTTTCATGGGATCCTCCGATCTACTCAAATAAGGGATTGGACAATTTTTCTCGTCTGATTTACATTTACTCCTCTTCACATTAATGAGGATATTTGCCACCTTTCCCACAGCACAAATATTGGTTTGGTTAGCTTCTGGCTACCGCGTGTTACAGGTTCATTAATGAGGATGTTATCGGTACACTATTTTTTGGACTGGAGATATCTATATATATATATTTGTCAATTTGGTGATATCTATTTTTTGGAGATATCTAGATTAGGCGCACTTGAATTATTTTAGGACTTAATATTTTTTGTTTAATCATAAAAAATACAATTAGAATTATGCAATATGTTTACAAGAGTTACTTTCATAATATTTAATTTTGCCTTCTCACCCATTATAGGTTATTTGTACACCAGTTTTATCACATGATTCTTACCCTATTTTTTTCAATTAATAAAAATACACATTCCAATATACATTCTCTTTAATTTATTTTCATTTTCCTAAATTAAAGAAATATCAAAGTAGGGTATGGAATGCGGTGGGTTTAATAACCGACCCATTCTTTACACAAGGGTTTGCTTAAAATATAGGCGATCAAATTATAGATTAATTTAATTATCTTTTCAATCATAAATTTTTCAGGAACATAATTCCTTTGCTTAGCAGTTCCGCATATACTTCCACGTAACTTTTCTGCTTAAAACATTTTATATAGTTTATGTATAGGATGCTTAATACCAAAACAAAAATGAAAGATACAAATTTTTTTCTTTCTAATTTGTATTAATTAATATTACTAATAAGCTCAAATTTTTAGATATTTCATGAATTGAATTTCAATACATTATGAATAAAAAAATATTCATACCATTAATATTATATATATATATATATATGTGTGTGTGTGTGTGTGTGTGTGTGACTTTTGAGGGAGTTATTTTTTTCAAATAAAAATTAAGTTTGGATTGAGGGGAAAGCTTGTTCTAATCTAAAATACAAAGGTATTTCTTACAAATTACCCACCAATAGAGGAAACCTGATAATCGAACCCAAGTTATGGCAGTACATATGAATGGAAGGTTAATCAGGTGAACTAATCCATGTCGGCTTTGAGAGAGTTGTTATTAGAGGTAAATTTTTTAATGTTGTGATTTATATTAATAGTCTCAAAAATAGGTCCTATATTAAAAGATTAGTTAGATATATTTACACTTTTAATTTAATATTTTTAAAAAATTGTTAAATGATATTTTCTTTTTTTTTAAAAAAAGGAACTGCACACCTAATATTCCCAAATGATATAATTTTCCACACATTATCTTTACTTATTTCTCTTTCAATATTGTCCAAGAAATTTGTTTCGTTGTTACTGCTTGAATAAAACCCACGAAAATTCTCCATCCTGAAGTTTGGCGGCGGCACATGTGGAGACCGTTGAAATTAATTACAGTAGAAATGTCAAATGTTTTACTGAAATTAAAGCATGTGTTGAAAAAAAATATCCTTCATATGAAAATGCCATCCTTGTCATATACTCTGTTATCACTGCATCAAGCTTTAGTCAACATTCTTAATTAATGCAGTTGAAACGAATTAAAGTTAAATCATAGCTCCTCTTTCACCAGTTTTTACTATGAAGGCTGCACGTAAGTGCTCAGAGAAGAGTTCCGAGAAGGAGAACTGACTGAGCTAGAGAGAAAAGATTTAGAGAGTTTGGGAAGTGATGAGATTAATTATATGATTAGATGGTCTAAATGATACGCTGAGAGTTGTTTATATACACACCGGTATAACTTATCCCAATAAAATGCCAATCTGTCATAACTAAATGATAGTCATGCTGACAACTAAGGTTACCCTCGTCTCACCTCCCCGCAAACTCAAGTGTGGGGTTTTCTTTTGTTGAGTGCTACTGCTATCCAAATTAAATAACTCGAAATCAAATTAAACAACAGTTAATTGTATTATGAAAAAATTTAGTGAATAACATTTCTTTACAATAATATCTTTAGTTTATAGAGTCACAGAAAGACAAAATAAAAGTGAGGTCTATGTGACTCTGCACTAGATATATAAAATTGTTATAAAACAAATATTGCACAACAAGCAATTTTCTTATATTATTATTATAATAAGAATGACCGGTACCTATCCGCAACTTGCGAGGTAAGCTACCTGCATACATCATCCAAATTTCAAGCTCAACGACCATGATCAAAATCCAAAAAGTCAAGTATATTTATAATAAAACTGCTTAGTTTAAGTTTTCTTTTTAACGTTTTCTTTAAATAGTTATATTGTTTATATTTATAGGGTGTGAAATATCATATCGATTCACATTTTATCCACCATTGAATAAGGTTCACATCTCATTCAATAGTGCATGAAGGATGAATCAACATGATGTCTCACATCCCATTAGTACAACTAACATTTTTTCTTCTTTGAATTAATTAGTTTCTCTCTTTTTGTCATCTTCTAAACCTTCTAATATCATATCATACCTATGAAAAAAATTTAGTATATAACATTTCTTTACAATATTATCTTTAGTATATAGAGGCATATAAAGACAAAATAAATATGGGGTCCATGTGTCTCTATGCAGTAGAGGTATAAAATTGTTATAAAAAAATTATTACAAACCAAGCAATTTTCTTATATTATTATTATTATAAAATAATGACCGATACCTATCCGCAACTGGCAAGATTTGCTACCTGCATGCATCATTCAAATTCCAAACTCAATGACCTTTATCAAAATCCGAAAGCGAACTACATTCAATAAAACGGCTTGGTTTAAGTTTTCTTTCTAACAGCTTCTTTGAATTAATTAGTTTCTTTCTTTCTTTTTGTCATCTTATAAAACTTTTAATATCATATCATACTTTTGTTTTTGAACTTGTTCCTCATCACTTGGCGATATCTCCCTTGTGTATGCGAAGAGATTTGTTTATTCCAAGAACAAGTTTAGCACACAATATGTGTATAGGAGATGACTCTAATGAAAGGAGTGATTTACTTTGACTATATAATTATACATAGATAATTATAATTGAAAGTTATTAATGATAATTAATGATCACGTGATCATTTAAAACTATAATGTGATTTTATGTTTTAATATATTAACTATTCACGTAAAATTTCATGACTCACATTTGTTTATCTGACTCTCATAATAAACCATCAATCCTACTTGAGTCATATTTCTTTTAAAACTATGACGTGATTTTATGTTTTAATATTAACTATGCACATAAAATTTATGACTCATATTTGTTTATCTCACTCTCACAATAAACCACCCCTTCTACTTGAGTCATTTCCCATATATATATTCTTTTCAATAAATATTGCAAACTCAATAACTTCCACAGCAACATGAAGGAGCCAAATATCAAAGCACCAAACAACATCTAAAGGTAGCATCAACAAGAACTATAAAAAAAAAAAAAAAGCTCCCAAAGGTCTAAATTGTCCTTAATTTTGCTATATCCTTCTACCAATTTTTCTACAAATCCTCCTAATATTAAAACAAGTAAAAAAAATAAACACAATCAATATCTTAAAAACTTAAAAAATGAGTAATATTCATTTAATTTAACATGTAGAAAGATTTATAGATATATTTAGTAGGAGGATATAGAATCATTCAAGTCTCCTTCTCATAAGGAACGGTGTGATCCCCCAAAGAATTCTAACCATGCCCTCTCTCCTTCCCCAAAATGTTCTAAGCACCTCCATTAATCACCACCATCAAAACTCCCCATAGTCCTTCACAAGATTTTATTAATATGCAGGCCACCAAAAAAAATATATTGTAGCATAAGCCAAACAGACTTACATGCATTTTCTGTGCAATAATATTATTGAAACATCTGAAAATTGTCTTATTTAAATATCTATTCTATCACCATTAAATAAGATAAATAAATGGAATGAGGATAAACCATTATCTTATCCAATAGTGATAAGGTGAATGTCTAAATAAGACATCTACTATTGAATATTCAAATAACATTATTATTTTCTATTTTCTATGCCCTCCTGATGTCATATTCATCCATGACAACCACCTTTACACCTTTTAATATTATTCAAACTCGAATAATTTTCGTTGCTGTAAAAGACTCTTCAAGGTCTCAATCACAGCCATAAGAAAAGCTAAAGTAAACTATTGCTTCCTCTTGCTGCTGGTTTAAAACAAGAAAGATAAATGCCAATGTAAGTAAGCAAAGCTTTTACCCACTCATCCTTCTATGTATAACGTGGTTGAGGTTTGTGTGTTTTTATCACTCTCAACATTATTACCGGAACAGAAAGATGATTAAATTTTACGGTATATTGCTACATATATCAATGAATAACGTCTTTTTTATTTTTTTCTTGTGGGGGGGGGGGGGGGATCAACATTTATCGAAACAAACTTTTGAATTATATGACGCTATTTTTAATTTGATGCATCTCAAAATTTAGCTACAATAAATTTCAAGTTTATCATCTGAGATTAACATTAGTATATATTAAAAACCTATTATACATAAAAATAAAGTGATATAATAATGAATTACTAACTAATTTTTAAATTTAATAAAAGATTGTATCTTAAAGTTCCCTGTAAGAAATTTCAACCTAACATTTCAATTGATATAAATGATTCAAACTGCTGAAATTTCATACTAATCAACACTTGCTTCTAGAGGAAAGTGATGGAACACATACCTATTTTGTTTTGACAGGGAGAACATGAAATTATACCCGTAGAGTAAAAATTTGATAACTGTTTGGGAAACACAAAATAAAAAGATGTTTATAATTTGATCGTTTTATATATTTTTTATCTATATATTGTCATCAGTATTAAAAAATCTACGTGAACATTTAATCATTCATTATTATACAAGTAAATATGTTTGATTTATCCACACACTACATTAAAAGTCTCACAATTAGAAGTATATAATTTAATTACATTATAAAAATCAATCTCATATTTTTGTTTTAACTAGAAATAATCAAATTTTGATGTGACTGACCGAAAATATCTTTCCATGTTCTTTAAAGTAAGAAATTTTTTTCTATATATCATTTATTAATTAATAGGTCAATTATTACAGAAAAATTGTTGAAAAGAAGAAGAGATAATATACATGTTTGTTAGGGAGAAGGTTCATCAAAATAAAATAATAAATTTAAAAGAGATGTCATTTTCACTCGTTTAATCTAAAAATAAAACTCTTCGCTTTTTATTCGGTTTAGTCAATGTTGGCCGGCACTCAGTTCAAGCAAGCGTTTGTGTGACCGTCATCATCAACCTAATAGTATATATACATTCAACGTAGTAGTCACAAATGCATGCAGTAAGGGTCCTCCTACTCTGATCTACTCTCTCATTAAGGAAGAATAGTTGAAGGAGCAAGCATCTAATAAAATAAACCATGGAGATCCTTCCCTTACTGTCCTACGCTCTCCTTTACCTTGCAATCTTCTTCATCTTCAGCTATGTCCTCCAAGCAAGGAGGTTCAAGAACCTTCCACCAGGGCCACCATCCCTCCCCATAATAGGGAACCTCCACCACCTCAAGAGGCCACTCCACCGCACCTTCAAAGGCCTCTCCAAAAAATACGGCGACGTCATCTCCCTCTGGTTCGGCTCACGCCTCGTCGTCGTCGTCTCATCGCCCACCGTCTTCCAAGAATGCTTCACCAAAAACGACGTCGTTTTGGCCAACAGGCCCCGGTTCCTCTCCGGGAAATACATCTTCTACAACTACACCACCTTAGGCTCCACCGCCTACGGCGAGCATTGGCGCAACCTCCGCCGCATCACCGCCCTCGACGTCCTCTCCACCCACCGCATCAACAACTTCGCGGGAATCCGGAGGGACGAGACCAGGAGGCTGATCCAGAAGCTTGCTGAGGACTCGTCCAACGGCTTTGCGGAAGTGGAACTCACTTCGAGGTTCTATGACATGACGTTCAACAACATCATGAGGATGATCTCGGGGAAGAGGTACTACGGTGAGGACTGCGACATGGCGGACTTGGAAGAGGCGGAGCAGTTCAGGGCCATGGTGTCGGAGCTGCTGCAGCTGTCTGGTGCCAATAACAAGAACGACTTCATGCCGATACTTAGGTTGTTCGATTTTGAGAACTTGGAGAAGAGGCTCAAGAAGATCAGTAGCAGGACGGACACGTTCTTGAGAGGGCTCATTCAGGAACATCGCGACAAGAACAAAGGTGCAAATACCATGGTAGACCATCTCCTGAGCATGCAACAATCGCAGCCTGAGTACTACACTGATCAGATCATCAAAGGCCTTGCTTTGGTAATACCGTAATAATAATAATTAGTACTTGAATCTAGCAACTTCTCTTCTTATTGTTCAGTTCTCCCTTCTCAAAAGTAAACCAAAAAAAAAAAAAAAGAAACAATACGCAGAACAAAACTTGTTAAAATTAAACAGGATGGTTAAGTTAAAAAAACTGATAACTCACGAGTCATAATTTGCTTTAATAATAAGGAATAGTAAGAATAGAAGAAATTATACTAAATTTTGTTTTAATATATTATTACTGTTAGAGTAAATATAGATTTTGGTGACTGAGAAGAATTTTGGAATATCGACATATTAATTTTTAACGATTTGAATTTCTCCTACTAATCATTTATTATTCAAAAATAGATAAATTAATCCCTTCATATAGGTTTGTAAAAAGTTTTTTAATTGTATAGATATGTATGGAGGGATCAATTTGCTCCTTTTTCAAATGCTAATGGATAAATTTATCTTCTTTTTTTTTGTATTATGAAATCACATTAATTGTTATGAGGTTTAACCTCAAACCTCATACATATTAGATAAATTCATTACTACTAGATAAATCTTACTGGCTTAATTTGTCCCATTTTTAAATGAGGAGGGACTAATTTGTCCTTCAAAGAGATCATATTGAGAATTTAGCCTTGTAATAATAATAATTATTATTAGTAATTCTCTATGAATATCATGAGATTAAATAGTACCTTAGCTTTGGCTTTGTTTGATCGAGTTGAGTTGCATTGTAGGGTATGCTACTTGCTGGAACTGACTCATCAGCTGTAACTCTAGAATGGGCAATGTCTAGTTTATTGAACCACCCCGAAGTGATGAAGAAGGTGAGGGATGAATTGGAAATCCATGTAGGCCAAGACCGTTTGCTAGAAGAGTCGGACCTTTCAAAACTCCCTTGCCTCAAAAATATCGTTTATGAGACCCTTCGATTGTATACTCCTGCTCCTTTGTTATTACCACACTCTACTTCAGATGAATGCACTATTGGAGGGTACAAGGTTCCGCGGGACACCATAGTGTTGATTAACGCTTGGTCCATTCATAGAGATCCTCAGACTTGGAGCGATGCCACAAGTTTCAAGCCCGAGAGGTTTGAGAAAGAAGGAGAGCTAGACAAGTTGATAGCGTTTGGTATGGGGAGAAGGGCTTGTCCGGGAGAAGGCTTGGCGATGCGTGCAATCAGCTTGACTTTGGGGTTGTTGATTCAGTGCTTTGAATGGAAACGAATTGGTGATAAAGAGATTGATATGAGGGAGGAAAATGGGTTCACCTTGTCAAGGTTAATCCCATTAAAGGCCATGTCTAAAGCACGCCCAGGCATCAGCAAGCTGCTTAAGGATTAATTTGATATGGCTTATATTATATCTAAAAAAATAAAATTGAATAAGTAACGTTCATATTACTAATTAAGGTTAGTACACATACGTACAAATGCAGCAAAATCATGTTGGTGCTAAAACTAGTGTTGAAGGATCGGTATATCTATGAAGAGTGAAGACTGATCAGCTCTATGCATGAGCAATTTAATTAGCAGCATTAAATCTTGCAAACCTGAGTTTTGTAAAATTAATCTGTTTGTATGTAATTCATATTACTTGTGACAAAGATTTTCCCTTCGGTTTCCCCATTATTATTGCAGCTTAATTGGTTGAATAAAAGTATAATCGTTGGTTGGTCCATGTACACGTGAAGTAGACCAGCTAATCAAGAATACGCAAGATTAATGCCGACATTTCTTTATTGATAGTAACATTCACGGATAAGGTCCCCAGATTTTCAGAAATTATTTTTATTGAATAGTCCAATACATTAACTTAATTACACGCTGCAAAGGGATTTTTGTGCGTTGGAGTGAGAAGTTGAAGAGAAAAAATAAAGTGGTGGGTTCAAAAATTTTTGTGCGTTGGTATGTCACCTTTATATTTTATGTATAAAAGAGGACTTTTACATTAGCACAAGTTTAACACATCATATCTAGATACACTAATAATAAAAATGAATCATATCAATCTTATTCAATATATTTCAATATATATTTATTAATTTATAGGCCTTATTTATTTTTTATAAGTGTGTCTAAGTATAAATTATTAGATCTGTATCTACACAAGAATTTTTTCTGTAGAAAATTCCGGTTATTTTATTCTCGACGTGCGGCATTACTGGTGTAGCACATGTAGTAGTGGACAAATTAAATCAATAACGAGTCAAAATCATTTCCAAAGTCTTATGTTTGTATTTACCGATATAAGTGAATGACACAATTTGTGTATATGACTTTTCAAATATACTTGATATTTATTTTAGAAAACATAAAGTGTCGAGACTGTACAATTAAAAAAAATCTTAACGAAGTTCACTGCAAAGTTAAATAAATTGATATTATTATGTGTTGTTACAAGCAAGACAATCAAATAAAGCCCATTCCGTATAACCTAATATGAGGAACCCATTTCTAGAGAGCCTAAAGGATAGAACTCAAATAGTGGCTTCGGAACACACAGAGGCAGTTATCCGACCTGTCCCTCAACTTCCCTTATTCTTCCCCACGATGAATATGGGGCGGGAACGTGAGGACACTCCCACTATGGGTAACAACATCCTAGCCCCTTCTATAAATTTCCTCAAGGACTCTAGGTAATTGCAGCTTCTTTTTTAATGTACCACCACTCTGCTCAAACACAAACTCATCCTTTAGGTAGAGTCCTTGCAGGTACCCCATTTGGGCCAACTTGAAGGGAATTAGAAAAGATTCAGTCAAAAGGCTTTTGAAGTATTCAGGTGATGAGGTAATTGTATCTCACTCTCTCATTACATGTGTGTATCTTTTAGAGACTATTAAACAAATATAAAAGTTTTAACACCTAAATTAATGTTTTGTGTATCTCTATGTTGATAGTTTAGTGCTTTAGTCGAAATAAAAATCTCACGTTCCATGGAATATATTCATTGTATACTAATTTTCATTAATAGGTTCATAATATCATGGATATATTACTTTTTAATTATGTATTCATTCATATTTGACCACTTTTTCTGCTTTGGTAATTGTTTCTTCTTTTTTTCTTTTTCTTTTTTTGTCCTTGATAGCAGTAACTAATTCCTTAGAGCTGAGAGCTATCCTAAGGGGTAGTAGTACATGAACCTTTGCTTTCTGTACATTTCAGTGTAAATCGAACTCTTAACTAAAAGGATGGATAATTTGGTTCCACACATCTTTCAGACTCTATAATGGTCCTTCTATTTACACTGTTATGAAAAATCAACACTAGATATGTCTAGAAGTTTGGTACCAACATGAGAAGATTCTAGAAACTAGTGGAATCATGTAGAACCATCTAGAATCATATAGAACTATCTAGAAGCATGTAGAGATATGTAGAACTATCTAGAAGCATGTAGAAATATGTAGAACTATCTAGAAGTTTCTAGAGACATGTATGAGTTATGTAGAATGTCCTTAGTAGATATGTATAGATGGTTCTAGAAATGTGAAGATATGTTTAAAGGGTGAGAAGGTTCTAGATGTGCAATCTAGACCGTTCACTAGAATTAATCTCCACCGTCCATTGAGAAGGTGGAAGCCTATAAATAGGCAAGAGGATTATTTGTGTAGTATGCATGAGTGAGTGCATTAGCAAGTGCTAGTGAGAAACATTAGAGAGTGCTTGAGAGTGTGCAAGTGTCTCTTGAGTTAGTGCTCAAAGTGAGGTAAAACACAAGGGTTAATGTGCTCTAGTGTACAAAAGTATAAAGTTATTCAATAAATAACAAAGAGAGTTTTATTTTCAGTGCCTCCTAGCTCAATAATTTGGTATCAGAGCTTGACGATCTGGGACCGATTCAAGTGGGAGGATCATTAGTTCTGGGGGAGTTCTTGCAAAAACGTAGTCTGGGACTGTGACGCTATTGGTCTGGGACCAAAGCAGTTGTGAGAAAATTTCATCAAGTCACTATGGCAGATATCCAAGTGGTTGGTGGAATGAGGAAGCTCAATGCCCAGAATTACAATATATGGCAAACATGTATGGAGTCATATCTCCAAGACCAAGACCTGTGGGAGGTTGTTGATGGTAGTGAGACCACATTACCTTCTACAAATAAAGTTTAGGCACTGCGGAAGTGGAAAATTAAAGCAGGCAAGACGATGTTTGCACTTAAGACCACGGTGGAGGATGATATGCTGGAGCACATAAGGAAAGCATCAACGCCGAAAGAAGCATGGGACACATTTGTAACACTATTTTCCAAGAAGAATGACACGAGGCTGCAACTCCTGGAGAACGAGCTCTTATCAACAACACAAGGAGACTTGACGATCAACCAATATTTCACCAAGGTAAAGTCTCTCTGCCAAGAAATCTCTGAATTAGATCCCGATAGTAAAATATCCGATCAACGCATGAAAAGAATTATTATTCATGGTTTGAGACCCGAGTATAGAGGTTTTATTGCTGCAATTCAAGGATGGCCTACCCAACCTTCCTTTTTACAATTAGAAAATTTGTTGGCTGACCAAGAGGCGTTAGCTAAACAAATGGCTGGCGTATCAGTGAAGAGTGAAGAAGAAGCACTCTTCACTGGTAAAAGAAAGGGAAGAGGGAAGCCATATTTTAGTAAAAATTTAAATAAAAAAAATGAGAAGTCGAGGAATGAGAAAGATGGAGGTTCTCGATTTGGAAAGACAAAGAAAGGTGATAATGTCTGCTTCATTTGCGGAAAACGGGGACATTTTGTAAGAGATTGTTGGTTCAAGAAGAAAGTGGCAGAGAACAATGCACCAACCTCAAGTCATCAAGTGGGGAAAGAAAATGACGCTGGAGAAGATTGGGACGCTTTCGCTTCACTAGCAGTCGAAAAAGACATTTTCCAGGAAGAAGAAGAAATTGATTTTGACAAAACTGACGAGGAGCCTATGGGATCACCACAACAGGTAACTCTACCTGACTCTACCGATATTGAAAGCACGATAGAAGGAAAAGTGGGGGAGCTAAAAGGCAATGAAGAAGAAGAGTCTTCTAGTGCAATTGTGTTGGTATATGTAGATGATTTGATCATTACAGGAGACAACATTGAAGAAATTTGCCAAACAAGGGAGAATCTATCTGTTCGCTTCCAAATGAAGGAGCTTGGAGAATGAAGACATTTTCTTGGACTTGAAGTGGACCACACTAAAGAGGGATTATTCTTGTGCCAACAGAAGTATGCAAAAGATCTCTTACAGAGATTTGGTATGCTTGACTGTAAGCCAATATCAACACCAATGGAGATGAATGCCAAACTCTGTGCTCATGAAGGGAAAGATCTAGAAGATGCAACTATGTACCGACAATTGGTGGGAAGTCTTATCTACCTAACATTGACAAGGCCGGACATTTCATATGCTGTTGGAGTAGTGAGCAGATACATGCAAAATCCAAAGAAACCACATCTTGAAGCTGTTTGAAGAATCCTAAGGTATGTCAAAGGAACAACTGACTATGGTATATTTTACAAAAAGGGTGACACGTGTGAAATAGTTGGGTGTTGTGATGCTGACTATGCGAGAGATCATGACACTCGTCGATCAACCATGGGGTACGTATTCATCCTTGGGTCCGGAGCGATATCATGGTGTAGCAAGAGGCAACCAACAGTTTCATTGTCAACAACGGAAGCAGAGTATAGAGCAGCAGCAATGGCGGTACAAGAGTGCACATGGTTGATGCAGTTAATGAACGATTTACATCAACCAATCAAAAGTGCGGTTCCACTACACTGCGACAATAAATCGGCAATACAACTAGCAGAGAATCCAGTGTTCCATGCAAGAACCAAGCATGTTGAGGTACACTATCAATTTTTGAGAGAGAAGGTACTAAACAAAGAAATACAAATGGAGCAAGTCAACGCTGAAAAGCAAGTAGCAGACATCTTCACCAAAGGGTTAAACAATGTGAAGTTTTCAGAATTTCGCAAACAACTTGGAATGCGAAGAATATCTAGTGTTGAGGGGGAGAAATGAAAAATCAACACTAGATATGTCTAGAAGTTTGGTACCAACATGAGAAGATTCTAGAAACTAGTGGAATCATGTGGAACCATCTAGAATCATATAGAACTATCTAGAAGCATGTAGAGATATGTAGAACTATCTAGAAGCTTCTAGAGACATGTATGAGTTATGTAGAATGTTCTTAGTAGATATGTATAGATGGTTCTAGAAATGTGAAGATATGTGTAGAGGGTGAGAAGGTTTTAGATGTGCAATTTAGACCGTCCACTAGAATTAATCTCCACCGTCCATTGAGAAAGTGGAAGCCTATAAATAGGCAAGAGGATTATTTGTGTAGTATGCATGAGTGAGTGTATTAGCAAGTGCTAGTGAGAAGCATTAAAGAGTGCTTGAGAGTGTGCAAGTGTCTCTTGAGTTAGTGCTCAAAGTGAGGTAAAACACAAGTATTAGTGTGCTCTAGTGTACAAAAGTATAAAATTATTCAATAAATAACAAAGAGAGTTCTATTTTCAGTGCCTCCTAACTCAACATGTTAGATCTCATTTCAATGATTAAGATTTTGTGAAGAGATTGCAAAATAAAATTTATTAAATAATTTTAATAAAATAAATTATTTTATACTTACTAAAGTACCCATGTCCCTTTCTTTTCCATCCTCTGTCACCACCCCATAGCCATCACCATCACGGCCTTTCCTCCCCTATACCTCTCATACGTTGTCTAACATCAATAACAAACGCTACCCCATCATCTACTCTACCAATGTTCACTGTGAAGTCAAGCTCAAACGCTAATCCAAAACTCACACTACCCATGACTAGCTCCCTCTCATCAATCACTGTCAACTGTGAAATCGCCACTGTTGATGAAACCTCTCTGCTACCGTCCATCACCCTAGTAGTCCAGCTCTACAGTGCCTTTGAAACTAGATTACCGAACATAGTAGTAGAACCATTCAATCTCATCAATCCAATGTCAAACAGCCTTCCAGCTATCTCCAAGGAACGAGAATTTTTTTTTTTAAGTGACACTGTTAATTTTTATGACTATTGGTCTTGGCATCTTGAACACAAAGGAACAGAGTATAAAAAATGAGAATCCCATCTAGTTTGGAATTTGTCCTAGTACAAGGTGGCTAGGCTCCATTAAATTGACAAATCAACAATTTTGGTTCTGGTTGAAGCAAAGCAAAAATGAGTAAGAAAAAAAAGATTAAAACTTTGTTGTCCCCACTTGCAAGCTTGGCTACAGTAGGCGGGTCCGATTGAGCAGCAAGCTGATGCATCCAACGATGATGAGGAAAGGAGGATAACTTGGTGGTGGCAGTGCATCAGAGTTGGATCTGCTGGAGATGGGTGGCTTGGTGGTGGCTGGTGACAGTCACAGCCCCTACCTAAAAGAGTGTTGTAGATAAGCGTGTAATTGGACCGAGGGCCATCACAAGGTCCAGAAGATTGACGGATCAAATTATCCTTCATCTATAATTAAATGTTTAAGAAATTTAACTAACTACTAATTATGTTAGGTGTCGATTTTAGCAATTTTTTTTTTCTCTGGTCATGGCCATTTATTCTCATAGTTTTTATTTTATGTAGAAAGAGATATTTGATTCTCGTTTTTTTTTGTTTCGGTGGAAGATTCCCATATAGGTTGAAACACATAGAAAAGACCGGCCCAACAGTGTAGCAAGGCAAATATGTTAAAAGCCTAGGAATGTTCGTCAAATACGGTCAAGTATACTGTGTACGCAACAAAAATGGTACATTCAATGTTCCATGTAGAAACTTCCTCCGCCTACTTCTCACTTTTTGTATTTTTATTTCATAAATACGAAAAAACAAGTCCGTCCTTCATTTTAAATCAAATTTTCTACTACCACAATCTTCCTCCTCCACCACACCAATCTACAACTCCTCCACGACAATCAGCCCCATCACCGCACCACCTTCCTCGTCCTCCACCACCACACCAATATCCCCCTTCACCCCATGCGAGTGAATATACGGAGCGTGCGATCATTATCGGCGAAATCGAAAGCTCACCGTCAGAGGAAGCTTCCCTAGCGACTCCCCCTTCTACAAGGTCCGCGGAGAGGTCGAGCTGGACGGGGCTCTGTAGGTCCGGCCAAAGACTCGCTGAATCAGGCCCGATAATTGAGGTACATGATGGTGTTGGAGCTCGTGATTTTGAAATGGAGGGTGTTGTTTAGCATGATCCCTTGGTGGATCTTGTCCGTGGTCACACACGTGTCAGGCACGAGGGGTGCGGGCTTGATGACGAGGCGTTGGGATTGTGGGTTTATGCCTTATGGACTCGATCGGGTAGGTGTTGTTGGCGGTGTCGAAGACGAGGGTGGTGTCGGAGTTTGTGCAACAAATATTGTAGGATTGGTGGCCGCATGTTGGGGTTGTGCTTAACGGGATGGCTGCCAATCCTAAATCAACGATTTTCACCTCTCCTTTGATTCCTACTGGCAAAAATGTTGTCTTGGCGATGGCATGGGGGAGGAGAAGCCCCATCGCTTGGTGGCAGTGGTTTGAGAGTGAGGAGGAAGATGGTAGTGGCGTAGGCATTTATGTAATTTTGCCTCAATATAATTTTTTTTATTGTTAACTAGAATTAATTTGTTACTTAAGAGTATCCATATTCTGAATATGATGTGGACTACCATAATAATTTTTTTTATCAATATTAACCATTGGATCCAATTTTGTGTTAAATCTATGGTTAGAATTTAGCAGGAACTTTCAATGGACCGATTTTGATAGGCACATTATACATGCCACCGTTAAATACAGCGCCCAATGTTAGGCATTGCAGCCTACTAACCACTCTGACCGTTAAAGTGTTGATTAACTCTTTCCTTGGACCGTAAAAGAAATTAGGTCAATCAAGGCTAATTAAAAAAAAAAAAAGCTATGTATTTAATCCTTAGTAATATTTATTAATAAAATGTCTTGTCAAAACTATTTAATAACATTCGAAAAAATGCGTTAAAAATAAACAAAAAAAATTGTTAAAACTTTTTATTAATATTTTATAAGTATAACACAGAGCCCATAGGCTTATTAAGAAGTTTTGATAATACATTTTAAGATGTATTTAGCTACATTTTTTAAGTTTGACTAAATTTTTTTTTAAAAAAAACCTTGTACATAGAGTATTGAGTTTATATAAAATGATATTTAGGTGAAAATGATATATGAAATAATATCATAAATTAAAATTATCATAAGTAAAAATATAAATTTAATGACAAAATTATATTATTAATTATTATACAATTAAATTGAATTGTATCGATTTTAAAAATAAATTTAAAATCTGATGTAATTAAAGTAATGTTTAGAAAATAAAACTAATTCAATATAAATTTTTGTGATTTTAATTTATTTTTAATTTGTAAATTATTTTAACGATTTTAATCTGATGAAATCAGATTTAAATAATTCTATCACAACCAACAAAAGCAAGCATAGTCGATAAGTAAACTGGGTCCTTTGGCTATGTGTTAGAAATTTAACTTCTGTCATATATATATATATATATATAGAAAAGAAATACCCTTTGATTTACACCAAAAATAATAATAGTAATAATTCTATCACATGAAATCCATTACAGGTCAGCATTCCTTGCCAATTCGTACTCTGCATTCAATCTGGCTATAAAACAACAAACAGATTAATTTATTCAATTCAATGTCGGCCATCATAAATTATCATTAACGATGTCTAGCATGCATAAAGCATAAAAACGGATTTTAAATTCCTCCCGCTGATAAAAACGCGCCACCCAAAAATAAACCACAACCGCCGCATTCTATTACTAATAAATTGAGAATGATATTAATTAACTAAGCACTCCAAAAATGAGATATATATTATAACTAGTTTATTACCCATGCGATCCAAGGATGATTAATAATAAAAAAATAATATTAAATATTAAATTTATTTATATATATATTTAAAAAATTATACTTCATATCTATTTATGCACTTGAAAAAATTATTACATTTCTTTACATAAATATATTAATTTTTATAAAAAAGTAAATAAATAAGTTTTTCACTATCATTCATTTAGCATACATATAGTATCGAAAAGAGAATCATAAATAATTATCATCTTTATGGTGAATTATACATTTGATATTATTTTAATACATATAAGTTGTAGATAATATTCCAAAAAAATTATAGTTAGTGTTTGACTAATATGGCTTGTTTGAAATTCTCTTAATAAAGAAATAATTAATCTAAATCATTAATAACTAATTATATTCCATTTTCAGTTATACACTTGACGAAACCAAAGAGAAATTGCATGACTTCAATGATTGCACACAGTGTTATTTGTTTCTCGACAAGCAGTTTAAAATGCTTGATGATTTGGTGGTTAACCGATAGGGAAATATTAGAGCGAAATTGGAATTTTTGGGAGTTTTTATTTATATTAATTAGAGTTGCTCTTTTTATTATGGAATTACTTTTGATTTATATTTATTATTACTGATGATTTAATCTCAATTTTAAATTAAAAAATTTAAAAATGACAAATTCTAAAATAAATAACATATTATACACTCCAAAAATGATTTAATAAAAAATTATGAATAATGATTGGCAATATTAGAATATAATTAATTATTATAGAATTATATTTATTACAATAATTATAAAAAATAATTCTCTAAAAAGACTAATCCGAAAAGTCAAGTTTAATTTTTTGAAGTCTTATATCAAATATTATTATTTAAAATAATTATCTAATTCAAAATAAAATTATTATATTTTATTTAATGGAATATTAGGAATCATAATTGATAATAAATTTTAAATCAAATGTAATCAATTAACTGTATTTATTAATACTGATGATTTAATCTCAATTTCAAATTTAAAAGTTTTAAAAAGTTCAAATCTAAAAGAATGTCAAATTATATTGTTTGAAAAAATTATTAAATAAAAAATTATGAATCATGATAGGTAGTAAAATATACACATAATTATAATCATTTGTTATATTTATTACTATTATTATAAATTACCTTGACTATAAATTATTTATTCTCTAAATAAATAACCTGGATTAACTTTCCAAGTCATATACCAAATACTATTCTTTAAAACAAATATCTCACTCAAAAGGCAATTAGTATATATGATTTTATCAAAAATTAAGATTCAAGATTTATAATAAAATTGAAATCAAGTATAACCAATCTACTGTATTTATTATTACTTGTTATTTAATCTCAATTTCAAATAGAAAAATCACATTATATTGTATACAAAAATTTTGAATCGTCACTGCTAATAAAATAAAATAAATTATATTTATTAAAATTGTTATAAATGCTACATACTCTAAACAACTCAAAAAATAAAATCTGGCTTAATTTTTTCAAGTCTTTTATCAAATGTTATTCTTTAAAATAAATATCTAATTTAAAAGGATACGATGATAGAGACCTTGGAATTTCGGTGCGATTGGACAACAAACTGGAATAATTGCTGCGGCACTTCAGCTTGTAAAAAGGATTGAAGATATATTTCCTTGCTTTATCTAAATATTTAAACCCACTTGCTTTAAAGTTTAAACAGGCATTAACGTGCGGAGATACGTAATTGACACACTCAAATTCGAATGCTATTATAATCACTTAATGGAAGTGCCTTAGGTTTTCAGTTGTAAACGGATAATTATAATTTGTGGAATTCAGATGAAAGCATACATTTATGATTAATAATTTATTAGTCTTAAACGGCTTAATTAGCTCTGCTATCACATTGGAAAATACATATAAAGAACGTAACTACCATGGACTTTAAATCGTTGCCATTGATATTTAAAGAATAAGAATTCAATGTAATTTTGATACACTGAAAATTTAAAAAAATCTGACATTAAATTAAATATCTTATTTTACATGACTTTTTAAATGGTAAAGTAGAAGTTGAGTATATTTATTGGTATAACATTGTATAATTGCAGACGACCACAAATAAATTGCCGCCACCAATATTTGTCCCAGCTATTGCTCCCATCACCTTCTCGTCCACATCCACAGTTACCAAGTTCTAGAATTGACTAGTAAATCTAGATTCCTAAATTGAGTCTGCTCATTTGAAAAAATCGAGTAAACTTCAGTGAACTGGCATAAATTTAGAAAAACTCACAACTTTACTTTTTTAGTTGTAAATTGGTGTCTCGAGTAACAAAATATTAGATTTTCCAATTTCGGTCTATTCTTTCATTTGCGGGACAAATATTTTCTCACTGTTGTAGATGACAAGAATGGATTCACTTGATAGTTTTTCATGAAAACTAAGCTAAGGTCTCTCAACTTGTTAAAAATTTAGTTCAACACTCTCATAACTTTTGGCCAAAAAATTTAAAATGCCATTACCATAAGGGTTTATCTAAGTAGTTAAAAAATTAAAAATGAAAATTATAGCATTACAAAGACAAGTTTTGATGTATTTAAAGCAGAAGACTCAATAAAAAAATTTTACTCTTATTTTTTATAGTATCCTTAACTAATACCTTAAGGGCAATAGTTAGTAAAACCCCTTATCATAATAATGGAGGTGGACAGTCGATAGCAGCAAAGGAATTGGGATCAAAAAGAAAATAATTATAAATTTCAGAATTCACAAGTTTATTTAATTTTTAAAATTAATTAATTTTTATTTTATTTATTGAATCCGATCCATTGATTTTGTTTAATATTAAATTCTAATGATGCCAAAGAGGTGTAGTCCACAACAAAGAGTGGACCAACAAATCCTTCACCGTATGACTGTCTATTTTTTTCATCCTCAATTTGTGTTAATTGGTTACCACAAAACATAACTCAATTGAAAGGCATCCATATATCCTTTTGAACATATTTATTTTAGTTTAATTTTAATATATATTAATAATGTAAAAGACTTTTACATTATTATATATCAAAATTATTTTTTTATTTGTTTAACAATTTAAATAATGAGTGTAAAAATCAATTTAAGTAATGAGTGTGAAAATCAATCATTATTATTAATATGATCATGTTTATGATTAAATAATAGTATAAAACTTCTTCATTGTTTGTATTTTCTATGTTTAGGATGTACTGAGGAGCGATTGATAAGCAGAGATCGACCTTAGCTTGACCTAAAACTAAAAAACCATTGGACACAAATACATAAAAGGGGCCACTTGGAACCAAAACATATCTACCATAAGATTGGCTAGATAATATTTATACACTCTTAGAAGATAACTTTTAAAATAGACCCTCTTGAATATTGTTTGAGATAGAAGTGGACATCCACTCTTTAACTTTTAAAGAAAATCTATATTTGTCAGAAAAAACCGGTCAATAAAAAAAAGAAGTTGTCTGAAAAATTGTAAAACTAACATTTTTCTCAATATTATTAACATGACAAAGGCATAATTAATTAGCGTGAAAATTAAGTAGGATACATAGAATATTATATATCATGGGAAGGACATGACGGCACCCTCCGCGTACTTCCTTGATAAGAAGGGTGTGGTCCTTGCTCTATCTGGATCGGGCGGTGTATATTTGTCATGTTTTTCGGTAAGTCAACTATTGTGCGGATGGTCTGATCTTGCGACAGAGATACGGCCATAGTTGTCCTGAGCCGTTGGTTCACCTTCAGGCTACCCCTTTAGAAGAGTTAAATCCTGTGTCCTGATAAATTATCGGCGACTCGCTCCAGCCGGTGTCTATTTTCTTAAACTGGTTAGTTCGCAGGTAGGTTTTTTTTTTTTTTGGACATGACTCATGCAGTATACATATCAAAAAACAAAAACCAGGGAAGGCGGCTAACCGTCTTCATTCATCATCATCTGAAGCCCAATTCGAAGACCGTCATGTGCATATCCTTTTTCACGCAGACCCTATTGGATGGAAAATACTAAGGGTATGTATGATTGGAGGTAAAAGTGATGATAAAATTTTTCTTAATGAGTTTCATAAAGTTTTTCTAAAAGATCAGTTTCATATGTAATTTTGGAAAATATTTATCCTTATATTTATTCACTAACCAAACACACAGGAAATTTCCTTCATGCAATTTTTTTGGCTTGTATAAAGTTGTGCTAACAAAAAAAAAAAAAGAAACATCTTTTGATATAGCCCATATTGTGGAAAAATAATTTATATATGGTATTGGTGTAGGTGATTTACACTAATATGATAAAATGAGTAAATTTATTTGTATATGGTGTTTTAAAATTTGCCAAAGACAGATTTAATAAAAAAAATATTATTTTGGTAGATTATGAAACTGACTTTGACGACGGGATTTTATTTTAATATTATTTTATTAAATCCGTCATTGGCGGATTCAATAAAATAATATTTTTTACACTGAATTCGATGTGAATTCAGTACATAAATATTATTTTATTGAATCCGTCTTTCGCGGATTCAATAAAATAATATTAAAACAAAGTGTTGAATCCGCCTTTGGCGGATTCTATACTGAAAATATCATATTGTGTGAATTTTTTTCAAAATACCATATTGATGTAAATACACCACTCAAAAACCATATAGAAAAAAAAGACCCCATATTGTTTTATATGCCAAAAGATTGATTTATAAGAAAGAGGTGAAAACTTTTGACATATGAAGATTCTCTTATTGGGTACGTCCATACCATATTTATTAGTTTTGTTTGAACACAGCCTGGTAGATAAGAATACGGGGAATGAGACTTTCCATGACGAAGCTTGAAGCACATCGCTGACCGAAAAAAAAAAACCTTGAAGCACATCAATCAATTTAATTTTTTTTTTATTTTTTATGGGCAAAAACTCATTCAAACTCTCAAATATATAATGACCTTTAAATAAGTGAGTGCATATTAAATAAAATTAATAGTATATATTTGTATTGCAAATGTGTCTAAATATATATTAGATGCTAAACTTGTATTCATCCAAAAATCTCTATCAATTCAAAGGTGTGTTTGGATACATTTCTTAGGGTAAAACTTTTTTAAGAAAATAGTTTTCATATATTGGAATCATTTTTAAAAAAAATTCTTCGCAGTTTTTTTAAAAAACTAAAAAAAAATTTAATTTATAAAAATTTATTTCAACATTTTTAAGTATATGTAAAATTTAAATTTATAATTATTTTTCAAAATCCAAAAGAAACTTGGCCTAAATATAAATGGAGCAAATTTTCACTTTGATCCCTGAAATTGTGCATGTATTTTACTTTTAAATCCTGAAATTCAGAAAGTGTCAATTTAACCCTTAAAATTATAAAAAATTATTTAAATTAGTCCTTTTAATGATTCATATTAATTCTTGTGAAGATCATAGAGACTATTTTGAATCACTCTTCTCAACTTCAGAGACTAAATTAATACTTTCTAATTTCAATAACCAAAGTGGCACACACATGTAATTTTAGAGACAAGATCAACATTTATTCAATACAAATGCATACCGCAAGCGGAATTTAAATTCCACCAACCATTGGCTTTTCCTGGTACAAGAATGACCAAGCCTCGC
This sequence comes from Dalbergia cultrata, assembly GCA_031216105.1. Lineage (NCBI taxonomy): Eukaryota > Viridiplantae > Streptophyta > Magnoliopsida > Fabales > Fabaceae > Dalbergia > Dalbergia cultrata. Next base: position 10,371,869 of record CM062348.1, on the reverse strand, counting down.
CTTCTTCGAAGTTTCGGATGAATAGTACTCCTCTGTGATGGGATAATTATCTAATTATAAATGTGCACTAAAACTAACAGAATGATTGAACAAATATTAAAGTTAGAAAAAATTAATTTATTCAACTACCCATATTTCTTAATACAACTTTCTCTCCCTTCAATATGTCTCTCTCTTATCTTCAATTTTAATAGTACTTAATAGAGATATTATTGAAAATAATAATTAATATTATTTAAATTTTTAAAATTGATATTATTTTTAGATAAATAATTTTTTTAAAAATGGAGAGAGTAATTGAATTCTATTACACCAGATATGCCTAGTAGCATTAGACCCTGCTCACCAACCCGCATAACCTTACACAACAAACAACATCACTTTCGATAACCATTGGCCACTGCAAAGTGATTTGGGCAGGTTGATGGTTTCACTAGGCTCACGTGGTCACGTTCCGAAATTTAAGCAAGTTGGAAACTCCTGCCCCCAAAAAGGAGCGTAAGAACCATCCTTCACTAAGGTTTTGACAGGCGGCTCCGAAAAATTCCGCAATATAGACAAGTCTAATGAGATATATCTATACACATTGACAATAATGATGGTGTGGGATCATAATCAAGTCATTATATTTTGTGTTTTCCTAACCGGTAGCCTTGGGACACAAACCAAAAATAGAAAGATTTAGATGTTTTTAATGCATTCATTAAAAACTTAAAGGTTTCACTTTTCTATAAAAAATATTTCACTTTGTTCCATATCATTTTCTCTTCAAGATTTTATGAATTTTTCTATACAAGAAATATTATTTTAACTCACATTTTACAGGATCATGCTGATACATTCATATTTACCATTAAATAAAATATGAGACCTAAAATAAGGAGATCTTCACCCAATTTAATGATGAATGAGAGTGTATCAAACTAATATTTAATAAAATATGAGTCAAATTAACAACATTACTCGTTGTGTAGTAGAGTTAGTTGTGCCATGTATTAAAAATAGATCTTGATAATAATTTTGACACAATATCAACCTAAAATGTTTGTACGGTCAACTAAATATATCTTAATTTTTATTTGACTTTTCATATAGTTTTTTAAAAAAATTTAAAGTATTTTAATTTCAATCAGCTATTAATATACAATTTTTCATATTAACACTCCATCATGCATTATGATATTATTATGTCGTTTAAAAGTGAGACTTGGACAATAATTACCTAAAAAGTAAACTGTTTTAATTATTTGTTTACCACATGATTGTGCTCGATCTGAAGGAAAGTTTATTCCCTAAAAACTGAATCAAAACTAAACCAAAAAAAAGGAATAGAAATCAGAATTGATATTCCCCTGTTATTGTTAGTTGCTCTACTTCACATATATACTAATCAACCAATTGTTCTATTTCATTTATACCAAGGGGGCAAGGGGCGTAGCAATACTAGTGGTGCAAAACTGAATGATGGGTTTAAGATATGTTTGGTTGAGGGTTAAAATTGGAGAAAATTGTCATGAATGAGATAATGTAATTGGATGGAATGGTGTGGCAGTTTTAGAGGAACACAATCTGCACTTGGATTGCTCACATAACCGCCGAGTGTTCACATACTTGTCGAATGTTAGGCCAATTTCAATTGTCGAGAGTAAAATTGTTATTCTAATACCAAAAAATAAGTGTTTAAGTGGGATATTCATTTTATCATCATTAGATATGATAGTGGTCTTCACTATCTCCACTCATCTATCACATCCAATAATGATAAAGTAGATATTTTATTTATAGATGTTAGAATAATATTGCTCTTGCCAGAAGAGTGAATGCAACCTGCCCATAAGGGTTCATTTGTTAGGGGGGACCTTTTTTTTTTTCCTCCCATTTCCATTGAAGGAAAATAAAAAAAAGAAACTGAATAAGGGGAAAATCTTTGTAACATTTAATACATAAGAAATACAAAGTAATACCGAGCAAAAAAAACTTATTTGAAAACACCCTGTTGTACAAAATGACGCCAATTCATGGGCAGTTGACAACATAGATGACCCCTTTTACACTTATTTTAAGCACAAACATAGCTAGCTAGTGCTTGTGCATATCAGCATATATATATATATATATATATATATATATATATATATATATATATATATATATATATATATATATATATATACTGCTTGGCTTGCTAATTTCATTAATTAACAGAGAGTATGATTGAATTACTGGCCTATAATCTGATCGATGATTGGACGTGTTTTGCACATGGCCTTCAACGGAACTGCTTTTGTTAAGGTGAATCCATCGGTTTCTGACATGTCAATCTTCTCATCACCAACGCGCTTCCAGTCAAAGCACTGAACCAACAACCCCAGGGTCAAGCTGATTGCGCGAAGAGCCAAGCCTTCTCCGGGGCATGCCCTTCTTCCCATCCCAAATGCGATCAACTTCTCTATCTCCCCTTTCTTGTCGAACCTTTCTGGCTTGAATGTTGTTGCCTCGGTCCAATTCTCAGGGTCCCTGTGAATGGCCCAACCGTTAATCAACACTATGGTGTCTCTTGGGACCTTGAATCCTCCAATGACGCAGTCCTCTGCAGAAGAGTGAGGTAACAACAAAGGAGCTGGAGTGTACAAGCGAAGGGTCTCATTGATGACATTTCTCAGGTAGGTGAGTTTTGGAATGTCTGATTCGTCCACCACTCGATCTTGGCCGACATGGGTGTCCAATTCTTCCCTCACCTTCTTCATCACATGTGGATGGCTCAGCAAATTTGACATTGCCCACTCCAAAGTCACCGCAGATGAGTCGGTTCCAGCCAGAAGCATAGCCTGGTCAAGTATGAAAAATAATACACAATTTAAAAACTCAGCCAGTCACGTAGTTATTTATATATCCAAAATATATATTAGATCAATGATATGATATTTATATATGAAATGTTAAATGTATTCATTTCAATCGAGAGGCTCGGACCGAGTAAGCTCATTCATTATCTATCTATTGAAAATATTTTGTAATCATTTTCAATGACAAATATTATATAAGAGATGAGTCTATATATATTAGGTGACATGAGTTCAAATAACAGTCTAATTATAATGCTCTGACAGTGTAAAAATATTTTACACAATTATTCAATCAAAATATTTTATTTGAATTACTTTTAAAGTAATTAGTGTAAAAGTTAACTATTCTGGCTTATGTGGCAATACATGATAAGATAACTGTAAAAAAATTTTATACTATCAGTGCATAGCAATTAAATCCTTCAAATAATACAACTTTAAATATAATATAATATTGAGTAAATAACTCTTTTGGTCATAATATTTTTTATTTGATATTAATTTAGTCACAATATTTTTAATTTTGATATCAATTTAATTATTTTGTTGGATTTTTATTTGGACAAAATGATTAAATTGATGTCAAAATTAAAAATATTACGATTAAATTGATGCTGAAACTAAAAATTTTAGAATAAAATGGATGTAAAAAAAAATTGCTAGAATCAAATTAACGTCAAAACTTTATTTGGATCAAATTGACTTGAAAATTTTATGAACAAAATGATTGTTTACTCTATAATATTCTTACCAAAGCGAGGCCTTTGATGATTTGATCGGTGTAGTACTCAGGCTGTGAATCTTGCAGGGTGAGGAGATGATCTATCATGGTATTCTGATGCTGATTCTTGGAGCGAATCTCCTGAATGAGCCCTTTCAAGAACGAATCAGTCAAGCCACTAATCCTCTTGAGCCTCTTCTCCAAGTTTTCAAAGTCAAGCAGCCTCAGAAGCGGCATGAAGTCGGTCTTGTTGTTGGCCCCAGACAACTGCAGAAGCTCCGAAACCAATGCCCTGAACTGGCTCGCTTCCTGAAGATCCGCCATGTCACAGTCCTCACCGTAGTACCTCTTCCCTGAGATCATCCTCATGATGTTGTTGAACGTCATGTCGTAGAATCTTGAAGAGAGTTCCACCTCAGCGAAGCTCTTGGACGAGACCTCGGCGAGCTTGCGGATCAGCCTGGTTGTCTCGTCCCTCCGGATGCCGGAGAAGCTGTTGATGCGGTGGTTGGAGAGGACGTCGAGGGCGGTGATGCGGCGGAGGTTGCGCCAGTGCTCGCCGTACTCGCTGGACCCAACGGTGGTGTAGTTGTAGAAGATGTATTTCCCAGAAAGGAACTTGGGCCTGTTGGCCAGGACGACGTCGTTCTTGGTGAAGCATTCTTGGAACACGGTGGGTGAAGAAACCACGACCACAAGGCGAGACCCGAACCAGAGGGAGAAGACGTTGCCGTATTTTTCGGAGAGGCCTTTGAAGGTTCGGTGGAGTGGCCTTTTAAGGTGGTGGAGGTTACCTATTATGGGGAGTGATGGTGGTCCTGGTGGAAGGTTTTTGAACCTTCTTGCTCGGAGGACAAGGTTAAATATGAGGAAGATTGCAAGGTAGAGGAGGGAATAGGACAAGAAGGAAAGGACCTCCATGGTTGGTGAAGATTTTGTGTGCTTAGTGTTTCTGTTGGTTTTGTTCTTGCCTATGCTGCTACGTTGAAATGCTTAATTGAGTTGATTCTTATATTGATGAATCACCTTGCATGCATTTGAGTTGTATGCCCAAGTAAGATGTGTATTTATAGGGAGTATTGTAGTCCAAGGGCTGCGCTTGACACAAAACGTCAATCTTGGGCTCCAAAATCAACGCACGAGTTCAACAATGTTTGATGGTCAAACTGCTACCACACATTTTTTAATTAAAAATATTATTTTAATATTTAAAAATTAGATATCCATTCATTTTAACAACTATCGTATCTAATAATTATAAAATGGATATCTCCCTAATTTTTAACACTCATTATATCTAATAATTATAAAATGGGTATATTAATAAACATCCACTTTTTAGGTGTTAGAATAGGACAATCCTTTTTAAATTGTGTCAATTTTTTCACAACTTTCTTCAATAGCAAAGTAAAAAATGGCGTTCTAATATAGTGTTTTTTAATTCTCTAAATGCTGTATAAGAAATGGTATACGGAAGAAAATGCATGTGATTTTTTTGTTGTCTAAACATGACTAATATTTAGAATATAAAAAATTCCAGTTCATATTAATCCACTTTAGGAGTAGCAAGCCACACCTACTTTGCATCTCTTGTTTTCCAAAGTGGATCTTCGGTAGTTCTAAGAACTGCATAAGAACTTAGCCATCTAAGTGTTAATTTATATTTAATGAATTGTTTTTCCTTGAATAATATTTTATGACACAAGAAACTATGGTTGAAGAAGAAAATTACACACAATAAAATCGAGTTAATACTAAAATAATATGCCACCTTCTCTTGTTGTTCCTTTGTGTAGCATTTGGTTAGTGATATCGGGATAAAAATATAGAGATACTGAAAACACAAACTTATTTGCTGATGAAGACAGAAATAAGGGACATAAATTTTTTTTGTTTCCAGGATAGAAATACACAAAATTTATATACCTTCAAAAAATGGAGACAGTGAGAACAGAATACGGAAACAAAAATTTAATTTTTTTAATAATATTCCTATACATATTTATTATTTATTCTCTGTCATCATTATTTTTATTGTCGTTGTATTTCTGGTCCTCCTACCAAAGGCTAACTTGAAGATGAAGTTTTATTGGGAAAAGGTGTATGCATATAACAAGGGAGAGAAGAAGAAATTAACGGTGGTGATAAAAACATCTGAAAAATGAAAAAATTTAATTATCAGGGCATAAAACCTTTCCCAAGCATATTTTGTGACGTAATTTTGTCAATGAATTATATTCTTGAATACTACTATTAATTTGTTTGAATAGATCAAGGATTCGATTCAACTATCGTGAGATTTGTAAAAATGATAATATGCTCTAAATTTGATGATAAATTACCCTCCGTGAATTATGCCATGAAGATGGTAATCGATGATGGTATATAATTCTCCTTTGGCTTACCCATATATAACGCTAATCGATGATATTATATAATACTCTAAAGATGGTAATGATGATGTTTCTTCAACATCGCATTTTTTACGTTGAATATACTGGTAATAGATGCTTATTAGCCACATTTTTCAATAAGTGTGGTTAAGTTTTCACGTGCTTAACCACTTTTCAACACTTGGCTATACTTTATGTATATGCCTAAATGATTTGTGTATCTTGCACCACACCCCACCTAATATGCTATGGACAAATCTTTATCTATTTATTTCACAGGGAATATTACATGCACACCTCCACTACTTAGGTTATACTCTTTCATCTCACTACATGACAAAATAGGAGTATGACATATGGAGGGATAAAATGGGAAGAAGAAGAAGAAAAATCTTTCCTCCCTCTTAAAGTTTCATTCTTTCTTTGTCTTGTTTATCTCTCTCACCCACTATCCCTCGAAAAGCTTTTATTTTCTCTTTCTCTTTGTCACGTTTTTCACTCTCGTTCTTCATCATTCATGAAAGGAAGAAGAAGGAGAATTAAGACCTATTGGCTGTACACAAAACTAATCCTCATGCATGAATACTTAGCTCATTCCATTTGATTTTTCATATATTCGTGATTTATTTCCCAAGACATGGATGACTATATTTTGTCTAGTTTTTTTAGTAACAAAATGAATTGAGAATGACTCTGCTAGAAGTTGAAATTTGCTATTATTGTTGGAAACAGGAGTTAGAAATTATAAACACGTGTTACGAAAAGTTATTAACTAGTATGCAAAAAATTATAAATCAGTACGCAAAAAATTATAAACAAGTATACAAAAAGTTGTAAATCGGTTAATAACTTTTTTCGTACTAGTTTACAGCTTTTTGCGTTCTGATTTATAACTTTTTACATACTAGTCTATAATTTATCTGTATATGATTTCACATTTAATCCTGAACTTGTTTAATATGTGTTCTCAATTGGTTTACAACTCTTTACGTACTACTTTATAACTTTTTGCGTACCGACTTACAACTTTTTACATATTAATTTATAACTTTTCGTAACTCGTATTTACAATTTTCTAACTCTAATTTTCAATAATAACAAAAAATCCTAACTTCTAGCAGAGTCATTCTCAAATAGATAATTACTGGAAAAAAAACTAGAAAAAAAAAATCATTCATATCTTAGGACATAAACCACAAACACATAAAAAATCAAATGAAATGAGCTAAGTCTTTAATATGAGGATTACTTTTGTTCACTGTTAACAGATCTTGATTCCATCCTTCTTCTTTCTTTGAATGATTAAGAACAAGAATGAGAAATGTAACACACAGAGAGAGAGAGAGAGAATAAAAGCTTTTTGAAGGATAGTGGGTGAGGGAGAGGAACAAAATAAGGAGAGAATAAAACTTTAAGAGGGAGGGAAGTTTTTTCTTTTTCCTCTTTCTATTTGATCCCCCCGTATGTCATACTCTTATTTTGTCATATAGTAAGGTGGAAGAGTATGATGTAAGTGTGGATATGTGCATGTAACATTCCTCTTATTTTACCCATGTATTTGTCCCTGATTCTAATTTGCAGCTATTTGGAGTATTGTACTGCTGAATTTTATTAACAAGAGAGTCACAAAGCTTAGAAGCTCCAAATTCCATTAATTCACATTTTCTTGGTTTTGCTATCAAGGAAAATTTCGGTCTACATCGCTACAATATCATGCTAAATATTTGATAACTATAATGTCAATACTAATTAAATTGAAAAATATTTCAACAAAAGGTGAAGATATGCATCTTAAACCAATAGCAGGGTTTCTCCAACAACCTCTATTTCAGTCCTGATGGAAATGCTGAAAGGATGGAAATAAGCATCTTAAACCATTTATTCTGCCATACATGCTTTCAATACCCAAATTACTATGTTGTACTACAAGTGAATTTAGAGAATAAAGCAAGTTTCAAAATAAGATGATGCAGAGTGGCCGTAAGTTGGAGGATGAGGAGCATCTTGATTTTTATCGCTGAAATTGATACTTGTAATGGTATGAACACGTCATCAATTCGAGACTTACACCAATATGCATAATGAAGAGTGTTTAATTGGAGGATTGTAGATGAATTATAAAGCTTTTATTAGAATGTCATCTAATAAATTATAAATAAAATTTAATTAACACAATTATTACATAAAAAGTCTAATATTTTAAATGTATAATTAATTAATTAATTATATTAGAGTGATACCTAATTGTGGATCAAATTTATCAAGGTTAACTTTCTTTGTACTTCTAAATTCCTACGTTCAAACATACTTTCAACAATGGAGACTGTTATAATTACTATGGTCTTTTTGACATAGAGTTGGTGGAAAGTTTCCAGAAGAGTCATGGTTTGATTTAGTAGGTCTCTCAGTAAATTACTTAGTAGCTTCCGTTCTGTTTTGCATTGCAAAGTCCATTGATATTTTGAATTTTTAACTTTATTTTCAAACGATGGCAAAGTAAAGTATGAACTCTGTTTTAGGGTTTTGATTCTTTGATAAGTGAAATACATCAAAACTGAATAAAAAGAGAGGAGCCATAATTACAGCAGTACACAAAAACAACAACTCCTGAGAAATAAACAATCCGAAATTATTATCAAGGTCTCTTAATACTGATGCAACCTGTATAAAATAACTCTGAACAGCTGATATTTTGTATCAGACATCAGATCAAAACACAGTGGATTCTACAATGTAGGTTTTGTTAGGATCCAGTTTATTTAGCTCGAATAAAAACTTTGTTTTTCCAATTCGGCCTACATAAGTATGTGGGTCTTTTTTTTCTATATGGTTTTTGAGTGATGTATTTATATCAATATGGTGTTTTGAAAAAAATTCACATAATATGGTGTTTTCAATATAGAATCCGCCAAAGGCGGATTCAACACTTTGTTTTAATATTATTTTATTGAATCCGCCAATGGCGGATTCAATAAAATAATATTAAAATAAAATCCCGCCAACAAAGTCAGTTTCATAATCTATGAAAATAATATTTTTTTATTGAATCCATCATTGGCGGATTCTAAAACACCATATACAAGTAAATTTGTCCATTTTATCATATTAGTGTAAATCACCCATACCAATACCATATATAAATTATTTTTCCTAAGTATGTTTTGTTAGGTTGAAACCTTTAACGTGTGGTCAAGGCTATATACTTAACTATATTTACAAAGTGTAACTAAATGTATTTAAAAGTATAATGAATAAATTTATCCGGATTTTTCAACACATATAGCTAAATTTATATGTGTAAGCTAGTTTGTGATATATTATATTTCACTTGGTATGTCCACTAGAAGCAAAATAGATATTTTCAACGTTTCTCGATAATTAAAGTGTCAATAAAAGTGTTGTCAAGAAAAGTAATTTTAACATAAAGTGACCGTTGAAAATACTTATAAACTTTTATCGACAATTAGTACATGTCGATAATACCCAAAAGATATATTTTTGACATGTACTAATTATTGATAAAAGTTTATAAGTATTTTCAACGGCCACTTTATGTCAAAATCACTTTTCTTGGCAACATTTTTATTAATACTTTAATTGTTGAGAACCTTTGAAAATGCTTATTTTTCTTGTAGTGGTCCTACACAAAATATTAACTTATAGCTAGTAAGAAAATGCTTTTTTAATTTTTTTTTTCAGAAATGTATATGCGTTATACTCAATAAGTCTCATTTGAAAATAAAATTTACAAGTGACAAGCGAGTCGCCGGTGCATCTCTCTTGAAGGAAAAAAAAAAAAAACTTAAATCGCCAAATTGGGGCGTCAATGCCGCTCTGAAATTGTCATAGAGATTAAACAACGGCATTCTACTTTGCTGCCTTATTTTAAAAAAAAATCGGTTGTGTGGGAAGTGGAAAAAATTCAAATTCGCGTAGTAAGGTTAATTATATTTGATTAATTATCCAGGTAAACACTCACCAAGGGAGACACCCTTGTCGCCCGGTTCTACCAACTTACTCTGCAATTGAGTCTACTCTGATTGATAGGATAGTATACACGATGATGATGTTCAAATAGTTGTTGTCACTTTCCGTGTTTTTCGGATTTCCAGTTTGTCCACGTTGTTGATGCTGCAAATCTCTTTGAATTCAATAGGAAAGTAGTATTGTTGATAAATAAGCAGATATTCAGAATCAATAATTTCCAAAAAGAAAAAAATTCATCAATAAAATTTAAAAAACATTCCAAATGTTAAGAGATACAAATCACAATGATTTATCAAGAATTATGAAATCAAATATAACAAACAAGAATAATAAAAGATACAAACATATTATGTGTAATACTTGGTAGAGTTTTGATTTTTTTTAGATAATTTTTTCTTTGTTTCTTTTCTGCTGTCCACATTTGGGCCTAATGTTGTCCACAACTGTGAACTACCTGGTGTTCACGGCTGAGTTGTTGTTCACAGTTGGGAATATATACATTCCCTTAATAGCATTTATGTTTTAAGGTTAATAGGAAGTAGAATAAATCATTTAACTTTGAGCAAAGAAATGTAATTGAGTGAGTGAGTACAGAGGTATATCTGATGATATATCAGCAAAATGTTGCTGATATAGACTAATACCATGACAGCAAAATGCCTCATGACAGTAACATTTTGCTGTCATAGAGGTCTATCCACAGCTGTGGAAGCAAAATGCCTCATGACAGTAACATTTTGCTGTCATAGAGGTCTATCCATAGCTGGGAATGTAATTCCACAGCTGTGGATTTTGTTGTCCATGGCTGGGGAGTTTGCTGTCCACAGTTAGTAATTTTGCCATCCACAGCTGAGCATCGGATTCCACAGCTGCGGATAGCAAAATGTTAGCAAAGTGTTGATGACAGCAAAATATTGCTGTCATAGAGGCCTGTTTACAGCTGGGAATGTAATTCCACTGCTGTGGATTGAGTTACCATAGCTGGCGAATGAATTCCCACAGTTGGGGATTGAATTCCCCAGCTGGGGATGAGTTTCCACAGTTGGGATGTAACTCCATGGTTGGGATGAGATGCCACGGCTGCATAAGTGCACAGTGACCGTGGGCAACGTGAATGTACGCGAGGAACTTTTCCCCCATTTCCTTCCACGACTGGGGATGAGTGAAATGAAATCTTTTTCCTCTATGGCTGGGATGTAATTTCCACGACTGGGCTTAAGTGCACAGTACTTGGGACGTAAAGCCCCTGAAAGCGGATGAAATCCTTCCTCGTTTTTTTCCTTCTCATTTTTCCTCAAATCCCACGAACTAGAAACCCTTCCCTATCTATTTTCTCTCATTTTTTTTTCAACCATATTCCAACCAAACTCCCATAAACCATCAAGGTGCATATATGTTGCAAAATCTTGTCTCCAGTTTTTATCATTCTTTCACATTTTTACTATGGGCACTATTTTTTTTTCTCATTTTTTTCAAGTGGGGGTACTCCCCCGATATTGTTAGGGCTAGATTAAAGTTATCTAGAGGGTGACAGAGTTTGATATTGAGTTTTATGATTTTTTATAGCCGACGTTTGTGCTCTCCCAGCTCCGCGGAGCTCAGTTAGAGTTGACATCATCTCCTACTCACTAAGTTTTAGATGAAACTCACCTTCTCCCTTTTTCCATTACAGATGTGTTAGCTGCTGCGGGTTCCTCTCAGCCACCTCCTCCCCAGCAGTAAAGTTATTCAATTGGTGAGTTTCAGTCAGAGTAAAGTACCTTTTGTATTTTGTATAGTGATAGAGTGCTCCAGTGTATATTGCGGGCAGGATCCCAGACCATAGAGGAAAATTGCATTGATTCATCTTCATTATTTTGTATTCATATGATTACGATTTATGGGTTTATTGTATAGAGAACAACTCATATATTTTGCATCACAAAGACAGATTTAAAGTTTAAATCTAATATATTATTGATAAAGAGCATGATTTCAAAAGAGCTAAAGATTTATTAGAGATAATTATAAATAGAATTTATTATTAAATTATGCATATAGAGACTCAAATGCTACGAGGCTTACGTGGGAATGGGATTACTCACGTGTCAGCCACGTTCCCAAATCATGTCGTGACATTATATTTTTCACAATTTTCATAATTGATATATATATATATATATATATAACTAAAATTTTTATGAACCAAAATTGGACAATTGATATCAATTGTTCTATTATTCTTATTTGACACTAATTTTTTTTATCTTATTTAATATTAATTTTTATATTAATTTTAGTTAATTATGCATATTAATATGATATCAAATTTCAATTTATATCCCAAAAGTTAAGATTGACATTATTGTTATATTTCAATTTCCATTTTTTCCTATTTAAAAATTTAATATCATATCAGTTCAATAGTTTTTTTGATTGAGATCAATTAAATAACATATTTAAATCGATTCAATAATGACTATAATATAAATGATTAAATCTGAAATATGATCCAAATCTCAATTATATATATTGATTTCATTTTAAATTAATTTATTTATGAACCTAAAAAAAATTTGATTAGTTTAAAAAATTAAGGTTTGAATTATATTACAATAGAATAATTTATGAACTTGAAAAAAATATATGATATATAAATATAATATGTAAATAAATTAATTAATTAATCATAATTATCTTTTAATTTAGAAAATGTTATATTATTTGAAATGATTAATATGGATTAATATAAATATTTAATTTAACTTATTTAAATAATAAAAATGAAGTTTTAAAATTTATTTTGAAAACATAATTGCAAAGTGATTTGTGTACTTTTTAAAAATAATTTTATGCATTATCCTTGATAATAAATTAAATCTCTCAAACAATTTCAAACATATATGAAATAAAATAAATATCTATTTTAAAATAAACAATGAGTATTTTATCATTGACAATGTATACACTTCCAATCAAATAAAATAATAAAAAATATAAATGAATAATACATGAATATTGCAATGTATATCAATTTTGTTATTTCATTTTAATTATTTGAATCTTTAAGCCATATCAAATTAATCTAATATCAATTCTAATTTTATATCCGAGAAATTTAATGTGATATTATTCTTATTCTGCAATCATTTTTTCTATTTGAAATCATTTAATATCAATTCAAAAGTTTCGTATTTTAAATTAAGTAGTTGTTTTAAATTGATTTAATATTAAATGTACTTAAAATTTCATTGATATAATAAAATTATTAATATTGATTTATATAAGTATTTAATTTAATACATTGTAATATAAAATATTATCTATATATATATATATATATTGCAAGAATAACATTTTAAAAACATGTTTATAGACTAAGAAGATACATGACAAACCCAAAAAAATCTTTTAAAAAGAACTAATTAAGTTTATTTTGATCAGACCAATTTGTATTTCTTTTATAATTATATTCATTTGTAAAATGAACCATATTAAATTCTTATTTAGTAAAATATTACTCACATGACAAATAAAATTGTAGAATAATTTTCTTATGGACATTAAAATCCTAAATAGCTACGTGATGATACCAAATATATAATACATGGGTAATAATAAATAATCTTAAATGGGTGATGCAAATATATAAATTGCATAGACAAAGGGTAGTATATTGAATGCAATGATTTATTTTAATAAAAAAATCTTATTTACCTTTTCATTAATATAAATGCAAGAAATTTAATTGCTCAAAAAATCAATAGAACAAAAAATTTATAAGAATTTTACAACTTATACTTATTATTATAATTTCATATCATAATTGTATTTAAGCAAATTGAGCAAAAAAATATTCAATGATAAATATTATAATTTTACAATTATCCTTTATTAGGATTATTAATGTTATATAATATTTTGGTACCTTACAAGTGTTGCCCGAGTAAATATATTAGTTATTTATTTTTCAAAATCATACGAATGATAAATTATATAAAATTAATATATTATAATTTAATTTAATTTTATATATGTGTGTATGTATTTACTCTATCAATTTCTTAGAATGTATAAGAGTCAAATCCCCTACATCGCACGGATAAAAAACTAGTTAATTATATTTATTACAATTATCATGATACATTTCGTAAACAAGTAACTTAAAAATATTGTTTTCCATATCAATCAAGTTTAACTAGTTAATTATACATATGATTACTAATTGTTTAATATCGGTTTCAAATTGAAAGTTTTAAAAATGTTGAAATCTAAAAAAAAAAATTCACACATTATAATATTATATAGAAAAATGATTTAATCAAAGATTACTTTACACGATTTGTAATAAAGGGTAATTAAATTTACTTATTATAATTTATGGATTTTTTAAATAAAATAATCTAAACAAAATAATTTGATAGATTTTTTTTATTTTTTATAAATTTTTTGTGTGTAAAAAAACCTACTGTTTCATATGAATATCAATTCCACGAAATAAGAACATTGGATATAGATACAGTAATCAATTCTATGAATTTCAAATTTAACCATTTATAGCATCGATAGAAAAAAGAAAAAGAACTAGTCCATTTAAAATATTGTATAAAAACGAGAACTTGTTTGTTAACAACTAATAACAGGTTGAGCTCATTGGTTAAAAAAAGAAAAATAATTTCCTAAACAATAAAATAAACTAAAAAGAAATTTCTATTGTACCAAAAAAGGTAAACTAAAACTTTGAATAAAAATCATTAAAAAAAACTTCAAAATCAAAGCATCAACAACAATAGATTAGATCTTGTCCACAGCAACTTGAAACATTCTTATGTTATCAGAAACTACAGTGAAAGTGTAAGTATTCACTTTCTTCAATGAATTTAGTTTGTACAAATTCATTGATTCTAAGCCATTATTGCATTAAAATGGAAGGAAGAAGATGAAAGGTAAGATATAGAATAATGAGCAAAATTGAATTGGCTCAAAAAAGTGAGAACAAATAAAAATAATATAAAATAAAAAATTAATCATAAATTAACACTATCACCAAAACTGGCCGGAGGAGATGACTAATATAGAGCGTATTCCACCATATATTCTACAATTTGCTCACTTATAGCCTACCTTCTTAAATCTTTCATGAGCGAGACAATTGTTTGATTGGAAATTATAATTATTTGATTGGCAATCATAATTATTTGATTCACAATTATAATTATTTGTTTGGCAGTTATAATTATTAAGTGGGACTACATTTTTTTTTGTCAATTGTTATATATATATATATATATATAAAGTAGAGTTATAACTTTTAATTATCAATTATTGTTACTGAATCAATTGTTTGATATAATTGTTGCATTTATTGGTTTTTCATGAGCAGAAAATGAAATGCATGGTTGAATAATATGTCATCCATTTTCTTTTTTATAAATCCTGATTTTAGAATTATATATATGCTATATGATACATACTTAAAATGAAAAACATACCAAAAACGTTGTGTTAAACAATAGTGCCTGCAACGTTTAAATTATTGACAAGACGATGTCCAATATTTTTTTTGCAAATAATTTTCCTCTAAATTATAGAGCATACGATGATAGAGCCCTTGGAATTTCGGTGTGATTCGACAACATACTGGCATGATTGCTGACGGCACTTCAGCTAGCAAAAAGGATTGAAGATATATTTCCTTGCTTTATCTAAATATTTAAACCAACTTGCTTTAAGATTTAAACAGCTATTAACGTGCGGAGATACGTAATTGACGCACTCAAATTCGAATGCTATTATAATCACTTAATGGAAATGCCTTGGTTTTTCAGTTGTAAACGGATAATAATTTGTGGAATTCAGATGAAAGCATACATTTATGATTAGTAATTTATTATTCTTAAACGGCTTAATTAGCTCTGCTATCAAATTGGAAAATACATGTAAAGAACGTAGCTACCATGGACTTTAAATCTTAGCCATTACTAATTGTGAACAAAACTAAACCAAAGAGAAAAAAAGAAACCAGAATTGATATTCCCCGGTCATTGTTGCTTGCTCTACTTCACATATATACTAATGAACCAATTGTTCTGTTTTATTTATATCAGGGGGGCAAGGGGCGTAGCAATTCTAGTGTGCAAAACTGAATGATCGGTTTAAGGTATGTTTGGTTGACTGTTAAAATTGGCGGAATTTGTCATGAATGAGATAATGTACTTGGATGGGGTGGCGTGACAGTTTTAGAGGAATCTGCATTTGGATTGTTCACATAGCTGTTGAGTGTTCGGCCAATTTTGACTTTCGAGAGTAAAAATATTATTTTTATATCTTTTTAGATGTTTAAATACGACACTTATTTCATTATTATTGGATATCAAGTAGTTCCTACTATCTTCACTTATTTATCATATCCAATAATTATGAAGTAAGTATTTTATTTATATATCCATTTTTAGGTATTGGAATAATATTGCTCATGCAAGAGTGAATGCAACCTGCCAACATGGGTTTAGTTGTTAGGGGGACCTTTTGTTTTTTTCCATTTTGCTATTATATTTTGCAGAACTTTACTATTTTAATACCTAAAATTCTCAAACATCCAAACATCCAACGTACTCACAAAATATATGAGTTCCACTATTTACTTTTTCTTTCAACTTATTCTCTCTTTATCATTCCTTTCACACTCACAAGACTCATGTGAGTGTAAAAACAACCATGTGAGTGTTAAAATAATATTATCATATTTCGAATCAGCTGCTACTCTTTTTTATGAGTGTGTGAGGCTTCATGTTTTATCCATTGAAGAAAAAAAAAAGAAAAAGAAACTGAGTAAAGGGAAAATCTTTGTAACATTTTACACATAAGAGTTACAAAGTAATACCGAGCAAAAGAAAAAAAAAAACTTATTTGAAAACATCCTGTTGTACAAAATGACGCCAATTCATGTGCAGTTGACAACATAGATGACCCATTTTACACTTATTTTGAGCACAAACATAGCTAGCTAGTGCTTGTGCATATCAGCATATATATATATATATATATATATATATATATATATATATATTTCACTAATTAACATAGTGACTGAATTACTGGCCTATAATCTGATCAATGATTGGACGTGTTTTACACATGGCCTTCAACGGAACTGCTTTTGCTAAGGTGAAGCCATCGGTTTCTGACATGTCGATCTTCTCATCACCAACGCTCTTCCAGTCAAAGCACTGAACCAACAACGCCAGGGTCAAGCTGATTCCACGAAGAGCGAAGGCTTCTCCGGGGCACGCCCTTCTTCCCATCCCAAATGCGATCAACTTCTCCGTCTCCCCTATCTTGTCGAACCTTTCTGGCTTGAATGTTGTTGCCTCGGTCCAATTCTCAGGGTCCCTCTGAATGGCCCAGCCGTTAATCAACACTATGGTGTCTCTTGGGACGTTGAATCCTCCAATGACGCAGTCGTCTGCAGAAGAGTGAGGTAACAACAAAGGAGCTGGACCGTACAAGCGAAGTGTCTCATTGATGACATTTCTCAGGTAGGTGAGTTTTGGAATGTCTGATTCGTCCACCACTCGATCTTGGCCGACATGGGTGTCCAATTCTTCCCTCACCTTCTTCATCACATGTGGATGGCTCAGCAAATTTGACA
Source organism: Dalbergia cultrata (assembly GCA_031216105.1). Lineage (NCBI taxonomy): Eukaryota > Viridiplantae > Streptophyta > Magnoliopsida > Fabales > Fabaceae > Dalbergia > Dalbergia cultrata. The sequence goes on along the minus strand of CM062348.1, from coordinate 10,354,292 downwards.
TGGCCCACTCCAAAGTCACCGCAGATGAGTCGGTTCCAGCCAGAAGCATAGCCTGGGCAAGTATAAAAAATAGAGTTAATGTTCATTTTAGTTATTGACTTTTTACTTATGAGTCATTTTAGTTTTTGACTTTTAAAATGAGACAAATTAGTCCTCCACATTACAAAATATGAGTTAAATTAGTCTTTTATTCCACTTTTATTTCACATTTTATCAATTAAATGATGATCTATAATGTTAAGTGATATCTTATCATACCATATATCATTTGAAATATAATAGAGTTTAAAATAACTTATTTTGATATCTAAAATTGCATAAAATGAGTCATTTTATGATTTATAATGAATATTTAAATGACTCATTTTATATAATTTTAAATATTAAAATGAGTCATTTTAAATTTGATTATACTTCAGATGACATATATATGGTATATTAAGGTATTACTTAAGATTACCTATTATGATTTAACTGATAGAATATTAAGTAAGAATGGATTAAGAGACTAATATGACTCATATTTTATAATGTCGGGAACTAATTTGATTCATTTTAAAAGTCAAAGACTAAAATGATTTATGAGTGAAAAATGAGAGACTAAAATGAGTATTAACTTAAAAAAATAATACACAATTTAAAAACACAGCTAGTCACATGGTTATTTTTATATCCAAAATATATATTAGATTAATGTTATGTTATTTATATATGAAATGTTAAATGTATTCATTTCAATTGAGACTCAAGGGACCGTGTCATTATCTATCTATCTATTGAAAATATTTTTTAATCATTTTCAATGACAAATACTATATAAGAGACTAGTGGATACAATATATCAAGTGACATGAGTTCAAGTAATACAACTTTAAATATAATATAAATAATATTGAGTAAATAATTATTTTGGTTATAATATTTTTTATTTGATGTTAATTTAGTCACAATATTTTTAATTTTGATATCAATTTAGTCATTTTATTAGATTTTTACTTGGATAAAGTGACTACATTGATGTCGAAGTTAAAAATGTTACGAGCGAAGCGGAACTAAAACTTTTAGAATAAAATTGACGTAAAAAATTGCTAGGACAAAATTGACGTCTAAAACTTTGTTTGGATCAAATTGACTTGAAAATTTTATGAACAAAATGATGGTTCACTCTATAATATTCTTACCAAAGCAAGGCCTTTGATGACTTGATCGGTGTAGTACTCAGGCTCTGAATCTTGCAGGGTGAGGAGATGATCTATCATGGTATTCTGATGCTGATTCTTAGAGCGAATCTCTTGAATAAGCCGTTTCAAGAATGAATCAGTCAAGCCACTAATTGTCTTGAGCCTCTTCTCCAAGTTCTCATAGTCGAGCAGCCTCAAAAGTGGCATGAAGTCAGTCTTGTTGTTGGCTCCAGACAACTGCAGCAACTCCGAAACCAATGCCCTGAATTGGCTCGCTTCCTGAAGATCCACCATGTCACAGTCCTCACCATAGTACCTCTTCCCTGAGATCATCCTCATGATGTTGTTGAACGTCATCTCATAGAATCTTGAAGTGAGTTCCACCTCGGCGAAGCTCTTGGATGAGACCTCGGCGAGCTTGCTGATCTGCCTGGTGGCCTCATCCTTCCGAATGCCAGAGAAGCTGTTGATGCGGTGGTTGGAGAGGACGTCGAGGGCGGTGATGCGGCGGAGGTTGCGCCAGTGCTCACCATACTCACTGGACCCAATGGTGGTGTAGTTGTAGAAGATGTATTTCCCGGAGAGGAACTTGGGCCTGTTGGCTAGGACGACGTCGTTCTTGGTGAAGCATTCTTGGAACACGGTGGGTGAAGAAACCACGACCACAAGGCGTGACCCAAACCAGAGGGAGAAGACGTTGCCATATTTTTCGGAGAGGCCTTTGAAGGTTCGATGGAGTGGCCTTTTAAGGTGGTGGAGGTTACCTATTATGGGGAGTGATGGTGGTCCTGGTGGAAGGTTTTTGAACCTTCTTGCTCGGAGGACAAGGTTAAATATGAGGAAGATTGCAAGAAAGAGGAGGGAATATGACAAGAAGGAAAAGACCTCCATGGTTGGTGAAGATGTCGTGTGTTTAGTGTTTCTATTGGTTTTGGTCTTGCTTATGCTGCTACGTTGAAATGCTTAATTGAGTTTATTCTTATAATGATGAATCACCTTGCATGCATTTGAGGTGTATGCCCAAGTACGATGCGTATTTATAGGGAGTATTGTAGTTTAGGGCAAGAAATTCTTAGGTGCTTTTAGCCCAAGACAAAGCATTTGTTATGTTTCATTTAGTGATTGACAAATCAGCTATTGCATTAAAAATGTAGGAGAGATGGGAAACAATAATGACCCACAAAACTTATGTGTCAATTAATAAATGGATCAGAGCAAATGTTATCTCTTGCTCTCAGTGCACCTAGGTGTTTTTCAATCTAGGGTTGTGCTCGACACAAAACATCAATCTTGGGCCCCAAAATCAACGCACGAGTTCAACAATGTTTAATGGTAAAATTGCTACCACACATTTTTTTTTTTATCAAAAATATTGTTTTAACATTCAAAAAGTGGATATTCATCCACTTTATTATCATTGGATGTGATAGTGATTTCCACTAATTCTTAACAAATATCACATCTAATGATTATAAATTAAATGTCTCAATAAACATCTACTTTTTGAGTGCTAGAATAATATCACCCTTTTTTAATTGTGTCAATTTTTCACAACTTTCTTGCATAGCAAAGTAAAAGAGGCGTTCTAATATAGTGTTCTTTTTTTATTCTCTAAATGCTGCATAAGAAATGGTATAGGGAAGAAAATGCATGAGTGGTTTTTTTGTTGTCTAAACATGACTAATATTTAGAATATAATAAATTCCAATTCATGTTAATCCACTTTAAGAGTAGCAAGCCACACCTATTTTGCATCTCTTGTTTTCCAAAGTGGATCTTCTGTAGTTCTAAGAACTGTATAAGAATTTAACCATCTAAGTGCTAATTAATATTTAATGAATTGTTTTGCCTTGAATAATATTTTATGACACAAGAAATTACGGTTGAAGAAGAAAATTACACACAATAAAATCGGGTTAATACTAAAATAATATGTCACTTTCTCTTGTTGTTCCTTGTGTAGCATTTGGTTAGTGATAAATGGACAAAAATATAAAAACACCGGAGAAACAAACTTGTTTGGTGGTGAAGACAGGAACAAGGGATAAACAAATTTTCTGTTCCTAGGAAATAAATATACAAAATTTCTATATTTCTAAAAAATGGAGACAGTGGGACAGGATATGAAGATAGAAATTTAATATTCTTCTTCCAATAATACTCATATATATATATATATATATATATATATATATATATATATATATTATTTATGCCTTTATCTTCATTATTTTTATTATCCCTATATTTCTATCTCTGCCTCCCTACCAAACGCTAACTTTAAGATGAATTTTTATTGGGAAAAGGTATATGCGTATTAAAAGGGAGAGAAGAAGAAATTAACGGTGGTGATCAAAAAGTGAATAATTATATTCTTGAATACTTATATTGCGACTTAATTTTGTCAATGAATAATTATATTCTTGAATACTATTATTGATTTGTTTGAATCGATTAAGGATTCGATTCAACTATCGCGAGATTTGTAAAAATGATAATATGCTCTAAATTTGATGATATATTACCCTGCGTGAATTATGCCATGAAGATGTAAATAATTCTTCTTTGGCTTACCTATATATAACGTTAATTGCACTTTGATTTTTTGTTCTTTCCAAGTATTTAATGATGATGATTCTTCAACATCATATTTTTTACGTTGAATATATTGGTAATATACGTTTATTAGCCACATTTTTCAATAAGTGTCGTTAAGTTTACCTGTGCTTAACCGCACTTTTCAACACTTGGTTATACTCTTTATATATATACCTAGATGATCTGTGTTTCTTACACCACACCCCACCTACTATGCTATGGACAAAATCTTTATCTATTTATTTCACAAGGAATGTTACATGCACACTTTATCTATTTATTTCACAAGGAATGTTACATGCACACGTGCACTACTTACACCATACTCTTTCATATTACTGCATGATAAAATAGGAGTATGACATATGGAGGGATAAAATCAAAAGAAGAAAAAGATAAAAACTATCCTTTCTCTTATAGTTTTATTCTCTCTATTTGTTCTGTTTCTCTCTTATCTACTATCCCTCCAAAAACTTTCTTTCTCTCTCTTTGTTACATTACTCACTCTCGTTCTTCATCGTTCAAAGGAAGAAGAAGAAGAAGAATCAAGATCTACTGGCAGCACATAAAACTAATCCTCACACATAAAGACTTAGTTCATTTTATTTGATTTTTCATGTGTTTGTGGTTTATGTTCCAAGACATGGATGATTATTTTTTTTTAGTCTTTTTAGCAACAAAATAAATTGAGAATAACTATGCTAGAAGTTGAAATTTGCTATTATTGTTGAAAACTGGAGTTACAAAATCGTACATACGTGTTACAAAAAGTTGAAAATTAATATGTAAAAAGTTGTAAACTAGTATACAAAAAATTTTAAATTAGTGCACAAAAAGTTATAACCCGGTTAATTTATAAATTGGGGCGTCAATGCCGCTCTGAAATTGTCATAGAGATTAAACAACGGCATTCTACTTTGCTGCCTTATTTTGAAAAAAAAAATATCGGTTGTGTGGGAAGTGGAAAAAATTCAAATTCGCGTACTAAGGTTAATTATATTTCATTGATTATCCAGGTGAACACTCACCAAGGGAGACGCCCTTGTTGCCCAGTTCTACTTCTACCTACTTACTCTGCAATTGAGTCTATCCTGATTGATCGGATACTATACATGACGATGCTGTTCAAATCGTTGTTGTCACTTTCCGTGTTTTTCGGATTTCCAGTTTGTCCACGTTGTTGATGCTGCAAATCTCTTTAAATTCAAAAGGAAAGTAGTGTTATTGAGTGAAATTTTTCTACATGCAAAGTTTAAAATAAGTTTATCAAAAATATTATTTATACTTATTATTTATAAAATATCATGTCAACACATTCTTATCTAACATTAGATAGAGTGTAGACATCACTTAGATTGAGACTTATATCTTATCCAATAATAAATAAAAATACATCGACACAATATTTTATAAAGTGTGAGAATAAATAACTGTAATTTTATACATTCAACTAGTGAAATCACACAAAAGTGTCAAATTATAATGGAAATAATTGTGACAATAAATACTAATTATTTTATATGAGTTATCACCGTAGTGAAATTCCATTAATTAATAGTATAAAACTATTCTATATTTTCAATACATATAAATTAAATTCAATTTTATTATGTACAAATTAACATTGGTACATTTTTCCAGAAAAAGGCAGTTATTTTCTCAATTTTAACTCCAACTCACGTTGCTTGTTGTTAATGCTTTTTTTTTTTTTACTGTCTTCAAATTACTTTGTACTGTCTAAAAGATGTCGCCATTTGTACTAAGAATTTTGCTTAATGCCACAAAAAATATTCGTTATACCAGTACAAAATCATTTGTCATCAAACGGCATGTGAAACAGGAAAAAAAAATGGTTGATTGCGTTTTATTCTTTTTTTCAAGAATACTGTTGTCTTTCAGTAGTTAGTATGATTACATATTAATTAATTAATATAATTAATCATTTTAAAGTATTTATTATTAACAGTCCTTCATATTAATTTTTCAAGATCCGTAACTCTTTAACTCCTCACTAAAAAATCAATTAAAATTAATGAGATTTGACTCAATTAATAAGATTCAATTGTGTCATAAGTAAATTGCTTAGAAAAAATCTTAGTTGTTATAAGAGCAAGCAAAACATCTACTCTATCCTATTCATTAATTAACACATTAAGTTTATAGGTTATTATCATTTCTTTTTTTTTTAATATTTTTGATGTAATAACTGCTATTTCAATAATATATAATTGAAGTGCATCTTGCTTTATATTGTGAAGCAACTTTCCTATACATCGTAAATTTCAAACCAAAAATTAAGTCGATATAGCTTTTAGAAAAATAATGACAGCATATAGTGGTTAATTTTCGATATGCTGGTATGACATCAAATTCACTGTGACTGGTTAGATTGACCAAGGCCGTATTCGTCACTAAATTAATTCTGCACAAACGAAGAACTAATTAATCTCATTGCCCTGATCGATTTATATCGCACGGTGCTCACTGAAGCAAGCCCGTCAAAATTTTCGCTCCGCAAATCACAGACGAGGATACCTGTAACGAAAGGTCTTTACTCCTTATAGTGATTCTCATCCTTATCAAGAATCCTCACACTGCGTCAAGTTTGACTCTTGGACTATGGACAAGTAAAGCGAAAGGCTTCGTGTACAAACACTGAAAGCAATCGGTCTATAGAATACCGGGAAAAACAAAAAATTATATAGTCTCCGCTATTGACTGGCACTGGTTTTGATGACTTTTAAGTTTTAATTCCTTGCCGTGGCCGCCAGCTTATAAAGAGAAGGCAATTATATCACAAAAAATAAAGAGAGAGAGAGAGAGAGAGATAGAGAGAGAGAAGGACGCATAGCTTCTCGATGCTGACGTACAGTTTTTGTAAAACTTTAAGAATTGATGTATTTTGCTTCTAACACTAAAAAATTGATCTTATTTGCTAGCAATATATATTTCTTTAATAAGTGATTATGGTGACATAATTGAGATTCAATAATATTTTAAAAAATTATTAAATTGTATAAAAGTATTAATAAAACTCTTTATAATAGTGTAGTATATACAACACTTACAGAAATATTATAGAAGAATTTTAATAACATTTTTCACATTTTCAACAACAATTTTTAAATATTATCAAAAGTTTTAACAATATCTTTTGTTAGTAATTGCCACTAAAATTAAATATAGTATACTATGTGAAAGACAACTATTTTAATATGTTGTTAGTATATCATATACAATTTCTCAAATATTTTCTACCAATGATATATTGACACATCATTAAAAATATAAAAGCCACTTCAAAACACACACACAAATACCATTATTAACACGTATTAATTAAGACTTGCGGCATTAGGTGATTAAAGACGACTTGTGCCATTTTGGGGGTGGCATGTGTTCTTATATCATTGGAGAAAGGTACTTTGTTCATGTTATTACTGGGCACTTAACATTAATAATTAGTTGTTAACATCAATACGTACGATCTTTTGTGATCAAGTGGTTCACAAATCTAAGGTTTGATTTGGTTCTTATAAAAAAAAATTGTTTCTATTGAATGTTTTTTAAATGTTTGATTTTGTTCTGTATTAGCTTAGTTATTAAGTGGTGAAAGTAATAATAACCAAAATAGATACAAGGATCAAAATCTAATTTTTTTTTAATAAATATGCATATTATTAAATACTTATATGGACCAAAAATAAATAAAAAGGGCTAAAACCAAATTTTCTATAAAAAAATACAGTCCAAAACCGAAATTCGATTTATTTTTGAGGATAAAAATATATTTAAATCTAAAGGAAAATATAAGTTTAAGCATATTATAATATGAGGACTTTAGAATGTTAGATGTTAAAAGTCAGTCCTTAACTTAGCTAGCATTTTAAGCATCGAACGAGTTATACATATATATAATTTTTAATAATTTAATTACGAATAAAACATAGGATTTAATTTTGAAAATTTCAATAATCTAATCATATGAATATCATTAAAAAAGTATGAGTCTTGCAATAACTACTTTAAAAGTTGCATACAATATGATATTTAATTTTTTGATAAAGATATGATATTTAATTGGTTGATAGTGAAAAATATTTTACACTATAGTGTATCAAAATTAATCTCTATAGAAAAAATAATATGTTTGACTTAATTTTTTTTATGCCAACTTAAGAAAAGCGATTAAAAGTAATTGATAAGGATTTTATAGATAAGGATTTTCAACAAACAATTAGAATGCTACTACAGCACTATAACACAATATTTTTTGAATGACATCATATGATTATTATTAATCACTACATTTTGCCGAGTGGAGCATAGTATTTTAGTTTAGTTATGCGGTTTATAACGGCAATTTTTATTCGTCAGATAATTTTATATCTAACATGTATACTTATATCCGTTTGGCAATAGGTTTATTTATTTGAAGGTATTATCGGAGGAAGGGAACGGTACTATCCAGGTGCAATCTACAATTATTTTATGCATAATATAATTTTGACATTAAAAAAAAAAAAAGTATCCACTATGTATAAAGAAACAGAGTACATCACTAGAAAATATTTTTATCACAAGTTGTTTTGTGTTTTTCTTAATTGCGTCAACTCTTAATGCTTGCAATGTTTATTTTCACGTGAAAATAATATTATTTAGGGAGATAAGAAAATCCTCTAAATAATATTATTTAGCGCTAACATAAAAAGTAATCGCTACAATGAGAGATAAAGAAATATATTTAGAGATAACGTATGAAATAAAAATGGTCTTTATCTAAGTATTTATTTTTTAATACCTACTTTAAATACAACAATAATCTTGTCATAAAAAGAATATAATAAACCACTGCTAGTCTACTATGGAGGCTCTGAACTGGTTGATTCAGGCTCAGCTAACCAGGAGTTAGGGCAAGCAGTCCCCAACTACCACTCCTTATATTTTTTAATCGAAGGAGCTATGGGTGTATTAAGCATGAAAAACACGTCATGTGTCCAGTGAAAGAGAAAGGCGGCAGAAAACAGAGCGTATTAAGTGCACTTGCGATTATTTAAAATCAAATGCTTTCCATGAATTTATCTCATAACTTCACCGGGTAAATTGATAATGCTGTTTGCAGAGAGACAGAGACGGAATTAGAATTAATAACTAATAAATTCCGCACTTGGTCCACAAAGGTTTCTTTGAACACAAATGGTCCTATTAATATTGCGCGCGATTACGATTTATGAAGTGAACTGCCTTTCTTTACACAAGGCGACTTAATGGTAATTAGCGCGGTCAAAAGTCAAGCACATTGTGTTTTTTTTGTTTTTTATCTTGACATGCGACCAGATATTTTGGTGTGTTGCGCATTCCATATATATGATAACGTACACCCCTTCTCTCTGTCTCTTTCTGACTATATATATCCTCCACGTCTCCCGAAGGTTAACAATATTTATATTTTATTTCGAACAACAAATTTATTTGGTTAATTTTTCAAAATATTTAGTCACTTTTAAATAAAATTATTTTTTAAAATAATTACCAATTTTACATTTTAACGAAATATAATTATTTTTGTTTCAATATTAATAACCATAACTAATAACTATTAGTATATTAAAAAAGTTAGTTGGAGAATTTATATGAATATATTATTCTATATACTATAATTTTGTATAAAAATATTCTATTACTATATTATTTATCACTTTTTTAATATCTGTATTGTCCAAATTTAACAAATATTTCACAAGAAATTAAGTATCTCCTTTCTAAATCAATTTATATTTGTAGACAAATTTATCATTTCATTTTATTTACATTAATTGCTACTATAAATTTTCTCTTTCCTAATTAATATTCACTCTCTACTATTTTGTTCTATACGAATAATATTACTTATCTTTCATCGTTTTCACTTATTTTCTTGTACGGTCTTATCAACATTTATTTTTTTAACTTAGTTAAATAACATGTAAATCATAAAAATTTATGTAATACTATCATATGTTGAATCGGTATATTTAATTCTATCTTAATAAAATATTATTATAAAGTTTGCACGGTATTAAAATAATATTAAATTCAAATTGTATAAACAATACATGGAACATCATTTTTACTTATATCTGAATTATAAAAGAAACATCAAATTAAATTACTTGAATTTATAGTATTTTAATATTATTTGGACTTCTTTCTAAAATATATAAAAGAACTATTTGAACCATTCACGTATCACAATTTTCTTTGGACATTTTATGTAATATTTTCATCATGCATGAAGTATTACTTGAATATGTATGATTTAATTATTTACAAACTTTAAAAAAAAAATTTATTGGCCATTATAATATATTTTTCAAAAATATGATATTACTTTAAAAATATTCAAGTAAAGTTAAAAAAAGGGGGTAGTACATATAAATGATTCTCATACAAAGAGTGGATATTAGTTAGGAAAGTAAAAAAGTTAGAGTGACAATTAATTTAAGTAATATGAAATGATAAAATTGTCTAGATTTATCAATTAATTTAGGAAAGAGAAGAAAGTTTATTGTACAAAACAAAATATGCATAAAGCTAACTTCTATATGAAGGTGTGGATATATATACACCTATATAGAATAGGGATTCATTTATACTAGGTGCAAATCTTATAGACTCATACCATTTAAGAACTCATCATAGCAATTAAATTTAATTGATCTGACTATTAAATTATGTCATATTATATTGACAATTAAGTAAGCTAAATTTTAGAAAAATCGAACAATAATAGACATGTATTCTGTTGATTGATATTAATTTGTATTTTTAAAAATATATTATTTATCAAAACAAAGTGGCATGATGAAATATCAAATTATTTTTAAAATATAGGAAATTTTATATATTTGTTCTACGTAATAAGAATTTTAAATTTAACGATTGAATTGATGAAATTTTATACTCATAAAAAGCCATAAAGAATTTAAGTATATCAAGATTTATACATAATTTAAAGGAATCTCCACCCATGTATATCAAGATTTATCAATTAAAATTAGATTCAGGAAAAAAATTCCTCTAATTTAGAGTTAGGGTATTCCTTCGGACATATTTATAGATGACCCATTAGTAAAAGAATATAAGAATGAAATCCAAATCATTTGTCAAACACATGAGTGGAAGGTGAAGTTTTGACCAAGTAAGCTAATCTATTAGCATCACTTTCTGCCAAACTCTCTGTGGTATAATTTTGAATTCAAAAAACTTAAAAAAATAACAATGATAATCAGAGAACAGATTAAGCACTGGTGACAGATTAATTGCAAAGCCTTAACATTTTGAGAGGCTTTCGTCAGAGAGTTGTTCCTGCAGGCGGTGGGTGTTCAAGGCTCATCAGGATAGGAGGCATGTTCCAAGACAGGCAGCGCCGATATAACCATGCTGTCAGAGTGATCATATGTTTTTGGAGAAATGGATGGGGTTACGTTATTCATATCCATATAATATTGCATAGCTTCTTTATTTTGCCACATGTTTTCGTTTTCTTTGTACTATTATTTGCTCCCCCTTTTGTGGGTTGAGTGAACCATCTCCTGCTCTGAATTATTTTTTTTTAAAAAAAACAGAGAAATAAATAGAAGAAAAGAAGACGCGAGTGATAAAAACAATCGAAAGAAAATTAAATGTAATGCATAATTATGTAAGACAATTGTTTTTATTTAGTTTCAATCATATGATTTCATTTTTAATCATGCACATTTAATCAATATCAAGTTGTTTATATATAATATATTGTAACAAACTTTAAATGTTCATTAAACTTTTATTCTATAATTACTTTTTTAGGCAAAATACTAGACTTTTCATCATCAGTCATTTTTTATATCATAAATTAAAAAAAATACAAACTGAAATGTACGTAATCTCAATCAAAACATTATCATGAACCAAAAAAATAAATAAATCAAAAAATTATTAATTTAAGTATGGAATACCTTTTTAATCAAAACGCCAGTATTTACAGTTTTTTTTTTTGGTTACAAGTATTTACGGTTTAAAGACCACGCGCATAGACTTTTTAGCATAACGATAAAAAATAATAATAATGATAAAATTGATGTATAGATAATTCCACAATATTTAAGGGTGCCACAGCTTTTCAAACTTATCTGAAGCGTATATATCAGTAACATTGACATTGACATTGACATTTTGTATTAATGTTTAAAAACATTGTATATAGGAAGACCCCTTTAGGAGTAGACAAAGAGGTGAAAAGTAGGCATCGCCTTGGTTGGTTAAACACTTTGAATTAAATAGTCCGATACATGTCGGTTTTATTTATTAGGTATTAGCCTGAGTTATATAAATGAATTAAATAGTATTAAAATTAAAGAACTTATCCTATAATTAATTAACAGATTAATGAGAATTTAATAAATGTTTAATACAAGTGATTAAGGGAAAAGAAAGGTGTGAAGCATAGTTTAATATCATTCAACACACGAAGGGGAGAGAGAGAGAGAGGGGCGGGGGGGTGCGTGGGGGGGAGGCGGACAGAATACTATATATTCAATTTCCTGTTTTTCTCATGTTGGACTTTTTTTTTTATTTAATTACCAACATGCACATTCTTGAATGCAAAAAGACAAATTCTTAGGTTGCGATATTTATCTTCGGCTTTATTAAAATATTTCTCCTATTATTTAATGACACCGTTTTCATTTTCTAGTGTTTCAGTCATATTTATGCAGCGCACACATACAAACATCATTATTATATTAATATAAATATTTCTGAAGTGTTACTATCAGTATGTATATTGGATTTCAATTTTCATTCAATGAATTTGCATGTCAAACACAATACTCACATACACATGAAAACAAAATACAATTTATTAAGCTAATACTTATCTTTCCGTGTACACAGTAAGCTTAACTTTGATACAGTATTAACACATTTAAAATGTATTATTGCGTATAATAATTTAGCCTTTAATTTTGATATATTAATTTTTACATTATCATCCAACTAAATATGTTAATTTACATAATTTTTCATGTAGTAAATATAAAAAACAACCATTATTTTTTTTTGATAGTCAATGGGGCTTAACAGCCCAACAAAAACAACCATTATGACTCTTATAAAATTAAATTGATTAGATAATAATATAAAATTTATCATATGTCAGTATAGTAAAATTAAATCCATTGTGCTTTAATTACATTGTTTTTTATTCTCAGTGTTTAGTATAGTACGCAAATCTAATTACTAAATTTAGTGTGATTTTTATCAATAAATTAAAATGATAAATTTGGTACTAATGAATTTTCAATATGAAAAATTATATTAAATTTTTATTTGACATGTATTTATTCTATTTTAAAATACCACTAGTTCAAGATTCTTATACAAAATAAAAAAAAATATTGAGTATTCAATGCTGCTTAAATTTAGATATTTATATAAAGCTCACTAAAATAAAATGTTACAACAAACTAAAAGAACAAGTAATAAGTACATAATTATTATCTCAATAATAAAGAGACATGTACAATTATAGAAATCCATACTTACAGAAAACCACGTGTGAAAAATTATCTGTTTTTTTATTTTTTTTTGGAACAAGTAGAAATTGGTCGACTCTATGAAATAAAAGTATAATTACATCAAGTGTGGAAACAACATAATTATCTTCTTTTTTTCATACAAGTGAAAAAGAAGATTTTCAATACCCTAAACCAAAATTAATTTTAAATCCAACAATAATTTATAAATCCCCACATGAATAAATTAAAAGAAATACTACAATGACCGAAAAATTACCCGATATTCCTCTGCCTGAAAAATGCGGCATATTAGCTAGAATGTATATGTGCATGTAATCTGAAGCTCTCTTCCTCTATTTTTATTTTACAGTGTTTGGATATTTTTTCATTAACAAAACAGATCAGAATTAGTAAAAATTAAAAGAGGTTGTAAAGGGAACAAAACGAAACATTTATAGTTATAAACTTTTTTTAGGATTTCAGTTCTCCTTATTTCACCCCAATTTAGAGCGAGAAAATAATTGGCTTTTGATGTGAAAGAATGAAAATTATTTCTCTTGAGTTTCCTTCCCTCCCTACCTATTATTGAACTTTCAAGAGAAGAAGTTTCATTTCTCATCATTCCTACTTATTACTGAACTTCCAAATAAGAAAAAAAGTTCAATTTCTCATAATTATATCTTCTCGTTCTCCCAGTCCCTATTATTGAAACACATTGTTTAGAGTTCGTTTGAATGTATTTTTTATTTTTATAAAAAAATATTTTTTAATAAAAAAAGATCTTTTGTGTTTTTTTTGTATATTTGGCCAAATCTTTTAAGTAAAAGCAGAATCACTAAAAAAAAAAGATCTTTTTTGAGAAGCTAGACTTCCATCTTCTAATAAAAAATCTTTTTTATAACATAAAAAAGATGCTTGATAATAAATAAAGATCTTTTAGTATTACATCCAAATATAAATTGACATTACATCTAAACATAAATTAACTTTTATTTTTTTTAAAAGATCCTAATTAAAAAGATTAGTTAAATAAAGATATTTTCTTATAAACAAGTTCTTAGTCTTCGTCAGCTCTTGCCCACCGACTCGTGTCAAAGTTTACTATAAATTACTGCATTTCTGGCAGTGCTCATTGACAATGATTCAAAGGCCTATGAATACGATTGCAATGCATGGAAGTTTTTCAAGTCTGTATTCATGTCATGGATTGTTTTTTAATATGATTGAAATCATGGTATGTGTTTTAACCCAATTTAATTGTTCTTAAACCTTTCTTTCGTTCTATTCGTCCCCAGAGAAGCGCAGGTTCCATGGCGTCAGGGCGGAGCTATATATCATAAATATATTGCTTGGTGTGAATATCCGTGAGAATGGGAATCGCAGCATAGGAGACTTAGCAATACTATTATAAATATACCATGCATATTTTCTTAAAATAGATTTTTGGTAATACCTTTTTAAAATAATTTTAGTTGGTTTACAAAAATATTGGTTAGATATGTGGGTTTTCATATCATCGTGGGATATTCAATTCGGACAATTATTATTATTTTTTATTTCTCAGTGTATTCAATAGTAGTGATTAATTCCTTTGAGATGAAAGCTTTTCTAAGGGAGTAAATCTCTAGCCATAAAACTCTTTTTATATATACAACTAGAATCGAACATTTAATTATATACTTAAGAAACTTACCTAGCTATCAACTATGTTAGGCTTCGTGATTTTAATTCAGGCAATTATTCTAGTAGACTAGCTACCACAACTCATAAATTAAATAAAATGTTAGGAAGGAGATTGTATCCATGTTTGTATGATAATGTTTTCATAATTTATTAGAATCTTGAACGAAAAATACTGATAGATCACCTTTTGTAATTTTTCAAGTTGTTCTGTGTAACACACATAATTAATGATACGAAAAATGTATAGCTAATAGCGTATGTAATCTTACTGTCTACAACAAAATCAAAAAGTGGTAGGTGGACTGGCAATCACCAACAAACCATTCGTCGCCTTACACAGCATCACATGGCAGCTACCTTCATGACCAAGGCTTGTTTTGTTGACTTGTGAGTACTTTTTCCATAGTTCTAATATATTTAAATGTATATGTATCTTTTGATTATTTATGATTAAAAATTAATCAAATAATCTATTAATTCAAGTTATTGAGATATAAATTTATGATTAAATTACAGCAATTAAATAAAAAATGGTGCTGATATCTTAATATAGTACTGAATGAAATTTCATTTTTTTATTTTTTATTTTTTCTTTGTCTGGATTTATTTTATTGGCCATGCCAAAACCAAGACTTAGACAGTGGGCCATTCTTTACAAAGGTAGGCTCATCTCGGAGGTCTAATTATTGGACCAAGAGAGTTCAAATAGTCAGCCCAACTAATTTGACTCTTCACCATGTCCGATGGTCCTATTGATTGGACCCAAAAAAGGGTAAGGGATTGTCCCATTGCCGGAACAAGGGGCTTGGGGAGATTGTCTTTGAAAAAGAAAACAGCAAGCCCATATCACCATGATTCATGCAAAAATTACCGTTAGTGCCTGCAATCCGTTAGGTTTTCTGTATGTTCTTGTGGTTTTCCACTTCCGACAAATGAAAAAAATCACCTTGGTCAACCAAAGAAAAATATCTTCACATTCGCGCCGCCCCCCTGTTCCTTCTCCCTTGTGAACCCAAAAACGTCCCCCCCAAAAAAAAAAAATTGTTGTCTCAAATCCTGACTAGGTTTGTTTTTTATTTTGCTCCGATGAATTTCTCCTGAAAGCAGCAGTTTTTGAATTGTAAGAAGTATAACAAAGTTTATATCCAGATTTTCTTATAGTTGCTCGCACTTTTGGTGGCCTTTTCGAAGTAATGCGTCATGACAGATAGTGGTAGTTTGTTAAAACATATCTTTTTAGTTGTTTATTCTGCATATTCATCATGTCTGTTTAGTTGTTTTGTTTTGTTTTGTTTAGTTAGAAGTTCATGTAGAACAATAAGTTTGGGCTTTTATTTTTTTTTTCAAAAATCTAAGAGAAGAAGAAGACTTATATTGCAAGAAGACTTATGTTTGCACTCCACTCAAACTATTGCAAGAAGACTTATATTTACACTGCACTCAAATCTAAGTTTCCAATACATCCAAAATACTTCACAATATTTTCTTATCAATATATACACTCAACATACAAAATAGAAGTAATAAAAGAATAAGAATAAACTTCTCTAACACCAAAAGTGTTGATGGACTTGGAATATCTCTAAAACTCCAATGCATGTTCTACTTACAGAGCTCTTAGTGCATGACAAACAAAAAACATTTAATGCTCGATCAACTTGATCTTAATCACTTCCAACTAGATCCACCTTAGATCTAGTTATCATGATAATTCTAGTGAAGTCCATATTGACTTCCTTTCACCATTATCAATGTTGAGGAAGTCTTCAAATTGAATTTTACTTCTTATAATTTTATGTCAAATTGGATTCCACTTGCAGCGGTTTGAAAATTCAAACCACATATCACAAATATCTACCCTGGTTTTAATTTTCATTCAACTTTCAAAGTCATCTTCTCTAAGATGCTCATAAGGGCAAACTCATAAACAAATACTACCTCTTTCACGAACCAGGCATAAGGTTTCGTAAATCAAGAGTAACACCCTTGATCTTGAGAATGGTTGTACTAAACCTGACACTAGTTTGCTTCCCGCAAACACGATGTTTACAAAGGTTAAGGAAAATAAATTTTTTATCACTAAGTAAGTCATGCTTGCTCACCATAGGCATCCCTGCCTCACACATACAACACATGCGAGTAGTATTCAAAGCAGATGAACATGATCTTGATGTAACACTAATAATCGTACTACCTTGAAGTTGATAAAGATCATTTACCAATCTACCTTTAACCACCATAAGAGCACCTTGAGAGATTTTCAGAACTCCACATTCAAAAGAACACTTATACACTTGAGAATCAAGAGTGCTCAAAATAAATAAGATTTCTCTTTAAGTTGGGAATATGTCGAACATCAGACAGAGTTCTCGTAGTTTCATCATGTGACTTGATTTGGATGGTACCAATCCCGACAACTTTATAGGACGTATTATTTCCCATACGAATAATACCACCATTAACTGACCAGTTAGAAGTGAACCAATCCTGATTTGGACAAATGTTGTAAGCATTACCTGAATCAAGAACACAAGTATCACCAACTTGACTGGTTGATACTAAGAGAATATTTTCTACACCTTTAGCAACACTTGTTGTATCACTTGAATTTTTCTCTTTCTTTTTTTTAAATCTTTAGACAGTCCATTTTTCAATACCCTTCTTTTTTTATAGTATCTATATTTGCTTTTTCTTCTGCTACTACTTGAACCAACATCCTTCCAATTACTTGCAGCTACCAAGCTAGATGTGGCACCAATAACACTATTGCTATCATGCTCCATCTTTTCATGACACAAAAGTGAGGACTTGACCTCATCAATGTCACAACGCTCATACCCATAGATGAGTATTTCATGAAAATGCCTGTAGGAATTAGGTAAAGAGCAAAGCAACATCATTGCCTGTTGCTTACTAGAGAATGTCTTATCCATATTTCTTAATTCCTTCACAAGTGATGTGAACTCAATTATATGAGGTCTCATCAACGTCCCTTCTGTCATACAAAGTATATACAGACGTTGCAATACATCAAGATGATTGGCCACCATTTTAGTTATGTATAATGACTCTAATTTAGTCCACAGAGTAGCTACTGTTTTCTCTGAAAGGACCTCTTGCAATACATTATCTGTAATGCATAACTAAATAGTGGTAAGAGCTCTTTGATCAATATTTTCCCATTCCAAATCCTTCATTGTGTCGGGTTTCTGATCTTTGCCAAAAAGTGCTACTTTCAAATCTTGTTGTACATGAACAACCATCATCCGAATCTTCAGCATTCCAAAGTTAAAATGATCATCAAACTATTGAATATCAATTTCAAGGAAAACATCTTCAAAGAAATTTTCCCAAAACTCTACAAGAGCTCTAATACCAATTTGTTATAAAAATTAGCGGTCCAAATAGGCACAAATAAATATGCAGAAGTATAAAGTAAAGATGACATGAGAAATTTACATGGTTTGGCAAATAACCTACGTCCATGGGCAAAGACAACATCCAAATATTGAACTATGGAAATATAATGGAGAATACAAAATTGTTTACACTCCACTCAAACTCAAATCCTCAATACACCAAAAATACCTCATAGTATTTTCTCATCGGTGTGTACGGTCAACATTTAAAAGAGAAGTAACAAAAGAATAAGAATAAGTGATGCCTCGAGTCCATTGATTGCTCCCAAAAGAAAGTGACACTGGCAAGTATACTAGATTGTCAAGTAATAAAGTAAAAGGTAAGGTTATTGTACCCACATGGATAATTAAAGTACCGATTTTAGTTAACTAAATGACAAGTTGAACAATTGAAAATAGATTATATCAAAAGCAATTTAAAGGCTAGGGTGCTAAAATAATGTCAAAGCGATACAAGAATTGATTGAGCTAAATACTAGGGTGGTTTGCTTCAACTATGAGTGAATAATATGTAATATGAACATCAATATGCCATCTCCAAATTCAATTAAGTGATGGTAAGGTCATCATATCATTAAAAGTCTTTCTCAAGATCATCTAGTGCCACTCAAATAGAGTTAAGCACATAATCTCTTAGCATACTTAAGTCTACAAGTAGTTCTCAAACCCTTAAATATTACATGAATCATGTTTGCCTATCTCTAGGTGTTATTCAACTCATGGCATTGTATTCATAGGCATGACTCTTATTCCTTTTCTCAAATTTGTTAAAACCTCCATAATCCTAAATTGATGATCAAACAATTTCATATAAACAAACTCAAATACAATGCTCACTATTAAATGGGAACAATATATAAATTCATTCACATTAGCATAATGTCAAGCATATAGCCTCCATATATCACCCTTGCCAAAGGGTTTTGTTACAAGTCATGGAAAATGAAATAAAAATAACATAGATAAAAGAAATATGAGAGGAAGCCATAAATAAAGAAAAATACACAAGAAGTTGAAGACAAATCCTAGAAGAGTCTCCTCTTCAAGTTCTTGAACCTCCAATCCCCTTGTGCTCTCCAAGCTTTAGCCTCCTCTTTCCCAATTTGGTATTCTAATGCTAATGTTTTTTTCCAACGTGTTTTCCTAGGTTTTGTGCCAATCATGGGCTACCAGAGTCAATACAAAGGCCCAGTCCACATGTCAAATTCATACACCCAAGCTGTAGAGTTGCTCTGGCTACGTTGGTGTAATACCTGGTGTACACGTTCAGTAGATAAGTTCCGGGTGATCCTAAAGTCCTCTGGGACCCACCCGTGTTATCGAGCTCGGGTTTTTGCCAAGTTTAGAATCTTACACCTCAATGGAGGGCTATATGTTAGAGCCACTTTCTTGGGATCAAAAGTCTCAGTAATTGCTCTCTAGGTGGATATGAATTGAAGAGTGATTTTTAATGAATTTTAGGAAACCTCTAGATGTTTCATTTCTAGCCCCCAAGTTTAGAAAATTGTCAAAATTCTGGATTTTGAACTAAAACTCAAAAATGAGATTTTGATTGGTTGGGGTTTTGATTTTTTGATATTTTATTTGAATCCAAATGGGGGGTATTTCCTTATTTACATTTATGTTTTAAAATTAATAGGAAGTAAAATAAACATGTAAATAACCATGACCGCAACAGGTCTGCTGATATATCAGTTACTGATATAAGCTGATACCATGACAGCATTGTGTAGCTGTCCACGGCTGGTGTTGATGTTGCTGTCCACGAATGGAATTCCTTTGCTGTCCACGGCTAAGGATTCCATAGAGGTGGCAGTGTTGGATTTTTTGTCCACAGCTGGCTATTTTTGCTAATCACAGCTAGAGAGTTTGTTGTCCACGGCTGGCTAGTTTGCTGTCCACTGCTAGAGAGTTTGTTGTCCACGGCTAGGAATTTTAGAAAAGTAGTGCTACTGCATGCTGACAGCAAAATGACAGTAAAGTGCTTCATGACAACAATATTTTGTTGTCATAGAGTTCTTTTCACAACTGTGAAGGAGTTTCCACAGCTGGGAAAGAGTTCCCACAGCTAGAAATGAGTTTTCCACAACTGGGATGAGTTTTCCACAGCTGAGAATGTAATTCCACAGCTGGGAATGGGTTTCCACGGCTGGGAATGTAATTCCACAGCTATGATACAAGTTTGTCACAGCTGAGGCCATAAGTGCACAGTAACCCGTAAGTGCACAGTACCCCCATCCTAAAAAATGCGAATGAAGGGTTAAAACCTTTCCCCCTCATTTTCCTTCCATTCCTTCGAACCAGAGACCCTCCTCTCTCTATTTTCTCTCATTTTTCTTCAACCCCATTCCAACCTAGCTCCCATAAATCATCAAGGTGAGTATATGTTATAAGATCTTGTCTCCATTTTTGCCATTCTTGCACATTCTCGAAATGGACATTTTTATTTCTCTCTTTTTGTCAAGTGGGGGTGCTCCCCTAATATTGTTAGGGCTATATTAGAGTTATTTAAGTGTTGATAAATTTTAATGCTGAGTTTATTGGTTATTTTAGTCGACGTGGTGCCTCCTCCTACCTCCCAAAGCTCAGTTAGAGTTGACGTCATCCCTCCCTCCCTTCCAGGTGAGTGGGTTCAGATCCTATGGCCCTTATATTGATCATTACAGTTAGTTTCTTTAAATCATAACATGATTTTCTTGATTTTAGATAATAACTTAAGAGATTTGAGTTTATGATTGGTTATCAAAATTATTGGAAGAGCTTATTTTCAACATGAGCATGAAATATTTATTTTAATATAAACTTATGGGACCATTATTGATAAAATCCCATTATTGATAAAATGATTTTATCAAAGAGGTAGAATATGAGTGTGACTTGATTTAGAGACTTTATAAATTTTCCCCATTGATACTAAGATTTATTTAATTATATATTATGGAGTTTTATGCTTAGAGAAAAGCTTAGAGCAGAGATTTAGAGAAAATAACATATTTTATAAATTAGAGACCAGATGATAACTATAGAAAAATAGACAGTGAGTTAACGGCTGAGCCCGATCATTAACCTTGGTACCAAGTTGTCTAAAAAGACAATCTCACAGAGCAAAGAATAGAACCTAGTTAGATGTCCAATTTGGATCTCAGAGGGATCCCAGAGATTAGAGAAGTTGTTATGTCATAGTTGACATGCATAACCAGAGAAACTATATTTTGTTATGTGAGGCATAACCAGAGATTTTTGTTTCTTTAATAGATTTCTATTATTTATGCTGTACCAAATAATCTCTACTTTTATTTTCTTTATGATGTCATGTATATGAAAATGATTAGAGTTAACGTACTAACCAGTTTTGATGATTTTTATGTGTATATAGATATTTATCCTTGTTGTTGTCCCATGAGGGGGTTATGGGTGAGGACCTACTCACTGAGTTTTAGATGAAACTCACCCCCTCTCCCTTTTCCATTTCAGATACATTAGCTGCTGCGGGTCCTTCTTAGCCTCCTCCTTCCCAGCAATAGAGTTTTCAATTGGTGAGCTTCACTTGAAGTGAAGTATCATTTGCATTTTGTTTAGTTATAGAGTGCTCCAGTGTATATTGCGAGTAGTGTCCCGGACTATAGAGAGATTTGCATTGATTCATTATCATTATTTTGTATACACATCATTATGGTTTTTATAGACTTATTATATAGAGAGCAACTCATGTATTTTGTATCACAGAGACAGATTTAGAGCTTAAATATTTTATGTTGTTGGTAAAGAGCACAATTTCAAAGAGTTAAAGTTTTATCAGAGACGAAATGATAATTATTATTTGGAATTTATTATTAAATTATGAATATAGAGAGACTCAGAGGTCACGAGGCTTACGTGGGGATGAGATTCCTTACGTGCCGGTCACTTTCCCAAGTCGGGTCGTGACAGTTGGAGCACAGCTTAAGTGAAAATATGAGAACTCTGACAGCAACCCATGCTTTAATATGGCTTTAGTTTCAGGACCCATGCTCCAGCATAGATTTCTAATATCCTTTTAGCTCCAATTCTTACTCCTTTGCACTCCTAGCTCAAATGCTTCCCTAATTCTTATTCCAAAAAGCTAAAAAACTATGGAAAATACAACTAGAATACAAGGTTAAATATGAGTATAATCATGCAAGAATTTAAATCGAATTATGTAAAAAGAGCAACCATGAAAACTAAAACTAATTATTAACAAACTAAAATTTCTAAGAAAACTAAAGAAAAACATAACTCCTAAAGGAGTTATCATCCATGTGTCTCTATACAAATCTAGTATGCCCTTAGGGTCTCCCAAGAGCTACCAGTATTGATCAGGAAGGCCTCAGATGCTTGAAGGACCCTTAGCATACAGAGTAGGTGTTTTTGACATTGCTATAGCGGTGGTAGGGTAAGGATATCATTCTTGCCTGATAGGTAACCGTTATGGCGATCAGGTGCATGGGGGGAATTTAGTGTCCCTATCAACCACTATAGTGGTCATGTGTTACCAGAATGGGTGATTTGAAACCCCATGATCGCTATAGTGGTACCCTTTGACGTCATAACAGTGTAAAACTATGTAGTTTTGATTAACTGGCCCCTTACCTTTATAAATACCCTTTCCATTTAGGAAACACCCCATTTTCGAATCATTAGCCCCTAAATCTCTTTTCCTCCCTCCCCATTCTCAATCCCACTCAATCTTACCTCCTCCAATCTTCAAGGTAAAATATTCATGTCAGTTTATGCTCTCTCTATGTTCTTGAGTGGGTGTTGCTATTTCTCATTGTTATCAAGTGGGGATGCTCCCCCAATATTGTTAGAGTTGATTTAGAGTTGTTAGAGATTATTCATGTATCTATGTTGCTCTATGGCAGTTTTTGGTACCATTCCAAGCTTTGGAGGTCAAGTTGGTGGTATGAATATACCTTAAACAATGAGTGAGTTCAAGCTTATGACCTTTTTTTTAGCCATTATGAGTATGTTTATGTATTATGATTGTTAAACATGAAATTAGAGATGAAATATGTGTAGATATGGATTTGCAAATGATGCTAAGCTGGCAAAAATTGTGATTTTTTATTACAGCATGAAAGATGTGTTTTAGAGTTATGGACATCATTATGTGTTTTTAGATTTCAAATATTGATTTGAGGGTATGCATTGTAATTATATTGGAATTTATGTAACAAGCTAGAGATATATTTATGATTCGGTTTATAAGTGTTAAGCAGATTTTCATATTTAAGATTAAGATCATGTGATGAAACAGTTTATGCTTCTGGGATTAGCATATTTGATTAAGATGTTTTCAGAGTTATAAAATTTAAATACTTCAATTTTTATGAACTCAAATATTATGTTTTCATTAGAGAAAATGATAGTGATCTAGAAGAAAATTATATTTTAAGTATGAAATTATGCTAAATTATGCATTTAGTGATACATATTATACAAAAGACTTACGTTTTCATTATGTTTTCATTAGAGAAAATGATAGTGATCTAGAAGAAAATCATATTTTAAGTATGAAATTATGCTAAATTATGCATTTAGTGATACATATTATACAAAAGACTTACGTGGGGATGAGAATCCTCATGTGTCAATCACGTTTTCAAATTAAATCTTAACAAATAAACTTTTCTAACATAAAAAAAGCTAATGGATTTGGAATATCTCTGAAGCTCCAATGCATGCTCTATTTACAGAGCTTTTGGTGCATAACAAACCAAAAAACATTTAATGCTTGATCAACTTATCCTAATCACTTCAAACTAAATCCACATTAGATCTAGTTATTACGATAATTCTAGTGAAATCCATTGACATTCTTTGACCATGATCAATGTCAAGAAAGTACTCAGATTGGATTTTACTTCAAATTGAATTCCATTTGCAACGGTTTGAAAATTCAAACCACAATGGAGTTTTTGAGAAGATTGGAGCGTAAGAAGACTACCTCTTTTATATTCCTTTTGTTAAGGGTATATTCACAAGTTAAGTGTCTTAAGTTTCCAGTAGTTCTAGCTGATCCATAACTTGCCAGTAATAAGCTCATAGTTGTTGATGTTCTCCCTCTTATAAAATTAAGCATGGCAGGTTTCCTTGCCTTAGCAATAAAATTACCGTTGTCGATGACAAAGAAAATCTTCACCTTCGTGACGCTTTAAACATATCAATTGAGCACAAAGTCACAAACAAATACGGGAAGTAATCCACAATTACAGATATCTTCAAATGGCACCAAGTCATGCTGTATACCCATGTTCTTATTTTCTTAATCTTAGGACCGAATATGGCTTTTATGGCACTAATTTCAAATAGCTTGTGTTGGTGAAATGGTCGGATAAGTGGTTGCTACTGCCTGCTGGAGTCACGTTCAAAACTCTTTTACCACCATGAATGAAGAAGTTTCCTCTGTTATTAAATCTAATGGTGGCAGGAGAGGATAACATGGAAGATAATAAAGAGCTCGAATAGTTTATAATTATTCCGCTTATGCATGTGATGTGATTACTTTTGGCTATCAAGTGGTTCAGAGAACTTTTCTTTTCCTTTTCTTTCTTTAATAGCCATTATAAAATGTTTAAACTTTTTTCTTTTTCTTTTTGCTCTCCATTTCTTTCCTCATTTATTGATTTATCACGTTTAGAATCTATTCTTTTCCTCTACATACACTTTTCTGTGTTTCTTCCTCTCTCATTCGCTACTCACTTTCATTTAATTGAAGACTATATATTGAATACACGACAGTCTTTCACTAGTTTGTTCTCTATTAAAAAAAAAAATCAGGTCAGTAATTTAAAATTCATGCTGCTTTCGAATTCTGATAACAGTGATTTATTTGCTGTTTTTAAATATGGATAATATGGAAAAGAAGAAAAGAGGGGGAAGGTGAAGTGAAAAACAAAAAACATACCATCCTTATCACTTTATTCCTATTCTTTTTTATTTTTATTTCATTTTTTTTACTTTCCAAGTTATTATGCACGTGCAATAGGTGGTTTACTGGAACACTTATTTTACTTTTTTATTAAAAAATATTATTTTAATACCCTAAAAATGGGTATCTATTGGAACACTTAGTTTATCACTGTAATAGGTGGTCGGAATAATGAAATAACACAACTCTTCTTTAACATGTGTTGATCAAATGTGAGTGTTATGTTGCCTTGTAACTCCACCATTATTACTTGATGATGAAGGTTCTCAGATATTATAAACTTGATGCTTTTGCTTTATGACATGCTTCTTTAATTACATTTTAATAAGACACCTGCTGCCACCTTTTTGCCCTCCTGAGAATCTCCCTTACCTTCCTTCCCGTAAAGACTAAAGTGCATCTTAAAGCACCAACATGTGAAGCAACATACATTCCAATCGTATTCGTTTTTCTTAAATATTGAATTGGTTTTGAGACAAAAATCAATTCTCTAACATTTCCAAATTTTGCGAGCTTTAGCCACCAACTGCAGAAACGCCTGAGTAGCTGAATGTTTGCAATAATTTCCTAGTCAAGCACGCAAAGTGTTTCAAGGTAACACATAATGAATTTGTTTCTACATTATAACAAGCTTAATTAATTTATTTTAGTATGCTCTAAATTCAATTGACAATATATATGCCTCGACTCATTCGTTATCGCTAAAATATTTTTCTGCAATTTCCCGTTCGTCTTTGGCGAATATATTCTGTGTTTCAGTAATGCACTCAATTTCATAGTCAAGATTCCAGTGTAAGATCACCCCATCACTAGGCTTATGTTAGCCACAGCCACGACTATTCTGGAAGGATTCTGTTGCAAGATTCCATAGAAATGGTTGCTTAACTTCGAGGTAAATACATCAAGATAGTGATGTCCAAACTCCAACGTTTGAATAATGAAAAGAATATTTGGGACGCGGAGCCTTATGTCTTGTGTCTGTTTCTCACTTCTTTGGAAGTGACTAAATAATGTGTAAAGAAGATAAAGGAAGTACGGAGGGCAATTAAAGTCAAAGGATTCTCCGAGTTATTTTTAGCTGTGAGTCTCTGAATGATCTTTGCCTAGTCACAAATCATATCATATATTTAGTTTGAACTCTTGGCAGAAAACCATGCCCAAATTTGGCCTCCTTGTTCATTCTTAGCTACACATAATCATAACAACTTTGCTCTAAACTAAAACATAAGGCTACAACCATATTACACCCATATACGTTTTACTGTGGTCATCAATTAAGCTTTGTTTGTCTTCACTTCTTCAGTTACAGGCAAACAAAACAGTGGTTTTGACAATTTGAAAGGACATGGCTCAAAGGAGATTTTCAAAGCAAGAAAGAGTTGCTTTCTCCGAAAAAGAAGATGGAGGGGACTCATCATCTTTTGATTCTCTTCCCAATGATGTTGTAGGAGACATTCTTCTCAGGCTCCCGGCTCAATTTGTGCACAGTTCTGCCAGGCACGTTAACAGAACATGGGCTGAAATATCACAACGCCCTAGTTTCATCAAGTCACACCTACTCCACTCTGAGTGTGGCTTTCTCATCCAAGATGCTCACAGCCCACACAAGGTGCATTCCTTTCATGCAAGTGACTGGGAACTTAAAGAGACTAATTTACATTCCAAATTTCATGGAAAGATAAGAGGCAGTTCTGATGGTGTGTTGTTGATCAACAAATCAGGTTCTGTTATGGACTTACATGTGGCAAATAATGTCACAATGCAACTTTTGAAACTCCCCACTCTCCCCTCAAACTGCAGGCTGTGTAGCCACTGCAACAACATTGCAAGGATTTCCTCCACTGGTGAGATTAAAGTGGTTAGCCTTGGAAAAGACTCAAACAATGGAGTGTATAATTGGTATGTGCTAACAGTTGGCAAGGAAATGTCATGGAGGAAAATTAGTAGCAGTGTACCTGAAGAATGTGACCCTGCATCATATTTATCATATGTACAATCTTTATCTGTTGATGGGGTTGTTTATTGGACTAACTCATCATGGATTACTGATCAATCTGTTCTTGCGATTGATCTTGGTGATGAGACTGCTCACCATTTGAAGGTTCCAAGAGAATGTCATGGTCAGTATTGGACACTTGTGCAGATGGGAAGGGAAATTTGCTGTATGAATTGTGGCAAGGATGTGGAAATGAAGGTATGGAAGTTGAAGGATTTGCGTAGTAATGAATGGGTCATGGTTAAGACTATAAGGCTTTCTGATGAAGCTCCACTAGGGAAAAATTTCTCTGTTCCTATAATTTGGATGGATTTAGAAGTTTTGGTGCTCAGTGTCTATGTTAAAGTTAGCAATGTGGTTGTGGCTTACCATGTGAATAAAGACGAGTACAAAGTAATTAAGATAGACGACGTTGCCCGCCATGCAATTTTCCAACACACAGACAGCCTAATCCGATTTTAGTTACTTGCAATGCATTGCTCTACAGAAATTTGTGTTAGTGTTACTCAAACAAATGTTATTTCGTGCATTTTTGTTTAGAAATTAATTTGATATACTGTAAGTGTAATGTTTATATATATGTTGGCACCAAATTTTACTAGGTGTCCAAAAGTTGAACTGTCATTCGACTTTGGGGAGACAAAGACAGTATTGAAAGGAGTTTGGTTGTCAAAGCATGAGGGCCCTTGATAATGACAAATTATGTCAAACAGTCGACATGTCGAAGTTAGTTGACATTGATGAAGTATGATTTTCAATGCACATCGATGTTGACGAAATGACAAATTTGATAGTCGACATGCCGAAGTGGATGTTTGTCATTCAGGATGAAGCTAAATATCTGAGCATGCAAGCCAATAATGACAAAGTTGAGACTGTTGTTTGACAAGTCAAAGTGGGAGTTTGTCAGTTAAAGTGGAAGTTCGACAGGTCGAAGTCATAATTTGTCATTCAACACTTAGAAAATTTTGAAGATCTTAAGAAGATCGTCACAGTGATTAGTAAAAGACAGATATTAGTCATGTGACAGTTAACAGTGGTTTCCAGCAGTTACTGATAGAGGCCTTATAAAGATGCGACAAATTGGTAACTGTTCGATGACAAAAGCGCATGACAAAGTAGTTCTTATGCTCGAGGTTCGACAAGTCAAAGTGGGAGTTTGTCACTTGAAGACTTAGAAAATTTTGAAGCTCTAGAGGAAACCATCATAATGACTCTAAGATAGGTGTTCGTCAAATGGCGGTTATTGACGGTTACCAGTGGTTATTAACAGAAGTGTGACAAGAACGTGGCAAAGTAGTGGTAGAGGACAAATGACAAAGAACATAACTGTCAAAGCCACGTGGACAACATCCAAGGACAGCCAGAAGACAAGTGTCAAAATCCTAGGGTCCTAGGCTGTCTATAAATACTAGTTTTGTGCATATTGTAAGGGATTGGAATTTTCACTCACATACTCACTCTAAAAACGTCTCCAATGACTACACATAGTCCAGAGTTCACTGAGGACTGTTCTCAACCCTCTCTTTTGTTTTCCTAGGATTAGATTTCCTTTCAGTTTCTTTATATTTTATGTACTTTATTTCCAGTTTGTCAATCAATTGGCATTCTACATTTCTTCTTCTCCCTTAATCTGTCAAAAATCTCATTTACACTGTCACAACACAAATCACGTTACAATCATTTTATATAACATAGTTTGACACTCGATTCTTCTTTTGGTGATGAACCTAAGAGGAGTAGTTTTTCGCTCCCTGAATCAAGATCTTGAAAAACAAATGTTGTCATCCAAACTTTTGAGTTTGTCGATATACGCCTAGTTTAACTCAATTTGGCCTCCTGCATAAGGAAATTGTCAATCATTTATTGTTGACAATATAAGTGCCAAAATCTGCAATGAACAATACACACACACACACACACTAGTTGTTTGACCTGTGCAATGCACGAGCTGATAATAAATATAGTTGATTGATCATTATAAAAGATGAATAATTTATTTAAATACATCTTATAGAAAATTGAGTATATAAATTTATTTTGAAAATAAGTTAATAGTTAAATAATTAAATAAATTGATAAAATATAAATATGTCATTTTATTTTATATCTTATTTTGAATGGCTTTTTTACTGAAAAAAAATAAAAAAAATAATTATTCACCGAAACCCATCCGTTCATGGATTATTTACGCAAATACGCCAATTTCTGTGTAGATAGCAAAACGGCTAACACAAGTCCGAAATAGTGCCCATGAAACATTCAAAAGCTAGACGAAATAAGGGCATAAATCGGCTCACTTTTGGCCGAAATGTCATGCCAATTTGGCTCATTGTTGGCTGAAATATTGGACTCATCACACGGGCCACACCTGAACGATTTATGGCAGCCACCTGCCTGTATATAGCCAAGCTCCAGTGTTAGCCCTTTGAGAAGCATATGTGGTTATGGCCACATATATATAACTACCGTTCTTTATAAATTAATATCATTCCATTTTCATAATTTCATCCGTTTTTACAAAGACAACATTAACGTTACAATAATTCAGATTTGATATTTTTATTTTTTATATCAATTTAATTATAATATTTTGAATTTTGACACCAGTTTAGCTTTAGAATTTTTTATTTTGACATCAACTTAGTCATTATATTAAAACAAAGATAAAATATAATGACTAAATTGATGTCAAAATTAAAAATATTTAAACTAAACTATTGTTAAAAAAATTATTTGAACTAAATTGATATATAATTAAAAATAACAAAACTAAAAATACCATTTGCTCAATCTTAAAAAAAATGTGCTAATTAACACCATTAAATATGAGTCACTATTTGAACATCTCCTTATATTATTGTAAAATAGAGTTAGTAGTAGCTTTTTTCCCGTAACACTTGGCGAAAAAAAATTTCACACTAAAACAATTTCACCATGTGTAATAACATTAATCCACTTTGACCATTTTATTTAGTTAATAGTCTTTCTAGCTTTCCTTTTTTCTCTTTCAAAAATAAAATAAACGTAATCTTTGATCTTTAATATGTAAAAGTAGTGAAGTAAAGCATCAAGATTAAGCCACTTGGCACTATTTGGGAAGAGTTTTTTACCTCCAAAATTGATTAAGTATGATTTTGGGAAGAGTTTTTTACCTCCAAAATTGAGTAAGTATGATGCCACGTGGAGGGCTTAATCTTGATGCTTTACTTCACTACTTTTACATATTAAAGATCAAAGATTAAGTTTATTTTATTTTTGAAAGAGAAAAAAGGAAAGCTAGAAAGACTATTAACTAAATAAAATGGCTACAGTGGATTAATGTTATTACACATGGTGAAATTGTTTTAGTGGGAAATTTTTTTCGCCAAGTGTTACAGGAAAAAAGCTACTACTAACTCTATTTTACAATAATATAAGGAGATATAGTGACTCATATTTAATGGTGTTAATTGGCGCATTTTTTTTTTAAGATTGAGCAAATGGTATTTTTAGTTTTGTTATTTTTAATTATATATCAATTTAGTTCAAATAATTTTTTTAACAATAGTTTGGTTTAAATATTTTTAATTTTGACATCAATTTAGTCATTATATTTTATCTTTGTTTTAATATAATGACTAAGTTGATGTCAAAATAAAAAATTCTAAAGCTAAATTGGTGTCAAAATTCAAAATATTATAATTAAATTGATATAAAAAATAAAAATATCAAATCTAAATTATTGTAACGTTAATGTTGTCTTTGTAAAAACGGATGAAATTATGAAAATGGAATGATATTAATTTATAAAGAACGGTAGTTATATATATGTGGCCATAACCACATATGCTTCTCAAAGGGCTAACACTGGAGCTTGGCTATATACAGGCAGGTGGCTGCCATAAATCGTTCAGGTGTGGCCCGTGTGATGAGTCCAATATTTCGGCCAACAATGAGCCAAATTGGCATGACATTTCGGCCAAAAGTGAGCCGATTTATGCCCTTATTTCGTCTAGCTTTTGAACGTTTCATGGGCACTATTTCGGACTTGTGTTAGCCGTTTTGCTATCTACACAGTAATTGGCGTATTTGCGTAAATAATCCACGAACGGATGGGTTTCGGTGAATAATTATTTTTTTTATTTTTTTCAGTAAAAAAGCCTATTTTGAATATTATGCTTAGAAAGTTAAAAAAAATCTCGATAAATGACCTTTAACAATAAAGAGCCTAATTTATTACAATTAGGATTTTCAATTATACATTAATTCTTTTAATTTAATCAACATGCTTTTTGTTCAAATTTTTTATCATTTGTTTTGCTTATTAATTAATTGTATGACATATTAGCATAAAGTTTGAAAATAAGCTTAGATCATATAATTGTATAGTTTTATAATAACGATTACCTTAATTTAATATTATTTATAATTACTTTTTTAAGATTTTATAAATTTTATAGTAAAAACTGAAAATCAAACTAAATCGAATTAAACCGGACCGGATCAACTGAACCAAACCAAACCGGACTGGATCGTCCAAACCGGACCAGACCAACTTGGACCGGACCAAACCAAACTGAATTAGACCGAACAAAATCGGCCCAGACCAAACCGGATCAGTAGGGATGTCAAAATAGGCTGGCCAGCCCTATTTAGGTCTGCCCCACCAAAAGCTCGCCAGAAATGGGGTGGGGCAGGCCAGCCTGCCAAAAAAAAAAAGGGCTAAACCAGTCAGCTCAACCCATTTTAGGGCAGGCTGACGAGTGGCAGGTCAGAAAATTTTTACACCGATGTAACTTTGAATAAGAGTTACATTGTTGAATATTTTTTTAGATTAATTTTCAAGAAAATCCACCATTAGATTAAAAGTTTATGTCATATAGATTATGTTTATAAAATTGCAGATTAATCTAAACTCATTTCCCACAGTTTTTATATACATCAAAATCAACATATGAAATGAGTAAAAATAAGAGTTTCATGATTATATTCTTATTAATATTTAATTTTTATAAAATTTGACATAAATGATGATTTTTATGATAGATAATTGTAATTCAATAATTCGATTAATAAAAAAATTATCTTATAGTGGTTAGAAAGGGTGTAATTTTATTTAAGTTATACAGGTGTAATCTTATATATATATGGGTTAGGATTAAATTATATTGATGTAACTTTAAGCAACTATTACACCTTTAAATAACTTTTAGTTAGATTAATTTTTAACAAAACCTATCATTGGATTAGAAGTCCACATTATATAAATTATGCCTATAAAATTTTAAGTTAATCTAAAATTGTTTGATATATATATATATATATATAGAGAGAGAGAGAGAGAGAGAGAGAGAGAGAGAGAGAGGGGATTAGACGAATGAGGAAAACACAAATCTTTGTTGTAAAAATACGTGGGGATGGTTTTGTCTGGGTTGGCAATGGTATTGGGTCCCTCGACCGTAAATTCACCAAAGCGAGATAGTGTAAACGACTCACGTCGGATTTGTTGGATTTATCGAGTCATCAGATCGACCCGTTTGCAAAATGAATTTCCGGGCGGTGAAAGGATCCAAATCCCTCGAGACAAATGACACGTGATTGGCATGAGCCTCTTGAACGCAAGATCCGCGTGAATTGACCGTACAGTGATAGTATAATGTTGATGCTCACACAAACCAAACTCAGCGCTAGACACTTAACTCAGTTATTGCTTTGTCTGTGCTTGTTCACCTTTTTTTGTCATTAATTAACTTAATTAGGTATCCCCCGTTGCAGCGGTAGCCTCATGGTTTTTTCTAACAGTGAGATAAATAAATTTTAACCACTAGATATTGTAAAAATGATCGAGATTAAACTATGAAATCATGTGATTTTTAAGTAATCATATAACCATTAACTATTATGGATAAACTGTTAATTTTGATCATTCATGTATAGTTATATGATCCATATTTATTCTTTTCACTCTCATTATAAATCACTTCTCTCACCTAAGTCCTCCTCACATTATTTTAGAAAAATAAATATTTTATATTTTTAAATATCTTATAAAACTGTTGATATTAATTGTTTCAAAGCAGTGGAAATATCCACTCTTTTTCTTTCCTATTATCACTCTCATTCAACAAATTTATTTGATAACTTCTTTAAAATATCATTCCTACTACAACATAATTGATTTTTATCAACATTTTAAAAATATCACTAAACCATACAATTATGTTAGTAAAACTTTTTAGCAATATAAACAATATATGCTACACTTGTAAATATCGTTAAACAGTTTTAACAACACCTTTATGTTTTTAATTAGTAAAATTTTTTAAATATTAGTAAAATAACTTAACAACACTGCTTTTTAATAAATGTTGCTAAAAGTTAAATATGCTGTAAATGCCCTATCTTTCTTTTTGCGTACTTAAAATATCATTCCTTATCTTCCTTCTTTCGTAGTTAAATTAAAAAAAAATCAACTTTACATCAAGATAATTTGAAGTAATAAAAAATTAGATAAAATGATTTAAATGAAATATATGTTGATTATCATGATAATAATAATGATTTAGATGCTGAATGAAACTTTTACTTGACATACTTGGAGTTAAAAAAAAATTAATACTTTCACGTGCTTTTTAAGATATAATATGTTTAGTGAGATATATTATTATGAAAAAAATACATGAGAATATATATTGTAAATTGTAATATTTTAAAAAATTATTTTATTACATCACTTAATATTTACTTGTAAATAATAAATAAAATTATCCACCAAAAAATAAAAATTAAATTTGAAACCATTATTTACAATTTCAACACACATTTTCCCCTTTTTCCCCCCTCAAGTAAAAATGATATTATAGGAGGTGAACTAAATTAGTGTAGTTCTGTTGGCTTTAATTAACCAGCGTCATCCTTAGAATTCGATGTGCTTAACATCCCAGCCCATGAAGCCTGTAAAGGGTGCAGCCTTTAAAGCTAGATGCGGTTCTGACCCCCTAAAGAAATAAAGTTGCGCCCTTGCCAACAGCTATAATTTTTGGCTTAGTGGTAAGCGCTTGATCCTAATAGTGGTATCAGAGAGGTAATGGGTTCGAATCCCCCGGCTAACACTGGGGGGAGATTGTTGGCTTTAATTAGCCAGCGTCACCCTTAGGATTCGATGGGCTTAACATCCCAGCCCATGACCCTTATAAAGGGTGCAACCCCTCAAGCTAAATACGGTTCTGGCCTTTTAAGGAAATAAGGTTGCACCCTTACTAACAGATATAGCTTTTGGCCTAGTGGTAAGCGTTTGATCCCACAACTTCAAATTATTTTCAGTTTATCAAATTTTGACTAATTTCGGAGCTGGCTACGATAATGAGATGAATTCCTCTTAAAATTAGTGATATTGGAATTGAAAAGGTAATTTTTTTATATAAATATTTTCTAAATTGTTTGATTTTATTCCCTATTAGGGTGTAAAATCATGTATATGTCTATATCTATTAGTTTAAACTGGCTTTTATGAGAGATAATTTGATGACAGTTTCTATAATTAGTTTGTTTTTGGAAATAGAGTTTTGGAA
This sequence comes from Dalbergia cultrata, assembly GCA_031216105.1. NCBI lineage: Eukaryota > Viridiplantae > Streptophyta > Magnoliopsida > Fabales > Fabaceae > Dalbergia > Dalbergia cultrata. Next base: position 10,319,374 of record CM062348.1, on the reverse strand, counting down.
ATACTTATATATACCAAAATCCTTTTTTGTTTCAAATATCAAAACCATGAGTTGCTTAGAATTTAGATTATCTACAAATATTTACATCCTATTTTAACCTTCTAACTCATACATCTCTTGAAGTTATGTAGTTGATGTCTTCACTCCAGCCACCAACTACCTACCAGTTTTATGTAAATGATTAGAAGTTTAATGAGCTGGAGCTAACACCAAGTGTGTGTGTGTGTGTGTTTTTTACACTCCCTTCATTTTATATTGAGTGTTGTTCTTTTTTCTAAAAAAATTAATTGCCATTTTCAATAAAATCTTAGTTATTTCATATCTCTTTTATTCTTTCTGGAGAGAGAATGAATGAATTTGACATTACAAAGAGAGAAAAGGTAAAAATTATTTTTGTCAATTACTTTTTTAGAAGATAATAAACTTAATTATTATTTTTATTCTTCTGCAAATTAAAAGTGACACTTAACACGAAATAAAAGAAATAATTAACAAGACATCCCCATATGGGATGAAAATAAATACAAAGAGCAAGCCATATAAACCGCGAACAAACAAACATAAAAGACATAATCGTAGGAAATAATTGAATTGGATGAGTTAGAACTATCATCATCACATTCAATAATCATAAAGTGAATGTCCCATTTGGGTTACCCATTTTTTAGTGTTAAAATAACACCGCTCTTGTTAATATTTGCCAAGCAATGCATGCATGTGTTTGGATGTACATTTGGTACATTCAAAATCAATTTTAGTGTTAGAAATAAAATAATATCTTAGTATATTTTGGATTGATTTATATTGACTTAAGTATATTTAAGATTGATTTAGACCAATTTAGTTTGATATTAGATTGCTTTTATTATTATATTTTGATATTATTTTTGACTTATAAATAGGCCTCTCTCATCATATATCATACACAACAATCACAAAAATATACATTTTATTCAGTTTTTATCTTTCTGTTCATATTTTCCATGATGTCTTCTAACATCTAGAACCCTAAAATTAAGTTAGTCATGTTTTAGTTATTTGGTTTGCAGTGATAAAAATTAAGGGGGCATTAGTTTGGGATTTTTTTAGGGGGTGAAAATCACTTTTTTTTACCATATCCCAAAAAATGACTTTTTATATATTTAGATAATTTTTAAAAAATAATCAGAATATAAAAAATTATTTTTTAATTATATTTTTGTATAAGCCAAAAAACATAGGTTATAAACAAAATCAATTTTCAAGTTCTTTAGTTATATGAAAAATTTAAGTTCCATAATTATTTGTTTTACAATCTGAAATAAGCACCCCTAATCCTTGTTTGTAGAATTGATTTTGAGAGAAGTAAAAAATTATTATTTTGTCAGAATTACTTTACAATCATAAATCAATTTAATTTAAGATTAATTCTAGCTTAATCAATTCTAACATAATGTGATGCTTTAGGTTTACGTGTTTCTAAACAAATCTAGTATGACCTTAGGTTCTTTCGAGTCGATCCATGTTATCGAAAAGGTCCTGGATGCAGAAGTCTTTAAGAGGTACATATCAGTCTTTCTGCTATCGCTATAGCAGTTAGGAATAGCTAGTCGCGATAGCAGGTTGGACTGTTATAACTGTCAGGTTGTCAGGTGGTGGGTGGTGTTTTGGGCGCAGTCGCTGGAGACCGTAATAGCGGTCCTAGATTGTTATAGCGGTTATATGTTTATTAGAACAATGCAAAATGATATAGTTTTGTTTAATGAGACTCCCACCCATATTTAAACCCCTTACCATGCATTTTTCACCTAAAAACCCAAACCCAAACACCACCCTCTCTTCCTTCTTCCACCTTTTCACTTTCATCCTCCATCAATGCTACCCTATTCAAGCTTCAAGGTAAGAATTGTTCATGGTTTTTGTTAGGGTTCCTCCCTTTTCTTCTCTTTCTTGTGTTTGGTTGTTGTTTCTCTCAACTGTTGTCAAGTTTGGGTACTTTCCTAATGTCTTTAGAGCTGCCCTAGTGTGTTTGTGGTGTGCTCATGAGTTATTTGTAATTCTATGATAGTTGTTAGTGTCATTTCAAGTTTCTAAGGTCAAGTTGATAGCACCCATGCACTCTCAGCTCCAAACATTAAGTGGGTTCAAACTCATCATAACCTTAGTTCCAGTCATTATGAATATGTTCAAGTATTATGATGGCTAAGCATGAATTTAGAAATCAAAATATGTATGGAACATGGTTTTACACACTATATCAAGCTAGCAAAAATTATGATTTTGATTGTAGCATGAAAAATAGGTTTTAGAAAAACCATAGGACCATGATTGGATTGTTGTATGCACATGAAAGGATTTGTTGAAATACTTTACTTAGCAAGTTCACCAAAGTCACTAAACACATTTTATGGATTTATGATATTACCATGTTTTCAAGACTTGGAATTTTAGATTTACGCCTTTGGAATATCAATTTAAGTTATGTTGGAAAAATGTTGAACAGAGCATGATTTAACTTCAAGAATAAATACGTTTATGATTTTAAAGCTATCATCATTATGAACCATATTGTTTTGAAATATGATATTAGAATTGTAAAGTTTATGAAAGTATGTTAGCTTGAGATATGAATCTAGAATTTCAGTTTTCATGAAACTAAAAAGTATAGAATTCAGTATGAATCATAACAATTTTTAGATACATATTTCGTGGGCTTTGAAATCACGATACCTAGGAGTTGGTGATCCCTTGGATATGATTTTATAGTCACGGTTATAGTAAAGTTCGATTTTTAGATTATATGAATCCAAAGTTTTTCAGAGTTTTAAGAGATTTAAGAGTTTTAAAGAGTTATTCAGTTTATGTGCAAACTATTTTTAAATGGTAGCTATATGAAAAATAGACAATGAGTTAACAGCTGTAAGAAATTGTTAGCCCTGGCACCAAGTTATGTACAAGAGGACAATCTTACCTCCAAAGTATTCAGAGATCACTTAATTAGGTGTCCAATACGGGGCTTTTGAGGACCCATAGTGATCAAAGTGATTTTAGAGATTATTATTGTTACACACACACACACACGTATACACACACATATCTAGAGATTACTATTTTTCTAGTATTATCGCACCATAAGTTTAAAATGATTTCATGATAGACTGTGAACTTAGAAAAGCTTTCCTATGAATCCATAAATTTAGAGGTGTTTCTATATCTATATATATATATATATCCTATTAGTTGTCCTATGTGGGTGATGAGAAGAATCCACTTATTAAATCTGATAACTCACCCTTTTCCTTTTCTCTTTACAATTACAGGTCTAATTATCGTTCAATTACCATTTTAGTATACAGCAGCTGTTGCAGTGGTGAGCTTTATGTTATAGTAAATGGCTTAGTTTAGGTTTATGTTAGATTAGAGTACTCCAGTAGTTGTGCAGACATGATCCAATATATATATATATATATATCCTATTAGTTGTCCTATGCGGGTGATGATGAGAATCCACTTACTAAATTTGATAACTCACCCTTTTCCTTTTCTCCTTACAATTACAGGTCTAATTATCATTCAATTACCGTTTTAGTATACAACAGTTGTTGCAGTGGTGAGCTTTACGTTATAGTAAATGGCTTAGTTTAGGTTTATGTTAGATTAGAGTACTCTAGTAGTTGTGCAGACATGATCCAAACCATGCATCTTATTTTAATATTATGTATTTATTTTAGAGTTATGAGCATCCTTACATGATCACAGATTTCAAGCATTGATTTGAGATGTAAATTGGAATTAGAATTTATGTAACGAGCCAAATATATATCCGTGATTCAAGTTCCTAGTATTAAACTAGTTTTCAGATTATGATTAATTAAGATCATGAAATGAAACAATTTATGTTTCATGAATAGTAGATTTAATTAAGATATTTTCAGAGCTTTGTATGTTAAAATATTTCAGTTTTATGAATTTGGACACCATGTTTTGAATAAAGAATTGGATGATATAATTTAGATGAAATTATGTTTTCAGAACAATTATTATGATAATTCATGTTTTCAATGAGCCATGTCACCCACAAGGCTGACGTGGGGGTCAAGTCCTTCATGTATCAGTCATGATCCCAAGTTGGGTCGTGACACAATCAATTCGATAAATGCATAACAAACATGTTAGCAATTGATACGGGAATGATTAGAGAAAATTTTCACAAGCTTATCACTTTATATTTCCACATTTTTGTTGCTATAATGATATTTCAATATCCAAAAATATGTTTTTGATCATTTGACACCCATCAAATTTACTAAGGGATAAGATAAATGAGTAGGGGTGAATAAGGTCACATTAATCTTATCCTATATAATAGGATAGGTATACTAATGAAATGTCCAAGTTACATTATTGTTGCTGTGAGCCTCATAATAAATAACCAGATTTATTTCAAATGAAGTCGGCACCGAAAAAGTAAAGTAGTTGAGATTCGCCCTTACCATAAATGTGTGTAAATGTTTTTGAGCGAATTATGCTAGCTAGAATATGTTGATATCATGAATAATGTAATTTAAATATAAAATAATGGGTGCTCAATTGAGACACATACTTTATCATTAATTGATAAATGGGGATAGTAGGGACCACAATCACAATCAATAATAATAAATTGTTCAATTGAATAATTACTTTTAGATGTTCAAATAATATTTTTATAATGGTATACCTTATAGGAAAAAATTATTAGGTGCTATAAGAACAAAATAAAGTATTTACTCTATTTCATTTATTAATTGATACCTTGCTTTTTAGGTTATTATTTCTCATTTTCTCAATATTTTAATATAATAATTGACGTGTGAATCAATCAATAACACAGTAAACATTTTATGCTGCTCTCGGCTCCCCCAACAATATCTCCCCTCGACATAACCACAAATCATGAAATCACCTCAAGTATTCTAAGCAGATCTACGCTTATAAAGTAGTAAAGCACATGTACCGATAGTGGCAACTCACAAGTATATCATCAACATGGCACCCTTCTTGTATTACTCTCTGCTCTCACTTGCATTCGTCCTCATCACCCTCAAGCTCTTCAAAACAACAAGGCTTAAGAACCTTCCACCATGCCCACCAACCCTTCCCCTAATAGGCAACCTCCACTACTTAAAGCCTCGTCTCCATCGTACCCTCCACGCCCTTTCCCGAACTTACGGCCACATCTTCTCCCTCTGGTTCGGCTCACGGCTCGTGGTTGTTATCTCCTCCCCAAACCTAGCCCAACAATGCCTCACAAAATACGACACCGTTCTCGCAAATCGGCCACGCTTTCTCGCCGGAAAGTACCTCTTTTACAACTGCTCCAGCTTGGTGTTCTCCTCCTACGGTGATCACTGGCGCAACCTTCGCCGCATCGCCACCACGGACGTCCTTTCAACGCCGCGCCTCAACTCTTTCTTCGAAATCCGAAGGGAAGAGGTCATGATGTTCATAAGGAAGCTTGCTGATGACACATGCACTGGGTTCACCACGGTGCAGTTGAGGCCGAGGATAACGGAGATGTCACTCAACAACATCATGAGGATGGTCTCTGCAAAGAGGAACTATGGCAATGACAACAATGTCAAGGATGCCGAGGAAGTGAGGCTATTTAAGGAGATCATCGCGGAGATATTGTCCTTGGTGGATGCGAACAACAAGAGTGATTTCTTGCCTTTGCTTAGGTGGTTTGATTTGGATGGGTTTGTGAGGAAGCTGAAGGGGGTTGGTAAGAGAGCTGATGCGTTCTGGCAAGGGCTTCTTGAAGAGCACCGCAGTGGGAGGCATGGTAATGATAGCATGATAGAGCATCTCTTAACTTTGCAGAAAACGCAGCCTGAGTACTACTCGGATAATGTTATCAAAGGGCTTATTCAGGTAATTAAGCTATGGTTCTTGCTATAGTATTTATTATACTATTTGTCATCATATGCGCTTTGAATGGTAGAGCTGTATTATTTGTATTCATTGTATTATTTTTAATCATTATATGTGGAATACTGTGTCAAATCGTATCTTATCTACTATTGGATGAAGGTAAAAGTCTTATTTAAATAGAGTCTGTACCTCATCTAAAGATGAATAAGCTATGAATCAACACAATATCTGATACATAATAAATATAAATAATATTTTTTAGTGCTAGTGGGATAGGATAGATTACCTTCCTATGAAATTAAGGAGATCTCTATATTAGGAGCGAAACTACAATCACAGATCTTAAACCACATCTTATTTCAAAATGGATAACAAAAATTTTATCTCTAAATCTTGCCTATTTTCTTTTTCAGATCACCATTTATAAAGTACTATTTGGAAAATAAGCATTTTAAAAATTTAAAACTTAAATAAGTACATATATATTATCTCCCAAATAACAAAATGTTTCATGGCTAAGTTTTTTAACAAAATATTGTTAGCAATTGTTTGCCTCAAACAAGGAAAGGGAACCGATCGAGTGTAATTTTTTCATCCTAAAAAATATATTCTAATTTAAGATTCACAAAATATATTAGGTAATTGTTTGCTTTAGACAAGGATTATTAATAATATGTTTGAGAGGTAGGGTTTGGAAGGAAAGATATGTAAGTTTTTTCATTTTAAAAAAATTATATTATAATTTTAATTTAAAAAGTTTAAAATAAAAATAATAAAATAATATATCATCATATAATTTTCTATCATCCTATTTTTTACTTCGTTAATCAGAATTGGACGACTCCCTAAATTTAAAACGAAAAGGATATTTTCTCTCTCTTTTCTCTCCAAGTTTCTCCATCCAAACAACAAGCAAGAGCCAGAGTTTCTCATCTAATGATCATGACTGCTCAAACTTTGTAAATTACATTTCCGATTTATATTTTGCCTTATCACAAATAAATCGCCATGGCTAAGATTTCTGGAAAAAAAAAAAATTATCCTGTTACTTTAAATCAAACAAATATTTATGGTCCTTTCAAAATCAAATGTAATTATATTTAACTTCAAATGGTTTGTAGGATATGCTCCTTGCCGGAACAAATACAACAATTCTAGCTATGGAGTGGGCAATGTCTGCTCTATTGAATCACCCAGAGATACTAAAAAAAGCTAAGGATGAATTGAATACTCAAATAGGCAAGGATCGCTTGGTAGATGAGTCAGATATTCCGAATCTCCCCTATCTCCAAAATATTATCTATGAGACACTTCGATTGTACTCTCCAAGTCCATTGATGTTGCCTCATTTTTCTTCTGATGAGTGCACTATTGGAGGATTCACTATTCCACGTGACACTATAATGTTGATTAATTCATGGGCCATTCGAAGAGACCCTGAAATTTGGAATGATGCTGAATGTTTTAAGCCCGAGAGGTTTGAAACAGAAGGGGAAGCCAACAAATTGATTGCATTTGCATTCGGATTGGGAAGAAGGGCCTGTCCTGGATTTACCTTGGCATATCGTATAATGGGCTTGACTTTGGGATTATTGATTCAGTGCTTTGAATGGAATCGACTCTATGATGAAGAAATTGATATGAAGGAGAATGAAGGGTTCACCTTTGAAAAGCTAATTCCATTAGAGGCGATGTGTAAAGCACAACCAATCAGCACCAAAGTGAAGCTATATTAATTATCTAGTATTGCATAAGAATCTACTATACATGATATTATTTAGTAGGCACACTACCCAAGCACAAATAAATAGTAATGATTATGTTGAAGTATATGGCATAATAAGGATTGAGCATGTTTGGTTAAGGGAATGTCTAATTTTTTCTAGTTTTATGAAAGTTAAAAGTTATATTTTTACTTTTTATTTTGTTTGACTAAATAATTTATTATTTTTTAAAAATTTATTCTTAACACTTATTGAGAAGTCAAAATATCTAGTTTCTTATGAAACATTTTCTAAAACACTAAAAGTAAATACTTTATTATTATATATTTAAATATAAAATAACTTATTCATAAGTTACTTTTCAAAAGTTACTTATACATAAAAGTTTAAATAAGCTATTTACCCAAACGGGGTCAACGAATATTGGAGAAGTACTTACGTAGAAGTAGAAAAAAAAATAGAATTAGAAATAAAAGCAAAAAATAAGTTGTATTTGGAAATAATTATAAAAGTATTTTGTTAGTAGCTATCTGATCTCGTTAAACATCTAGTCAGGAGTTCGATTCCTAACAGTGTGCATGAAAAGGGTCTCGTGGCCAAAAATAATACTCAGTACCCACATGTGGAAGTTATATGTCCCAAGGGAATTAGTTACTACTCTCGACGGTACTATTGGTTCATCAAAAAAAATTACAAAAGCACTTTTTATTAGAATAAAAAATATTAAAATATTTAGATCTGATAAATATGAAAGCATTTTCTTTTATAAAATTATAATTAAAGAAATAAGAGAGTGAGTGAATGTGAGAGTAATACTTTAATTTTCGAAGGATAAGATAGTAATTTAGTGGTTTCAAAATTTTGGGGTGAATTTATCTGCTTCTACTATTTCTGATTCCGTGAGAAATATCTCTCTCTATTTATTTCTAAAAATTAGAAAAATTAATTATTTTTATGGGATTTTCTTCGATGCCTCTAGGGCATCATGAGTTTTTATAAGTATTAATAATTTAAATTGGAGTTTAATTTTTTGTACCAATAATATATTTTCATATCAGTAAAAGTAGTTATGTCTAACACCCACTAATAGAAAAGTTATACAAATACTTTATTTTATCAATGGATAGAAATAAACTCTTTAAACTTATAGGACACACATGTGATAAATTTTCAGTCACAAATAATTGAAAGATATAGATATCCTTGAATTTTATAGAGATATAAAAAAATTGATTTTTCATTCATTTTTTTGTGTGAATTTAATTATTTTTTTTAAGAAGTACAAACGAATAACACTAACAATTTTAAAGTACCTTTTTAATTTTTTTTTATAAGCACCCAGAGAAACTGTAATATACTCCATGCTTTTTATATTATTTGTCGTTTGCACAAAAATTAAGAAACCAAAATTCAATATTTGATTATACAATATGTTTATCAAAATAACTCTTCCTAATTTTTACTAACATATCACTATTATTAATTAATGTCATATATATTTCTCGATTATTGGTATGTTTAAGATGTCATGAAAAGAAATATAAAAAAGTCAATCATAAATATTTTATTGATATATGAGAATGGACGATGTTATAAAATAATTATTTTTACCTAAGTAAAGTGACAAGTCGCATTTTAAATTTTCACCTGTCAAGTCATATTTTAACTTTTTTGGATTTTAATATATAAATAAGAAACATAAGAAAACATGAGAATGATGATGCAATGAGAATGATGATCTTAAATCAAAACATAAAAAAAAACTGTAAAATCTTGGAAGATGGTAAAATTCAGTGTCATTGTATCTACCACAATGGATTTAAGGAATTAAATATTTCTCCTATGATGAAACGTAAAAATATAGTAACGCAATTTTTTATTCGATAAACCAGTGCTCAAGCTACCTAAGCAGGGGGCGAGCAAGCAAAGTGAAACAGTATAAGATTACATCAATGTCTGAACAAAGCCTAGCTCATAACACATCAAATAAGCTATGATAGAAAAGGACAAACAAAAAAGAAGCCTAGGCCAGCAGCAGAAAAAGAACTAGTAGCAACAAAACCATACCATTGTGTTGGGGTTAAGTGTGAGAAGTGAAGTCCCACATCGGTTGAGAATGGACTAAGTGAGTAGTATATAATGTGGGGAGGAGCCATAATTTATTGCCTTAAGGTTTTGGATTAAGATGTCGCGTCCAATCCAGTATTGTGGTGTTCTCACTTAGTCCGTTAGTTGTATCAGAGTTGCTAATTCAATGGTTTCCACCTTCTTATCTGCTCTAAATTTTCAGAGAATGATGAAGGAGGAACAAAAGGGAATTTCTCATTCTATCATTTTGCCCAGTATGCCCACCTCATCATTCATCCCAGTTTGGTTTAAAGGATTCAAATATAATCATATTTCTCACCCATCAAAGCAGACAACATACATAAGTGACATCCACAGTTTTTTTTTTATTATTAAAATTCTTCAATGGCGCCCCACACCATGCATTAAAGAAATCAAAGGGAGATGACAGGAAGCTCCTTGATAATTCCCACAAGGATAGAGATAGAGGGCATTGGCAAAAAACGAAGTTCCAAGTTTCTTGGTCCCTTTACGGAAAGGGCAAGTTAAGTCTAACGAAGAAAAGCAATCCAATCTTCCTTTGGTGTTCAACTGGCTCTTCAAGATAAACCACATTAGTAATTCTGCACGAGGTGGAGCAAGACCCAATTGAATGGAGATTATACCATTTATTTGAAAACCTACAAAGAAATAAAAAAGAAGAAACAAGAAAGACCCTAGATGAAGAGAATTTCCATGTGCACTCATCACTCACCAAATTATTGTCCCAGACCTGTGCAAATAGGCTGGAAGAGGGTAAAATTCAATTTTTGCCTTTTTGGCTATCGGCTTCATATTTAGGCTTTGGTTCAAAGGCAACAAATAGGAAAAAGAAATTAAAGCAGACAAATAGAGAAAATCTTTACTATATGGTTGACGTCTTCACAAAAAAGAGAAAATTTCCTTTCTTCAATGTCACTTGCCTTGTTAAATTTTGCTAACTCAGTGTAACTCATTTTATATAATATCAGGGGACTAAAATGAGCTATTTAAATCACTATCACATATTTAATAGGACATGTCATCACTTAGCGAATATGAACTAGGGGCTAAAGTGATTCACGTTTATAAATATATATTTACATCAGGAACCAAAATGACTTATTCTAAAAGTCAGTGACTGAGATGATTCACGAGAGAAATATCAGGGATTAAAATAAGTATCAACTCTTTTTTTCTTTTCTCCTAAAAGAACTATGACTCCCTAACCCAAGTCTCAATTAGACCTATAACAATAGAAATATCTCATTTAGCCATTGAAGTGTCCAGGAACTACAGTGTGGCAATAATAGTACAGGAACTCCCTAAATACATTTTTCTAACCATAATGGCATAGGAGGTTATCTTCACTCATCTTTTCTAAGTTTCATATAATTTTGGCACCCTTATTAATTGATTTCAAAAGCCGTCCCTTCATGGTCGACCTGGTTTTCAGGTAAGGGGTGTGTGTGGGGAGATAACAAAAGGAAATGATCCCTGAAAGCTCAACATACCTCCTAGTCGCGACGATAAGAGGCCCCTTGCGCATCAACCACAAGAACGCCGAGTCAGGATAGAAAGAGGAGCTAGTCAAGTTCCAAGATAATTATATGTACCAAAACCTTAAAAGATACTTTTTTGTGTTTTTAAATAATTGTCCATTTTAAAAATTTATTTGTCTAGAAATAATTGTCTATTTCAAAGGTTAGGTAGTATGAATGATTTTTTACCCATAACACTTCTATTGAATTCTATTGACTCATTAGTGCAGGAAGAAGGAGGAAGTTGGAGTATTAAAGAGAAACAAGTACAATTTAGTAAACTATTCTTAATTTTTATTAACATTGATATTTTATTAATTATTTTATTAATTCTAATGAGTATTTATCACTAGACAATTATTCAAGGACGAAGGAAATAATTATAAAAAAATATGGAGGGAGCATATAATCTTGAATAATTTCTCTTACTTGAGGAGGATATCATTCGTTCGTTGAAGAAAAGTAAAAGGAAACAGAAGGAAGTATATGGGAAAGTAATGATCAAGATCCCTGCTTAAAATTTCATAAAGGTGCTGTACGCAGAAAAAATTGTGCACAAAACATCTTCCATAAATTACTTACTACTTGCCAACCTGAACACAAAAGTTTCACAAGAGCCAAAACAGGGGCTCTAAAGCACGAAGCAAGCAGATAGAGAGGATGGAGGGATCAATAAAACATTCAAATATTTATTATTATTACTGCTATTTTTTTTTGAGACGATGAACCGTAACATAAGATATTAAGATATTTGTATTTCTCACTATGCAAGTCATTTTCAAATAGCCTTTTCAATCTCCTCTATCTCACATTAATCTGTCATATTATTATATGATTTGACTCTTCAAAATGCGATAAGTATTTTAGAAAATATATAAAGTAAGAAATTATATTGTTAATAAAAATAAAATATAAATTATCTCATTTAATTTATCAAGTATTTGTGTTTTCATAGAATTCTAACTTGTTATTTTTTTTATTAAAATTTATACTTCCAAAACCAGAATCTTATACAACTAATAGCTTTAGCCATAAATAAAGAATAGCTCTTTAACCACGAGGTCTAAAATTGTTGGTAGTTAGCTAAGTTCTTTAAACACATTGTTAGAGATTTAACTTCTTGTGATGGTAGATGCCCTGATAAACTACTTCAAAAAAATGAGTATTTTTAACCATTCAAATATTGAAAATGTCAATAAAAGTATTGAAAAAAAAATAAATTTTGATATTAAATAGCTATTAAAAATACTTATAAATTTTCCTTGGCATACTTTTATTGATATTTAATTTTTGAAATTTTTTTTTGTTGGCGAAGAAAAACAAAATAGCTCATTGGCTCTGACTTCTAGTGCTTGACCCCATTTGAACAGTTTATGGTTATATTTGCTAAAAATGCTTAACTTCTTGCTTAGATATCTTGAGCCAAGATGAGAGTGGATCAAACCAATTATTTCTTTTTATATAGCAAAATAGATTGGATATTTTTCAATTAGATAAGGGTATTGATTAATAGATTAAAAAAATAAACAAATCTTTAGTTTGTTAATGAATTTTATGCATTAAAAATTTAATTTTTAATATAAAGCTTGTATTTTGGAAAGCAGAAAAAAAAAATCAAATATACTTTTCTGGTGTACGTGAGACACCTGGAAAATCATCAATATGAAGCTGCCGACGATCATGGGGTGGCTGGTTCCTCAAACACATGCAAATCCAGTTTAAGTTAGTCATCCATCCAATCCGTTCACCAGGTCATTGTTGTGAAATGTTGTTGTGTAAGTATAAATTTATTATATTATATTTATATGTAATTATAATAAAACTGACAAGATCCATAAATATAAAAATATATCTTTCATAAATTTATTGAGACCCCATTTTATTATAAATAGATAAAAAGATCACTTCCAAAAAAATTAAGTATATATAAATATTACATGATAACCTTATGGGCACATAATAATATCCCACTGGTTACATTGCAGGCGTACGTGATCAGCTAAGAAAGCAGGGTAGTTGAGCCCCCCATGAATTGTCAGTTATCGTTCAGTCACAATTGATATTAACAGCAACTAAAATCAGCCCTAGGCCCACTTATTATTATATGACAAATGATTTAATTACTGTAGATGTCGATGCAGCTTTATTTAGTTTTTAACTAAAACCCTATAATTTTAAATTTATAATTAAGTTCTTGTACTTTATTAAAATTTTTAATCAAATATCTATAGTTAATAATTTTTTATTAGGTGTATATATTGCATAAAAATTTAATTTTCAATTGAATTCCTATAGCTTAAAAATTTTGTGATCATAAATTCCTATAGTTTTTACTATATAAAGATTTAGTTAAAAACTTTTGTATAATATAGGAACTCGATTAAATTTTTTTGTACAGTATAGAAGCAAGATCACTGGTTTTTAAATTATAGAGACTTAATTATAAACTTTTAAATTATATAAATCTAATTACGAATTAAGTAAAATTATAGAGCCATATAAAGTAATTAAACCTACCACTACTATTACTACTATTGCTAATAATAATAATAATAAAATAATTGGTTTTCTATAGTATCCACCATCGGACGCAATAACTAATTCCTTCATGTACTGTAGGTTCATTTAAGGAGGTAGATGCTAGCCACGGATTTTAAAGCTATTTCATTCTCAAGATAAGAATCAAATCCTAAACATACTTGATTAAGAAATGAGAGAGCCCTTACTATCTCACCTCAACTCTCGTGGTTTGTTCAACTTCTTCTTAGTAACATGCAACTTTTTTTATTTATACAAAAAATAAATTTTATTGTGATTTACTAGAGAAATTTTTAACTATTAGTTCGTTTACTATATTTTTCTAAATGTATACTTTCATAATTTAAATGGTGAGAATTATTTTAAAATGGAAACCTACACCTTTAAAAGGAAGAATTGTAAGGGCTGAAGCTTGAATTATTATAAACTAATACATGTATTGTTCTTAAATGAAAGAACGGGATGGGTACAAGTCGCCGCCTTCGATCTGGGAATACCTCCTCCACAATGGAAACGGCTCCGGTGAGAACTTGCGAATATACGCTAACGTACACTTAAGTCGGTGAGTATTCAAGTAGAATAGTTTCACATTACTCAGAAGATAATATAATGATGAGACAAATCAGAAGATTATGATCTTTCTCGCTCGTTGATGGCGTACCATGAGATTATCTAATTCTTTCCTTGAAAATAAAGCCAATAGATTAATTCTTGAGTATTCTGAAAGTAAGAAAATGTATTTATTTTATTTTATTTAATAAATAACATATTAATTATTATATTAAATATACAGATAAAATAAGAGATAACAATAATCTATAAAATTAATGTGTTATTTATTGAATAGAATAGAATAAACATATTTTTTCATTCTCTTATTATCTAAGTATTTTTCAATAGGAGAAATACTTTCTCTTCTATAAATTAGTTATGATAATTTCCCTCTATAAATTTTGGGATACGATACTGAAGGACAAGATCTCATCAATATCCTGACAACTTATGTCATCCATTTATAGGGGAGGATTTTCTTTAGTATAAAAATTGGTTTCTATTAGCATGACAGTCGACCTATTTATTGCCGTAGGCCAAGCTTACTATTATTGGGCTGAGTTATAGAGTTGTTAGATCTAACAATGGGACCCATATATTTAGTACATTACATGTGTATTATTAAGAGTGTAAGCGAATTGAATCCATTTGATGAATATAATGGATTTGAATTGAACCAATGCAATCAGATTGGTTTGGTTCAAGTAGTTGAATCAATCGATTCGGATCACTGGAACCAATTGTATATTGGTTCAAATATCTTATTTCTATTTTCAAAACTGAATCACCTCACTCTCTATAATTGTTTTTACTCCTATTATACTAATTGTTAATGTAAACTTACCACTAACGGAAGTCACAAACCTCTCTTTTGTTCATGTTCTTATTTCCCATTATTATGTATTAGAATTGTTTTAATATTGGAATTGTTTGAGTTGTGGTATTACATTATGGTATTAGAAGTAGAATTGTCCTCAAACTTATGTCTTTTTGTAGTGCTTTTTTATTAAATTTTTGGGCATAAATTGTAAGGGGGAAAAAACTAAATCCAATAACCTAAATGAAACTAACACGAATTTGATCGAATCAATTTGGTTCAGATTATGATAAAAAAAAAATGGAATCTGAAGCTATCAAACATTGATCAGTTTGGATTTATTTTTCCTCCAAATCTAATCCAAACCAATTCGTTTACACCCTTCTGTTTACCATAATGGCAATAACTAAATCCTCACCTGTAATCATAAGTATCCTAACATACACTTATTGATCTTGTGAATAGGATGTGGAAATTGAACCCTAATCTGAACCACTTGACCAACTCTAAGTGCCACAATCACATGATCATCACATGTCCTTACATGCATTGAAGAAAGTTAATGGAGTGTAAACTATTATGACTTGGTTTGGTGGTGCTCTTCAAGGGATATTCATTCTTATGAAAAACATAATATAATTTTTTTGTTTGATAAATAGAAAAGTTTACGACTTGTTTGGTTGCTGTTTTTTAAAGTTGTTTTTGACTTTTAAAAATAAAAAACCAAAAAAACTTGTTTGGTAACTTGTTTTGTAAATGTTAGTTTTAAAAATTGAAAAAACAAGTATTGGGTTTTAAAAATTGAAAACCAAAAACAGATGAAAAATGTTTTTGTGTTTTTTCTTTTAAGAAGTGTTGAAAACACGATGACACACTTGTAAATAAGGTGAGTTTTTATTCTTTGCTAAGCTTTGATTCTCATTGGATGTTTGCTCGGTTTTATTTTGTTGGACATTCTCAGTTCTCATTACACAACTTCCTTTTATTCACTTCTCACTACACAACTCCCCTCTCATGGTGGAGTTCACAGTGAGTCCCACCTAGTGCACGGCATTGACAGAGTGAGGAAAGGTGGCGATGGTGGGTGAAGCACGTGGTGGCGTGGTTGGCTAGAGGGAGAGTGAAAGAGGTGGAAGGCGAAGGTGGTGCAGGCGACGCGACACGATGCGAAGCTCATGGTGGTGGGGTACGCGAAGTGCAGGGGGCGATGGGAGGCGCTACACGAACAACGAGGTGAGGGTGGCGTTGCTGGGTAGAGAGAGAGAAAGGGAGCTTGCCGGCCAACCACGCACGTGACCAAATCTACTGTGCTTGCAACCTTCGCCTTCGCCACGCACCGGACCAGATCCTCCAGCACACACTCCCCTTGCCCCAAGATCCGTCGGCGCACGCAGGCAGAGGAAGCTTGGAACAGAGCACTGGAGTTTTGATGATTTTTTCTTCTCTGATTTTTGGTTGTGATGGAGGAATGATTTCACATTTTGATGATTTTTGGCTTGTGGCTTTGGTTTTGATGATTTTTTCTTGGATTTTTTTTATCATTTTGATGATTGTTGGCTTGTGGCTTTGGTTGTGATGGAGGAATGATGAAGATGAAGATGAAGACATTTTGCCCATGTGTGTGTGTGTTTTTTTTTTGGGTACTTAGGAAGAAGATGAATATGATAATAAGGAACAAGATGCAAAATTTTTCAAATAATTTTTTATTTTATTAATTTTAAAAGTTGATTTTTAAAAAAATTATTCAAATAGGTTTTTTATTTTTCATCATTATAAAACCATTTTTGAAGTTAAATTGCCAAACAATTTTTTTTTATTTTTAAAAATTGAATTTAAATTTATTTTCTAAACCAGTTTTAAAAAGTTTTAGAACAAAAACACTTTCAAACAACCACTTAGATGTTTTTGTTCTTTACAAGTATAAGTTGTTTTTAGGACACCTCATAGATGCTGTTTAGAGTTGACTTATACTCTACAAAACTCAAAAGACTAGAATGATTTTATTTTAATTAATAACAATAAATGTTAAATTAGCATCTTTAATATCTATATTTATTATAATTATTTTGAATTTTAAAAGCAAATTTAACTATAATATATTTATCAAATACTATTACGATGAATTTTCCTTATTATGAACAACTTTTATATTATTTACCAAGCAATATTACTATAGCTTTTTAAAATCAGCTATTGGAGAGCTCAACAGCCCCCAAAAAGCCACTACAATAGATCAATCCTAAGTTTTAATGTCAGCTAAGCGGAGTCATCATTGGCATTCAAGTGCACGTTGATCGTGGAGCTCTAATAACTTCTTTTAATTTTCGGCCCAATATTCAAGGTGATGGCGAGGAATGGAAATTATGTGGCTATGGAAGACCTGGTGAATGCATAGTACAGTTAATGTGCAAGACCACATGCTCCAACTACCAGTGTACCTATTCTCATTACTCGGCATAATGGGCCTCACAAGGCCCTCCATAATGGGCCCCATGTCTCATATTAATCACAAGGCCCTCGACATCAATTTTATCACCTAGGGAAATTCATCACTCCGCATGTTGAGGGAATAATACTGACGCAAAACCTCCCCACTCCCATCATAACATTGTATATTGGTAGGCTGTAGAATAATACCAAAGCTATGGCTGATGACATGTACCATGCAATTACAAGAACCTCAGAGCCTTCACGATGATTCACGACTAGATTGGATTTGCCAGAGCACACGGAACCTGAACTCATGTATAATTACTGCACACTTATAACTAAATTACATTCACAAGCCATTGGGATTGCCTGTAACGTACGATCTTTAATTACGTCCCATTAATTGAAGGTTTGGGTCCAGTTAAAGTTAAATATTCAGAAAAGATATTTAAACACCTTAGAAATGCGAAGAGAAAACAAGTGAATAAAAAAAATACGAGTGGATTTCATACTGTTGTAAAAGACTCGGAAGAGCCTGGATGAAAGGTTTCAGAAGAATTGTTTGTGAATGTGACGATGCGGAGGCAGTGCATCTTCTGAATGCTGTTACCATTTCATACTGAATGTTACGCCTTCCTTGGGAAGCTTGCCTCTGTTGGTTTCCAAGGACAGCAAACACTTGCGCGGATTTTTTTTGTGTTTGTTGTCTTTAAATTTTGTTACAGTAAATTGCTCTAGAGACTTTATTGCAAAAATTTATATAATGTAAGAAATTAATTAAAAAGTAAAATTAAATAATAAAAATCTAATTGAAAACTGAATACACCTGTAACAACTTGCAGATTAGCTGTACCCTTTAAATTGAATATTTATAGACACCGCGCATAAACACGTATAAACTCCGTTCTCTATATAAAAGAAACGTTTATGGCTAATTTTGAGTCTAAAACCATGTAAAAGTAGAATAAATTAGAAAAATGAGGTGAGCAGCTTATTTTGCTTCAATCAATTAGCAAAAAATGAACAAAAATGAAGAAGAAATTCCTTTTTCTCAGCCAATGTGGATAAATTGTTCCAAGAAAAAAAGAAAATGACCAGTGCCCAATTTTTTTGGGGTCAGATTTGCCCAACCTTCAAGTAAATCTTTTACCCCAAGTTCTTTTTTGGTTGAAAAGTTGAAAGCCATTTAACATGCGCCACTACCCAAATTCACAATCTGGCCCAAATTAGCCCATATCTACTAGTTAAGAACCACCGGAGAATTGATAAAAAATGAAAGGACCAACGTAGGCTACCATTTGGCTGTTTTACTCGTAGTCCTGGTAGCCGGATATTATAAAATGAAGGTGGCTGCATTATGTTTATTTAAATGAGTCATTAGTGATTGTCGTGTCATTTAAGTAGTAAAACTAAATCCACCTAGTCACGGTCCTGGGGAACCCAATCTCTTCCACCACCAAATCCGATCCTCCAGGTAGTCTGGGCTCGTCAAAACATCTCCCAACTCGTAAGTCAATGCAATTGGGTATTAGTACTATTTACTTTGGTGCATAGTTACATTGGGCTTTGGTAATACTATTTCAGGAGTTACTCATGCAGTGGATTTCTTGGTCCGTTCTATGTTGGGAACTAAGGTTACTCCATTCATTCCTAACCGTTAATCAAACTGTATTGAGATGGAATGGACATTATTCACTATGTACTTTTTAATGATGAAATTAATTTTAAATGTTTGCGATGCTAAGTTTTATAGACGAGTCCCTCTTCATTTTCTACCAGCTGTGTATTGTTTATTCGTATATTGACAAGCTAAGACATTTCAAATAATAAGATTATCTACCGCAGTCTACTTCATTCCCTTTCCTTGCCATGGGTATTGCAAATAGGCATGTTCACCTTGTGTATTTGCAATATATGGAGAGGCCAAGCGTATTCATGTTCACTTTCAAAGAAATTTTGTTCACCATGGCAAACAATCTTTACCACTTAGATGATGTTCATATCTTCACCAAACTTGATAGCCAAGTATTTTATCTCTTTGTTTGTATACTTTTATTGTTTCCCTTTTTTTTTTAAAATTCGAAGCTAGTTTATAGTTAGTATATGTTTAGTTAGTTTAGGGACTTGATTGTCAAGTATTCCCTCTATTAGTTTAGTTAATTTTAAGTTAGTTTAGTTTAAGGGAATATATTTAGTTTAGTTTGCTTACTTGAATTAGTTTAGTTAATTTTAAGTTAGTTTAGTTTAAGGGAATATGTTTAGTTTAATTTGTTTACTTGATTGCCAAATATTCTTCCTATGTGTTTAGTTAATTTTAAATTAGTTTAGTTTAAGGGAAAAGTGAATAGTGTTATATTTGGGTAAGAAGTTGGAACATTTTAACTTTATTATTCTGATAACAATGTTATGCACTTTATTGGGATTTCACTTCATTGATCGGAATGCATATAATATAATTTAGTTTAATAGCAAGTTATCTAGCAATTAGTTTAGTTTAATGTCAACAAGGGTAATATCAATTAAATTTGTATAACCTTAATAATTTGGTTACTTTTAGGTGAATGATTTGCTAACAACAATAGTTTGTTTTTGCTTTTTATTTTATTAAATTTATAAGTTTAATATCAAACCGGTGAAATTGTTGTCCAACCTCAAACTCACCTTCAACTCCAACCACTCTCGCATGAGGCCCTGCAAAGCTATTTTTAAGCATTGCATCCAAGTTTATTGAAGAATAGTGACTAGAATGTTCTTGTGATACGGACTGAGAATAGGTTTGTGACCCCATAAGTTGAGATTGCGTGTCACATGTTTCCTTATCACTATACTCATTCTTATTGATACAACCCTAGCTCTTCTTCCTCTTCTTCTTCATCCTTGTGATTTACATGAAATTTAATATGGACTAAAATTTAAAGCAAAAATAAAATTTGAGGATGTAGGTTTTTAAAAAGTAAGTTCAATTTAACTGTAGGACCATTTATAACCACGTAAAACTTGGATTTATCTCTTGAAGGAAACATTTTCTACTGGAACTAGTTAAAAGGATCATTAAGATAAGTTCATTACTTAAAAGTAGATAATTAAAATACGCAAAAATAATCAAAAGACAAGAGTTATATGGATTGTTAGTCTGTTACGAATATTATAAAACCCACATTATCTTTTTTTTTTTAATTACTTTTCTTAAAAGATATCGATGGGCCACATCTTAGTAGTTTTGGTTGGCTAACGTAGTTTTTGGCAGCTCTACAACAACCATTTTAGCCCACTGCATACAAAGCTGAAACAAATATCAAACTATCTCTCAAACCGGACCGGAATTAACTCTTCTGATCTGTGTGTCTCCCAAGCCCCACACCTATCACGTATATTCATATCAGTCTTAAAATAGTTCCACTAACTGACACATGTCAAATTTTTTTTCTTTTTCTGGTAAAGAGTCAAATATTAATTTGTACATGAGCAATGTATTTAGCTATTAAAACTGAATATCAGAAGTAGCCACGCAAAGCATGATATGTTAGGGAATGAGGCTAGCTATCATGAAAATAATATTATTATTCTTGTCCCACCTTATTGTAAGGTGTTCATTTTTTTTTTCATCTCAAAATAAGATTGCTCTCTGTATATTCAACTATAAAAACATGATCATTATTCTAAGCTGAGTATGCACATAAGCAACTATAAAGCACTAGCTAAATTACCAAGTAGCAATTATATATCAAGTATATCAACAATGATACCCTTGTTGTATTATTCCCTCTCCCTCCTCTCACTTGCTTTCATCCTCCTTATCACCCTCAAGCTCTTGCTCCAAACAGTGAGGTTCAAGAACCTTCCACCATGCCCACCAACTCTTCCTATAATGGGCAACCTCCACCTCTTGAAGTCCCCACCATTCCGCCGCTCCCAGCATGCTCTATCACAAACCTATGGCCACATCTTCTCCCTTTGGTTCGGCTCACGCTTAGTGGTGATCATCTCCTACGAAACCCTAACCCAACATTGCTTCACCAAACACGACATTGTTCTTGCCAACGGGCCACGCTCCATCCCCGCAAAGTACCTCTTGTACAATTGCAACACCTTGGGGTCCTCTTCCTATGGAGACCACTGGCGCAACCTCCGCCGCATCACCACCACCGACATCTTCTCAACGCAGCGTTTAAACTCCTTCTTGGAAACTGGAAGAGACGTGATCACGAGGGGGATAAGGAAGCTAGTTGAGGACACAAGAATGGGGTTCACTAGAGTGCAATTGAGACCGAGGCTGTTGGAGATGTCGTTCAACAACATCATGAGGATGGTTTCTAGGAAGGTACTATGGTGATGACGGCAACCCTGCAGTTACAGATGCGGAGGAAGCTAGAGAATTCAGGGAGATCATCGCGGAAATACTATCCTGGACAGGTGCTAACGGTCTACGTGATTTCTTGCCTTTGCTTCGGTGGCTTGATTTGGATGGGTTGGTAAGAAGGGCTAAGAGGATTAGTGAGAGAGCTGATGCGTTCCTGCAACGACTCCTTGAAGAACATCGCAGTGGGAAGCATAGAAACAATTCTATGATCGACCATTTCTTAAGCTTACAAAAAGTGCAGCCAGAGTACTACTCAGATTATATTATCAAAGGGATTATTCAGGTAATTAAGTTATGGTTTTGCAGTTTAAGATTTTTTCAAAAAAAAAATAAAAATCATTCTATATGTTCCAATAGTTTCATTTAATTTTTAATTAGACCCTTATAATTTAAAACTTATAAATAGCTCCTTAGCTTAGAATGTTTAAGATTTTTTTTATAAGTATTTATCATTTAAAAAATAGAATCTTTCGTGAATGTTCCATTTTCATCTCCTTCCTCATCCTTTCATGGAAATGGAATATTTCATAAGTAATATTTTGGTTTTTATAACAGCAGGGATCACTCATATACTGTAACACTCACTCATTCTAAAGACATTACTAGAAATTTAGATAGTCTAATATGATATTTAACATTATGCTAGTTAATGAAGTACAAATAATGTGTTTTGATAAAAGTACTTAACTATAATATTTACAAATCAAAGTATTATATAACACATAGTAAGTATGAAAACTATTTATAACTCCAAAAGCTCATAAAATCTGAAAGAGACTACCTTCCTCTCGGGCATTATTTGACCAATATGAAACTACCAGAAAATAAGGATGAGAATTAAAATAAATTCTCATTTGAACTATGGTGGTTCCAGCTGCATCCACATAGAAAGTACGTACACACAACCACATCTCTTTATAAGAGCATAATCATATATCATAGCATAAATAGGATGTACTAGATAAAGCATGTCATGAAAAGCTTATTAAGATTATTATCTTTATACATTAATCTTTCACTTTCCCTTGTCTGCCTGTCCTACATATAATCGAAGGCCTTCTCTTAGGGAATTCTCATTCTCTGGTGTTACTCTTTAACACTGTGATGACAAAAGCAAGACGTTTACACCACACTAACCAAGACAGATAACATAAAAGGACATTTCATCTCTGTCTCTCTGCCTTCTTGCGATTAGGGGTAAAGTTTTAAATGTCTTCTTTTTCATTATTCTCTTACATATAGTTGCATATATTCAAAATATGAGAAGCAAAATCTTTAAGCAATAAATAGAAATAGAACTTAAGAGCCAACATGAATATTCGAATATTATAAATAAATTATTTAAAATAAAACTTAAAATATAGCAATGAAATAAATGGAACATTGTGCATAAAATATAGGTTAATGCATAATTAAACTTAATAAAATGAGTGTATAGATATTCAAGTAGTATAAACTTGACAACTCAAAGTAATATAGAAGATAGCTAATGTAATCATAAATTTACTCATAAGATTATGTAAAACAAACTAATTATTCCTTGAAATCTCCTAAACTCTTATAAGATTTTCTCTTTAAAATCTCCTAAACTTTTATGAGATTTATTTATAAAATCGCCTAAACTTTTATAAGGTTTCTCTATAAAATCTTCTAAACTTTTATAGGATTTATTTGGAAAATCTCCTAAACTTTTATAAGATTTTTCTAACAAATCTCCTAAACTTTTATAGGATTTCTCTGAAAAACTCCTAAACTTTAAGGATTTCTATGTAAAATCTCCTAATATTTTATATACATAAAACAAATATTTTGAAAAGAATCAGACAATGTAGCCATAGTTTTCGATAGAGACTCATTCCCTACTGTATAATTATTGTAGAGATAACACTATAATATCATGGTCACTTCTTCTTCTCTTTCTTTCAAGAATGCTTAAAGCTCTACACTTGATCTCTTAAAAATGCTCAAAGCTCCACTTCTACCATTGAAATTTTACTTCACATCCCCTCTTTATATAGAGGTTCTTATCTTAGGCAACAAGCTTGAGACTTGAGCACCAAGTAAGCTTGGCCAACAAGTTTTTAAAACTTGATATCCAAGTAAATTAAATACACATTATATTATTATTATTATTATTTTCTAATTATATAATTAGAAAATTATATATATATAAGTTGAAATGTCTCTATAAACTATGAATAATAAGTTAATCAATATTTAATTCTTTGCTAAATAATGAGCTCAAAAAACTAATAAGAATATGATAAATTACTCTATATAATATTTTATGAAAAAGGGATGTTACAATTCTCTCATCTTTTCAAGAATTTTGTTCCCAAAATTCATCAACATGTTTGATACACTTCCGGATAAGACTTTTTGATTTCAGGGAAATACTTATCAAAGGCTTTTGGCACCTTCTTCACCAGTGTTCTACTTCTCCTTCTAACGTATAGGTTGCAAAGGCTACTTTTTGTGCATCAGCGCACCCTATCACTGTAAAAATATTTTATAGTTACGTCATCCATTTTTTAGCTAAAGAAAGGTTGTAATCTCCATGGAAAGAAGGTAGATTGACTTCCATAAATTATGAAAATCCTTGATAATAGGGGTTAGCTATAAGAGTTTCACTTAAAGAAAAACCACTTTCTTCCCTTTAGTGGGTATTATTCCTATTTTTAGTCTCCTATATTTGTTGGAAAAACATGTGGTTTGACTCTGTTTGGGTCCTAACAGTATCAGCCAAACCTATCATTACTCCGATAATTTCTAACAGAGTGGCATTTGGTGCACTCTTCTGATTAGGAATTCCTTGATTTCTTGCAGCCATAGTATCCTACAAGTGCTTAAATTAAACAACCTAATATTGAGTTGATCAGGCTCAATATTATATAATTAGTGCATTAAGAATAGTATAGGATGAAAAGGGACAAGGATCATAACATGTAGTTAATAGAGACTCAACCTATACTTATATCCTATATATGCCAAAGAATGGGGCTCTGATACCACTTGTAACGCTCGCTCATTCTAAAGACATCACTAGAAATTTAGATTGTCAAATATGACATTTAACATTATGTTAGTTAAGTACAAATAAAGTGTTCGGATGAAAGTACTTAACTATAATGTTTACAAACCAAACTATTATATAACACATAATAAATGTGAACGCTATTTATAACTCCAAAAGCTCATAAAATCTGAAAGAGACTGTTTTCCTCTTGGGCATTACTTGACTAATCTCAAACCACCAAAAAATAGGGATGAGCATTGAAATAAATTCTCACTAGGGAATGAATATCTCTAAAGCATTTTGAAAAGAATTAGGCAATATAGTCATGGTTTTTGATTGAGACATTACTAGAAAATTAGACAGTCAAATATGACATTTAACATTATGCTAGTTAAGTACAAATTAAATAAATTGCCCTAGCAAAGGTACTTGACATTAATATTTACGAATTTAACTATTATATAACACATAATAAGCTCGAACACATTATTTATACGTAACTCCAAATACTCATAAAATCTGAAAGAGACTATTTTCCTCCTTGGCATTACTTGACTAATCTGAAATCACCAGAAAATAGGGATGAGAATTGAAAATAACTCTTAGTAGGGAAGAAATCTTTTTAAACCATGGTTACATTGCCTAATTCTTTAAACCACCATTCTCTAGTCATAATTAGACTCTTGAACTTAAATTCTTTTTTCAAAAGGCTAGTTTTATCAAATCAAAGGTTTTCCAATTTTATCTAGAATTAAAATTAGTGGCGACTCCTATTTTTTAAAAATTGGTTGTCATTCTCATCGCGGCACCCTCTAGGGATGTTGTGATAGGGTGCAAGTTGCTCCAATGTCCATGCCAGCAGGGATGCGATACTTGCAAAGACACTCTGACGCTCAAGTCAGTGAATGAATGACATATAGAATGACAAAAGAATAACATGAAATAAGGTTGTGATACCTAAGGGCATTGAGCCCCTTATATAATATGAGGTGATTCCATGATAAGTTAGGAGATAATCTTTCCTGAGTAGGGGAGATATTCCTAGGATTTAATAAATATCATATATGTTTTGTAGCAGGAAATATGATACAATATATGAGATATGATATAATAATAATAGGAGACAATAAGATGTATGTGTATATATATATCCTGTATAGGATTCAGGAGATATCATCAACTAAATCTAAGGTAAATATGCGGGAGACCTGGGCACTACTTTTCCGATCTCTGGGATCTGTGTTCGAGCTTTTGTGGTTCGAGCCAAGATGTCCAGCCCATATTTCTAGTCCAGTACATACCCCCGAGCTTGGTCATAGGCCGAGTAGCTGGTGCTAAGGTGTGTTTGCTAAGGACTATATGTCGTGCTAGAATGACTCGACCTGTTGCGCACAAATTGGTGAACTTTTTCAGTTGCTGTGGTGACAACCATTTGATTTAAAGTGATCACCCTCTAGCAATTCAATGAGAGGGGTGACCCAGATTTCTTGGTTTTTTGTGATAGGTTAGGTGATGAATGTCGAGGACTTTGGCCGAGCTTGAATTGCTTGATTATGCAAGCACGATTATGGTGTGTCTTCTCGGCTATTGTGAGCCATTAGATCAAAATGGCAAGCCCCCAATCCTTGATTAGGTGGAGTGTCTGCTTTGCAATAGTGTTCATGTGGCTCTTTTTGCAGAAGCAATTTCTTGGTTCATTATAAATGGTGTTGCAGCTGTTTAAGTGTGACTTGAGTAAGTCAAAGCCCGAGCTTGTATTGATTGTGGCGAGCTACTGGTCTTTGGCTAGGGAGTGGTACTAGTCATGGATGTTCATATGATATTTGTCAGATGACGTGGCACATTTTTGCTTGTGGCAATAGGCGATTAAAGCCCTTAGTTTATTGACTGCTCCAAGGTCTTTGGAAATAATGTGTAGGTTGGAAAGTAGAGTCTTCTATTCCTTTCCTTTTTCATTTGTGAGTTTGAAGATTTTTTCAGGGTTTAACGAGATCTATTCATTTAGAGACTAAAATCAAGTCCCTATTGTAGAGTTTGGTTGAGATGATGATTTGTATGGGCGGGTTATTTACTTTTCATCAAAGTTCTACCTAGAATGTAGAATGCCTGATTGGGTTGTCAATACAAGGCCGATCTAGAAAGCTGAGCGCCTAGCCAAGATGCCGACTCAAGACTTTCTATTCCGAGCTTAGCATCTGAGCTCTTGCTACTGGAGCTTGTTAGCTTTCTTCAGCTTGTATGCTTGAAAATCTGCTAAATCATTCCTCCATGTACGTGTATGGGATTATGCTATGGGAGGAAAAAGATTATTTCCATGTCTGCAATCTTTGGGTGATGCCAGCAGTGGAGTCGTTGGAGTAGGAGGTACTCCAAGGCATGAAGACACCTCATCATTGTACTGCTCTGGACTGTACTTGGTGCATGTCCGAGGAAATTATGAGAATGTGTGCTTTGAGAATGTGAAGACGTCTTATCATTGGACAAAGTGCTCAGGGGTATGACGACACCTTGTCGTTGCACCACTTTGATATGTGATCATGTAATTTCTTTTATTTTCCAAGTTATACTCAGATATTTGTAATGACTTTTGTGAATTCATATGTTTTCCATTTCGTATTTGATTATATCTACGTAATGCTTTGCTATTAAGCTTGTAGTGATTTTTGTATTTGTTCCAAGGTTGTTATGCTTTAGAAACTGCTTGGCTAGGGCCAAGGTTGTCCTACTTGCATGTTGGAAGTTGGACTTCAAGTGGTTTAGAGATGCTCAGTCGAAGTCAAGGTTGTCCTACTTGCACATTGGAAGTTGGACTTGTGGTTCTTGAATGGTTTGGAGCTGCTCGACTTGGGTTGAGGTTGTCCTACTTGCACGTCGAAAGTTAGACTTCTTGTCGTTTGGAGCTACTCGGCTAGGGCCGAGGCTGTCCTACTTGCATATCTTTTCCCCTAAGTGCCTTCTAGTTGTAGTGAGTGTTGAGTAGGTCTCACATATGTCTCAAAAAAATGATATAGATATGTCTTGTACATAAAAAAAAATAGTTAAATCATAAATGGATTGAATCCTGAGATGAAAGGAGGAGATGATAGCATACCTCGACCAGAAGAGGTGAAGTGCCTAGTGGGGATACTGACTAGGGCTTGTTTGGAAACTCGGCCTGAAAAGGCGGAGTGCTTGGTGGGAATGCCAACCAAGGCTTTGCTGGAAACTTGGCTTGAAAAGGTAGAATGTCTGGTAAGGATGCCGACTAAGGCTTGTTTGAAAACTCGGCTTGAAAAGTAAGTCAGTATAGTGATATGCCTGTGGTGAGAAATTTGGGTTGTACACAATCCATTTATAAAGAATTGATAAGATTTATGGAAAGCTCCCATGTGATTTGTGATATGCTTCTGAGGGGTATAACAGTAATATATCAATATATATAGTATCCCAACACCATAGCAAAATTTCCAAATTAAAATATGTTGATTCTAATTTTTTTCAGATCCAAAAGAATGACAGTAATGTGCTTAGCCTCCAAAAAATCTTCAAATAAACTGATTCCAAGAAAGTACTAGTATTCTTGGGATTTAAGAGATATGCAAATTAGTTTAACTCTAAGATAGGGGTATACTCAATATGCAAATTAAAATAATTTGAGTTTGAGATGAAGATATATGTTAAATAATTTATAAGAAAAAAAGACATATCTTGTTAGATTTTTCTCCAAGAGATTATTTAATTCGATTGTGGCGGTGTAGCTTGACGGAGGATGCGTTGGAGCTGGACACGGCAATGGAGCTTAGTCTGTCAGAGAAAATGCTTGGGATCTAAGAATATTATATCAAAGTTAGTTAATTTTGAAAGCAAGATAATGATTCTCGATATTCCAATTATTAGTATAAGAATAACATATGTCCAGCATTGAAAATTTTTCTAGATTATTAGTGACTGACTGCTGAGATAAGCTTGACTTATATGTTGAGTGAATATGGCTAACCATGGTTGGTAGGCCAAGCCGATATCCAAATCCTGTAACAAAAAAAGAAATAATATATATACATATTTATGTAGCATTAGAAAACAAAATCAGGCTTTGGTGTAATGGTTGTGTGCGTTACATTTTGGTGAAAGGATGCTGGTTTGAACCCCAAGCTAAGCACTTGTGCATTTTAAGTGTTTTCTACCTCTTTTTTTATTTTTTTTATGCTACAGGCCCAAAGATAACTTGGGTGTAGGGTGGGTCCTTGTGAACCCTAGCCACTTCTACTATATGTTTCTCTCTCTTTCGTGATGTATCCATAACAAGGAAGTAGCGGAAGACCAGAGAGAAGGAGTGCCACCATCGAAGATCGGAGAAAAAGGAAGCCACTTCAGTCTTTCCTTGTTCTCTTCCAGTTGAACTCAAAGATCCATCCATGAAGAGGGGGTGTGCTCAGCTTCGACAGAGCAGCGGCAATGTCTGTAAGCCGCGGTTAGGAGGCTCCAACATAAACTATTCTATTATGAGAGAGGGAGTTGCATTGTTGCGGCTAGCGAGGTGGGTACATTGCCAGAAGATCTTCACCAGAGGTGTGCGTAGGCCGGCATGTCAGTGGTGACGGTGTCGTTAAAGGTGGAAATAGTGACGATGACGAGATATATGGGCCATAAGACCTGTGGTTAGTGCTTGCACATCAAGTGGCGTTGGTAGAGGCTTTGCGGTTGCTGCCACCATGTCGTATGTTGTACCTAGACAAAAGTTTTGAAAAAATTAAAGGAGAAATATAATTGTTAGGTGATTAGTAAGGAGTACATAATTTGAAATATATATTTCAAAACATGGTGCATTGCTTTGATGTGTTATTGACTGGGTTTCACAGATATGTTTGCCAATCTGTTAAAGAAGCCAGTGGTGGAATGGTGGGCAACTCCTTCAAGGTCATGCATCTTGTGACCCGAAATTTTTATATCTTTTCCTATGATAACTTCTCTAGGGATAGAGAGTCAATGTAATATTTAACAAATATCTTAATATATGCTCAGTCCCCTTTTCTATTTTTTGAAAAGATCGAATTAGGTGAAAGTCAAAGTTTAGAACCCTGGTGAGATATCACCTGAAATTTTGAATTAATTGACAATAGAAAGATGTTCTTTGGTGATTGTTTGTGGTCTGGCTTGTTCTATAGGCCTTGGGCAAGCTTGTTTATTAGCCTTACGGTGGATGCCAATATTCTTACCTAGAACTGGAGGTGAGGGTGCAAGTGGCTCCAACTTCTGTGCCAGCAAGGGGTGTGGTACCTGCAAAGACACTTTGATGCTCAAGTCAGTGAATAAATGAGGTATAGAGTTGTAAAAGAATAGCATGTAATAAGGTTGTGATACCTAGGGGCATTGAGCCCCTTATATATTGTGAGGTGACTCCATAATAAGTTAGGAGATAATATTCTCTTAGTAGAGGAGATATTTCTAGAATTTAGTAGATATTATATATGTTCCCTATTTTCCTCAACTAAATATGGGATAAATTCACAAAAGAATTGGGTGTCACGTGTCTAATCTCTGGGACCCGTGTTCGAGCTCTCATGGTTCGGACCGAGGTGTCCGGCTTATATTTCTAGTCCAGTACAATAAATATTACTAAAGATTAAATACGTAGCAGTGGGACTAGTGTCAACCTAACCCAGAACAAATTTGGATTGAAGGTGTCTTTACTTTTCTGCTTGTTTTGAATTAGTGTTGATTGGCCTTATTTCTTTTGCAATCCAAGAAAAAAAGTTAATTATCACTTTAAGTGGTCTAATTTTCCTTATAGTCAGAGTGGTTGGTTGGCTGCAATGTCTAACATACAGGCCTATATTTAACTAAGGTGATTGATCATGTGTTTATGGTGGTCAATACCTACCATGCCTAGGGTGATGTGGAGTGCTTTACAATTGACACCTGTAGGTAGAGGACCAGTGACATGAGTGTGGTTGCTTTTAGCCACGTTTCACAAATGTCATTAAATGAAATAAACGATTTAGCTAAATGCCACTGTAGTTTCCACACCCATTTCCAATTATGACGAGAAAAACTTCAGGAGCCTGGTCCTCGATGATAATAGGAATCTCAGAATCTACAGCTTCTACCAGAACTAGTGAAACATGAGGTTGCAGTGTGTGATGCCATTTCAAAGGCAAAATCAATGCACGGAGGCAAGCTGCTAGAAGTAGTGACACAACGGCAGATTATGGGGAAGAGCTCACTGCCAACTGCAAACTGCAAACTTGATGATGAGGTGGATCTTGGTGGCCATGACTTGATGGATCTGGAGGATGTCATAATAGTATTTTACAAAGCAAAAATCTTTATCCTTTTATTTAATCAATCATCACTTATCTTATTTCATCATCACAAGTTTTTTTTCCAAAAAAAAAAACAACTCATCTTCCTATATCGTCGAGCCCCCACCATCTTCTACTTTTCTCAATAAAAAATAAAACGGACTATCATCACAGTAGCTATTGTCTCTTTAAGCTTCCACATTATCACCCACATGCCCACAACCTTTTCAGCCACCATTTTCCACTGCGACTAGAAGAGCCTCGCCGTTGCACATCCTTTTCCTTCCCTACAAGCCCATTTTTGCTTTGTTATGAAACTGGCAGTCACCACCGTGGATGTCAATAGTCATCGCCCCCCCATCATCAGCCACTGCGACTTACCTGTGGGGTCTTGGTTATGGTCGCTATCTTTCATTACGTTTCATATTCAAGAACCCTCCTCCATAGCACTGCCATCGTGTTCCCTCGCCTTCCACTACCAGACACCGCAAGTCTTCCAGATATGGGAGCTCCACTCTCTGATATGTTGTGTCGCCGGTGAGATCGTGGGGGCAGAGACTACAATGGCATTTGGCTACATCCTTTAATTTGTTTAACAACATTTGTGACAAATGGCTAAGAGCAACCACAGTCATGACACTTGTCCTATGCTTATATGGGGTCAATTGTGAAGCACACCACATCACTTTATGCATGGTAGGCATTGACTCTCATAGGCACATGATCAATCACCTTTAACTAATATTTCTAGGCTGTAGTGTTGGGCTAATCTTTTTTATGTGTTTTAACCTATATGGGAATCTTTGATAAAAAGAAAAAGAAAAAAAAACTATGAGAATCAAATATCTGTTTTGACAAAAAAATAAAAATTAAAACTGAGTATCAATGACTGCCAAAAAAAAAAAATCAATGATAAAAGCCACAAGGCCTAGAACAATTCGTAGTTGGTTAGGTTTCTTAACCATCTAATTAAGGATTTGATTCATAGCGATATGTACGGAAAACAAAGGTTTATATACTATGCCTTAGAATAGCTCTTGTCTCTAAGGAATTAATTAGTCACTGCTATCAGGGTTAAAAAAAAAACAGTGACCAAAGTAGAAGGAGTGGTCAAATATGAATGAATACATAATTAAAAAGCAATGTATCCATGATATTATGAACCTATTAATGAAAATTAGTATATAATGAATATATTTCATGGAACATAAGGTTTTTATTTCGACGAAAGTACTAAACTATCAATATAGAGATAGATACACGGAACATCAATTTAGGTGTTAGATTTTTTATATTTGTTTAGTAGTCTCTAAAAGATACACATAATATCAATTTATTTAACTCCGTAGTAAACTTCGTTAAGATTGCTTTTAATTGAACAGTCTCGCCCTTATGTTTTCTAAAATAAATATCAAGTATATTTTGAAAAGTTACACACACAAATTGTCTGTCTTTCACTTATAACGGTACAATACAAATATATTACTTCGGAAATGATAGTGACTCGTTATTGATTTAGTTTGTCTACTAGTATATATGCTACACGAGTAATGCTACATATAGAGAATAACATAACTAGGATTTTTTACAGGACAAATTCTTGTATATGCACAAATCTGATAATCTACACTTAAGAGCACTCAGAAAAAGTAAATGAGAATCTATATAAATGAATATATGTTGAATAAAGTTGATATGACTACTCTTATTATAAGTGTGCCTAAATATGATGTGTTGGAATTGTGCTCATATAAAAATCTCTCTTTTATAATGTATATATGATGGAGACATACCAACACACAAAAATATATGAAACCCACCACATTTTTTCTCTTTAACTTCTCTATTCAACGCAAAAAAAATCCTTTTGCAGCATATAATTAAGTTAATGTATTGGACTATTCAATAAAAACAGTCTCTGGTAAGAATTTGGGGACCTTAAGCGTGAATGTTATTATCAATAAAGAAATGTCGGCATTATTGTTGCGTGTTCTTGATTGACTGGTCTACTTCACGTGTACATGGACCACCCAACTATTATACAAAGCCGCAATAATAATGGGTACGAAAGGGAAATCTTTGTCACAAGTAATATGAAATACATTCAAATAGATTTATTTGACAAAACTCAGGTTTACAAGATTTAATGCTGCTAATTAAATTGCTCATGCATACAGATAAGTCTTCACTCTTCATAGATATGCTGATCCTTAAACACTAATTTGAGCACCAACATGAGTTTCCTGCATTTATACGTATGTGTACTAACCTTAATTAGTAATGTGAACATTACTTATTCAAATTTATTTTTAAGATATAATATAAGCTATATCAAATTACTCCATAAGGAGCTTGTTGATGACTGGGCGTGATTTAGACATGACCTTTAATGGGGTTAACCGTGCAAAGGTGAACCCACTTGCCTCCCTCATATCAATCTCTTTATCACCAATTCGTTTCCATTCAAAGCACTGAATCAAGAGCCCCAAAGTCAAGCTGATTGCACGCATGGCCAAGCCTTCTCCTGGACAAGCCCTTCTCCCCTTCCCGAATGCTATCAACTTGTCAAGCTCTCCTTCTTTCTCAAACCTCTCGGGCTTGAAACTTGTGGCATCACTCCAAATCCGAGCATCTCTATGAATGGACCAAGCGTTAATCAACACTATAGTGTCCCGCGGAACCTTGAACCCTCCAATAGTGCATTCATCTGAAGTAAAGTGTGGTAATAACAAAGGAGGAGGAGTAAACAATCGAAGGGTCTCATAAACGATGTTTTTAAGGTAAGGAAGTTTTGAAAGGTCCGACTCTTCTAGCAAACGGTCTTGGCCTACATGCATTTCCAATTCATCCCTCGCCTTCTTCATCACTTCGGGATGGTTCAATAAATTAGACATTGCCCATTCTAGAGTTACAGCTGATGAGTCAGTTCCAGCAACTAGCATACCCTACAATGCAACTCAATTCGATCAAATAAAGTCAAACGTACTATTTAATCTCATGATATCCATAGAGAATTACTACTAATAATTATTATTATTACAAAACTAAATTCTCAATATGGTCGCTGAGTAATATTTTGAAAACAAATTAGTCCCTCCCCATTTAAAATATGGGACAAATTAAACCACTAATATTAGTCTAGTGGTGAGGATTTAGATAATATGTATGAGATTTGATGTTCAAACCTCATAACAGTTAATATAATTTTATAAATATAAAAAAATGGACAAATTAGTTCATCACACCATTTAAAAAATAAGCAAATTAATCCCTTTATACATATTTATATAATTAAAAAACTTTTTACAAACCTATATAAAGAAATTAATTTATCCATTTTTTAATAGTAAATAACTGATAGGAGACTTTCAAATCATTAATGATCAATATATCCATCCTAAAGTACTTATTAGTCACCAAAATCTATATTTACTCTAACAATAATAATATATTAAAACAAAATTTAGTATAATTTCTTCTATTCTTACTATCCCTTGCTATTAAATCAAATTATGACTCGTGAGTTATCAGTTTTTTAACTTAATCAACCTGTTTAATTGTAACAAGTTTTGTTCTACGTGTGGTTTTTTTTTTCTTTGTTTACTTTTGGGAAGGGAGAACTGAACAATAAGAAGAGAAGTTGCTAGATTCAAATACTAATTATTATTATTACCAAAGCAAGGCCTTTGATGATCTGATCAGTGTAGTACTCAGGATGCGATTGTTGCATGCTCAGGAGATGGTCTATCATGGTATTTGCCCCTTTCTTCCTGTCGCGATGTTCCTGAATGAGCCCTCTCAAGAACGTGTCGGTCCTGCTGCCGATCTTCTTCAGCCTCTTCTCCAAGTTCTGGTAATCGAACAACCTAAGTATCGGCATGAAGTCGTTCTTGTTGTTGGCACCGACCAGCTGCAGCAGCTCCGACGCCATGGCCCTGAACTGCTTCGCCTCTTCCAAGTCCGCCATGTCGCAGTCATCACCGTAGTACCTCTTCCCTGAGATCATCCTCATGATGTTGTTGAACGTCATGTCGTAGAACCTCGAAGAGAGTTCCACTTCCGCAAAGCGGTTGGACGAGTCCTGAGCAAGCTTCTGGATCAGCCTCTTGGACTCGTCCCTCCGGATTCCCGAATAGTTGTTGAGGCGGTGGGTGGAGAGGACGTCGAGGGCGGTGATGCGGCGGAGGTTGCGCCAGTGCTCGCCGTAGGAGCTGGAGCCCATGCTGGTGTGGTCGTAGAAGATGTATTTCCCGGAGAGGAACTGGGGCCTGTTGGCCAAAACGACGTCGTTTTTGGTGAAGCATTCTTCGAAGACGGTGGGCGATGAGACGACGACGACGAGGCGTGAGCCGAACCAGAGGGAGATGACGTCGCCGTATTTTTTGGAGAGGCCTTTGAAGGTGCGGTGGAGTGGCCTCTTGAGGTGGTGGAGGTTCCCTATTATGGGGAGGGATGGTGGCCCTGGTGGAAGGTTCTTGAACCTCCTTGCTTGGAGGACATAGCTGAAGATGAAGAAGATTGCAAGGTAAAGAAGAGAGTAGGACAGGAAGGGAAGGATCTCCATGGTTTATTTATTTTTTATGCTTGCTCCTTCAGCTATTCTTCCTTAATGAGATTAGAGTAGAGTTGGAGCACCCTTGCTGCATGCATTTGTGACTATTAGGTTGCATGTATATATACATGCACAGTGTAGTGCTGCGCTTGATGATCACGGCCAATCACAAACACTTGCTTGAACTCAGCGCCGGCCAACATTGACTAATTGAGCCAAAAGTCAAAAACTTTTATCCATTCATTAATGGAGTGAAAAGGACTTATTTTTAAATTTATTAATCGAAAAATACAATTTCTTACTTTATTTTGAGGAACCTTATTCCTACTAAACTCATATATTATCTCTTCTTCTTTTTTTTCAACAATTTTTCTGTAATGTTGGCCTATTAATTAATAAACACATAACTTGACGATGACGGTCACTCACAAACACTTGCTTGAACTCAGTGCGGGCCAACATTGACTAAAATTTACCGAAGCTACAGGGTGATGACAGATCTTTCACAATATCGATTCTCTTAATTTTAAATTACATCTATTATATTATGAATTATAATTTAATTTATACAATATTCAATAATTATTAAATACATGTAAGATGCATATATAATTTTATATTAAAAAATTTTATATACATAATTATTGGAAATATTTTTTTTATAAATATACTAACCAAATAAATTTTAAAATACTAATATGTAAATAAGATGTCTTAATGACAATATGGAGAACATAGAAAAAATTGTTGTGAACCTTTTCTCTCCTCACAAAATAGAGAATAAAAAAAAACATAAACCTACAATTATATAGTAGTGATTTTTTTTTCCTCTCCCATATAACAAAATCTATCATATGTATTCACATCTTTTTGAAAAATGGGCCAAGCTGTGCCCCTAAGCTACAATGCGTGTACCCTCCGAAGAAAAAAATGTTTTGTTGTGTAGTATTTATATTTACTATGAAATGGATATAGATTCTCGAAAGTGAAAAATCTTATATTAGAGAATAAAGTGAAGAGTTTTATGTTTGGATTAATAAAATAAAAAGGGTTCCACTTTTAGATTATTCAAAAATAAAATCCCTTTATTTTTTAAAGTGAGATCCTCACTTTAGAAAAATCTTTTCCTAATAAGCACATATATTGTCTCTTCTTTCTGTCAACAATTTTTCTGTAATAGTTGGTCTATTAATTAATAAATGATATATAGAAAAAAATTTGCTTACTTTGAAGAACATGGAAAGATATTTTCACACTCACGTCAAAACTTGATTATTTTTAGTTTAAACAAAAATATGAGATTAATTTTTATAATGTAATTAAATTATATGCTTCTACTTGTGAGACTTTTATGTTAAATTTTCATAGATCAAATACTAGGGATTTGGAATACCAATACACGGAATAAAATTAACATGGTAACTCATGTACCTCTAGAACTCATATTTATCCCATTATGTGGAAGCGTATATGTCAGATGCAAGATCGAGAACCCACTCCTTATCTTTCCCTAAGAGAGAGAGGCTACATCGATGGAGCTGTAAGCCGTTAAGAGATGTCAAGATGGGAGTGGGGATCCTACCCACAAAATATGAAATATATATAGTAACCTGGTCTTGTTCATCAAAGACCTAGGTTACATTGGGCTTTTACATCATAACCCAGTACACTCACTATTAGGCTCAAACCAAATAATAATGCATGGTGACTTCCAAAACCCATAGTGGATCACACATTAACTTCATGGGCTTACAGGAAGTATCAGGTTTATCCATTCAACCCGTTTTACAAAATCAAGATATCACCAATAAATAGAAGTCCAAATTATCAAGAAATTCTAACATTCTCCCACTTGGGCAATATTGATTGGGTTTTATTTAGTTTTAGAAAATATGACTCTCAAGTTGAACAATTGTGGCCACAAACTATAGCTTGAAATAATTCACCATAAATCAAATCACTCCAGTCAACAAGGCATCAGCTAA
Source organism: Dalbergia cultrata (assembly GCA_031216105.1). Lineage (NCBI taxonomy): Eukaryota > Viridiplantae > Streptophyta > Magnoliopsida > Fabales > Fabaceae > Dalbergia > Dalbergia cultrata. Next base: position 10,281,601 of record CM062348.1, on the reverse strand, counting down.
GAATCATAGGCCAGTGATAGACTATGAAAAGTCTAGTTTCCCCATGACCAAATAACTAATAACCTTACCAACAATGATCAATCAAGTGTACACGATGTAGACATAGACATTATAACATAATAATAAAGAGAGCACTCAAAGTGATCTTCCAATGCTATTGTGTATGAATCCTCATTATATCTTCACAAGAAGACACAACCAATCTCCAAGAGGGAGATCCTCATCTTTCTCACAAAAGACCAATGTCTTCCCAAGAAAGCATCCATATCCTGAGATAAGCAATTAAATCAATGGTACAAAAACCAATAGCATGCACATAAAGTTACCATCCAGACCATATAAGCCCAATGTAATCAATCCATCATCAAAATTACATAAATTCAATGCAATCAAATGAAAGTAAAAAATAAAGAACAATTCCCATGAATTAAGTAAATCAAAAGATCCAACAAAGCCCATACCCTCAACATGTTTTAAAACCACTATGGGCCTTAATCCCTTAGTTAGGGGGTCAATAAGCATCTCCTCAGTGCGAATATGCTCAACAAAGATCTCTCCATTCTTAACCATCTCCCTAACAACAAGGAAGTTAATCCTAATATGCTTAGAGGCAGAAGTTGTCTTGTTGTTCTTCGTAAAAGACATAGCACAACTATTATCACACTTTGAATCCATACAGCATGTGTCGTTGCACTGTAGCATGCTACAAACTCAATTTGCATAGGGCAGTCAGAGTTTGTTTGACACTTTTCCAAGAAATAGCTCCTCCAACCAACATGAAAACATATCCAAAAGTAGATTTCTCATCATTTGGACAACCTACAAAGTCTGTATCATATATCCAACTATATCAAGGTAATCAACCTTTCTATAGACAGGCATGTAATCCTTTGTCTTCTGCAAATACTTTATTACCCGTTTAGCGGCAACCCAATAAACATATCCTGGGTTTGACTGAAACCTATCTGAGACACTCACAACAAAAGACAAATTAGGTCTAGTGCAGACCTGTGCATACATGATGCTACCCACTGCATTGGTATAAGGAATGTCCTTCATAGCATTCTTTTCAAGTTCATTCTTGGGGCATTGATCCTTGCTCAAATTATCCCCTTTAGCAATACGGGTATTAGTAGGCCTGCAATTCTCCATACCAAAACGCTTCAAGACACAATCTACATAAGCCCTTTGGGATAAACCCAAAAGTCGCCGTAATCTGTCTCTACGGATCTCAATCCCCAGAACAATAGAGGATTCCCCTAGGTCTTTCATGTCAAAATGAGCTGACAACACACTTTTGGTCTCAACAAGCAGATCCTAGTTACTACTGGCAAGTAAAATATCATCCACACAGAGAACAAAAATAATGAATCTACTCCCACTAACCTTGAGGCATATACATGGGTCAACTTTGTTTTCCACAAAGCCCATGGAAGAAACGATTTCATCAAATTTGAGATACCACTATCTCGAAACCATAAATTGATTTCCTCAACTTACATACCAAGTGCTCTTTTCCCTTTTCTATGAATCCCTCTGGCTGTTACATATAAACTTCCTCATAAAGATCTCCATTTAGAAAAGTTGTCTTCACATCCATTTGATGTAACTTCAAATCATAATGTGCCACCAAAGCAATAATAATCCTGAAGGAATCTTTTGAAGAAATAGGAGAAAAAGTTTCAGTATAATCTATACCCTGTCTCTGAGTAAAACCTTGAGCCACTAGCCTTGCTTTATATCGCTCCACATTACTATTGGAATCCCTTTTTGTCTTGAAAACCCATTTGTAACCAATGGGCTTGAAACCATTAGGAGCCTCTACAAGCTCCAACACACCATTGTGATTCATAGAAAGAATTTCATCCTCCATGACCTTAATCCATTTTTCAGCAATAGCACTAGAAACTGTTTTTTTAAAATCAACTGGATTTGATATGCACCCAATATCTGACTCTCCAAGGACATCACGGTTCACTGGCTTCCGCTCTCTCTCTGATCTCCAAAGAGGTGGAGCCTCAGCAGGTTATTCTGGAGCTTGTGGTAGGGGATACTCCAAAACTTCCTATTACAGTTCCAAACCTTGTGATTGGCCTTTGTGCATTCCTTGTGATACAACTTTTCTTCCTCTGTGCTTTGATCATTTAGGGAAAGTTCATCCTCCCTAATAGTCATGTCAATATCTAATAAGTTGAGGGCCAGCTCAAGGTCCTCCTTCCATTTCTTATAATTGTTTCCAGTTAGGACCTCGACATAGTTAACAGTGTCATTCATGTAGAATTTCACAAGAGCTGAAAAAGTTAAAATTGATTAATCACGTGGGCAATAAACAACAAAATATATCATAATAAGGATACAAACATATAATATAAACCTGCCTATGGGTGAAACATACATCATACAAGACAACAGTTATAAAAATCCAACACCTGTGGACAGAATGATCTTACCATTGATACATCCCAAATATCATGTCATGTCAAATTAATTAATAGACTAACCACATGTGGGTGAACTAGCCAATAACTAACTCAAATGACACTACATGTCACATCGGAATTAATTAATGAGCAAACCACCTAGGGCTGTGTCAACTCATAATTAACTCAAGTGACAAAATATCCCAAACGAATTAAACAAAAAATTCCATTAATTTTGTGAGCAACCCACTATGGTGGTGAAATTCACTTAACTAATAGAGCACTTAATAGGGATAAATAATTACCCAAATAATCAATTTTAATTCAATTCCAAACATTCTATAAATAACTAAATCAATACATAATTATTAAAGAATCTCTATCCGATTATTAATCATAAAACCGACTATAATCAATAACAGAATATTTAATTAAACTAAATATACAGTATTTATTCAAAAAAATTTCAGCAGATATATTAACTATCAATCGTGAAGCAGATTATATCAAATACAGAATAAAACTAAATATATACCATTTAATTAAAAACTGATTCCCTTTTTTTTCAAAAAACAAAAAAGGCCGGGAGCCCCATGGCCCCCTTTCTTTCTCCTTCCACTGCGAGCGCACAGTGCCGCACAGGGCCACAAGGGCGCACAGCGCCGCAACTCCTCTCGCTCTAATCGGTTGCGTGGTGTCCTGGGAAGGAAGACTCCCTCCACTTCTCCAACGTTGTGGGGATGAGGTAACCAAGGGAAAAACAAATCCCCCTACGTGGACAATATTAAATAACGAAACATTCAAAAACAATATTAATAGAAATCCAATCCCCTTACTTGTCAATTCTTTAAATGTAAAAGAAAAAACAATATTCCTCTTAGACGGGAAAAGGATAAGCATGGAAAAGTAAAAGAAAAGCCCGATAAAGACATAAACCCAATTCCCTTCTTTCAGCTCTTTTTGGTCAATTCTCTAGTTAAAATAATAATAACAATAAGAACAAGACAAGGCAAAACAGTAACGTGACTTGCTTCCAGAGGCAGGAAATTTCATTCAAAAGGCAACTTCAGGGGTTAATTCTAACAAGGCACAGTTCATGAATTAATCTATCAATTTCACGGTGATGTGATTTAAAACAGAGATTAATAGAAATAATAGACAACACTATTAAAAATTAATCTCATATTAATTCAAGGTTCCAAATATAGTATAACCTACTCTAATACCATATGTTAAATTTTCACATATCAGATACTAGGGATTTGGAATACCAATACACAGAATAAAATTAACATGATAACTCACGTACTTCTAGAACTCATACTTACCGTTATACAGAAGCGTAAAGTGTAAGAGAACTAACTCCTTATCTTTCCCTAATAAAGAGAGGTCGCGTCGATGGAGTTGTAAGCCGTCAGTAGATGTGAAGATGAGAATGGGGATCTTGTCCACAAAATATGAAATATATATAATAATTTGGTCTTGTCCATGAAAGACTTAGGTTGCATTGGGTTTCTACATTATAAACCAGTACACTCATTATTAGGCCCAAACCTAATAATAATGTATGGTGACTTCCAAAATCCACAGTGAATCTGTTAACTTCATGGCCTTATAGGAAGTATCAGAGTTATCCATTTAACCCATTTTACAAAATCAAGACATCATCAATCAATACAAGCCCAAATTACCAAGAAATTCTAATATTTTAATGTAGTGTGTGGTTAACTCAAACATATTTACTTATATAATAATGAATGATTAAATGTTCATGTAGATTTTCTTATACTGATGACAATATATGGATAAAAAATATATAAGACGATCAAATTATAAACACCTTTTCATTTTGTGTTTCCCAAATAGTTATCAAATTTTTACTCTACGCGTATAATTGCATGTTTTTCCCCATCAAGACAAAATAGGTACGTGTTCCATCACTTTCCTCTAGAAGCAAGTATTAATTAGTACGAAATTTCAGCAGTTTGAATCTTTTATATCAATTGAAACGTTAGGTTGAAATTTCTTACGGGGAACTTTAAGATACAATATTTTATTAAATTTTAAAAATAGTTAGTAATTCATTATTATATCACTTTGTTTTAATGTATAATAGGTTTTTAAAAAATATACTATTAATATTAGATTATAAACTTGAAATTTATTGTAGCTAAAATTTGAGATGCATCACATTAAAATAGCTTCATATAATTCCAAAGTTTGATTGGATAAACGTTGATTCCACAAAAAAAAAAAAATTGTTATTCATTGATATGTGTTGATGTATGTAGCATACCTTAAATTTTTTCATCTTTGAGTTCAAGTAATAATATTGAGAGTGATAAAAGCACACAAACCTCAACCACGTTATACATAGACGGAGCAGTGAGTAAAAGCTTTGCTTGCTTACATTGGCAATTATCTTTAAACCAGCAGCAAGGGGAAGCAATAGCTAACTTTAGCTTTTCTTATGGCCGTGATTGAGACCTTGAGGAGTCTTTTACAGCAACGAAAATTATTCGAATTCGAATAATATCGAAAGTTGTAAAGGTGGTTGGCATGGATGAATATTACATCTGAAGGGCATAGAAAATAATATTATTATTTGAATATTCAATAATAGATGTCCTATTTAAACATTCACATTATGATTATTGGATAAGATAGTGGTAAAATAAATATTTAAACGAGGCACGATGTTCAGATGTTTAAATAATATTATTCCACATAAAATGCATGTAAGTCTATTTGCCTTATGCTACAATATTTTTTTATGGTGGTTTGAATGTTAAAAATATCTTGTGAAAGACTATGGGGAGTTTTGATAATGGAGGTGATTAGAATTTTTTGGCGAAGGAGAGTGGACGTGATTAGAATTTTTTGGGGGGATCACCCCATTCCTTATTAGATGGAGCATTGAATGATTGTAGATCCTCCTACTAAATATGTCTACAAATTTTTTTACATGCTAAATAAAGTGAATATTACCCATTTTTTAAGTTTCTAAGATATTGATTGCATTTATTTTTTACTTATTTTAATATTAGGAGGATTTAGTAGAAAGATATAGCAAAATTATATTAACAACGATTTAGAACTTTGGAGCATTTTTTTTTAGTTTTTATTGAAAAGAATATATATATATATATATATATATACACACACACACACGGAAAATGACTCAAGTAAGACGAATAGTTTATTGTAAGAGTAAGATAAACAAATCAGAGTCATTAGATCTTATATGAATAATCAAATGATCACATGATCATTAGTTATCATTAATAACCTTCAATCATAATAATTCATGTATGATTATACGGTCTAAATTTACTCCCTTACTATCCTAATAAGTCACTTATCTCGCTAGAGTCACCCCCTTATACACATATTGTGTGCTAAAATTGTTCTTGGAATAAACAAATCTCTTCACATACGCAAGGGAGATATCGTCAAGTGATGAGGAATAAGTTAAAAAAGAAAAGTATGATATGATATTAGTAGGTTTATAAGATGACAAAAAGAAAGAAATTAATTAATTCAAAGAAAAAAAATATTATTTGTATTCATAGGATGTAGGAGATCGTGCTGACCCACATCTCATATACTAATGAATAGGATGTAGACCAAATTTGAATGAAGTCTAGATCTCATCAAATGGTGGATAAGATAATGGATGAGATGTGAGTCAGCACAATATCTCATACCCATGAGAATAAATAATACAACTCTTCAAAGAAACCATTAAAAAGAAAACTTAAAGTAAGCAGTTTTATTAAATGTACTTGACTTTTGGATTTTGTTAAGGTCGTTGAGTTTGAAATTTGGACGATGTAGGCAGTTTGCTAACCTCGCCAATGGCGGATAGGTACCGGTCATAATTTTATAATAATAATCTAACAAAATTGCTTGATGTGCATTATATTGTGATAAGCTATATCGGACTGTATATAAACAACTCTCAAAGTATCATTTAGATCATCTAATCATTTAATTAATCTCATCACTTCCCAAACTCTCTAAACCTTCTCTCTAGCTCACTCAGTTCTCCTTCTCGGAACTCTTCTCTGAGCCCTTACGTGCAGCCTTCATAGTAAAAACTGGTGAAAGAGGAGCTATGATTTTCTCAAACTTTAATTCGTTTCAACTGCGTTAACTAAGAATGTGGACTAAAACCTGATGTAGTGATAATAGAGTATATGACAAGGATGTCATTTTCATATGAAGGATATTATTTTTCAACACATGCTTTAATTTCAGTAAAACATTTGACATTTCGACTCTAATTAATTTCAATGGTCTCCACATGTGCCGCCGGCCAAGCTTCAGGATGGAGAATTTTCGTGGGTTTTATTCAATCAGTAACAACAAAACAAATTTCTTGGACAATATTGAAAGAGAAATAAGTAAAGATAATGTGTGGAAAATTATATAATTTGGAAAAATTAGGTGTGCAGTTCCTTTTTTTGAAAAAAAATCATTTAATAATTTTTTAAAAATATTAAATTAAAAGTGTAAATATATCTAATTAATCTTTTAATATAGGGCCTATTTTTTATACTATTAATATAAATCACAACATTAAAAAATTTACCTCTAATAAGAACTCTCTCAAAGCTAACATAGATTAGTTCACTTGATTGACCTTCCATTCATATGCATTGCTACGATTTGAGCTCGATTTCCTGTATTGATAAGTGATTTGTAAGAAATACCTTTGTACCTTAGATTGAGGCGAGCTTTCCACTCAACTAAAACTTAATTTTTATTTCAAGAAAATAACTCTATCAAAATATAATATTAATAGTATAAATATTTTTTTATTCAGTGTATTGAAATTCAATTCATAAAATATCTAAAAATTTGAAGTTATTAGTAGTATTAATTAATACAAGTTAAAAAAAAACTTGTATCCTTCATTTATTGTATTTTATTAATCATTCTATATATAAACTATATAAAATGTTTTAAACAGAAAAATTACATGGAAATATATGCAGAATTGCTAAGCAAAGGAACTATTATTAGGAATATTGCTATGTTAGTTAGACTGGTTAGTTACATGTAGTGACTTTGATCGCATAGAAAAACTATTCAAGAATGAAATAAGAGACACTATCAAAGTACCAAAAAAAACTCATAGTTCAGGATAAATAACAAAGAAAAATTAAAATGCACGCTGAAAAGAAAATTATCTCTGAGCTCACCCTCAGCATAGGCTTTCCCCTTGAGTTCCATCACATAAGATTTTCTTCATATCTTTTACCCTCCCTCTCTTTTGCCACCAGCGAAAAGGAGGTGTGCTAAAAACCAAGAACTACATCATCAACCTTGACACCTTATCTTTTGGAGAATCTCCATCAGAAGAGCCTTATATATTTGTGATTGAGCCTCCAATTGACCCAGCCAACCATGGATGTGCCTCCACCGTGCTGTTGATTGCTGTTGATTCTGCCAGGGATCAACATTTGGAGTGATAGCTGGATTAGGAATAGCCAGAACGGGAAGTGAAGTTTTGGCTTGAGGCGAACTTGACTTAGGTTTGTCATTTGTTAGCTCATTCTTTAAAGACATCTTCTCCTTAGAAGCTAATCCAGAGGTGGAAGACTCTAAGCTTGTCTCTTCCTCAACATCCAAGGCCATGCATGATTTACAGGGTGAGCCCCTATATCTTATGATAATTTCAGGCCTTTTACCCTCATCGGAGCTGTCTTCAAGCATAGTGATTCTTCTTTTTCTTCATTTTTTGAAGCTGCCTTTTCAATAGCTACATTTCTTATCCTTAAACTTTGTCTTGTGGATCCAGATGTGATAGCACCAGTAGGTCTGCTTAGGGTTCAAAACGAGTTAAAGAAGTATAAGGTGTCTTCCATGTATTCGTACCACTAGAGGATAATTTAGATATTCAAAGACCTTTGTTAGTAGGATTTCATAGGGAATAGAGGCATTTTTTCTCTTCTCTAGGGAGATGGCATTTAGAATGTAATAAAAAATTAGTTTGGGCAAGTTTACTTTTCTCTTTGCTAGTAGACAATATAGCAACATATAGTCCATTCCTACTGGCATGTGCGTGCTTCCCAGTCTTAGTAAAAGGGAGAACTGGATAAGCATAAAGACTTGGTGAGCCTTCGAATTCAGCATTACAGTGGTTATCTCTCCAGGATGGTGTTTGGGAGAGTCCATGAGACATCTTGACACGTCTTCTACTGGAACACCAAGAGTCATGAACTAGTTCTTCTCAGATGAGCATCTAAGTCCCTCGTCAAGAGCATGTACAATGTTGGAAAGATCAGCCATATGAAGCTCCATGTCAGTAACTCTAATGTAGGAGGTTACCATGGAATTAGACACTTGCACTCGCCGAGAGTAGAAGGCAGTCGTCATCCCTGTAAATACCCAGTCGGAGAGATTTACAAATCCTTCCTATCCCTGAAATGAGATGACTTCCAATAAGATGAGAACTTGAGCCCTCATTTCTTGTTGTAATGTCTTCCCAGGTGATGTAGGTCGCTGAAAGAAGTGTTCAACATAGTGTTACTGGCGATAAGGTTCATTGAACATGAGAAGTGTTCTAATCTTGGTAATGCGACCAGAATAACGTTTTCCTTCAGCCATTTTCAGGGTTGTATATGTGTGGTAGAAAGAAGAAATGTTGAAGCTTGAAAGGATTTGATGGTGAAAGCTTGAGAGAGATGGAAAGCAATTTTGGTTTCAGGAAACAGGGTTTGAAGGAATGAGAATACGAAACAATTTAGGAATCGTGTTGAGGAAGATAAAGGTAAAGGTCTGACATATGAGGAGTGGGAGGTTATTTAAGTGATGGGATGTGGCTAACTGAAAGTGAAACCAATCGTAGGAGAAAGAAACTCTCAATTAGAGTGAGTAGTATCTCACTTTTTTCATTTGTTTCAGAAAAAGTGATCTTTAACTCTTGAGATTACTTTCTAAAGAGATTACTTTCTGAAGAGGTTACTTTCTGATCCCTTGGAGTGATACAATATTTCAACTCAAAAGTCATTTTTACACTCTGAATCTCATGAGACCAAATATTCCCAGATTTCTGAACATTCTCTTCTTCTTTCTCATCATATCTTCTACTACATGAGTGAATGGATCTTCTGAACTCCAAAAAGTGAACTAGGCTTGCAAACTAATGTCTCTATGTGGTTTTCATATCAAAGCAATAGAGAGGAGAATACCCTAAGATGTTGTGCATGAATGTTTATGCAGGTTTTAGAAAATATTTGAATATGATGCAACAACGAAAATAATTTTCAACAAAAGGTCTTGTGGCTGTATTTGACATTTTAATCTTCAGTATTCACAAGCATTTGACATAGAAGATCCTTTTTCGAATGTGGTTTCAAACAAGATTTGCCAATAAGTGGCTTGAATCTGAAGAGCTGAAAGGAATTTTCAATCAAGATTAATATCACTAGTATTATTAACGAAGATATAGATTTTGGAATACCTCAATTAATGATCTTCTACTGGTTCCTTATCCGTAGCATCTGGGTGCAACAATTTACAACAATCTCCATTTTTACCTTTGGCATCAGAGAGGGCAAAGGTATTATGTTCTTTCTTAGTTAGGAGCTTAAGTTTTTCATGAAGATGGCAGCATCCTCCAATCTCTTGGTTCTACCTAGCTTATCCCTGAACATCTTTTTGTACTCCTGATGACTTTCCTTTTTGGTCAAGCATTTAAACTTTGCATTTATTTATTGATCTTGTTCAGCTCTCTTAGCAAAGCATCCACCTGACTTTGATTACTCATGGTTTCTTCAATACACTTTGGTTCAATGGTGGAAATGAAAGCACAGTTTGTAATACCTGGTGCATACTTGTCAATAGATAAGTTTCGTATGATCCCGAATTTCACTAAGTTTGGACCCTAAACCTCCTTGGAGGGCTATATGCTAGAACCATATTTTTGGAACCAAAAGTCCCGGTAATTGCTCTCCAAAAGAAAATAAGTTAAAGAACGATTTTTATAGAATTTTAGGAAACCTTTAGACAATTCGTTTTTAGCCCACAAGTTTAGAAAATCGTAAGAATTCCCAAATTTGAACTAGAATTCAAAATTTCAATTTTGATTTGCTAGGACTTCAATTTTTTTAATATTTTATTTGAATCCAAATAAAGGGTATTTTCTTATTTACATTTATGTTTTAAAGTTAATGTAAAAAAGTGAGTGTTGAGATAACTCTGGTACGTACCAAGATGACAAAAAATTTGCAAAACTTGGGATTTCTGTCACTGCTATAGTGGTTTAGGACTGCTATAGCGGTCATAGGGGTGATTGCATCTGTTTCAGCATTCTGAGGACATATGGGTGATTGCATATGTTTCAGTGTTCTGAGGATTGCTATAGCGGTCATAAGTGCACAGTGAAGGGTGGTCTCACATGTTTCAGTGGTCTGAGGACTGCTATAGCAGTCCCTCTGGAGTGTGAACAGTACCCAGAAATGATGTCGTTCCACTTTCAGCCCTTCCCTTTTATAAAAACTCCCCACTCTTTCTTTCCTCATTTTTTCGAACTAGTAACCTCAATCCTCCATTTTCTCTCTTCTACTCATCCACTTGAATCTAGCTCCCTTCAGTCATCAAGGTATGTTTATGTTGGTGGATTTTGTCTCTGTTCTTCCTATCCTTTCATGTTCTTATTATGGGCTATTATTTTTTCTCATTGTTGTTAAGTAGGGGTGCTCCCCAATATTGTTAGAGTTGTTTTAGGATGATCTAAAAATACCTATAAATCATTGACGAGTTTTATGGTTGCAATGGTAGACAAGGTGTCATTCCCCCTCCCTGGAGCTTTGCCGAAGTTGGTTCGTTTCTTTTTACCCCTCCGGGTGAGTAAGTTTAATCTCATGTCCTTAGTTTGGTCATTATATTATTATTTTCAAACATTACAGAGTATTTAGAGAAGTGAAAACGGATTTTTGCATGATATGATTTATGTATATAACTGTGCTTTAGTGAAGAATAATTCATTTGAACTCATACCAGAATATTATGATTTTAGAATATGCATGAGACCATATTTGTTGTATGAAGGTTTTATATGATTTAATTTATGTCTTTGTGTCGATTTGAAAATTTAGACTATTTACGATTAATTAAACAAATTTCCAAGACTTATGTTTATTATGGGAACTGAGACATGTGAAACTTAAAATTGATAGAACCCCATTTTATGACTCAGTTTAATTTAGACTAGGGAATTATTGATAAAGACAGAGCTCTAAGTTAACGACAGTTAATTTGTTAACCTTGGTACCAAGGCCCGTGATGGGCACTTTATCCACATGTTAGAACAGTCCATGAGGGATGCAGTTCACGAGAGACCGTTAAGATCACAGTTTGGAGCTCTTGTTCACGAGGGACTAAGCACCCACTTTCAGTTTATGGATAGTATGTTCTTTTAGTAATTCTTGAGGACATAAATAAGATTTCCATGTTTATTGCAAATTTAGGAATTAATAGCTACTATGCAATTTGTTTTTGGAAACGAATTATGAGATTGCATTACTATTTATATATTTCCTTCTTGTCCTATGCATGGTTATGAGTGAAGATCCACTCACTGAGTTTTGTAATAAAACTCACCCCTTCTCTCTTCCTTTTTCTTACAGATTTGGCAGCTCCCTCAGATCCTCCCCCTACTCAGTAGCACTAGTGTTTTCAACTTTGAGGTGAGCTTCACATTGATGTGAAGTTTGATTGTTTTGTATAGAGTGCTCCAGTGATGGTGTCCTAGACCATGCATTTATTTTATTTTGTATACTGTGATTTTTTTGTATTAAGATGACTTAGCACACATGGTTCTTTCTGTAAATGAGCAACTCTTATGGGTTTACCTTACAGCTTGATTTATTAGAAAAAGGGGTTATTTCATGGTTATTTAGATTTACTGATGTAAATTGTTTTACTATTTGAAAGGAGTTTTATGGATAAAGTATGCATATAGTATGGCACAGCAATCATGAGGCTTTGGGGACAGAATTCCTCACGTGTTGGTCATGATCCAAGTCAGGTTGTGACAAAGTCATATCAGAGCCATAGGTTTCCCTGCATGTCACTAGAGCAAGTGTCCAGAAGTAGTATGATGTTTATGTAAATGGAATCATGCCCATTTGCATCAACGAAGTGTTACTTGAGACTTTTAGGATGGTAAGTCATCATGTCTAGGTTCAAAGGGAGAGTCTCATCATTTCTTTAATGATTAGTAGCTTATCCCATATGTTTATATTTCTCAGATGGCCATCATGCTTTCCTTTTTTAAATTTAGGAGGTAGCTCTTTCAAAATTTTCTTTGCCCTTTTTGTCTCCTCTGAGATAGATGCCTCTATCATTCTTGACTTAGCCTCATCAAGCTTTCAACCTTTTCTTCACAGCAATTAGATCTCATCTCCACTTTCAATCTCAGATCGTTCATCAGGTTTTTCCTCTTTATCAGAGGTATTAGTAGCTTCCATTGCTTTAGCCTTTTATTGCCTTTGATGTGATGACTTTAGGGTCTAAGACTTGCTCCTTTTCATGGATCAGTAATGCATTTGGAGAATAATGGCTTTGCTTTGCTTTGTCAACCTGCTCCTTTGGGATTCCTCATATCATTGAGAGTGTCTTATCAGGAGCCTCATCAGATAAGGATGATTAGTTAATAGAGTGATTTTTTTATGTATGGATAATCTGTACTATTTTCTCCCTTCGATCTTTATCCTCTACAATTGTTGGATTGCTTAACCCATCAAATGCCTTGCTCTGAGACCACTTATAGGTAGAAATATACACAAGAAGGGGGTTGAATCATGCTTTGGTTTACTTCTTTTCCTTTTTCATTTTCTAAAATTTTGAACAATATACTATCAAGCATTTTGCTTGAACTACAATGGAGACAAAGTTAGGTGTTTCAAAAGGAAGGTTTTTGAAGTATAACATTAATATTTGAACAAATAAGGATAATTTTAAGCATATACTAAATAATAAAGCTAAGCAATAAAAATAAAGAGATTAAATGGAAGAAGATATGACACAGATATTTTATACCAGTTCAGTCAAACCTGCCTACATCCAATACTCAAGTTCCATTGAGATTCATTAACCTTTTTCTCAACTCGAGAAAGAAAAACAAGATAGTCTTTACACTAGCTTTTCCAAACTCTAACCTGTGACCAGTAGACAACCTCTATTGTCACAAACCGAGTAGTTCTTCCTTGCCTCTCCAAGCTAAACCGTGACTAGTAGACAATCCCTACAGCCATGTTGCAAGTAGTTCTTCACCAGCCTCTCCAAGTTGAACCGTTACTAGTAGATAACACCTACAACCATGTTGCAAGTAATTCTTCACCAACATCTCCAAGCTAAACCGTGATAAGTAGGACGCCTATATCATCACGTTGCAAGTAGTTTTGCTTTAGCATCTCTAAGCTATGTCACACTGATCACTATTGGATAAAGCATACAAAAGTTGTATTTGGGTTGCCATTCAAACAAACATACACTCAAGTTTCCTTACAAATATACAATGAATATATCTAGCATAACTTGAGTAACTTTTTTCTAACATCTCTTCCAGGGAAGAGTATATAAATTATTTAGGAACAAGAAAGAAAATTTTTCATTCCTCAAGGAAACTGGTTACATAAGATAATGAACCTTGCAGGATCTGTGGAGAGATCTTTACAAAGTTTCTACTCTTACATGTTCAAATCCTCATTATTCATTTGAGTACAATATCTCTATTTATAGATGGTTTACCTTTGTAACCGTTGCCTTTGATCTGTTGTCCAAATGACACGTGTTGATCATCAGTTTGTGTCCTGAAAATGAAATCTAGAATATGATATCAATAACTTATCAAATCTGTTGCAGAAGCCATTGTGGAATTAAGGTTTCTGATGTCCTTCATAAACTACTTTTCTACTTTCTGAACATAGTTTTTGAACTCTTCCTTCTAGAAGTTGGAGTGGTTGGCCAAAGAAGCAGAAGAAATGACGTGCCAGTTTTGAAACTAGGTTTGACTTGAGATTTGATTTTCAAAATTCAAATTTCCCTTCTTTTCCTATAATGTTCAGCACTCTACAATAAAGTGAGATTTCTGATGTGCGCTATCAGTTCCTTGATAATTATTTAGTCTTCTAATCTTCATTTTGAGCTTTATGATGGTGAACAAATTGTGCTCATGATGATTGACGAATGTGTAACGCGTTCTCAGATCTTGCATGATTTATTCATTCTAAGCTTACTTTTTGATGTCCCGTGTTACTTTTTGAAGGCCTGTGCCTTGGTTTCTTGCTCTTGATTTCATTTTCTTTAGTCCGTAATGAATGTATACGTACTTTATACGATATAATATTCACTTCTATTTGCTTAACACAAGATAAATCATGTTTGCATATATAAGATGAAATTATTTTTGCTTAAGCCCATGTTATGCAATTAGGAAATACCTATTATGCATTGTCAAGAAACTCAAGGTAGACATTAGTCATTCTTCAAAGTATTTTTTTTAAAATCGATTTTGTTGTCATCCAAAACATATGAATGTAATGCTTTCTGAAAGGTTCTGGAGCTTACAAGAACATGAGAAATTAGAAGAATAGGTGACAAAATCCACATCTATACATATCTTAAGCCTTTAGAAGGAAGAAATATGGAGTTTTAATGGAGAAAAGATGAAGAAATTGTGGTTGGGAGTGAAGGAGTTGTGTTTCTCTGCAGAAAAGAGATGGAAGGGGTGTGTGGAATGGTTTGAAACCTAAAAACAGGGGTTTTATTAAAATTTTGAGCACTTCAATGCTCACTAGAGCAAATGATTTTTCTAACTTGCACCACCTTACTATTCCAGGACCATAGCAGTGCTCATCAGAATGGTATTTTTCAAATCTTTGAGTAATAATTCAAGTACTGATATGTATTAGACTAGGTTGTCTCAGTACTCGCTTATTTATATTTTAAGTTAATGTCCTCATTTATTTTAATCTCCATTAACTTTAAAATATAAATGTAAATAAGGAAATACCCTCATTTGGATTCAAATAAGATATCAGAAAAATCAAAATCCCAACAAGTCAAAATCCAAATTTTAGGTTTCATTTCAAATTTGGGAATTCTTACAATTTTACAAACTTGTAGGCCAAAAATGAAATGTTTAAAGATTTTATAAAATCCATTAAAAATCACTCTTTAACTTATTTTTCTCTAGGGAACAATTACTGAGACTGTTGGTCCTAAGAATATGGCTCATCATATAGCCCTCCAAGGACGTATGGGGTCCAGACTTAGTGAAATTAATGACCTGGAATAACAGGTAAGGGTAACTGACACCCTTTTTAGTTTGAAAAAAATTTTCCAACCCTTTTATTTAAAACTAGGGCATTACACATCAATAGTCATCGCCCCCCATCATCAGCCATTGTGACTCACTCGTGGGGTCTTGGTTATGGCTGCCATCTACCATTACGTCTCAGATTCGAGAACCCTACTCCATAGCACTACCACTGTGTTCCATCGCTCTCCACTACAAGACACCGCAAGTCTTCCAGATGTAGAAGCTCTACTCTTTGTTATGTTATGTCATCAGCGAGATTGTGGGGGCAGAGATTACAATGACATTTGGCCATACATCTGCTAATTCATTTAACAACATTTGTTATGTGTGGCTAAAAGCAACCACAGTCAAGACACTTGTCCTCTGCTTACAAAGGTCAATTGCGAAGCACTCCACATCACCTTAGGCATGGTTGGCATTGACACCCATAGGCACATGATCAATCACCTTTGACTAATATTTCTAGGCTTTTAACATATTTGCCTAGCTGTGGTTTTGGGCTGATATTTTTTATGTTTCAACCTCTATGGGAATCTTCGATACTAAAAAAAAAAAAAAAGCAAACTATGAGAATCAAATATCTCTTTTGACAAAATAATGATAATAATAATAAATGACAACGAACAAAAAAAAAAGAAAAATCAATGATAAAAATCACGAGGCCCAGCACAATTCGTAGCTGATTAGGTTTCTTAACCATCTAATTAAGAATTTGATTCATAGTGATATGTACGGAAAGCAAAGGTTTATATACTAAACCTTAGGATAGCTCTCATCTCTAAGGAATTAATTAATCACTCCTACTTGGGACAAAAAGGAAAAAAAAAACAATGATCAAAGCAGAAAAAGTGGTCAAATCTGAATGAATACATAATTAAAAAGTAACGAATCCATGGTATTATGAACCTATTAATGAAAATTAGTATATAATGAATATATTTCATGGAACGCAAGGTTTTTATTTCGACAAAAGTACTAAACTATCAATATAAAGATAGATACACGGAACATCAATTTAGATGTTAGATTTTTTATATTTGTTTAGTAGTCTCTAAAAGATACACATAATATCAATTTATTTAACTCCGTAGTAAACTTCGTAAAGATTGTTTTTAATTGAACAGTCTCACATTTATGTTTTCTAAAATAAATATCAAGTATATTTTGAAAAGTTATATACACAAATTGTCTGTCTTTCACTTTTATAATGGTACAATACAAATATAAGACTTTGGAAATGATTGGGACTCGTTATTGATTTAGTTTGTCTACGAGTATATATACTACACGAGTAATGCTACGAATTGAGAATAACATAACCAGGATTTTTTATAGGAAAATTTCTTGTATATGTTCAAATCTGATAATCTATACTTAGGCACACTCAAAAAAAGTAAATGGGAATCTAGATGAATGAATATATGTTGAATAAAATTGATAGGATTACTCTTATTATAAGTGTACTTAAATATGAAGTGCAGGACTTATGCTTATGTAAAAATATCTCTTTTATAAAGTATATATGATGGAGACATACCAACACACAAAAATATATGAAACCCACCATATTTTCTCTCTTTAACTTCTCTATTCAGCGCACAAAAATCCTTTTGCAGCATATAATTAAGTTAATGTATTGGACTATTCAATAAAAACAATCTCTGGTAAAAATTTGGGGACCTTATGCGTGAATGTTATTATCAATAAAGAAATGTCGGCATCTTGCGTATTCTTGATTGACTGGTCTACTTCACGTGTACATGGACCACCCAACTATTATACTTTTATTCAACCAATTAAGCCGCAATAATAAGGGGAACGAAAGGGAAATCTTTGTCACAAGTAATATGAATTACATTCAAATAGATTTATTTGACAAAAGTCAGGTTTACAAGATTTAGTGCTGCTAATTAAATTGCTTATGCATACAGCTGATCAGTCTTCACTCTTCATAGATATGCTGATCCTTAAACACTAAGTTTACCACCGACATGAGTTTCCTGCATTTATACGTATGTGTACTAACCTTAATTAGTAATGTGAACATTACTTATTCAAATTTATTTTTAAGATATAATATAAGCTATATCAAATTACTCCATAAGGAGCTTGCTGATGACTGGGCGTGATTTAGACATGACCTTTAATGGGGTTAACCGTGCAAAGGTGAACCCACTTGCCTCCCTCATATCAATCTGTTCATCACCAATTCGTTTCCATTCAAAGCACTGAATCAAGAGCCCCAAAGTCAAGCTGATTGCACGCATGGCCAAGCCTTCTCCTGGACAAGCCCTTCTCCCCTTCCCGAATGCTATCAACTTGTCAAGCTCTCCTTCTTTCTCAAACCTCTCGGGCTTGAAACTTGTGGCATCACTCCAAATCCGAGGATCTCTATGAATGGACCAAGCGTTAATCAACACTATAGTGTCCCGCGGAACCTTGAACCCTCCAATAGTGCATTCATCTGAAGTAAAGTGTGGTAATAACAAAGGAGGAGGAGTAAACAATCGAAGGGTCTCATAAACGATGTTTTTAAGGTAAGGAAGTTTTGAAAGGTCCGACTCTTCTAGCAAACGGTCTTGGCCTACATGCATTTCCAATTCATCCCTCGCCTTCTTTATCACTTCGGGATGGTTCAATAAATTAGACATTGCCCATTCTAGAGTTACAGCTGATGAGTCAGTTCCAGCAACTAGCATACCCTACAATGCAACTCAATTCGATCAAATAAAGCCAAACGTACTATTTAATCTCATGATATCCATAGAGAATTACTACTAATAATTATTATTATTACAAAACTAAATTCTCAATATGGTCGCTGAGTAATATTTTGAAGAACAAATTAGTCCCTCCCCATTTAAAATGGGACAAATTAAACCACTAATATTAATCTAGTGGTGAGGGATTTAGATAATATGTATGAGATTTGAGGTTCAAACCTCATAAGAGTTACTATCATTTTATAAATATAAAAAAAGGGGACAAATTAGTCCATCACACCATTTAAAAAATAAGCAAATGAATCACTTCATACATATCTATATAATTAAAAAACTTTTTACAAACCTGTATAGAGGGATTAATTTATCCATTTTTTAATAGTAAATAACTGATAGGAGACTTTCAAATCATTAATGATCAATATATCCATCCTAAAGTACTTATTAGTCACCAAAATCTATATTTACTCTAACAATAATAATATATTAAAACAAAATTTAGTATAATTTATTCTATTCTTACTATCCCTTGCTATTAAATCAAATTATGACTCGTGAGTTATCAGTTTTTTAACTTAATCAACCTGTTTAATTGTAACAAGTTTTGTTCTACCTGTGGTTTTTTTTTTTCTTTGTTTACTTTTGGGAAGGGAGAACTGAACAATAAGAAGAGAAGTTGCTAGATTCAAATACTAATTATTATTATTACCAAAGCAAGGCCTTTGATGATCTGATCAGTGTAGTACTCAGGATGCGATTGTTGCATGCTCAGGAGATGGTCAATCATGGTATTTGCCCCTTTCTTCCTGTCGCGATGTTCCTGAATGAGCCCTCTCAAGAACGTGTCGGTCCTGCTGCCGATCTTCTTCAGCCTCTTCTCCAAGTTCTGGTAATCGAACAACCTAAGTATCGGCATGAAGTCGTTCTTGTTGTTGGCACCAACCAGCTGCAGCAGCTCCGACGCCATGGCCCTGAACTGCTTCGCCTCTTCCAAGTCCGCCATGTCGCAGTCATCACCGTAGTACCTCTTCCCTGAGATCATCCTCATGATGTTGTTGAAGGTCATGTCGTAGAACCTCGAAGAGAGTTCCACTTCCGCAAAGCCGTTGGACGAGTCCTGAGCAAGCTTCTGGATCAGCCTCTTGGACTCGTCCCTCCGGATTCCCGAATAGTTGTTGAGGCGGTGGGTGGAGAGGACGTCGAGGGCGGTGATGCGGCGGAGGTTGCGCCAGTGCTCGCCGTAGGAGCTGGAGCCCATGCTGGTGTGGTCGTAGAAGATGTATTTCCCGGAGAGGAACTGGGGCCTGTTGGCCAAAACGACGTCGTTTTTGGTGAAGCATTCTTCGAAGACGGTGGGCGATGAGACGACGACGACGAGGCGTGAGCCGAACCAGAGGGAGATGACGTCGCCGTATTTTTTGGAGAGGCCTTTGAAGGTGCGGTGGAGTGGCCTCTTGAGGTGGTGGAGGTTCCCTATTATGGGGAGGGATGGTGGCCCTGGTGGAAGGTTCTTGAACCTCCTTGCTTGGAGGGCATAGCTGAAGATGAAGAAGATTGCAAGGTAAAGAAGAGAGTAGGACAGGAAGGGAAGGATCTCCATGGTTTATTTATTTTTTATGCTTGCTCCTTCAGCTATTCTTCCTTAATGAGATTGGAGTAGAGTAGGAGCACCCTTACGGCATGCATTTGTGACTATTAGGTTGCATGTATATATATACATGCACGGTGTAGTGCGTGGTCTGCGCTTGATGATTCTCACAAACACTTACTTGAACTCAGTGCGGGCCAACTCTGACTAAAATTTACGGAAGCTACAGAGTGATGATACATCTTTCACAATATCAATTCTCTTAATTTCAAATTACACCTATTATATTATGAATTATAATTTAATTTGTACAATATTCAATAATTATTAATTACATGTCATATGAGGATAAATTATTTTATTATAGAGATTAGATAATTTAATAACAATAATATAAGATTTGAGAGAAAATCACACTCACTATCATTTTCTAAATCTCACATTATGCGAGATTATAGATAGCATACGTCATTTTTAAATTATGTACAACACATGAATTGGTGTCTTTCCATGCCATTGCATCACCGTCATAGGCATGTGTCGCCACTCCATTGGGAGCAAGGAATCGCGACCGTTCGAGATTTTGTGAGTACTCCTGCTGCCCGCCACGTGTCGACTCCTGGTTGCTCTAGGAAGCTCGCTTCATGCGAGATTTTGGCATTGCTGGTAAAAGAAATTAGGAAAGAAGGACTCTTATTAGGAAATTAGGAATGTTGCATCATGCGAGATTTTGCTCTCTATTTATTGAGGCTTCTCAAGCATTGCATTAAGTGCAATTTTTCTTCTCAAATGGTACTTTCGGTGGAGGCCTCAATTTTTTCTCATGTTGATTTTTTACTTTTGTGGCAAAGCAAAATGACAAGCCACTTTTCTGATGGCTTCTACTTGTGCAACTTTTAATGTTGACTGTGGTTAATTCAAACATATTTACTTATGTAATAACGAATGATTAAATGTTAATATAGATTTTTTTATACTGATGACAATATATAGATAAAAATATATATATAAGATGATCAAATTATAAACACCTTTTTTATTTTGTGTTTCCCAAATAGTTATTACATATAAAATGCATGTAAGTCTTTTTGGCTTATGCTAAATATTTTGTATGGGTGTTTGAGTGTTAATAAAATCTTATGAAGGACTATGGGAAGTTTTGATGGTGGTGATTAGACCTTGTTTGGGGAAGGAGAGTGGGCGTGCCTAGAATTTTTTGGAGGATCACCCCGTTCCTTAAGGGAAGGAGAATTAAATGATTCTAGATCATCCTGCTACTAGATATGTCTACAAATCTTTCTACATGTTAAATAAAGTGAATATTACTTATTTTTTAAGTTTCTAAGATATTGATTGCATTTAGTTTTTTACTTGTTTTAATATTAGGAGGATTTGTATAGGAAAAGTGGTAGGAAGATATAGCAAAATTAAGGAGAATTTAAACCTTTGGTAGCTTTTTTTTTTTTTTTTATAGTTTTTGTTCATACTACCTTTAGATGTTGTTGGGTGCTTTGATATTTGGCTCCTTCATGTTGCTGTGGAAGTTATTGAGCTTGCAATATTTTATTGAAAATATGGAATATGACTCAAGTAAGAGAGGTGGTTTATTATAAGAGTGAGATAAATAAATCCGAATCATTAGATCATACATATAATTAATTATTATTAAAACATAAAATCACATGATAGTTTTAAATGGTCATGTGATTACTAATCCGAATCATTCATGTGTATAGAGTAATCTCCTATACACATGTTGTGTGCTAAAATTGTTCTTGGAAAACAAATCTCTTCGCATACACAAGGGAGATATCGTCAAGTGATGAGGAATAAATAAAAAAAGAAAGGTATGATATGATATTAGAAGGTTTATATATAAGATGACAAAAAGAGAGAAACTAACTAATTCAAAGAAGAAAAGTGTTATTTATACTCATGGTATGTGGGATATCGTACTAACTCACATATCACGTATCATTGAATGAAATATGAAGCTTATTTGAATGAGGTCCACTTCTTATCTAGTAGTGGATGAGATGTGAGTTGGCACAATATCTCACACCCCATGAGTACAAATAATACAACTCTTCAAAAAAAGCATTAAAAAGAAAACTCAAACTAAGCAATTTTATCAAATATACTTGACTTTTGGATTTTGATTAGGCCGTTGAGTTTGAAATTTGGATGATGTATGAACTCTTCAAATAATACAACTCTTCAAAGAAACCGTTGAAAAGAAAATTTAAACTAAGCAATTTTATTACATATACTTGACTTTTGAATTTTGATTGGGTCGTCGAGTTTGCAATTTGGATGATGTATGCAGGTAGCTAACCTCGCCAATTGCGGATAGGTACCGGTCATTATTTTATAATAATAATGTAAGAAAATTGCTTGGTGTGCGGTATTTTTTTATAATAATTTATACCTCTAGTGTATAGAGGCACACGGACCCCATATTATTTTTGTATTCATATACCTCTATACACTGAAGATATCATTGCAAAAAAATGTTATACACTAAATATATATTTTTCATAACATAATTAACTGTTGTTTGATTTGATTTCGAGTTATTTAATTTGGATAGCAGTAGCACTCAGCAGAAGAAAACCCCGCACTTAGGTGAGACGAGGGTAACATTAGTTGTCAGCATGGCTATCATTTAGTTATGAGTGATGCGCGTTATATTGTGATAAGCTTTATCGGACTGTATATAAACAACTCTCAAAGTATCATTTAGATCATCTAATCATTTAATTAATCTCATCACTTCCCAAACTCTCTAAACCTTTTCTCTCTAGCTCACTCAGTTCTCCTTCTCGGAACTCTTCTCTGAGCCCTTACGTGCAGCCTTCATAGTAAAAACTGGTGAAAGAGGAGCTATGATTTTCTCAAACTTTAATTCGTTTCAACTGCGTTAATTAAGAATGTGGACTAAAACTTGATGTAGTGATAATAGAGTATATGATAAGGATGGCATTTTCATATGAAGGATATTATTTTTCAACACATGCTTTAATTTCAGTAAAACATTTGACATTTCGACTCTAATTAATTTCAATGGTCTCCGCATGTGCCGCAGCAAAGCTTCAGGACGGAGAATTTTCGTGGGTTTTATTCAAGCAGTAACAACAAAACAAATTTCTTGGACAATATTGAAAGAGAAATAAGTAAAGATAATGTGCGGAAAATTATATCATTTGGAAATATTACGTGTGCAGTTCCAATTTTTTGGAAAAAAAAATCATTAATAATTTTTAAAAAATATTAAATTAAAAGTGTAAATATATCTAGTTAATCTTTTAATATATGACCTATTTTTGATACTATTAATATAAATCACAAAATTAAAAAATTTACCTCTAATAATAATTCTCTCAAAGCTAACATGGATTAGTTCACCTGATTGACTTTCCATTCATTTGCACTGTTATAACTTGGGTTCAATTATCATATTTTCTCTATTAATTAGTTATCTGTAAGAAATATCTTTGTACCTTAGATCAGAGTGAACTTTCCCCTCAGCCTAAACTTAATTTTTATTTGAAAAAAATAACTCTCTCAAAAGTAACACACACACACACACAAACAGATATATATATATATATATATATATATATATATATATATATAATATTAATAGTATGAATATTTTTTAATTCACAGTGTATTGAAATTCAATTCATAAAATGTCTAAAAATTTGAACTTATTAGTAGTATTAATTAATTCAAATTAGAAAAAAAACTTGCCATGAATGGCTTTACGTGTGACTAAAACCAAACAAAATCCCCTTTTGTTACATCCACAAAGCAAATGTCACCAAGGAAAGTTGTGGGCAACATTGTGTCACTTCAAAAGTCTGACAGGTGAGTGGCACAAGCAAACACAACCATTGATATCTATTAAGAGAGAGAGTCCTTAATTTCTTGGTCCCAAAAAAGAAAAAGAGTGGAAACAGTACCATAGAGACACAACTCCCTATTTTTTCAACAACAACATACATACAATCTGGGCTGTTGAGAACACCCATTTTTTTAACAGTATTATTCATACAAAAAGGAGAAACCCATTCTGGAAAAACCAGAGAGAACTTAGGGAGAGGGGTAGAGATGGCATCCTTCCAATTCTATAGGGAAAAACTTCCAATTATCCCTAATGGCTCTTTGTGTTTGTGGCTCTTGTTCTCTAGCCTAAGCCACACAAGAAGATAGTTCATTTTCCTTCTCATTCTCACATTTTCCTTACAAGTTTACAAGCCCATAGATTAATGTCTTATTTATTATCATTGAATCCATTTCAAAACTTGGTTAGTTACAGAGAAAAATTGTCCAATCCCTTATTTGAGTAGATCAGAGGATCCCATGAAAATACCACTCCCTTTGTCTACCCAACAATAAACAACAAATATTAAGAAAAAAAATATCTTGATAAATATTTTAAAAAGTAAGCTAATAAAACTATCTCTATATATAAAAAATAAATTTCTATTAATACTACACTTATTATCCAATAGTCAAGCACATTGTTCAATGATAGATGAGTTCACAATTACAATAAATATATTTATGATTATTAAGAATAAAAACAGGAAAGGAAAAATAAATTTCAGCTAAATATTTTAAAAAATAAAAATAAAAATGATAATTGTTCTTAAATGGAGAGTGGTACTCGCTCCGTATTATTAGTCATAGTGGGAAATCGAATCAATTTGATATTCTATCCCTTTCAGAATATTTTCTCAAACAAAGTTATATTTAAAAATATTGTCAATTTCACATTTCAATAAAGTGGATTTTTTTTCCTTGAGTAATTAATGATCATTAATGTAACTTTTCCTTTTTCAACCATTTGATATGCTCATAGTTAATAATTATTATGGTATATTAGTCTATACATCATTATTTTGCAGAAAATATTCAATTATTATATTATTTATTATATTTTTTTAATATCCGTATTTATCTAAATTTAATGGATATTTTATAAAAAAAGGGGTATAATAAGTTGGAAATGGAGTCAAATTGGCTTGGTTTTCCAAGACTATTAATAATAAAAAAAATGAAGGGCGTAGCATTTTTGCTGAAGAATCAACTTAAGACATTTAATTCCGATGGAACAATTGACACACATAACTTTGAACATCAATGAATATTTTAATTTAGAGTCAATGAATGGGCATTTAAATTGTCAACCTTTGAAAAACGCAGTTGAAAATTCAAAATATCCATGAAATCAAAACTTTGCTATCCCCGCGCTTTGTACACGCCATGGACCTTGGAAATAAGTTTAAAAAAAAAAAGAATAAAAGAGAGGCGAGTAACTTGAGCAATTCCGTAAAACATACCTAACTATTATTATGACCATTGTGTTTATTTATTCTGTGTGAAGTGTGAACAAATAGTGCTTCCTTCATTTTAAAATATTTATCTAATTTTAAATAATTTCATATTTTAAAATATCTGTCAAATGTAAATATTCAAATACTCCAACGTCACTATTCTTGAAAATCCATCAGTGAGGATATTTAGAAAATGTTATTAGTTTACGTCACCGGTTGAGAGAAAATCCATCAAAGGTTATAAACATCCTTCCACGTGGAAAAACTTGATATCATATCGAAGAACTCGAGACCAAGAAAATTCTAAGAATGAACAAGTTGAACCACATTCCAACTTGAATAATGAGGATGCTAAAATTAATATTAATAGAAGTCCCAATAACAATTGCCATTGTATTCAGAACCAAATAATGAGTACCCTTCTTTGTCTTCAACATTTTCCTAGGCTAAGAATGTTTGCAATGAAGCCAAGCATCCCATGATTGCTAGACCATCTTATCTGACAAACAATACTTCAAATGGTGTGTATGAAAAGGGTTTTATGACCCAAGACAAAATTTACTCCTTTCAACTCCTCAACAGGATTGGTCACTTCTTTTAATGATGAATATAACTAAGTTCAACTAAGAAAAAGAACAAAAACTTCAGCACAAGCCCGCAAAAGCAATCAATTAAAGCCCTCAAAAGCATACGCAAGATGTTTCCATTTGCGGCATTTGACGTTCCTCCGCCATTGATGGAGTTCTCATATTGTATAGTTGGGGGATTTGCATTGTATCTCTATTCATCACAACAAATAAACTCGTTTACAAAAAACAAAAGCCAAGAAAAAACATTCAAATATGTGAAATAATTCTTTTTTTTCCCCACATTTACAATCTATATATTTTCTTGGTTTTTCTTAATATCTTTTGACCGAGTAAAAAAAAATTGCTTCTAATCGTCAGTATTGGGACATGCAAGCTACCATTGCTTTCCGTTGTAGGCCATGCTATGTTATGATTACATATTTTTTATATATGTGTGATGTGTATGTATATGATCTCAAAATAATAATAATAAATCTCATGTATACATTGAAACAGCATATGGTACTTGATATACTGAACTTCCTTCTGAAGCTGAAAGAGGTCTGCTGATAATAAAATGTTTTATATGTTGACTTTTGGGTCAATTTTTTTAATATGGATTTGGAGTATTGATTGTACAATAATATAGAATTTAAGGACAAATTATGATGATGTGGATATTACTAAATCTCGCATTGTGCGAGATAATTAAATAATTATTTTTTAAAATTTTTTATACACAAATCTCGCATAGTCCGAGATTTTCAAAGAAAAACAAAATATTACTAATATTAGAAATTTCACATAGTGCGAGAATTTAAAAAACATTAAAATATTGATAAAAATAATAAAGAGATTGCTTCTAACTGTTGTAGGCTAGCGGCTACAGGTTTCAATGAAATTTTAAATTAGTAAAATTGGTATGTATAAGGATAAATTGCTTTATTATATAGATTAGATAATTTAATAATAATAATATTAGATAATTTAATAATAATAATATGAGATTTGGGAGAAAATTACACTTCCTATAATTTTCTAAATCTCACATTATGCGAGATTAAAGATAGCATACACCATTTTTGCGCTGTGCAGCACATGAAATGGAGTCTGTGCATGCCATTGCATCACCATCGTAGACAGGCACGTGTCGCTGCTCGATTGGGAGCTGAAAATGCGCACCGTGCAATATTTTGTGAACGCTCCTGTTGCACACCACGTGTCGACTCCTGGTTACTCTAGGAAGCTCGCATCATGCGAGATTTTGGCATTGCTGGTCGCTACTGTGTGGAAAAAGAAATTAGTAAAAAAGGACTCGTAAGCCATGTCAAAGGCCTGTATAGTTTAATTTGCTGGTCATATCTTCTGTTTTGATGCAATGTAATGCAATAATATATTATATGTATGCATGATCGTGTAATTTGGGTTTTGATGTGATGTATTAATGCTTATAATAGTACAAGGTGGAGCTCTACACCCTTTAAATAATTCCCTTGTTGAAGTAAAAAATTTATATATTTCCATTTAACAGTTATACTGGTCATAGCCCTATTGCGAGATTGTGCTATTGAGTGTACATAGGCTATATTACAGAGTATAATGAGATAGTATTAAAAAAACAGTGAAGAGAAAAACTGCTAATTGATAATATAGTAATTTATAGTAAGTATATATTGGTGAAAATTTATCAAAATATTATAAATTAATTTTTGATTTTTTTGACATAATATTTTTATGATTTGTATTAGTAAGAGAAAGATATTCATTTAACAGGATTTTATTTTGAAATTTTTATTCTTTACATATTGAAACGTATTAGAACTCACTCCCTCCCTTATATTATAATTATTTAGTAAACAAAAGTATTTTACAATAGTTTAGAGAATTTTATTAGGAATCACATTGTTTTTTTTTTATTATTAAACAAGCAGTTTGCTGGGCATGACAAATGACATTTTAATTTTTTTGGTATTAATAAAATTAAATAGAATTATAAAAGCTCTAAAGACCCAATTTCAGCACACTAGTTCAATATGAAAAATTCATTTAACAATTGTTAATACTTTAAAGAAGCAAACACCTAATCCTTGATCAAGTTGCGTGCATGATATATTGTTGTTACAATAGTCAAATAAGTTGACATCATCCTTACTTATATTAGATTAGATACAATTTGATCAGGTAGACATTAATATAACAAAGACTTCCTTTTGTTATCAAATTAAATATTATCTGTATATCTTATGTGATATGCTTATTAATGTAGTTTGTATGGCAATCATATCAAGATCCAGCAACTGATGACCACCCCTCAGCATTGGCTCTTGATATGATTGCCACACAAATTGTATTAATAAGCATGTCACATAAGATATACAAATAATATTTAATTTGACAATAAAAGAAAGTTTGTGCTATATTAATGTCTACCTAGTCAAATTGCATCTAGTGTAATGTAAGTCTGAAGGATGATGTCAACTTATTTGACTATCATAACAACAATATATCGTGCACGCAACTTGATCTAAGATTAGGTGTTAGCTTCTTTAAAGTATTAACAATTGTTAAATGAATTTTTCATATTGAACTGGTATGCTGAAATTGTGTCTTTAAAGCTTTATAATTCTATTTAATTTTATTAATACCAAAAAAATAAAATGTGGTTTGTCATGCTCGGCAAGCTGCTTGTTTAATAATAAAAAAACAAGATGATTCCTAATAAAATCCTTTAAACTATTTTTAAATAATTTTGTTTACTAAAAAATTATAATATAAGAAAGGGAGAGTGTTCTAATACATTTCAATATGTAGGAAATAAAAGCTTCAAAATAAAATCACGTTAAATTAATAACTTTCTCTTACTAATATAAATCATAAAAATATTATGTCAAAAAATAAAAATTAACTTATAATATTTTGATAAAATTTTATCAATATATGCTCACTAAAAATTACTATATTATCAATTGTCATTTTTTCACTTCACTATTTTTTTAATACTATCTCACTGCACTATGTAATACAGTCCAACTGCACTCAATAGCACAACCTCATAGTAGGGCTGTGACCAGTATAAACTGTTAAATGGAAATATATAAATTTTTTACTTCAACAAGGGAAATATTTAAAGGGTGTAAAGCTCCACCTTGTACTATTATAAGCATTAATACATCACATCAAAACCCAAATTACACGATCATGCATACATATAATATATTATTATATTACATTGCGTCAAAACACAAGATATGACCAGCAAATTAAACTACAGGCCTTTGACATGGCTTACGAATCCTTTTTTCCTAATTTCTTTTTCCACACAGTAGCGACCACCAGCAATGCCAAAATCTCGCATGATGCAAGCTTCCGAAAGCAACCAAAGGTGCCCGATTTCCAGCTCCCAATGGAGCGTCGACATGTGCCTGTCTATGACAGTAGTGATGCAATGGCATGCACACACTCCGTTTCACCGGCTGCACAGTGTAAAAATGATGTATACTATCTATAATCTTCCACAGTACGAGATTTAGAAAACCACAATGAGTGTAATTATTCCCTAAATCTCATATTATTGTTATTAAATTATCTCATCTCCATAATAAAATAATTTATCCTTGACGGGGCTTTTCCATGAAAGAGTAAAAGTTTCTATCATCTATCACCTCAAACTAATAAAATTTCATCACGACCATCCAAAACTGCTTTATTATATTTCATTGGCCGACAACATTATCAGCCATATTAAGGTGAAGTAAACATATTCAGCAGTACAAATCTTACTTCTGTTTATGGCTATATTGTAGCGCCCGAGGACGAGTGGAGAGTAATTATCGGTGTAAAGAAGACACGGATAAGACACAGATAAGGAGTATCTCTTTACAAGACTTTTTAAATGGAGGGGTACATGAATAAATCAATTACACATCAAAATGAGAGAAATCCTAAGTTTGTATAGGTATGAGATTATACAGTTGAGAATGACTTATATAGATTGATTTGGACCACCGATACTAATAAGATACATATTCTTTTCGGTATCCCATCACTAAAAGCCTCCAGGGTTAAGTGTGCTTAACTTGAAGAAATTTTGAAATGAGTGACCTCCTGAGAAGTTTTCTCAAGAAGCGAGTGAGTGAGAACAAATCATGCTGAAAAGACCCGTGTTGGTTTGTAGGGGCAGCCGTCAATCCATAAAGTAGAATAGATTGTTACATATATAATGATCGAGTACATGTTTTTTCTAGGCATATGGCTACTGCATATCTATAATCTATAATATTAATATTTAAAATTCATTAGGTAAAAACTTTTTCATATATCATTCTTAGAGAAAAGCCCCATTATATTTCATAATCTTAATAATTAAAGTAAGTTTTTGAATTTAATTCATCTTCTTATTATTATTTTATTTTTTCAGTCATACCTTTATATCTCTCTTCCATTAATAACACAATAAAAATACTCTAAAATATACCATTCAAAATTATTTAATATGAAAATAATATTAACAAAATGATAATTAAACATACTATCATATCTTTAAAAAAAATTTATGTTTAATTATTATAGTATTAATTAATGATAACAAAACTATTATAATTACATTACCATGAAAAAATGACTATTATAATTAACGATAATTTTATTGATCATATGTAATTATTATATAATTATTTAAAAAGCAATTATAATATGTTTTCTAAGTTGATGATGAACTAGAACTACAACCCAAATGTGTTATTAAAAAACTACATAAATTAAGATTATTTATTTATTTTTACTAATTTATAATCTATAATCTATAATCTATAATACTAATATTTAAGACTCATTACATAAACATTTTTCATGTGTCATTCATAGAGAAAATTATGTCCCACCAATTATAATCATGTAAATTAAATTTATTCGTTATTTTTTATTAATTATAAAATATATTAATTATGTTTTTATAAATTAAATATTTTAACCTATTAAAAAGACGTAAATGGCTACGAATGACAAAAAATAAAATTGTTAACTCGGCTACCCCTGGGATTACCCACAATGGAGATGAGAATAAGGATAGATTGTTACGACCAGTCTAGGAACATGATCGGCATGTGAGAAATCTCATCCCCACATAAGTCTTCTGGGTCGAAATGCATAATTTATCTAAGTTTCCATATTTAAAACATGTTTTTGTGTGTGTGTGTGTGTGTGTTGCGTAACCAATATCAATGTCTCAACTCAAACATATTATTCCAAGTTATAAAGACTAAAGTTCTAACATGCATAGCTCTGAACCCTAATTAAACCGGTTAGATCAGACCTTTAAACCTTTAAACCAATACCTTGACCGGTTCAATACTCGATCCAGTTTTCTCTTCATTGCTCTAGAGTTTTTGTCCAAATATAGTAACCAACTAGGGGCTTAATGTGTGTGTGTGTATTTTTATTTATTTTTGGTTGTGTAGTAGTGGTGCTTTCTTTGTCCTTTCTTTGGGCTTGTTCTTTCTGCTGTTTTTGTGTTGTGGTGTTGGTCTTTTATATCACTTGTTGATGTATCTTTTGATTTTTCTCTGTGAGAGTCAAGTTTATTTTATTTATTAAAAAAATGTAGAAATTTTTAGGAGTTTCTTCTATTGCCACCTGATTTGCATATGGATCAAAAGTTTCATTGAATAATCTAAAGGGATATGATCAGTTTCATTGAAAAGTAAACATTTTCCATATACTGCCAAATCAGGTTTGGAATCCTACTACCTTTTAGCCCATGCTGCTGGGACAATATTTCCAAGTGTTAGGAAAAACATACATGATATAATTTTATGAACGAAACACAAAATAGAAGCTGATCAGATCCAAAATGCCGGGATAATAATACTCTGCACTTGGGTCTGATTACAATGCTGTTATCAATGGAGCAGAGCAGTTAGACTTTGGATAGAGATACAAACATCATGAGAAATGATTTTCACGCTTAACTCCAAGTAATTCAGCAAATATTTATTGATTCGATCCAGTTTGTTGCTCCACATGCAGACTTACCATTTATATATATATGATATTGGCAAGCAAAAGTTCCAATAATAACAACCAACAGTTTTTAAAGTTAACCTTAGACCTTGTCCTCAATCAAATTAAGAGTCAAACTACATAAAGAAATTAAAAAAGAATTTAAAAAAAAGATGATTCAATCCAAATGGGAACAATTCAAAGCCAATTTAATGTTCTCGACGGTTGTGGTGACGAGAGTGTTGACAGCAGCGACAGAGTCCATGTCGAGCTGGTCCAATGAAGATGGACTGCAAATGAGAACCTGAAGAAAAATTAACGCATGAGTACAAGTTTAACACGTGATTCTTGGGCACATTTACAATACAGTCAATGCGATCACTTTTATTGTGATGAGTATATATATGTAAATATAATGTGTTAAACTTATTGTAGACAAGAACATCTTCATTTGTTGTACCTGAATGACCAGAGTCAGCAGCGAGCCTCCTAGTCTGGTGCTGGTACCATGATGCCCCCCGCGGCTTGATGCTCCTGATGATTGCGAATTAGCAGCAGAAGCAGCAACTGGATCCGGTCGACTACCGTCTCCGGCTACGGTGAAGCCGGAGGGAAGGATTGGCAGCGTGGATGTGTCTTCTCCGTTGATTGCCGCATTGATGGTTGAAACATCCACCGGAGCATACACCACCATGCTTCCCAAAGGGTCTACGCAGCATTCTTGTAGAAGCAGCATGTTGTTCTCGTTCGGGATAAAAGGCTGCAATGCACACAGCATCATCACCAATTAATCGAAATGATGAATTTAGAATTTAATTTACAATGCAAATTCTTCTATAAATTATGACATCATAAACAAATATTCAATTTTTAAGCCCAATCAAACATATAATAATATATAATTAGATGATAATATAAATTTAATTGTGTACGTTATATAATAAGATTAATAACATAAATTAATATCAAATTAAAGTCTGTCATCATAAAAAAAAATTATTTGATACATTTCCCGAGTGAGTTTAATTTAAGCAATATATATCTTCAGCAAAAGCAAATATGACGTTAAAATTAATTCATGTGTTGAGAGATAATTTTTATCCACACACGCACACATACACACACAAATATATATATATATATATATATATATATATATATATATATATATATATATATATATAACTGATAGAAAATCAAATTAATTATTTCTATATATAATTGAAACATAAAACTGGAAACGAGAATATAGTAAGTACCCGAATAATTGATGTAAAGTTGTCTGGATGAGATCCATTTGAGATGTGTTGAAGCTGGTTCACTGGATTTCCATGGCACAGAACATCCCACTACAATATTTATTGTTTTCACAAAAAAATATTATTAATGATTACGTAATGCAAGATTATACGCTAACTATTAGAAGAAGAAAAAGAAAAAAGACTGTTTATATATGTTGTGAACCTGATCTCTTGTGGTTGGGTCTTTGAGGAAGTCAAAAATGGTGTGAGGCATGAGAGGAAGCCAAAAGGAGGTAGCGGCACTGACAACCATGCCCTTTGGCACGCCTGGCGCCGAACTATTTCGAACAGACACTCTAACCCCGCAATTGTTCACCCTTACATATGGGAATTCCATGTGATGATCTGGCATCTCCAATGCTCCACAAAACAGCTTTACCATGCGCGAAGCAAGTTCCATCACATTCCTCCTTCCTTCAGGTATAGTGATCACTGATCCAACAACAATACCAATGACTTGAATATATTTATTCACTTGATGAATTAACTATATATGGATCAGAGGGCAAGCGAATAATAAATAAAATGAATACGCAGCAGGGTTGTTTGGAGTAAATTAATTAGATATAACAAATAATTAGGAGTAATGTGTGTAACCTCCCCCAGCATCACAACTAGGTATTTGTTCCATTGAGGCGAATGCAAATCTCTCGCACATTCTTTCAAGTGTCAAAACCCATCTTTCTGCTCCAAATGCATTACCGTCGCAAATAAGGTCTCTGAAAATCCGGTCAGTTTGGATCTTGTCATCCACTTCCACATGTTCCACCCAAGTAACCTATCGGAATTAATATATATAGAAAAATGTACTTATAGCATTGAAATTGAGTACAGCATATAATATAATATATGAGGATCAAAGACTACTTACAATGGGACCATATATAGAGACTAACACGTGTATATATATTTTGCCGTTCAATTGTTAGGAAATGTAATTTGCTAAGTTGCGTTATACTAACCCTGCATGACCCATCATTCATGTCGTGAATTGAGCATCCAGATGGAAACCTCCAAGCTGAAGAAGAGGTGGTGCTGTACTTTGAGGAATTAAACGACACATCCGTTATCACCCATACACCTGCATCAACTTGCATACAATAGCGGAGGAAGTAGAACTCGCGAGAATGAACCAAAGGTGAAAGAATGTGCATTTCTGCATACATCTGTACAAAGAGTACGTCTTAACTTATCACCTAATCCAAAGAAACTCAATATATAAAGTAAGGTTTTCGATTCATGCATTAATATATATACTATAACCCTATTTCTTGTCCCCTTCTCTTTTCCTTCCACCTAAATTTCACACCTAAACAAAAAATCAGGGATCCCAAAATTGATAAAATTCATACTTTTTTTTTCAAGTATCTAATTTTAGATTGAGAGTTAGGAGAGGGGACAAAAAATAGGTAAAGAAGATTTTAATCCGGTTCTCATCATACCAACTGCAAGGCTCCACTTCGGCTCTCCCGCAAACCGTTGTCAATTACTTCGATTGTGTATGCTCTTTTAACAATTGTTGGGAAAAGCGCAGCCCATTTGTCCTATCAAAGTGAGAATATATATGTCATACATACTCTTTATCCCTATATATGAAATTTCATTATATATAGAGATAGTCAATGCAATAATAATTAATAAGTAGATTTAAGAAGTTGTTACCGAATCTAAGAACATGTCAACAATTTCCAGTCCATTAGCGATCACCAATCGTGAATCTTTAGATGACTCTCTGCGCACGCGTGGACCCTTTAAGCGATTAACTTTGTAAAACATCTTCTCGTAGCTTTCACGTTGAAGGATGAACTTGCCATCGACTGTAGACCTGAACCAGAAAGGCTCATTCATCCGCAGAAGCCTTGTTAACTCTTCCATAGCATCAGTTGCAGCTTCTTTCATTTTCCCTCTCTCACCATCTTTAAATGCGGTCGCCGCCATAGGCAACATTTCACCATTCGAATTTCCAATAAGTGAAGCAAAATCATGAACAACAGAAGGAACGTTGCGGTTGTGATTGTGATTGTGATCTTGATCCATTGGTGCAGGTTGAGAAGGACCCGTATCATGATCAATGGCTGCAGGAGCAAGAGCAGGAACATCTTGACGATTAAGCAGAGGAAAGATTTGTTGATCAAGGGCAGGAATATTGTTATTATGTAGGTGGTGGTGGCCACCAAGAGCATGAGTGTGATGAGCAAGAGTAAGAGTAGGAACTTCACGTTCTTCAAGAGCAGTAGGAGTACTTGTCATGTGTTGTTGACAAAGATTATGAATGCGTTGACACAGAGAAGGGATTTCAATCTGCGTGTTCAGCAAACTTGATGTTGAAAACGGTGATTCTGTTGGAGGAGACAGCGGCACATGTTGCTGTAGCATTGAACTACTTATCACGTTGTAACTTTCAAGAAGCTGTGACATTCTCTGATACTGAAGAATCAATTTAAATATGAATTAATCAGTGTTGCGTCACTTTGTTGAAAAACAAAAAACACACAAAAATTAATCAAAAACATAACAGGCTATCAAAGGAGAATGAATCAATATGTACATAGTTAGACAACTAGCCTCTAGTTTTAGATATGTATTTTCCTCCTTTAGTTTTTGCAAACGAATTTCGCTGTGTTTGTCCGCTAAGGTTGGACCTCCACAAGATAAGCAAAGTATATTCTTCAATGCCTCTCTGATTATGAAGTTTTCTGCTACCATCCTCTCATTCTCTTGCCGAAGAGAAGTGTTATCTGTTCGGTCACCTTGAGTCTGAGACATTGATATTGCATATAATGTGCAAAATGGATCAGCGTTACGTAGCTAAGCATAATGTATAAGAATTGCCATTATTAATTGAATGAATAAACATACATGCTAAAGATATATATATATATATAGATAGATAGATTACCTTTGATTGGGTCCTCTTATTTTGAAACCAAAATTTGACTTGTCTTGGCTCAAGCCCAAGTTCCGAGGCTAATTGACACCGTACGCTTTCACTAGGGTGTGGACATACCCTGAACGCTCTTTGTTTTAAAAATGAAAGTCTCAGTTAGTTGTGGTGCCGCTAAAATATAATATAAATAATCATAGCATAAAGGTACCCCTTTGTCACTCATAACATATTCTCTTACAATTAAGTAATCATAATTCACCTTCACTTATTTTCTTTTCAATCTCACGTTCTCTCTCTCTCATAATAATCAATGATTTATTGAAATATAAAAATGACTTGTATTTTGAAATAGTGGGAGTAATCAATATACAAATTCCAAACTAAGTCAATTAATAGCATGACCAGTTTAGTTTAACACAATATTTAGACAAAACAAAAAAGAGCATTATATAGAATTAAATAATTGTTTTTGTACATGGAATAATTTTTTAATTAGTCATTTCTTTTCAAATTTCTATTATGTTAAAATTTACACACAGATTAAGAAGGTCAACAGATTACTTTAATAATAATAAAAGGAAAATTAATTTTATAAAACTGTCCTTATATTGTAATTACAAATTTATTATTATTTTCTATACACTCCGTTCACAATCATAATTAGTGTAAAGATAAAGTTCAAAAACAATTAATATCATCTTGATAATCATAATAGAAAAATAATTTAAAATATGAAAATAAAAACTCTAAAATGACAAATATTCTAAAATGGAAAATATAGCGACTTAAATTAATTTGTTATGTATTTTAAAAGAGAAAATTACATTAATCTCTCTCAAGTTTAGTGTAATTATATTCAGCAATCATCTATTTTATAAAACTATCATTGATCTCTTATGAGATTTATTAAAATTACACTGACCTTCCATATAGATATTAGTTCATTAATTTAAGTGACAGAAAAAGATAATATAAGATATACATACATACAAAATTATTAATGAAGTAATTTTAATATTTTAGCAATATTTAAAACATTAACAGAATGAAATGTTTTTTAATCACTTAAATTAACGAACTAGTATTTATACCAGAGGTCAATGTAATTTTAGTGAACCTTAGGAGAAGTTAGTGATAATTTTACAAAATAGATGGGTGCCAAATATAATTACACTAAACTCAGGAGAGGAGAGTGTAAATTACTCATTTTAAAATATAGTATATGATCAATATAAAAAAATCATCACAATATGCAAAAAATTAAATTTAAATAAAAAATTATAACTTTAAAAGAACTACATACGTGATTCGGAAGCTGGGTCGGGTTGGCCCAAGGGTTTAACCCAAACATGATCCAAAAATTTACCTATCTTTTAAACAAGAGTAATGCTTAATGGATCCAGTGTTTTTTCGTCGAACACACGGACGGACATGATCAAACGTGGTAAATATTTCGTTGGAACTAAAAATAAATATTAATGGAACAAAATAAACCAACGGCCTAAATTATTCGCGTTGAAGTTCGTGGGCGAAGTTTTCAAGCCATTAAGTATTTTCGTTTAAACAAAGACCCGACCTAATTAACTTCATATGAGGATGGGTTAAACGACTATGAAGGATCTCCAATAACCCTGGCTTAATATTAGTCCGAATAAGATCTTTGGCGCGCATCATGAGATAAGAAAAAAGGAAGGACTTTTAATGGGAGCAGATCGAGATGCAAAAAACTTTGGAGGTCACAAATGAGGGTAGTGGGATAAAATGAAGTGATATAATCTACTCATTAATACATTTAAGCTTGAATGAATTAAATACTATATTATTTCGATAACAATATTATTTCAACACCCACTTTTAAGTATCTCATTCAGTCATCCACTTTATTATCGTCGGATAAAATTATAATTTACACTCATTTCCACTCATTCATCTCATTCAACAGGAGTGGATATTTAGATGGAATACCAAAAAATAGACGTATAAATAACATTAGTGTTATTTCATAGCTCTATATATTATGACTAAAGAGAAAAAGTAAATTCCGGTTACATCTTAACAGCTTCCAAAGGATCGAGTTGTGAAAGCTTAAAATTGACTGTGTTTAAGAGAAACAAAACACAAGCAAAAACAAAGATTTAGCCAAACGACAAAAAGCAAGGGAAGTAATTCAACCCAGTGCAACAAAAAAAGACCGAAATCAATAACAAATATGAACAAAACATAAAACTTGTCAAGGAGAGGAAGTTCTTACGCTTCAAGCCCAGCTATCTGATTGGAAGAGTGACGACGGTACAACCTTCTTGCCGTTCGCGAGCGTGAGTTGTGAGCACGACCGAGCTCATCACCACCAAGTGATGAAAATGAACCATCTGAAGACTCCATTCTTTCAGCCTTAATTAGTGACAGAATTTACCTAACAAACACACTAAAATGATTTGTGAACTCTTATTACAATATTTATTATTAAATGCTATTAGATTATGCCTCGCCCCTTGATATATATATATATATATAGACGTACGTGTGTGAATTCGTCTCCAAACATGCCAATTCAATAGAAGGTAAGGTCTCAAAATGAGGAAGCATTAATCTTATGATTAATTCCTGGGCAAGTATTCTTCTTTTGGATCCATATGAGGGGGGAATTATTGTAATGGTTTTTTCCACATAAGGCATCAATCATCCTTCAACCTATTATTAGCAAAATTACTGGAAAGGAAAGGAACATTATGGAAAGTGAGAAATTCTGCATAGGGTAGATACCATATCTGAGAAAAATTGGATTTGGAAAATGCAATCTAAAGGATGGTTTCAAACCCTTCCATTTGGTCGCAAGATTTTCCAAGGCAAAAAAGGTAAAAGTTGCAGGGAGTAAATGCATGCACAAAGGAGGTGATAATTGTGATAAGGATAAAAAAAAACTAGACGGTAGACTCACAGAAAGCTTGAGATTTTGAAATGAGTGGATTTCTAGTTTCGTTGTTCTGTAGTTACACTTGAAGTGGGAAGAGGAAAGAAGGATAAGAAAAAAACGTTGAAAATGAGAAACCATGAATGACTTTGATTTTCAATTGTATTATTCACCACCCAAAGAAAGTCAAATATACAATTAAGATTTTTTTGGTGCATAAATATAAAATTAAGATTAATCATTTTTTTTTTGGAATGTATTTTAAGGTGGAAAATGTAAGATTAATCATTTGTTTTGGAAAAAATAATTTTAAACAGCATTTTTTTGACCTTTATCCAGATTTTTGTTTCTCTCCACGTTTCTCTATGCATCTTCTGAAAATTTAAATATGACCATTCTTGAAAAATATGACCACAGAAAATTATTTCATATTTTTTTTTGAAAGATGATCACTCTTAAAAAATATAAATAGTTTTTAATACATTATGAGAAATATATATCCTTAAAAATGTTTTTCAATCATTGATGAATCAAGTTAACATTGCAAATTTATTAGGTTTGATTTAACTTTTATTTTCCATTTTTATTTCTTATGTTTTTTATTTTTATTTTTCATTTTTACTATGCTTTTTTTATTTATAAAATCATAAAAAAAATATAGAAAATGGAAACAGAAAATTTAAATTAAAAGCAGACAGGCCTATAATTGCATCGACTGCCTTGTTTTTGGTGAATATAGAAAAACTATTGTCTGACTTATAACATAGTGTGATTATTGTATGATCTACAATTTCGGTGTAGTAACTATTTATCTCAGATCTTCATGAATATATAGAATCAATTTTTTTAAAAATAAAATACTCTTTTTTGGTACATAAATAATAATCGACTTTACACAAGAGAAACTCCATACAGTACTAGTTCTAATTAACCCTTTAAGTGAACAAGAGATTTCAATCCTATGGAGTTTTTTCAGATTATGTAATACTAAATATTATTTTAAATGTATAATTATTATTTAAAACATGCTAGGCATAACAAACTTATTAAATATATATAAACTGAATATATATAGTGGGGATTCGTTTATTCCAGGAGAAAGTCTTATATACTTATTTCATTTTATAACTTTTCATTCATATTGAATTTAATCAATCTTATTGTTGATTTATGTTATATTATATTAATGATTAAGCATGTCAAATTTCAAAAAATTAAATAACAATAGTCATGTAATCTATTAATCGATATTTACTTGTATTTTTCAAAAACATACTATCTGTCAAATTAAAATAAAATGAAATGATGAACTATCAAATCATTTTCAAATTGTATGAAATTATATATGCTTGATCTACTTGGTATAAACCTTAAATTTAATGGTTGGATCATGCCCCAAAAAAATTATTAGATGGAGTAAGTATATCAAGACTTACTCTTAGAGTAAGTTGATCCCTCTTCATATATATATATAAAGATTCATTTTATTGTGATTAATGTTGCTCTCTTAATCAACTAAAATGTTATTGTTGTTAAAATGTAATTGGTCAGTGCACACACGCATGCTCACACATACATATGTACACCAAGTGAGTGTTTCTTGAACGAAAAATGTTATTTATACTCATGGGATGTGAGACACCGTATCGACTCATATTTCATCTACTATTATTGGATGAGATGAGGACCCTATTTGAATGTGGCCCACATCTCATCTAATAGTGAATGAGTTATGAGTCGGCATGATGTCTCACATCCTATAAGTACAAATAGCACAACTCTTTTTTAACGTAGCTATAACACGCAGATAAAAGCCTATACACGAGTAGTTTGACCCACGACCCAAATAAGTGTTGGGAGTGAGAGCCCAAGGGAAAGGAGTTTCAAATAATAGGCTAAGCGAGAAAATCACATAATTGGGTTGAAACCATATCTTGACAAATTACTTTAAGATAATTTATTTACGGGTTCTTTTATATTGTGTGTTATTCACTTAGTTTGTTCTCAATTTATACGAGACTCAATTAATGTCATCTCACATTTCTCAAGAGTAGTGAGACCTAGCACATGTGCTCTCCCACCAGTGGACAATGATGAATTTAGAAAATTTAGGTAATGAGAAAAAAATATAGCAACAGGCATAATACAAAGTTGTACATATTTTTCTTAGTGTTGAGTCAAACTTTATAAAATAATGGAAAAAAAATGTGTCTATCTATATATTATTAGCAAAATATTGAAATTTTAACGTGCCATAGGTGCCCAACCCACTACTCTTCAAGAAGATCCACCCCTGTCAGCAGAAGCCCTTTCTTAACTAAAACCACTTGTTAGGAGAGGGAGCCCAACAAAGAGTGATTTAAACAAACAAATAATGGACTAAGTGTGAAAACTACATAAGGGGGCCAAACACCTTATATTTACCAAAAATTTTAAGGCAATTAGTCTATGAGTTCTTCTATATTAAATACTCTTCACTATCTCATTTTTAACAAATGTGTGACTTTACATCTCACAATTGAAACTCTAACAATAAGAAGTATTTATTCAATATGTTTATTTTATGATTAGGTAGATTTGTTATTATGATTTATGTTTTTTTTTTTGGATCTCATCAGGGTATTCATCGTCGACAACAATGACTAATCCCTTTGCCAGTTTGTGTAGGCACCTCAAATGGTGGGATAGCTAGCCCGGAGAAGCATCTTCATTCCAAAAGGTAGGGATCGAACCCCTAACCCTTGGTTAAGGATGAATGAGCCCCTACCACTCGACCATACCTCCGGGGTTTATGATTTATGTGTTTAATAATATTGTACAATATTCCATAAATTCTAATAATATTAACTAAGATTTTGTGATAAAATGCGTGAAAAAGGATTTAATATAATTTTCACTAACATTTTGAAAGTTTTTTATATAATTATTTAATCATATACTGTCACATCAACTATGATAGTTGATTCTCTTACACACTACTTAGAAATTCATGCAAATGAATGATTTTGAATTTCGAATGATAATATAATAGTATTTTACGATTTATCAGTGCATCAACTATATTCACTCTCTTTGAGGAAATCATCATTTCAACCCTTAAAAAAAATAACATGATAATAAATTTTGTCCCCAAAAAATATTTTATTTGTCAATGGTACTCTAATTATCACTTTTGCTATTGCTAATGGACTATGTTAATGCAAAAAAAAAAAAAAATTGGATACTAATTTGTCAATATATTAATTTTTAAGGGACTAATTTATTAAAACATTGATATAATTTTGTGGACTAATTTATCGGTGAACTAATTATTTGAAGTATCACATATTTATAAAACATATAAATAATATAAATATTTCATTTCATTTTTTTTAAGTAAAACTTCCAAATAAGATTTCAATGTGTTTCCTTGTTAATTTCTCAAACAATAATATTATTTTAACATCTAAAATCTCAAACACCTTTCAGCTTGTTTGGTTTACCACAATTGTCATGTTGCGTTCATAAAAATTGCTTCGAGAAAAATTATTCTTGTTTGGTTTGTCTTTGTTGATGTGGAATGAAGTGATAAGCTTTGATCAATTTTGACTAAAGTTAGAAATATTAGCTTCTCATTTTTATCTCTCATATTAATTTTTCTCAACTCACTTTTTTAACATCCTTTCTGAATATAAATCAATTCTTTTAAAAATAATTTTTGCAAAATTAATTTTTCAACATCAATTATTTTAAAAGCAATTCTACCAAAATCTAAACCAAACAGATCCTTAGACACCCTCTCACAAAAAATATGGGACCCAC
This sequence comes from Dalbergia cultrata, assembly GCA_031216105.1. NCBI lineage: Eukaryota > Viridiplantae > Streptophyta > Magnoliopsida > Fabales > Fabaceae > Dalbergia > Dalbergia cultrata. The sequence goes on along the minus strand of CM062348.1, from coordinate 10,238,726 downwards.
ATCTCTTTTTATTCTCCACTTATTTTCTCTCAACATCTCTTCATCTATTTGTCTTACGATGTTGGCTGTCCATCTCTTTTAGAGTATCAGAATATCTTTATCTTTTCTCAAATAATTGGCAGGGTAACTTTGTTTAATTCTCCATTCCTTCCTTTCCCATTTTTTTTTTGGGCCATTTATAATAAGGTTTGTTTTAGATGTGGGTATGCGGACCAGCCAATCCATTTAGTCCGGTCCACAATGGGCCACAATTAAACGGGCCGGACCGGGCCGATTTGTTTCATAAGTAGACTTGGTTTTGGTCTGACCCACATCCGCCTCGTATAAATATACATATTGCTGTCCCCAGTGTGAGTGCAACAGTCGACATGCAAATATTGTATGTTTTGGAACCTAATTGAGCGCCCCTCACGGATTTGCCTTTCCCCCCTTTCAAGGGGAAAATGCGTATGCATGTAGGAGGTATCCACACTTTTATAAGGTATACTTCATTCCCCTTCCCCAACTAGTGTGGAACTAATTCCACCCCTCCTAGTGGAGGCCCAACATCCTTATTGGCTGGCAACCAAATGTGGACTAGTCTTTTTTTCCATATTTTTTTAGCTTTTTTATACCCTATACTATATTATATTTATATATTTATATTTTTACCATATATTTTGCCTCACAAAATACATATACACATTTTTCATTATAGTATCCAAAATATTATCAATCAAATATGCATAACTCCTCCAATCATAAAAAATAGTGAAACTATAAAAGAATATAAATTAACAACTACCAACTATCAAATACCAAACATAAGCAAATCAAATTCCAAATACAAATACCAAAAATGGTAGAATAAACCAACTCACCAAAGTCTATCTATCAAGAACATAAATAAATACCGCGAAATGGAAGCAATCTCTCACTTATGCCGGCTAGCGAGTTAGTCCGCAAACCCACAGGCCAGGTCCATTTAGCGATCTAGTTAACCGATGCGGACTAAAAAGTCCACAAGTTGGCAGACTAAAAATTTTCTAGTCCATTTTCATGTGAATTGTGAGTTAAACTGGTTGGTCTGCAAGTCGTGGCTAATATACCCAGCTCTAGTTTATTTAAACGTTAGCATTTTGGATCTGTAATGTAAAATTTTAATTATGATTCTAATTCTTGAGGTGTTGGATGTCCACCTCTTTTAGAGTGTTAGAATATCTTTATCCTTTCTCAAATAATTAGGAAGGTAACTTTGTTTATTTCTCCATTCCTTCACTTCCCTTTTTTTTTTTGTTTATTTCTCCATTCCTTCACTTCCTTTTTTATTGGGCTATTTATAATAAGGTTTGTTTGGACGTTAGAATTTTGGAACTATAATGTAAGATTTTAATTATGATTAAGATTTGAATTGACTTAAAATCTTAAATTTTATCTCTGAACTCTTGTTAAAGAATTGCAATTCTAATATATTGTGTAAATATGTGATTCAAAATTTTAAAAATAATAAAATTTTAATATAATAACAATTTTTGTAATATACTAATATTTTCATTATAACATGATTTTTATGAAAATTATTTAATTATACATAAACTAATAAATTAAAATATAGAAGTTGTTTTATATTTTTATAAACATAATAATAATTAGGGTAAAACTTCAATTACGTTCTTCACAATTTATCAAGGTTTCAATTTATTCCCAAAATATTTTTCTGTTTACATTTCTAACATTTTTAAAATGTAAAGGAAGTCTAAATTATGTTTGAAAATTTGACATTTTATGCCTTATTGTGATCCCTAATACTGTAACATGATATTTTATGTCTTATTGTGACTTTCTAACATCGTAATTTGATGTTTTCTTTACCTTTTTTCCATTTATAATTTGGATATATTCCATGAAAATAAGAAGATTAAAATGTCTTGAAAACATAAGGAACATAATTAAAGCAAAAATGACATTTGAGACTAAACCGAAACCGTAATAAAACACAAAATGATAGAAATGAAGCTTTACCCAAATTATTATAATTTTTTATAAAAGAATTTTAAAATAGAGGGAATACATGGAATTCAAATTAAAGTCTCATCTAGAGTTGTTATTTTAAGTAATATTCTTCGTTCAAATAATCCATATTTTTATTATCTCTACACGTGATTCTTTTTCCAAAATCTACCTAAACATATTATGAGAATAAAATAAAAATAAATAAATTCTTTAAAATAATAATAGAATGTATATTCAATCCTCTTAGTGTGGGTTAAAAAAGTCTTACAGATACTTTGCATTTTTGTTTTTTGAATTCAGCGTACCAATTCATTATTGTTGCTTAAAATATTTTTTTCATTTAATAAAATGATTTATATTCATATAATTTCTCAATAAAAAAAAAGAGTAAAGCTTTAAAATAAAGAGCAAAATAGTATACAGATAATTGATCCACTTTAATATGGTTCAAATAATCTTCCAATTCCAATTTGTTACGGTTCCTTCAGGCACGTACTCTTACAAATTCACATGGTCACTTCTGGGAGACACTCATATCTGGCACCGTTTCATTTCTAGTCAGAAGACTCTGATCTGTCACAATGAGGAAGAAGAAGCAACTTAAGTGGGATGAATTTGTTCATCATGGCTTTCTCATCTATGAGCAAGACCACTCCTTCAGCAATCCAAATGCTGGCTTTTTTCAGCCCACCCGCAATAAGGCAATTGAACATGGATGCCATGGCACCAACACGCTTGTAAGCTCAACTATTTAGAATTTATGTGAATTTAGGTTAATCACTTTTTGTTGTTACTTTTGCTAATGAGTATGAAAGTGGGTTTTAGAAAACTGCCATTTTGTTATCCCAGCATTACTACAATTACATTGAATTACATTTTATTTAACTAATTTCATTTAAATTTGATGCTGAGCAGCCTTAATTTCAACCGCGATGGAGACGACTCTTCAGTGTTGCCGAATCTTCAATCCGGCATTATCCTCGTTGGAGGGGCCGATGTGGGATACTGTCGAGGGCCATCGAAGCGGTAGGCATGTTGGGTTGCATGGATCGCTTTTAACTACATCACTCCAAGCATTCCTTTGAAGACAACCCGCAATCAAGAGTGCAACGTTGTTGCAGGTAACAACACACGTATATGTGCTCGAGTGGTCAGAAGATAGTGGTTGCTTTAATTTGGGTTGCTTGGAATTGGAACAATCTTGTTTCTGGTGATGTAAGTCGGTCATTTGTCAATACTCAGAAAAGAGGAATGAAGTTTTAATGCTCAAAGACAACAAAGAAGAAGGAATATTTATGTTCATATAATTGTTCGCAGTTATTATATTGAAGATTCATCTGCTATGCAGATTCTTTTGTAACTAAACCATTTGATACGTATAAACAAATGCCCAGATGTGTGTTTTATGTAATTAGCTACTCATTTGTAGCGAATTCATTGACTTTTCATATGTGCACTATGCTTAGGGTTAGGGATCAATAAAGATTTTATATGTTATCATAAAGTCAATATCTTGATCGTATTAGTTTTTTTGGCGAATCATTCATGACCAAAGGTTACAAATATTGATAGGTACAAAAGTGATTATCAATTCAGCTAACGTATTTTGACTTTAATTAAAATGAGACAATCTTCCATGTTATGTTTTCACTGTTCAATTTTGATATTAACTTTCTCTTGCTAGCTAGCTCAATTTGTTGGGCTCAGAGACTGATTCACAGTGTAATTAAATGATGCCAATGTGTGGCAATGAGTACCAAAACTAAATCTGATAGAATTAAATCTATCAATCGGCCTTGTGAAATGGAAAATATGAATAAGGATGAATAGTAAATTTTTCTGCAGTGGGGCCCAGTGGTCACTATTCACGTGAGGCCCGCTCTTTACTATTCACGTGGGGCCCGCTGGTCACTATTCCCGAATAGTACTATTCACTAATAGTACTATTCACGAATAATACTATTGACACCAGTATCAAGAAATTTGCACACCGAATATTTAACGTGGAAACCCCCAAATACCGGAGGAAAAACCACGGGGCAAACTCCGAAAAATATTCCACTATATTCAGGATAATTACAAAATATCCTTTCCACACTCTCCAACCCAAGAGGTAAATATAGTGTATCTCAGTGAGGACCCTCCTATTCAAATACTACAATTTTGCGATCAAGAGCAATAATAGAGATGATACCCAAAATATTCCCTGGTGTATATACCCACACCCTACACTCTAAGGGATTTACTCACACTCTCTATTTTTCTCTCTCACTCTCAGAGAATAATTCTCTCTCTCTCACTTGCAGCTCTCTATTTTTTTTTGCTGCTCGTTGTTGTGTCAAATGAATGATTATACTCCTCTATTTATAGCAGTTTTCAGCAGTATGAATGTGCATTTCCTATTACTGCACGGAAGAGAAAAAGCTGCGTACCAGCGGCATTCATTTTCAAATTTCTAATCAGTAGTAATGATGGCTTTTCTTCCTTCAACGCGTTTCGACTTCAACGTTCTAAGCACCGGAATCATCATGCGTGCGGAAAATTATCGTGCATCGTTGAAAAATTCTCTTGATATCAAACTCTTCCACACGCGTGAGCAGTGATTTCACCGCATTCACGCAGCTTTCTCTTCTTTCCTTCACATGGCTGGACCCTACAATTCTCCCCCTCCAGCCGATGGGAAATAATCTGGGAGTAATCATCTAGGATCCATGATCAACTCGGCACGCAAAGTTGAAGCTTTCTCAGATGCTACAACTTTCGCCATGCACAACCTTGCATTTCTCAAGTATTTAATGGTGCTAATGCAAGAGCATCATCCACAAGCCTCTCCGCTAAACATACTCTTTCACTTGCATGCGATGACCGGGACACGCCGCCTGGTCTCCACTTTGCCAGGAAGACTTTCGACACAAGGGACCCATCACATGGATCCAACAAACACCAAGTCATTCATACTTGATCTAAACCAGCTGATCCAAACCATCAGCTTCTTTCTAGCTTCCTCCAAATCACCATGGAGAAACGCGATCTTCGCGTCTAACTGCTCAAGCTCCAAATCCAAGTTAGCCGTCAATTCGAGAATCACTCGAATATAACTCATTTTGACAACGAAAGAGAAAATCTTGTCAAAATCCTTCGCTTTTGACTAAAACCTTTTATAACCAAGCGAGCAATGTACTTTACTACCTTGTTGTCATCTTTCTTCAGCTTGAACATCCATTTGTTCTTCAAGGCTTTCTTGCTTTCAAGGAGTTTTACCAGCTCATAAGTATTGTTCTTCTGCAAGGAATTCATCTCTTCTTGCATGGCTTTGATCCATTGAACTTTATCCTTATGAGTCTGAACTTCTTCAAAACTCTCTGGCTCCCCCTCATTAGTGAGAAGGATATACTCTGATCTGGGGTACTTCTTGGATGGTTGTGGCACTCTATTAGATCTTCTAAGCTGTGGTGTTTGAGCTTGCTCCCCCTGCTCAACACCTCCTCCATCTCCATCATCATCAATTGCTGGCTCATCATCAACCCCATGATCTTGGACCTCTCCCCCCTCTTTGTGGCATTTTCTTTAGGAAGAGAGACTGTGTAAAATCAACCTTATCACCAGACTTCATCAGCTTTTCTCTGGGCAATGAGAATCCGACATAGTTTCTTGCTCATGAAACACTACATCTCTGCTTCTAATAATCTTCTTCTTTTTCGGATCCCATAGCCTATAGCCAAATTCCTCATCTCCATATCCCATAAATATGCTAGGAATGGCTCTATCATCAAGCTTCGCTCAAGCTCCTTACTTACGTGAGCAAGGCTTTGCATCCAAACACCTTCAAATGAGAGTAACTAACATCATGTCCGGACCATACTCTCTCCGAATGTCAAAGCCCAAAGGAATGCAGACTAAGATCTGTTAATCAAGTAGCACGCCGCTTGAACTTCACCCCGAGAATGGCTTAGCGCACTTAGCCATTCTCAACATACATCGACTTTCTCCATAATGGTTCTGCTGATTCTTTCGGCTACACCATTATCTTGTCAGTGCCAGAGGCTGCCTTCTCATGCCCGATGCCATGTTCGTGAGCAATAGTTCTTGAATTCATGGGAAGTGTACTCTCCCCCATTGTCACTTTGTGAAGACACTTCAAGGTTTCCCAGGTTCTCTCTCCACCATGGCATGGAACCTCTTGAAGTATTGAAACACGGTCCTTCCTCTTTAGGAAATACACCCACACTTTCCGGTGAGCATCATCAATAAACGCTCACAAAATATCCATTACCATCCAGAGTCTCCACCTCCATGGGACCGCAGATACATCGAGTAAACCATATCCAAAATATTCTTCTTGACTTTAACTTTTTCTTTGAAAGATACTCTATGATGCTTGCCAAATAAACAATGATCACAAGGATTTAACTTTGTACCTTTGGCATAAGGAATGAGAGATTTCAGCCAAAATTTGCAATCCTTTTTTCACTCATTTGAGCCAATCTTTATGCCACAAATTTGGCGAAGCATCATCTTCAACGCATTCAATCCTCCAATCTCTTAACTTGAGTTTTGTACAAAGTGTTGTACACTTCTCCGCAATCACCATCGAACCTTTGAGAGCTTCCACTTGCCATCACCAAAGTTATTGTGATATCCGCTAGATCCAGAGCATGCACGGAGATCGATTCAGACGTCATCCGCACATGTCGCCACGTTCTTCAATGTCGTGTACATCCTATATTTGTTTGAATGCACACATCACCAATCCCCACAATGTCGAGTACTTTTATTTCCCATATTCACTTTGCCAAAGTCTCCTTCTTTGTACAAAGTAAAAAATTCCTTGTTGGGAGTGGCATGATCTGGCTCTTGAGTCAACGACCCATTCAACACATGAATCTGCAACATTACATTCTTCATCTACAAAAGAAAGCACCACCACTTCCCCATTTATCACAGGGGTTGTAGTATTTTCATCATCACCCGCGTCTTGACTTCTCCGATTTTTATTGCCTCTATTCTTCCAAGCCTTACAATTCCTTTTGATGTGTCCTTCTTCGCCACAATGGTAACATTTAAACCTTCTTCTTGATCGACGCGATCGATCCATTGGATTTCTCGACCATCCTCTCGCTCTTGCTTCTCCCCTCTTCTGTGACAAGGGCCGAGAATTATCAATTCCTACCAAGTCTTTCTTCTAGTTTCTTCATTGAACATCTTTGTCTTTGACTTGGACTAAAGACAGCTTCCACTTGAAGCGAGTTGCTCTGACACCACCAAGGTTTCCCTATCCCAAGAAAGAACTCAAAAGTAATAGTGCACGTAACTCGTCATCCACACTATCTGCATGGTGCTTAACCCGATTCACCATATTTTGGAAGTCACTTTCAGTGCTACGACCTTGAGACCTTCCATCTCTGTGAGATTTACCGGCTTTCTAATTGCGAAAGCTTTATTCTCATCTTGATCTTTCTCTCATAGAGATCTTCTAACTTCTTCCACAGTATGTGCATTCGTCTGTGGCCACATGGTGGAATCACGATATCCACCCACGCCTAATTAACCAATGGCCTTTGGTGCATCTTTTTCCAATTTTCTTGGACACTTCTGCGGCCTTGCATCTCCCTTCTCTAGATCATATAAATCCTTATAGAAAAGTATATCCTCCATTTTTGGCTTCCAAATGGAGTAATTTATTCTTTATTAAGCTTGATCATAGTACCCATATTCTCTTCCATTTAATTTACAGCACAATCCCAGCTCTATCCCACCGACACCAAGTGGCTCTTCAAGTACCAGGAGAAATTCTTTTACGATGTGGAAGATCGACAAACCGCAACCACCGATCATACTAAGAATAAATCCCACCGTACCAAAGCTCGATACCACTTGTTGGGCTCAGACCCGATTCTGATGTAATTAAATGATGCCAATGTGTGGCAATGAGTACCAAAACTAAACTGATAGAATTAAATCTATCAATCGTACGGTATGTGAAAATATGAATAAGAATGAATAGTAAATTTTTTCTGCAATGGGGCCACTGGTCACTATTCACGTGGGGCCCGCACTTCACTATTCACATGGGGTCCGCAGGTCACTATTCCCGAATAGTACTATTCACGAATAATACTATTCACACCAAAGATGTCAAGAAATTCTGTAGAATATTTAACGTGGAAACCCCAAATCTGGGAGGAAAAACCAGGACAAACTCCGAAAAATATTCCACTATATTCAGGATAATTACAAAATATCCTTTCCACACTCTCCAACCCAAGAGGTAAATATAGTGTATCTCAGTGAGGACCCTCCTATTCAAATACTACAATTTTGCGATTACCAGGAGAATAGAGATGATACCCAAAAATATTCAGGTATATACCCACACCCTACACTCTGCTCTAAGGGATTTACTCACACTCTCTATTTTTCTCTCTCTCACTCTCGGAGAATAATTCTCTCTCTCTCACTTTGCAAATTTCTATTTTTTTTTGCTGCTCGTTGTTGTGTCAAATGAATGATTATACTCCTCTATTTATAGCAGTTTTCAGCAGTATGAATGTGCATTTCCTATTACTGCACGGAAGAGAAAAACGCGTACACGGCATTCATTTTCAAATTTCTAACTGTAGCAATGATGGCTTTTCTTCCTTCAACGCTACTTCTCCAACGCACCGAATCATCATGCGTGCACGATAAATTACGTGCATGCGTTGAAAAATTCTCTTGATTTCAAACTCTTCCACACGCGTGAATGCTGATTTCCGTTCACGATCGAATTTCTCTTCTTTCCTTCACATGGCTAGACCCTACACAATTTTGATAATCAATTACTAAAGACAACAAAGTTTTAATGGACGTTTCCGCCAAAAATTAATCCAAGGAAAGTTACAACAACACAAAATAAAATAAAATAAAATAAAATAAAAACAAAAAAACAGAGAGTTGAGGTTGTGTCCATTGCAAGAAAGTCAGCAAAATTAAAAGTAAAAAAAGTATATTGGAAGAGTCAGACACAATCTAGTTCAACCAGGACACTAGGCCAGTTCACCTATAATTTGGCTGGTGACTAGTTCGACTCTAACCGGTTGGGTAAGACCGGTTTTGTTGGATTTGACCAGCGTTGATAGAGTCATATGCATTCTAGATTCAACTAAAGAACTGGACCGGTCAGGTGGCTGATTCATCAATTTTATATTCGAAGTGGTCCGTCTGAGTTTGAAAACTATGATATTTTGCTGATTTATGATATCTAATTTTTTTAAAGTTTGTTTTGATAATATTTTGTTGATTTTAGATATTTTTTAATATCTTTTGTAAATTTTTTCATGTGGATGAAACTATTAAAAAAATTGGCAGGCCATCATGCTAACCCACCATAGAACAGGGTGGGGTAGTTTGTAAAACTCATGTTAACAAAACAGGATGGCCGCTCTGCCCCCACTTTTGGACTGACCCACGATGGATTGGGGTGGGTCGGCCTGTTTGGCGCTCTTAGAGCTACCTAATATTGTAAAGCGTAAACAGTTCAGTGAAGAGCAAACTGCATGAATGGCACTTCTTAACATACACATATAACTAAAGTTCGCTGCCATAAGTATATAACGAAAAAAAAAATCATATAATGCTAGTGATGATATCATGTTCTAAAAACAAATTATATTTTACATTGTTTTCAACTTTTATAAAAAAAAATTTCAATTTTGATATACTAATAATATAAAAAACTTTTACACTATTATGTAATGAAATTATTTTATTTGTATAATTTTCAAGTAATAAGTGTGAAAATCAACATATTTACTAATTCAATAATATATGATATAATAATAATATCCAACTTTTTTACTCTGGCTGTATATCATAATTAAATCGAAAAATAAAACCCAACTATCAATTATAGATAATGCATAAATAGTAGCAATAATAATTTTTGGGATGAACCCAACGTATCCACTGTCATAAGTAGTGATGAATCTCCTCTCTAAGCGTACAGTTTGTGCCTCATGGTTGTAGTATCAATTAATTTAAATAACACCTATTAGAGTTTGTGCCTCATGGTTATAGTATCAATTAATTTAAATAACACCTATTAATAAAGTGTAGGAACATTGACAAATTAAAGTAAAAAGTGTAGAAATGTTATAATTTTTTGCTGCACAAGTATCATTCTCATAAATAAAATATTTTTTTGGTACATTGGAAAGAAAATGAGATTTGAATATATGACATCGTGATAAACTATCCAAATCCCTCATCACATGATTAGAATCACTATTTAGAATTTTAATTTTAGTTTTAAAATCTTAAATTTTATATTTGAAATTATTAAAGAATCGTAATATGAATTATAATTTTAAATTTATTATATAAGAGCGTGACTCAAAATTTTAAAAATGACAAAAATATTAATAATAACAATTTTGTACTATAGTAATAAATTTATTATAATTTTTATGAAAATTATTTATATATAAACCATCGAAATTATTTATATTTTTTATACAAAAATTATATTTTTGTAAAATATTAAATTTTAATAAATATTATTTTTAACAAATGAATGAGAAAGAGGAAAAAAAATCATATACAATTTGATGAATATAGATATTTAATAAATTTTAAAATTAACAATTCATAATATATAAATTATGAATTTAGAAGAGTTCATTTTCCATTATTTTTTAATCCCATATTGCTTTGGCCTGCAAAATTATATTATAATTTTATGTGTTATTCTAAACATGAAAAATTCAAATCCATTTTCGGGCTTTAATTCTATGTTCAATTCCAAATGATAGACGAGTCATAAGCTCTTTTTTGGTTCTATTAATTAAAAATAATAATAATTAAGCACACTAAAGTATAAAAAACTGGATAAATGTTATCTAACTATTATAATATCATCAAAATAAAATGATTTTGAATCATTTGTATAGTAAAGGTAATAAATCTACTTTTATTTGGGTCAAATATGATTGCAATACATTATTATTATTATTATTATTATTATTTCCTAAGGTATTCATTACATAGTGATTAATCTCGTCATGTATTATATTGTAGGTCCATCTAATGAGGTGGTTGAAGATACTTCATTCTCATGGCAATTAAAACCTCAATGTACTAGTTAAAAAAGGAGAGATCTCTTATCACCTTTCTTTGACCTCGTGATTATTGCACTAGTAAATTGCTTTGAATTTAGTCTCTTTTTTTGTAAGCATATATGTTCTTTTGGTAAGCCTTTGAATTTACTATAAGGAATTCAAATTAAAGTCCCATCTAGAATTGTTATTTTAAGTAATATTATATTCTTCATTCCAATACTTCATATTTTTATTATCTTCAAGGCTCCTCTAGACGTGATTCTCTTTCCAAAATCATTTTTTTTGGGTAAAATCTCTTTCCAAAATCTGCCTAAACATATTAATAGCATGGATGGGAACAAAATACAAAAAAAGCATAGATGCTTAAAATAATAATAGAATGTATATGTAATCTAATCTTCTTAATGTCGGTCAAAGATTCTTACGATACTTTGCATTTTTTGTTGTTAGAATTCACTGTCTCAATTCATTATTGTTGCTTCAAATATTTTTTTTCATTCAAAATGATTTATATCTATATAATTTCTCAATAAAAAAAAGCTCAGCTTTAAAATAAATAACAAAATAGTATATAGATAATTGATCCACTTTAATGCGGGTCAAATAATCTTCGAATTGTTACCAAAAGAATAAAAATAAAAATATAATCTTCCAATTCCAATTTATTTCCGTTCCTTCAGGCACTCTTATAAATTCAAATGGTCTCTTCTGGGGGACACTCATACCAAGCACCAATTCATTTCTAGCCAGAAGACTAAGATCTGTCACAATGAGGAAGAAGAAGCAACTCAAGTGGGGTGAATTTGTTCATCATGGCTTTCTCATCTATGAGCAGGGCCAGTCCTTCAGCAATCCAAATGCAGGCTTTTCAGCCCACCCGCAATAAGGCAATTGAACATGGATACCATGGCACCAACACGCTTGTAAGCTCAACTACTTAGAATTATACTGTGCATTTAGATTAATCATTTTGCTGTTACTTTTGCTAATGAATATGAAAGTGGGCTTTAGAAAACTACCATGGCCAATTGATGGTAGAAACAGTTTATTCTGAAATTTTTGGTTTATATTTGAGTACTATAAATTAATTTGTTTTCACTTAACTAATTTCATTTAAATTTGATGTTGAGCAGCCTTAATTTCAACCGCGATGGAGACGACTCTTCAGTGCTGTGGACACTGTTGAGGGCCATCTAGCGGTAGGCGTGTTGGGTGGCAAGGATCGCTACTAACTAACATCACTCCAAGCATTCCTTTGAAGACAACCCACAATCAAGAGTGCAACGTTGTTGCAGGTAACAACACACGTATATGTGCTCAGGTGTTCAGAAGATAGTGGTTGCTTTGGGTTGCTTGGAATTGGAACAATCTCCTTTATCGTGATGTAAGAGGGCCAATATTACCTGGAGACACGAGAAACGAAGTTTTAATGCTCAAAGACAGCACAGATGAAGGAATATTTGTTATGTTGTAATTGTTCGCAGTTATTGAAGCATTCATTTGCTATACAGATTCGTTTGTAACTAAATCATTTGATACTTATACGTGTAGAAAAATATGGCAGCAAATGCTTAGACGTGTGTGTTTTATGTAATTAGCTACTTATTTGTGGCGAATTCTTCAACTTTCATGTGTACTAAAAGCTCAAGAATCAATAGAAATTTTACAATCATAATTTTTACTATTATATATCAGTGTTGTTGTACCAAATATCACTTTAAGAATTTTGACAAATTTATTTTTTTTATAGAATTGCAATATTTAAATTAAGATTGGTTATGCATTATTTTTTTTACAAATATATCTTGAAAAAAGTTTTATAGTTTATATTTGGTTAAATTTTCAAGTTATTTGAATTTTATTTCATTGTGTTTGTTTAATTCAAGTTAAACATTAGATTTAAGTTAGGAATTTTGTGTGTTATGCTAAAAGTTTACTTATAGTTAATTTCTATGTTTAATATTAATTAATAATATTCTTAAATATAAATTTAAAATATCACAGTAGTAATATATTATAAATATCAAATAAACTTTAATTAAATTTATTTATAAATATCACAAATGAAAATAATAAATAGTGATAATAAATAATTAAGATTCAATTAGTTTTGAAAACAAAAAAAATATGATTAATAATGGACAAATTAAAACATAAGAAGAAGGATATTCTAGACTAATCAACTAAAAATTATTGATAGTAAGAGTGACATTAGACGTTTAGGAGTGGCTATACCACTCCCCATAAAATAAACATCTTGTTTTGGTGAATCATTCATGACCAAAGGTTACACAACAATGTTGATAGGTACAAGTGTGATTATAAGTTTAGCTGATGTCAATAACGAGGGTGTTCATGATTTGTATTGATCCGATAACTCAATTTTAAATCATATAATTAATTAAAAGTTTATTTTTTAAAAAGATAATTAAAGATAAATTATAAGATTCGATGGTTCAATTAATATAGTTAATAAAAAAATAGTTCAATTAATATATTGTACATAAGTTTATGCTACTTTTATATTAGTACGATATATTTTGAAGCATATATTATAAACTATCTCTTGAATTTTATACCTTATTTTTATAATTTTATAATTTTACTATGTAATATTCAAATTTTTATATAACTTGAAAGTCGAGTAAACTTGATTTAGCCGGGTCTTAGTCAAATCATTATTAGAATTTTTTAAACAAAATCGGATCAAAAAATTGGGTTGGGTTCGAATTTGAACCCAGCCCAATCATAGTTGACAACATATTTTGACTTCAAAATGGGACAATCTCATGTGGTCTTGCCAGCTAATTCACAATAAACTATGGCCCAACTTAAATAGAATAATATTTTTGAGAAATTTATTATTTTTGAAACTTAATATTTCACAACGCCCTCGATATAAAATTAAATAAGAAAAATATTTACTATTTAAATTATTTATTTATTTACTATCGCATAATACTCGGGTTTTTATAATTTTTAATGTTTATTTCTTTCTAAATGAAACTTTTATTTTGAAGAATAAAAAATCAACATAATTGCCAACTCAGTCCATTTACTGAAAAAGTGACGGGGATTAGAGTTGTATGCTATAATTGATTTGATCTAGTCTTCTCTATAATGAATGGAGTTTTGCATTTTCATCTATAATTTTCACCATATATCTATACAAATTGTTTGCATCTTCAATCAAGAAACATAAAAACAAGGAAGAGAGAGAGCGACCCCGGGGGGGGGGGGGGGGACAAAAGAACCCAAAAAAAAGAGAGTAGAAAACATGAAAAATCAAATTGCTATTAGGAAAGGGATAAGGTAATATGCAATCAGTTAGTTTAACCTACCAATCTGCATGGAAAGGGATTTCTTGCTGCTGTGGGGGGACCACAAGTGCCGTTAATTATACATTTTTATAATTCAAACTGACGCGCTTTTTTCTACAATCACTTTTGTGTGAACCATAATATTATTCTTTCTTTCTCCCTCTCTAGCACCTCATACTCTTCTTCCACATAATGCATAGCATAAATTAATCTTATTTATCTTTAAGATACGATACCAATGGTGAATATATGCATAGTACATAAACGGTTAAGATAATATGTGTTTGTTGAGAAATTGGTCTTAATACAACTGCTTTTGCATGCTACTTGTATAAATATATCCATATAGTTATGGAATTGAATTTTCTCATGTGCAAAATACGCGTTAAAGGGTCAAGTGTAAATCTTTACCTTTGATATTTTTTATGTGTATTTTTTATATTTTTTTGAAAAATAAAAGATTAATGGCAGAGATCCACACTTGACACCCTCATGTGTATTTTGCATATGACGGAATCCATATTGTGTACACTTTAACTATGCCATGTGAAAGTCATATATATTACTATTTCAATTTGTTTAAAGTGTTTACAAAATTAATACCAAGAAAACTCATATTACACAACTGCACCTAGATAGTGTACAATATGCACACCTTGATAGTGCATATGGTGATACACTGATTCATTTCAAAAATGAAAAATAAAAATAAAAATCCCCAATTAATTCGATGTACTATATAATTCTCCGAAGAATTAATCACAAACCATTTTTTTGGGTGTTAAACTCTAAGAAACCCCAAAAAGAGATTAAATTTAGAATCCAAACAAATGATCTTTTTCAAAAGAATAGCACATGTCGATCTTCAAAATGGACTGTATTTTCAGATTGTTTGAATTCAAGGCTAAGGATCGATTCCATCAACATTTATAGTTTCATTCCCAATATTTTCTTACTTCACTGATATTGTAATTCTACTAAAAGGACAAGAAAGAATAGAAAAAATAGTGGAAAATAAAAGGAATTGGGATATATAAATTAGAAGGTGTATAACGTATCTTTAAAAAAAACACTTTTCAACAAAGGTATGATTAGATAGAAAAGATGGAAGTAGGACAATGAAAATGCTAATAATACCCTTCCACAGGACAATGAATCAGTTTAGGGCATTGTGGAGGATAGAGAAGTTAATGTGAAATGTCCATCTCACAATATAAAAGAGGCAGTTGCAAACTAAAGAGACAGAGCCCGGGAGTCACAGGACACCACTGTATAGAAAAGAATAGCCGTATCAAATCTTGAGACTATTTCTATGATCTAAATTTTATTATTATATAGTATTTTAAATTCATTTGTTTTAACAAAAAGACCACGTATATTTGTACTATGCACGTGTTATGTATTTAATGGATTGCATGTAGTTTTCACTGTACGTAAGAAATTTTTATGAATATATGATCATGTGGGCCACTAGAAGAGGGATACTGACTGTGTTGCTTGAACCCTTGTAACTGAACCATCCCTTTTTCTTCTAATTCCTATGCCAAAAAGATTAAATTATATACTTACTGGGATTTTTGCCCTTTTTGATACCACCATCCTTCCTACTTCCCTATACCTTGTCTCCTCCTTTCTCACCACAAGCTCTCTTTGGACTCATACTCAAAGTAAGGTACAAATTTCCAAACCCCTCTCTCCCATTGTCCATCTGAGAGACCCTTAGTCTGCATATTATCTTGTTTTTATTCCCTTCTGGTGTATACTGTATAGGTAGGTAATTTACATTTAATATCTTCCTTCTTGACTTAAAGGGCCTCAATCCTCCAAGTTGGTGCTAGAACTACCTTCCGCAAAACATGATTCAAATGATCAAATCTGAAATATATTTAACAAAGGGATGCTTCTGGTGGTTGATTTGTGGTGTTTAACTGTTTATTCTGTCTTTTGTATTTTCTTTCTTTGGGTATTTTCCTTGGTGATATTTTTGTATTCACTCACATGGTATGTTCATTTTCTTTATTTTAGATTTATAATTTTGTTAATTTGTGTCAACTACTGCAGACAGAAAACCAATGAGTACTGGGGACAGGCCGAATATGCATGAGCAAACTGGTTGCTTTGATTCAAACACAATGACAGATGGTATCAGCTCTCTAAAAGATAGCTTCCCTCAAACTCTTCCAGACCCATCACCACCACTTATGGTTGCAGGCAACACCACAAACAGCAACAATAGTCTTGAAGAGAATATCAGGCTTTCTATGGAGGAGCTATCCTATCACCAGCACAATCCACATCAACCAGAAGATGTTTCCACCTATGCAAATGGAGTCCCTGCCACATCTATAGACATCCCACATCCTCAACATCTAGGTTTGAACATGGGAGACTCCTACAACAACAACAACAACATGGATAACCATTTGGTTCAACACGAAATTGATGTCCTTCCATACCAGCAGTCCACTTGGAATTCCAGTGTTCAGGAAATGCAAGATATGGGCTATGCTAATCACCCAGAACACCAACCACATGATCAGCAGTTTCAGCAAATTGAGGCACAAAACTGCAGCCTAAGTTACAATCCTTCCTCCATATTGGACCCTCCTTACCCATCACCAGATCTCCTAAACCTTCTCCACTTGCCCAGATGCTCAGCTTCATCTTTGCTCACCAACCCCACCATTTGCATAACAAACAAGACTCCCAGCAATTTTCAGAATTCAATGGGGTTTCTCGGAGACCTTCCAATAGGATCAGACAACACAAGTGCATCCTCAGTTTTGTATGATCCTCTATTCCATTTGAACCTGCCTCCGCAGCCTCCAGCCCTCAGAGAGCTGTTTCAGTCTCTTCCCCGTGGGTACAGCTTGCCAACCAGCTCCAGGAACGGTTCTCTCTTTGGTGGAGATGAGATAGAGGGAGATGGGAGCCAGCTTGACATGGGAGTGCTAGATTTCAACAGGGTCACAGCTTCTGTTGGCAAAGGAAGGGAAGGAAAAGGTACCAAACACTTTGCAACTGAGAAACAAAGAAGAGAGCAATTGAATGGCAAATACAAAATCTTGAGGAGTCTTATCCCAAACCCCACCAAGGTATAAAGCATATATGAACTTGCTAACTAAAATATGCATTTTTTTATGAATCAAGTTAATAGGTTGGGTCTGCTTTGACACAGATTGATAGGGCATCTGTGGTGGGCGATGCCATTGAATATATAAGGGAGCTGCTAAGAACAGTCAGTGAACTCAAGTTACTGGTGGAGAAGAAGAGATATGGGAAGGAGAGGTGCAAGAGACGAAAAACTGAGGATGATGCTGCAGAAAGCTGTAACATTAAGCCTTTCAGTGATCCAGATGGGTGCATAAGGACCTCATGGCTTCAGAGGAAATCCAAGGACAGCGAGGTTGATGTCCGGATCATCGATGATGATGTTACAGTCAAACTCTTTCAGAGGAAGAAGATTAACTGCCTGCTTTACGTCTCCAAGGTTCTGGATGAACTTCAGTTGGAACTCCACCATATTGCAGGTGGACATGTTGGAGAATATTGCAGTTTCTTGTTCAACAGCAAGGTTGGTATTTCCTTTGACATAAAGCTTACAGGGTAATCATAAATTGTTTGTATGCATGGAATTATCACATTGTTGTGCATGTGTATTTAACTGTTAATGTTTCACTGAGGCAGATAATTGAAGGTTCTTCAGTCTATGCGAGTGCAATAGCCAACAGGGTGATTGATGTTATGGACATTCAGTACGCTGCAGCAGTTCCACATACAAGTAGCTATTAGAGTAGGAGAGAACAGTATCGAGATCAGGCACCTAAGGTCTCTAATGATTGATACTGACATGTATGAAACAACAACAAACAACAATGATAACAATAATAGTAATTTCTTGGGGACATCCAGGATATAGTGAAATTTACAAGTTCAACAGCTTCTGACTTACTGGTTCATAATATTGTTTTCTTCAGTTCTGATAAATTAATTACTAATAAAATTACTTTTTTTTTTTCCTAATCGATAATGCTATCTACTTTTCCCCCCTTTTGCATTGCTATTTTAGTTTAGCAGGCAGTATGCCTGAAGAAGTGAAGATGGACACGTATGCATTAGCTTGTCTCCTTGAGTTAGTTGAGCCACATTTTGCTTTTTCTTGTTTTGGCAAATAACTACTTGCTTCATTGCCTTGTAGTTACAACTATTGTCGTTTCCATTTCTTAGAGAATTCCCCTTAAGACAAGGGCTTATTACATATCCACGTATCCTTTTGCTTTCTGTTTCTGAAATTTATGGATTGAGTTCCCATGTCATTGAAATCATGTTAAGAACTTTTTGGTGGATTTTACTCACAAAAGTGACCTCTTTCAGAAAAAAAGATTGCAAATAAATAAATAAATGAAAAATGAAAACTTTTAATCGCAAGAAAAATAGGAAAAAGGAAGAAACAAATGGCTCTGTACACGTGAATTCAAACTTGCTCTTGGACAAACAATATTCCCTTTGCCCAACATCTTCTCAGTATTTTACTCTAGCACACACTATCACCAGTCAAAGAACTGCTAAATTTAACTGCCAAATGTATCGGCAAATCAAACTTCATTTGTTGGCAAGTGAAGATGAGGTGCCATCCAATCCAGTTAATAACTTAATATATCTCGTGCTGTCATTGCTGAACCTAATAACGTTGACTCTGAAGGATGGGCCAGGGAATAAAAAAAAGGGGATAAAAATACTGGGTGTAAGGGGATAGAAAATGGTCACAAGATTAGCCTTTCTATAAATTCCAAGGTCAACATCCAAGCAAGAAACCCTCATGTCTACGATTGTCAATAAGGGAAAAATCATCTCCAAGACTTCCATGCTTTGCTAACTTTTTTAGCAAGATACCTGGTAGCATTTAACCCGCCAACAGCCAGCAGGCCAGATATGGCCTGCCTTGCACTTGAAACCATGACTCTTCGGCTTAGAATTCTCTGCAAGGAATTTGCAGCCTGTTCTCTTGATCTGATTGTAATGTCACGTATTGTTCGACCTGAAATCATAGCCCTTTTTTCTCAATATGACTACAATCTCGCTGCCATAAATACTATGTAAAGATTTAAAAGAACTAACAAAATTAATCAATTTCCATTCATTAATATTGTCATTCCTTTTATACTTCTCAGACACCCCTTGCCCCCCTAATTTGGATTTCAAGAATATCTAGAAACTGAAGCATTATTTCAGAAACAATATATTAATATAGTATGAGCATACCTGTTTCACTTAATCTTATTCTCTCTCCTTGCTGCATACTCATCTGACTTCTGATTGACAGAGGAAGTGCAGAAACCAGAGAGCAAGCAACAGATAAGTCACAATCCTGTTTTAAAATGTAAAAGAAGTTTCTTTACTTGGTCTGTCTACTCTGAAGATGCATCATTATATTTCACAGAGATTATATTGTCCTTTATGCATTACATGATCCAGAGTACCATACATCATCAAAAAATGAGATCAAAATAATAAATATAAAAGAAAACTTTTTCAGGAACGGCAAAAAAGACTACGTTGATCCCCAGAGTATAAAGGATTAATTTTGATATTCTGTCAGTGTAACAATTGCCAAGACAGTCATACAATCATACATTGCTACATCATTAAATTGTTTGACTCTTACCAAACTACTTCATAAGTCACATATATGCTGATGCATAATTGATTGATGGCGCAAAACACTTCACACTAACAATGTATCAAAATTAATCTCAAATAGAAAATCTCCAGAATGCATCAATGATTACATTGCAACCAAAGGTGGAAAATAGAATATCTGGAAGAAAACAAAAAGCACAAAATAGCTGCAAAGCATTGCTTATATTTTCTCCTCCTTCTCAATAAAAACTAAGACAAGAAAACTCCAGATGACATCTAGTGGCAATAACAAGATGGACATTAATAGAATGAATCAATCACAAGTTCATGTGCCAGACTCATAGGTTATACTCCATACTGTTCATCAAGTTACCAGAAGTTAAAAAGCATATATTTATTAATACCAAAAATACATACATTAATCTCTCTTCAAAATATAAAATTAATTACTGAATCTAAAGATGTGAAAGATGTGGTTCATAATAGGCAGTTGATGAAATTATAAATAAATAACTTCAGATCATTTAGCTTTTAATGTTACAAGCAGATTGTTTGAAGACAAAATTGCACCTATAGTATTTGAGTGTCTAAAACTACTCAAATCAGAGAAAAATTCAAAGTGCCACTAATAAAAGACTAAAATTTTATGTACAACATCTCGTGGATTGCAGACACTTTATCATGAAGCTTAAGGCACAACAACAGTAAATTCCTTCAAATGTGTTCCCAAAAGAATTGGGAAAATTGACTATTTTTTAATGCTGTGAACCACTTTTCGAGTTAATCATCCTAACTGTGAACCACAAAGATATACTGAAGTGTCATTCTACCAAAATAAAAAATAACATACAAATTGCAGACCTGTGAGACATGTATTTTGTGATTGGCAGTGGATGAAAGTCTCAATAATTTCTTAGCTTCATATTCTTCAAGAAATGGCTTATAAATCGAGTGGAATAGATCAAACTGCCCGGTTGCAATCTTCTGCACCTGGACAAATTGTGAACAAAAGAACTTCAGTGAAAACACAAGGCAAATAGAATGCATATATGATTGATCTGGCTTCCTTCACAGAGAAGATGCCATCATCTCATACATATTTCCAACATGTGCACTAACTTTCCTCCGAGGATGAAAACAATGCAAGGAAGACATTAGCCTTTCCAAACCACAAACTACATCAGTAGCAATCAAGGTCTACCTTGTTTCTGTCCTCTGCAAATAACATTCGTAGGTCACCCATATATGAAAGACTACACACTTTAGCATATAGATCTGCCTGCAAGGGTATGGTTTGATCATTTCAGTTGTTCCATATCCCAAAGTAAATAATTTAGAAAGGAAAAAGTAAACCTCTGTGAATTCTGATGGAAGAAGGAGAAGAGCAGCTGACACTGCAGCTCTCAAGTTAACAGAATTGGCACTGTTAATGTCCTCATTATCAACAACAATATGAAACTGCATGAAATGCACCCAAAATCACAGGAAAGTTCAGGGCCCAGTCATGGAATCAAATTATCAGGAAAATTGAGGACAGAAAAAGTACAAAACAGCCTACTAAGCAGTATGTAATGGGGACAAACAAGGATGGTGAGGTTACACAAGAATCCCTAGAGAGGGCTAGAACCATTCATTACTTATTTTTTCATTCATTCATTCATTTCATCTTTTATCCTTTTATTGGCTAACATCTTGGTTATACATTAGTCATCCAAAATCATTAATCAAGAATAAAATGATATCACAACATGACCATTAAAATAATAATAATAATAACATACTGGTTTCTGTAAACGACCACACAAGTAGAATTTCTCCCAATGCAGTACATCTTGAATTAAGTCATGCATTCGAACAACCCCATACTTGAACATCTGCATAAATTAATTTATAGATGAAGGACTCATCAAAAACGTAATCTTGATCCAACGACTCAACAAGGGAAAAAAGAGTGCTGTTATGAAGGTGACTTTGGGGAAACTGAGCAAAGGGTCTGATTCAAACACCACTGAGTCATGAAGCTGTTAATACCTTTCCATTCCAAGTAACAAAAGGGTTGAAATGTACTCCCACACCAATTTTATCTGCAACATTCGTAATCTTACAGATTGCATCAACATACAGCATCAGATGTAATCGCCATTCAATAAAACCCAAGTCACACCCGCGCATATATATGTATGTATAGACAGAGAGAGAGAGAGAGAGAGAGAGCAAGTACCAGCCTCTCTCCACCAAGGTGCACCATCCATGATGCATAGTGATTCTTGTTCAATCTCAGATTCTAGATTGCAGCCATTGCAGGAAGAAGAAAAGAAAAAAAAGATTTCTTAGTGAGGCACTCAAATATCATGTAGGTCACAAAAACAAAAGTGCATTGCATGGTACAAAACGACATATCAATACCTCAGAATGCCACTGCCTGGGATCAGACACACCAAGAATAAAATCTGTCATGGTTGTCTACAAAGCAAATAACACACAACTAAGAACAACAATAGCAAAGCCCTTTTCCCACTCACAACTAAGCAAGAACATTGAAAATTTGTCTTTTTTTAAGAAAAAAGACAGAGACCCAGAATTGAGAAGAGAAGCAATAGCCCAAAAAAGGTGTAGGGTATTAAAAAAAAGGGACCTTGTCGTGGTTGTTGGGATGAAGAGATGATCCATATACGCATGCAAATTCAACAGGGGGAAGAACCTCCAGAAACCTTTCAAACGCTGATTTGCTCCCATTCCCCATCATACCTCAATGCTTTCAAACTCAAAAGAAGGAGCAGCGTGGGTTCAACTCCAAATCAACATTAACAGTTGATCAACAAAGTTAACTTGATTATATTCGGCATTGAAGCTCAGGCTATTATGTTATGTACCACCAAAGCTTTAGTAGCTTAATAAAGTAAAACAATAATGAAAAAGAACAGTAAAAAGAAAATGAGATTTGATTGTAACGTTGTGCTGCGGGTAGAGAGATGGAAAAAAGAGTGGTCAATGAGGCATTTCTTCGAACAGTTCAAGTGCAAGTGAGCAAACGTTAGACTCTGTCTCAGTTCGAACGGTAGCAGGCAATGGCATGTTTCGGTGTTTCAAAACAGGAGACTGACTCGGTTCTAACCACTGTTTTTTTTTTTTGTTGGTTGGAGTTCTAAGTAGTGGGTTGGGTTGCTACTGTGACAAAAGGCTAACGTATGGCCCAATCCATTTACTTCTTTGAATTGAGCCCAATCCATTTAATAAAATCATTCCTTTGTAACCCATAGGTGTCCGTTTCATCTGATTTCTAATTAAATAATAACAGGTATTTACCCGGGAGGGAGATGTGGCTGAGTGGTAGGGGCTCATCCACCCTTAACCAAATATCAGGAGGTTCAATCCCTAGTTTTGAGTATAGAGTGATTTCTCCGGGTCAGTTGTCAAACTCTGAGGTGTCTACACAAATCAGCTAGGAAATTAGTTATTGTAATCGATGTGGATATCTCTAGGTTGCGACCTTGCACCACAAAAATAATAATAATAACATGTCTTTTTTTTTTTTTCCTTTAAAAGAGGTGGACGCGCTGAAAATTTTAAATTACTCGTTTCGAGGAAAAAAATGTTCACATATAAGTGAGAAGCAAAAAATCTAGTTTTTACAAAATATTTTAAGATATATTTGGTTTCTATTTTTAATTTTCTATATTTAGTCTGCTTTCTGTTTATTGTGATTTTGTAAAAAACAGTAAAAATAAGAAATAATATATCATGATTTTGTCCTTAATTTTTTCTTTTCACTCTTGTTTCTCTGTCTTAATTCGTCAATTATAACGTTGTGGTAAAAAAAAAAGAAGATGTACTTCTATATTTAGCACACCCAAACAGTATAATGACTTTTAATTCAATAAAAAAAATACTTATATAATTACATCCAAGTGCAAAACAATTTTTTGATTTTACTTCTACTTTTGCTTCTATTTATTATTCCAAAATGGTATTTCTCTCATAATCTTGACCAAATAAATATTATTATCTGCTTTTCGAGAAAGAAGAAAATTGATTATTTTCAACATCTTTCTAAAAAAAAGTATAAACAAATAACATTAAATTTTTTATAAGAATTGTAAATTTTGAAAAAGTTTTTTTTTTCTTTTGCTAGAAGCACAAAGTCACGTATGAGCGCACTTATAGTTAAAGGATAGTGGTTCCTAAATTTAATGAACGAACTCTTTTTTTTTTAGGGCATGCTTGATTGGGGTATAAAAATAGAATGTAAAATTTTAAGAATGAGCTTCATGCATAAAAATACATGAAGCTCATCCATAAAAATTTACTCTTCATTACAAAAAATCTTATTATTTTACTTGTGTTTCTTTTTAAAGCACAAACAAACACTACTCAAAATTTTGCAAGTGATTTTATTAGATTTTTAATGTTTTTAGTGCTCCAGGAACAAGCAAATGCACCCTAGATTTTTTTGGTTGTTTTAATATTTCCTTTATAAAATACTGGAAAACATGGAACCATTGAAAACAAGAAATAAAAACATAAAATGAAGGGAAGGGATCAGCAGGAAACAAAAATGTTGCATGCATTTTATAAAATGCCACAAAAAGGAACTTGCATTAGAAAAACATAAATTTAATCGGGAAAAAAAAATTAAAAAGAACGATTGCGTGAAGTTGAAGTTGATAATTAACTGATTAAGGACTAACCCCACCGCCTCGGGTAACCTATATACACGCCTCACCTTGCTGCACTTTTTGTAATGTTTTTCTCATTCACGCTCGTTCCTTAGGATTTGTAGGGTTTCTTTCTGAAACGGTGGGGTGATAATGGAAGAAGCACAACAATGCTGTTTATTTCTTCATTCCTCTTAAAACATCTTGTTCATTTGATTCAATGATGCAATTCTTTAAAGACATCCGCATCGATGTTTGCTCCAAGATTCAGGAAAAAGAGACGAACCTTATCAAAC
Organism: Dalbergia cultrata; assembly: GCA_031216105.1. NCBI lineage: Eukaryota > Viridiplantae > Streptophyta > Magnoliopsida > Fabales > Fabaceae > Dalbergia > Dalbergia cultrata. Next base: position 10,213,728 of record CM062348.1, on the reverse strand, counting down.
AAGATTCAAGAAAACATTGAAAGTCATAGGAACCACTTGAAGAGATGCTGTTGAAGGGAGTTGGGATGTTGAACAAGAGAAACGCTGAAAAAATTGACGAGCCTCTCTATGCAGGAGATGGAAGATGGGGGCAGTTCATTCATGTGTCCCGGCAATGACTAGTTTCCTAGTTCTTGATGGTTATCGGGGTTTCTTTTCCCAGTTTAACTGCTTCTTATTGTATGCAGTTCCCTCCTTTCTTCACAAAAAAGAAAAGTTATCTGGGTAACGCTATGCATTGAGCAGAATAATGATGTTACGGCTGTTAGTGGGGTTGGCGACAGGTAGTTAAGTTACCTTAATTGACATATACTAAGCTAGATAAATCAAGAATGATGCCTCCTTATTTAATTTGAATCTTGGACTCTTAACTCATTTTCGTGTTTCTTGGAATCTTATGGAAGAAAAGTTAAGGAAGACAGTTGAACAGTTATTGGCATAGCCTAAGAAGACATGGCGGGGCTTTCTTCTCATGCTACAGTAGTTACCTCTGCAGACGTTTTTGGCTAATTTGCAATGTCTTCATCTTGCTAATAATTTCCAGATGTGGTGGGCAATCCACCCTAAACCACTAGTGCTTGCCGTGGAAGCATTACCGTACCCTTCTACCCAATGTGGCAGGCATGGTTCCCAACTCACCACAAAACACAGAAGTGATAAATAACTAAATATCATTCACGTATTTTGCAGTGCAAAAAATATCTCCAATTTAAGATAATGTTTTAAGAGAATCAATCAATAGTTAAAAAAATGCAGGGTACTAGAAACTACATGACGTGGCCAAAAGCAGCAATAATGTGTAAGCTAAATCGAGACAATCTACCTAGCCAAAACAAATAAGTCATCATCCATGGTCATCCAAAACTTACTATTTTCATTTCTTACATTATTTAGATAAATAAATAATACACTCTTTTAGAAGATAGAACAAAAGTTCAGCTCATATTTTTGAGTTCTGCAGCAAAGAATGATTATGCATTCTACATAACACTAAGGAGCATCATATAACACAACTCGGTTCTTTCATTTTACACAAATCAGCCCCATATTTCTAAAACATTCACACAATATCTACAGCAGACCACAGTCACTAACTATTTTATCTACTTTTGTCAGGCAAGAAATAATGAGTAATACTAGAACCTCGTTTAGCCACATTAGGCCGCTTCTGAGGCCTAAGCCAGGCTCGAAGCTCTTCCTGGATTTCTGGTGGTAATTCATCAATGATAGAGGGGTCAATCTCATCCATTTTATAACCCCAAGATTGTCTTCCTTGTGGCATAGTAGGTGCGCTACATTCACCAATGTTTGTGGTAAGCTCTTCATGAGAGCTCTCAGCTGGCAGCTCAACTTGATTACAAGCTAATAAATAATTATCACCAGCAGACTGAGATCCTGCAGTATTTATGTCATTATTAGGAACAAGAAACAGAGATGGGATTGCTTAACACAGGAGAGGGATTAGAAATTACCGAGTGACGATGACGTTTCAACACCATGAGTATGCCGAAGATTCTTTTGCTCCATTGAAGACTGTGAGTTTCGGTAATTATTGAAAATTTTCATAATTGAACAATTCCCCTGTCACAAAAAACATAACCAGTTTTGAATAATACATACAGCAATAGATTCATGGTTCAAGCTCCATATCTACAAAAACTATTAGAATTCAATATTCTTAATTTAAAGGCCAACCAAAAAGTTGAATGGTTGACATTGCAGCGCCATTGTTTTAATTTCCAAGGCTTTGAAAGTAATATTATAAATCAGGATAGCCAGATTGGGTCATTTTTGGAGCAAAGGCACATAATCTTGGTCCAGAAACAGTATTCAGAGCAGCACACTACTCATCCTAGATCCTTGCTTTGCAGGGTTAAGACCAACTCAAAGGTTTTTACACTCACGATTGCACTTACACATGGAAAACCAGATAAAGAAAAGTTAAAATAGTGTGGTAAAGCATACCTTGAGCTCCTTTCCTGCTGTCTTTTTCTTCTCAGCTGCTTTCAAACTGGATGTTTTAGAAACAAGCCTAGGATCTTTTGCAGGTATCTCTCTATGTGGTTCGCTCTGTGCCATTCTATCTTCACTTCCTGAATAATAAACCTACCTCGATCATTATCTAATAAGCAAACAAAATAGAAATGGGAATAATGGGCTAAAATGACTATGCCACAGTACCAGGGGGTGACATGAGGGAGGCTTCTTCAGTCAAGCCATCTACTTGCCTGGATATATTGCACAACGGATCCTGTACCAAGAAAAATCTCATGACAATTGATCTCTGATGCAAACACAGGTAGAATACCACCCTAACACTCATAATATGCAGAAAACTCGTGGTTGAATTTATTTACAAACTTAGCAATGTCACCGACAAACAAGTTTATTTTTTAGCTCTAAGCCCTTAACTTAAAAGCTATGGGCAGCTTAGTAATCTGTCCTACATAATAAATGTACATCATTCTTAATGGAATGAGTAGTAAAGCTCCTTTTAACACTACTATCCATGTTTCTCTGTAAAATACATTACAAGTTGTATTAATGACACTACAGGGTACAAAGTATTGACCCATGAAGGAAACATGCTAAAATAAGAAATGAAATCTGACTGACATATACTTGCTTTGACAAACCTGTTGATCCAAACAAGCTTCTGAACAGTTAATTCCTGTGTCTTCTTTAGGATATTTAAGCTGTAATTCATAGGGAACCACTCCCGAACAATTTTCACTACCTGCTTAAGCATAAAGCATAAAGCAAATTACAGTTGAATATATAAGAAAATGAATAATTTTATAGTTAATGCAACAAATGAGATGATGAAAAACCTGAAGGTGATGAAGGTGCAGCTTCATCCATGACATTGTCTACTGATTGATTCGATGAAGAACCAGATGGAAATTGCCCACCAAAATATTTAACAATTGAATGTGTCCCCTGGGCACAAATGCAGTTCAAGAAATAATTTTTAAACATCACTATGCGACAAAATCAGCTATCACTTGCTTAAGACCACCCAAATGAAAAAGGAAAATAAAGTATAAACTCTTAAGGCTCAAGTTGGCAAGCATACACAAGATTTATAACGAGAAATTGCTTATTTTGTTTCAAAACCTAGTTATATGCTCATTGTTTTGAGATGATCATGTATCTGGATGCACAAGTTGACAACCCAATCACAATTAAAAGCATGTAGTCCAAGCTGTTCAAACTTACAGATGGTATGGAGACAATCTTACTGGCCGAAACAGAAAGTGATGTAACTCTCCAATTGTTATTTTCACTCCCATGAGTCTTACAGTTGAAAAAGCCCAAAAATTCACGTAATCCAGCTTGAAATAGTGTTATAGCATCCTCTTGAATCTTTGTAGTTCCATATCTTACAGGACAAGATTTAGAAGGAAATTTTTTATGTGAATCTGAATCTCCTGTCTGCAAGGAACATAAAAAAAATGAGATAAATAGATCTAATATAAAACCACTGATGAACTGATGAAGGGGATGAATGAAAAGTTAATTATCAGAGATATTGAAAAAGTGAATCATACTTGCATAAGAGAATTATGCACAGGTCAATCACAGAAACAGAACAACCACCTTATATGCTCTAACATGCAGAGTCAGAGTGCGTGCAATGCGTTTGTTTTGATCTAAGTCCAAGTGAAGGCGTTCACTTAGCTCTTCGCATAGCTCATTAAGCCATTGCTGAACCTAAAGAAAAAAATGAAGAATCACAAAAGAGATGTGATGCTTTGGGCTTGCTTGTGAAACAGAAATACTGAACAAAAACTAATCACAGAAATATTAAATCATGTTCCCATGAGTTCCAGCTAGCACAGACTCAATAAAAATCAGAAGGTATTTATGGGAGCAAGAAAAATATCCAAGCCAATAAGAACTAAGAAAGTGACAGTGGTTTTCGTAAGTATTATAGTGCTGCTGAAAGCAGCATTCACCCAAATAGAAGTGCCAGGTGTCTTCATCAGCTCAGAGGAGAATTCTTACAGAGGCAACTGTCTTCAGTGCCTGAGGCCCAGGAAATGTCTTGCCAGAACCATGGCTCTTGGGAAGTAGTCGCCCCTCAACTTCTTCCCCACTGATTCCTCTTGCAATGTTCCACAACCAAGTACTGCAATGCTGTAAAAGCTAGAATCAGTAGTAGTATACTAACAGATTACTATGAAAAGATACAAAGGGACAACCATTAACATCTAAAGCGAAAGGTGACATTATACTGTATATCACATGAAACCAGAAGTGCACACACATGCAAACTTAAGACGCTAGGGCCCCTTTTTTTTGGATAACAGACATTAGGGCTAAATTACGTCATGTGATTACAGAATACAGAGTGACTCTAAGATTTCTATTGAATCATGAAATCGTGAAAATGAAATCAACAAAGCTATACCCAATCATATTCTGGTAATAGATATATCTACACCATGACAAATAACCTCACCCAGTATTGATCCCGTAACGTTGTTGTAACTTCTCCTCTGAAAACTTAAGCAGATCACCAACAGTATTGACACCAAGATCACTTTGTAAGGAACTTCCCAGCTTTCCCCCAAGTTGTTTCCTGAAAGCCAAGTTTTCTTCAACATCATGGTTCATGTAGGAATACCAAAACAGTTAGTAGAATTGCAGAAATTACGGCCACATGTTATCTTCACAAACTGTGAAAGAATATAACCTCAATGTGATATAGCATACAATTTTGAATTGGAGTGAAATAAATGACAATATGTTCTAATTAATAATGTTACATTTTCTTAACTGGCAAAGACTCAAGCAACCCTCCAACAGATGACTGTGGCACAACAGTTTGTTGTGCAGGTTTGTTCATACCACTTGCAAGTTTTGCCAGCATCTGTGAAAGCATTAGATATAAGTTTATGGCCATTTAAACATCAATGAAGTTTGTAAAAAACAATTGGGATCAAATAATTGATATGAACTTACCAAGGCTGCTTCTTACCTTATTATGAGCAATACCAGCAGAACACGTGAATTCTGTATCTTTCAACACCTGCATCCGGAGGTCAGCAACAATGAAGGCCCCACAAGCTAATAGCTTATCTTGGTAACTAGCATCACTCCTACAAAGCCACTTTCTAACTTCTTTGGCATCACTTCCATCCTGAATGAAAAATAAAATTTTAGTACTACCACATACTCTCATGCCTAGATGTTATCATGATTTTATTTGGAAAGACACTTTTATGTAGAGATTTTGGAAATATGAATTATATGTGTAGTAAGCTAATGAAGTCTGTTACAGCATTAACAAAAAAAGTATAATACTGAGAATTGGACTGAAGAGTTTTGACTAGTAAACTGGTCAACCAGTAAGTCATCCGCTCTGATTCAAGTTCTTTATCATTATGACTCAATTAAGTTAGTCAAAAATACTCATAGAGAACTCTAAGCATTATTATGTTTAAAGACGTACCTAATTCATTTTAATTATTTCTCATAAAAGTATCATATTCAACCGAAAAGTAATGATGTTTCATTTTTTAATATATAATATTAAATGTTGTTTATACTATACAAATCTAGAGACATTTTTTGTATTCACCATTTACATATTCTATTATGACTAACATGTTTATTAAAGTGTTGTTTAATATGCTAATCTATATTTTAATACAATTGGAGTTACGCACACATACATGCATATTAAAATTCTGATCCAACCATGGTTGAACAAGAGAACCGTGAAACACTTTTTTAGTTCATTGATTGATTTGATTAGCAGAATATATTGACTATTGAGTATTGAGACAAAGATAAGACACCCACCAACTAAATCAAACATTATGAAAAAGAAAGAAGAAAAAGATAAATGTAGCCAACAAAAAATAGAAGAAAACAACTGTACTTTCTATATTGAGATTAACAGAGTAGTCATAGAAAATGCAAAGGTCTTTAGCCTCTGACCTTAATTTCAAGTCCCAAAACATGTGACTTGAGAACTTCCTCCTCAACATCTTCCCTGGTTTCTGGAGGCATTTCCATTAACATTGTTTCCGCAGCCTCAGTGAGGTCAAGATACACCTCATCAATAGAGGCTCTCTCACAACGACCCTTCCTCGAAAGAACCGAAACAACCTGAAAATTATTTTTGAGATTCAGCCTAATTTTAACATCGGTGTAATTACTCTATACACTCTTAACAACAATTCCTTCCAAATTCATTGGATTTTACAATATCCCATGATACCTCCGATCCCGCATTTCTGTAGGTGCTGAGATCGGCTTTACCACGCGCTACAGGGACTTGGACCAGCTGAATTTGTGGGCATACCTCCTTTGCTTCATCACCACGCATTGAACTGGAAAAACCATGTAGCAAAAAAAATGGGTTTCTCCCAAAAAACTCAAAAATCTTAAAGCGAAGTCACATAAATGATAATTACACAATAATCTCCCTTGTTAGCGTTTGAAAACATACTCAAGCTCAAAATTAGAGAATAATTAAATTAATCAGGATTGTAATAGTTACCGTTTGACACCAAACTTGCGAGCCTCGTAGCTAACAGCAATCAAGGCCCCACCTTTGTATGCGTTGTACTGTATGACTGCAGTAGGTAACCCCCTTAAATTCGGCTGCTTCCTCTGTTCCACTGCAAAAGGAAAAACATCATAGTATTAAATTAATTCAGCATAGATGACAAAATTGGGCATCGTTTCGAAAATGACGAGGATTGAAAAGAATATAGGAACCCTAAAATAAGGAGGGATGGGGGAACCTTGAACGTAGAAGCAATCCATGTCAACATGAGCAATGACTCTTGCATCACTCGTCTCTCGCCTTGCTACCGGCATCACTCAACCCTATGCTTTCCCTCCAATTCTCCTCTCCGCACCTAATTTTATTTTATAACTTCCCTTCTTTTTTTGTTTTTGGCAATTTAGTGTTTCAGAGAGGTATGAGACTATGAGTGTGACATCACAATGAGATATAATGGGCCGGGCCTGTAGTTTAGCCGGAGAAGTTGAAAACCGAGCCCAACTAGTGGGCCTAACTGAATGCGTAAACCCTACGCTTTCGAATGGGCCCAGGCCCACTCCTTCTCTTTCTTGTTTCATCTATCAACCTATTCATGTTCTCTCTCTCCGTCAATCACTCTGTCAGCGATCGACGGCGTCTTCTCCGTTCGAATAGCAATCTCGACCTCGCCGGCGGCAACTCTTCAGCCGGCATCGCTACCCTCTCTCTCTCTCTCTCTCTGGTATTCTCTTTTATTCTCTCTCTCTGTCCCTACATATTCCATTGCTGTTATTTAAAATTCAGCACCATCTTCATGCTTTGCGCTTTGGTTTCGGTGGTTGTGAACCCAACGCGAAATGAATCTAGATTTCGAATGTTATGTTAGGCCAACATCTAAACAAAACCATCAAGGATTCCTTTCATGTTTTTAGGTGACTTTTTTTTTTTTGGGGTCTCAATTTATTTTTTTAATATTTTCTATGATCGGTGAGTTGTTTGGAGGACACATGAGGTAAGCATCTTTGATGTTTATTTCAGGCTATGAGCACCCTAGATAACAGAATAAATTCATTAAAATGAGATGTATTATTTGATGAAAAACAAAAGCATTTCCTCTGATTATTGTAACAAGGAATGTAATACCCTCTGCATCTACATAATGTTAGCTAATTATATTTATTCAATGAAGTTTGACTTGTACTATTTTATTCTACAAAAAGGAAAAATCTCTTAATTTACATCAGACAGATGTGCGTTTTTCTGGTGTGGCCAAGAGAGAGCACTTTGTTTGGGGGCTAAGTTAAAGGTTTTTCATTTTAAAGTGATAAAAAAAAAAGAAGTGTAATAGAAGGCGCTTTCCCTACAATAAGTAAGAGCACCCTTAACTAAAGACACCCTTGGAAGTTATATATTACTTAATGTATGGGTTTTTGGGTGAGTTACATGAGCAATTTTGTCTTTTGGAAAGGGATTATTATTACATAATATTTTTAAAATTTGGTCTCATTTGTTATATGCATCATTTGATCTCCAACTTGGTCAATATTGTTATGTACACCCCACAAAGAAGGGAAAAAACACAGAAAGGTGGACATAGTTGTTTGGTTAGCATCCAAGACTGCAAAATTATGCTGTTTGTTTGCCCATTTAGTCGGTTTAATTTTTCTTGCTGATCACGTGAGCAGTGGTATCAAACTTTTGTTAGTGTTCATGATACTTTTGGACTTTTATTATATATTTTTTTTTTCCTGAAAATCAACAATCAGTTGACATTTTCCCGTTTGGATGTCCAGCTGTAGGATAATGGGGCGGAAAGCTGGTGGGCTTTTTATCAACCCTAAGAAATTTGGTACGCTTCATAAACCTTGCATGAAGGAAATGATAATGTTCCTTAACTGCATGACGTCAAGCCATAACAACGGTGAAGCAATTGCTCGGCAGAAGGAACTATTAAGTGCATGTATGGAGTCTCAGGTAATATAGATATTAATGTAATGAAAGCCTGCAGGCTGCATCCCTTTTCACCCTCCTCCCCTCTTGGTGTTTGTCGATTTTATCATATTGCATGAGAACTAAGTAGTGCAAGAAAAACTAATCAAGTTTATCCATTTTGTTTGTTTCAGAGCAAAAAGAACAGAAAGTCTTGGGGGAGTATCAATTATCAACTCCAGAGGCTTAGCCGAGGAAGGAAGTAGTTTTAGATTTTCAGATATGAACATTTTCATAATTCAAGATCATTGCTTAGCTTTGCCTGTTGTCAAGCTAAAATAACCATGGAGTAACTTGTACTCTGTCTTGAAATGCCTTGATGATGAAATTTCTAGCTTTACTCTATTTTATTCATTCAATTGAGTTGAAAGAGATGGTGGAAATATGTTGAGAATGTAATTTCTTGTCTGTATCAATTAAAGCTTTAATTTGCTGCAATCTGATATGCTTCTTATTTACAACGCCATCACATTGCATGTGGAAAACTTGCTGCCCTTCATATGATATATACTTTTATAATTGATGAAGATGATGGTTTATGTTGCATTTTTTTCAATGATGGAGTGCTGAAGATTGTTGATCATATGACTTTGTTTTGGTGGATTTTGTAAAGGTGGAAATGAAAAGAATTCTATCACATCTGGTGAGAGTGATGGATTATTTTGCAATGTTGGTCAATGACGGAGTGCTGATGACTAATGCCCGTTATTCGAGTGGGTTCTGGAAGATTGGACAAAGTTAGGAATGCGTGTTAATTTTATGGTTGAAGGATGATATGCATGATCCATACATTTTCAAGAGAATGAGCCCCCTGTTCATAGTTTACGTTCTTGTCAAGCTCAACATGTTATCAGCGGGTTTAGTTAACCTTTTCTCGTGTTTTTATAATCTATAGCACGTAGGCAAAGTTAGATCTATTGCCTCACTGAGTTTGAACCCGTGGCGTGGGCACTTTCATCATAACTCAGTAGCATGGTACATGACCATTGGCATTAAGTGACATGGAGACCACAAAGATTGATATTGCTTAGAGAAATTTATTCTGTGTACATTGCTTTTAGAAATCCGCAAACGGTATACAGGTAGACTTGAATTGATTTTAAGTAACAATGAATGAAAACTGTTTCTCGAGAGATTATGTTAAATTTGGCAGTTATATATATAAAATACAAATTTATCCTGATACTGTTTACACTTTACAAGATGCTGAGTTTAGTGTCCAACATAACCCTTTTTCGCATCTATTAGTCCAAGTCCACTTTCATTAAAGGTGAATTCTCAAATGGAGTTGAAGGTCAATACAATTGGTGCAGTTGGTTTTGGCATCCAATAGAAAAACGACATTGAATCCACGCCCTCAACACGACCTCCCTTTCCAGGACATCGCCGGTCACTGGAAACGCCAAACCTACACCTCAGTTTCTTGTCGCCACTGCACAAGGAACTATGACTCGCAACTCCGGTGCTTCCTTGCTGCTACATACATCTCAACCTTTATCTCCGGTATTCATCGCCATTGAAGGCCAACCGGAGCCTTGCCTGTGTCGATGGTTCTGGAAGGTTCCATGCTTGCATGTTCAACCTTGGTGTGGTTAAAGACTAAATACCCGCCGTCGGTGACCACTTGGCGTGTTTTCCCGCCACCTAGCGCACATGAGTGCCTCGATGGTTCAATGATTGGTGATGGCAGGTTCGACCCGTTCAGGTTTCTCCTTCGTCGACCACCAATGACGTCGTCAGAGTCCGCCATAACGAGATCGATAATGTGGATCTAGTCGCGACTGACTAGGTACTTCTGCTTGCCTTGGTCGTCTATGCTCCCACGGCCAACACTTTTGTTGCTGCTGAGCACAGGTCGCGCTCCTCCCCGTCGTGGTTAGAGCATAGGTTGCGCTCTCGCCATTGGAGCTACATCGCTCCTTGTTCATTGTGATTTAAAATCCTGAATTGAAAAAATTTTGTGCATCGTAAGGCAAAAAAATTTTCTTGTGTTCTTTTTGTTGATAATAGTTATTGATGAAAGTATTATCACGATGAGTTTTGCCTATGTAATCTGTTCATTTGTTTTGGAATTTGGAATTACTTTATTTTTGTTGGTTGAATGATAAATAACAATTGGATCAACTAAAGTACCCGATTGAGAAAAAACGAAGAATTGGGAACTGAGAGGTAGGAGAAAGGTGGTTTAATTTAGAGGGGATGAGATTTGATGGTCTAGAATGGATTGTGGAGGGCAAGAAACTGAGGAGGGAGTGGTGATAGCGATGGCAGAGGAGAAGGAGGGAGGAGATAGTGTTTAGCAACATGTTGAATTCCAGTTAGCCATATTTATGAAATGTGACTAAACATATAACTACAGGGTAAGCATTGAGCAATGGCTGTCGGGTAGTAGTCACCTTCATTAAATACTTGACGTCCCATAGGATACTCACCTAGATTTGATGGTGGAGACAATGCATACATATTATTTTCAGTTAAACTTTGGCAACTTCTTTAAGTTAGTTGCTATCAATCAATAGGATTATAGGATGGTTTCGTGCATTAACCGGTCTTATATGTGTTCCCTGTACAACTCTTCGTAAGTGTTTTTCCTTGTACTATCGGCTGCTGGTACCTGTGACTGTGATCAAGTGTTATAGGTCTAGATAATCATTCATCTTTGTTATTAGAGAGCTGTGAATTCTGGGTAGGTATTGTGTTTCACCATTTTCTAGTATTATAATATTCTCTTTTTGTTCGAAAAAATTATGATAGACAACGTTTGTAGGATTTTTGGGTCCGAATTCTTACTAGCCTCTGGCCCCAATCGCAGCGCCATAATTGAAAATGAGGATTAGCCAGTGCATAAGGATACAATCATGGGCTTTGATCTCCATCATTTAATCTTGAGTTATAATATCTGTATATCAAAATTTGAGTTACAATATCTTGAGTTATAATCTCCATCATTCAATCGGCATTGTTTAATGAATGGTTGCTCGGATACATCCTTTTTTCGTAATTATACAATAGGGGATGTATATGATGAAAAGAGTGGTTTTAAATCATAGTGAGAAGATTAAATCTACTAAGCCATACAACTATATACGAATGATCATAATTAAAAATTATTAAAAGATTATATAATCACTTTAAAAAAATCATATAACTTTATGTTTTAATATTAATCATTAATGTAAGATCTGATGATCCTAATTAACTCATTTCACTCTCATATAAAATTATTCATTTCACTTAATTCTCTCTCTTATACAATATATTTATCTAATTTCAACACACACATATACTTTGATACTGAGTTTTATATATATATATATACACACACACACACATTCACTCACATTACATTCATGGTAATATACCTTGCTTATGCGATATCTATACAATATGAAGGGATAGGCTATTGTCATTCCATAAATTACTATTGCCACTCCCTCTCATTCATATTTTATTTAACTTTCCTAATGTACCCTTTTATACTCTCTTTTATAATTAAGTCAATAATTTATCAATACATCTAATTTTATTAAAACTCAATATTATTAATCTTTTAAAGAATATTTTTAACATTTCATTCTTTTTGCTTCTAAATTTTTAAATTTTTAAGAAAATCAAAATTGATTATTCCACTAAGCATAACAATATTTATTTTTTCTATTTTAATATTCTATAAATATCATTAAAAATGAAAATAAGTTTAATTGTTTTTTATGACACATAGCTCACAAATAATTCCATCTCTTTATTTTAAAATAAAATAAAAATGGATGAAATTATAACACTTTCAAGTTGTATTGCATTTTTTTCTCATTTTATCTAAATCAATTGAAAGGGAAAATTGACGATATTCATAACAATAGAACAAAGTGGATTCCAACAAATACTACTATATTTCTTTTTATATGTCATTTTTGAAAAAAAAATTGAAAAAAAATAAATTATGAATTTATAATTTAAATTTTATATATTTTCTAAACATAAAAATTAAAATTTATTCATTTTCAATTCTGCACACCAATTTCATACTTAAATTCCAAATGCCAAATGAAACCCTAAAGATGATTGACACTAATTGCTTATAATAAACTCTATCAATTAGCCATTTTGACAATTCTAAATTTATGAAATAGATAATTTTAATGCAATCCCTGTGTAACTTAGATAATAAACCCCTTGATTTTTCCAACTTATTGGTAATCCTTTCCTCCTTAAAATAAAATTTCATTTTGGAAAATAAAATAAAAACAATCAGATTTCAAGCCTCTAGAGCAATAAGGATACTCAAACCCATTAAAAGTGAAATATCAAATCCTTTGTTAATTAAACTTGGGTGTTAGTACCCTGTATTTCATAAAAAAAAATATAATGAAACTTATTTTCTTTTTTTGTTGTATTTAATGAATATTAAAATAGAAGTATATGTTATTAAGCTTGGTGGAATAATTAATTTTGATTTTTTTAAAAAAATTAGAAAATGCAAAAGTAAAAAGTAATGAAATATAAAAAAATTCTTTTAAAATGTTAATAATATTGAGTTTTGATAAATTTAGATCTATTGACTTAATTATGACATAGAATAGAAAGGGTATGTTAAGAAAGGTAAATAAAATATGAATGAATGAGAGTGGCAATACTAATTTATGGAGTGGCAATAGTCATTCCCCAATATGAATTGTAATAACATTAACTCTCTCGGTCTTTTTGTAAAGTATACTAATTTGGTACTTTTTTATGGTTCGTATTAAGTACAATGAATGATGCAAGTTCTTGTGAGTATATGGATTAGGGAATGGAGGTGAGTCAGGTGACCGATTAATTTTCTGTATATTTTTTTTCTCTTTCTGTTTTATGTGTACTAGTAGGTAACATTTTATTTACTGCATGAATTTAACTGTATTATTATAAAATAATTTTCATACACAACATTCTTAGGGAAGATACTGTAATAATTTTTTTTTTACATGGCTGTAATAATGTATTATTATAAATAACATGAGAGACGCAACTTATTATATTGCTTAGGGAAGATATATGTGCTTATTCTTGTTCAATTTGATTTTTTTTCATTTTCTAATTTTTTAAGGGAAGATATACCTATTTGAATTTAATGATTAGATCAGGTGATCAAGGTAGGGGTGGCGTTGTAGAGAAATGCTTGAGAATCACTTTTCACTTTTGTCCGTTGTTCAAACGTTCCATGTGCCGTGCTGTGAAGCATGACCAATGGCATGGCATCTGCTAATTATTGTAGTAGCCCCAATTATATATTGTTTGAGCATTCTTATTTAAATATCTAAAAGTGAGTGTTTTAATATTTTATTATCATTAAATATAATAAATTGATAAAAAAGTGAGGACTATTGTCATATTTAATAGTGATGAATTGGATTAGACACTTATGTTTAGGTGTTGAAATAATATTTACTATAGTGTTTTTGCACAGTTATGCCAAGGATACATGAACAACACTAGAGTAGTAGGCTTAATAAAATCTCACGACATCGGTGTGTCAATTGTTATTGGATTCCTAAAATAAGGACTAGGAAATATAACGTTACGCCCTGTGAAACAATATATACAAGATCATCACATGATATCTTTATAAGTTTGAGGCATTAGAATGGTCTATAAAACTATTTTTTGTTTGATCACGAGTGTACAAAGTGCTACACAATTTCTTTACAAGGGAGTTTATTCTCTTTTTTTTTTGTGATAATTAAAGTTGCTTATTTCTGAAAGAGAGAAAATAAAAAATATGGGAGTCTAAAACTAAATCTATCACACCCAACATAGACTATGAAAAACTCACATATTCATTTACAAGAATGGAAAATTGCTCCTCCGATCCCGTGACATTTCATAGAATATAATTGGATTAAACAAATTTGAAATATCTGTAGAAAAATAAAAATTAAATGTCTAAATACTGGCAATGCAAAGCAGCTAGAAAATCCAACGAATCTCAGGGCATTACAGTTTCATCATACATACGAGATCATACCCCGTGAAAGTGTGAGAAATTAAAGAATATTGGAAAACTGCTATTGAAGTGCGCTCGAAGAAATATGCATTTAGAAGTTATCTTTGAATCTCTTGCAAAATTTATCTGTGTTCGCTCCTCTATTTTATATTGTCTGCGTCCATTGTCATTGTGCAAGGGAAAGTTCCATGCAGAAACTGGTCAGTGTTCAAAACTGCTACACATCAACATTGACATAACTGATAATCCCAGCATATGACACTATCAAAATTACAATAATTATAATGATAAAATGAAATGAACTATGCAGTAAATCATGAGCCAGGTCGTATTTAAAACAGGTTTCATTCCTTTTGAAGTTTGAAATTGAAGGTAATAGGGATGGAGGAAAACAAAGACCTTGTAACTATGTCCTAATTAATCATTAATTAATGCTCCCTCTATTTCACAGGACCCATCAATTTTTAAATTTTTTTTATGTTTTATAATATCTATGGATTTATAATATTTAAATATCATTAATTTTTTTCTATTTATACCCTTAATATAAATGTATTAGTTAAGTAATCAATATATTTACCAAAATGGCCAATAATAACCTATGTAGCACAAACACTAACATAGATACAAGACACAACATAACATGGATACACAAGACGCACCAAAATTAAAAATTTTAAGGCATGGACATGACATATATATAACTAAAAATTTAAAGAAAATGATACATTATTCAAAATATCATTTATATAAACTTCAATTATATTTTATTTTCTTAAAAGCTCAAAATATAATATATTATTTTCTTTTTATAACTCTGTTTATATTGCATTTTTTAATGGTATGGTAAGAAAAGAGTAGATTTTAGATTAAATATATGTCATGATTGTGTCATGCAAAATTCGACATAGACACATGTTTGAAATAAAGACGCAGCACTCAAATAGTTTGTTTTGCTTTATAGATAATGACTATAAAAGAATAATTTTGTCAACTCATATAATTTTTTACATTTATTACGATATATATATTTTTTAAATATGTCTATTGTTTAATTTTTTACGGTTATCGTAAAACAAAGTGAATATTTGTCTAATATTATCTCATATACCTGGCCATTTAACAAAATTATTCTTTTATCTAAAATACTATTAAAAAAAGTAATTGTTACCTTTTTATTTTAAAAAATTTAGGGATGGCAATGGGGCGGGTTGGGGCGGGTTTTTACTCAACCCGACCCTGTACTAGATAAGAGTCTTAACTCGCCCCTAACCCACGGGTTTACAATTATAAGACCCCTTTACGTGGTACCCAGCCCCGCTATTTAAAAAAAAAAACTTTGAAATCATGTCAAAATCTTAAAAGCCAAAGACACCCAGTGACAATGTTAATATTTAAATTCTAGAGCAATAATCATGAGTACAAAAAAATAACAAAATATCCATCATAAATAAAACAATTAAGTTCCAAACAAGTTTAATATGTATCAAATTACAACAAAACCACAATGATTTCATGTCTAGGTGTCTAGCCTTATAATTCTTGAAATCATCATTCTTCAATTTCTACATCCTCATCTTCATTATTAACTGTTTGATAATCATTCACAGTAACAGGTTTTGTACCTACAAATTAAACATGATAAATTCATTAATAAATCAATTAACATCATTTGAATATAAACATATTTGAAATAAAAGAATAAGATAAAGCATATGAAAAGATTTACCTTTGCCTCCATAAGTTGCCCACAACCAATTTTGAGAACACATCAAAGCTTCTATTGTGTCTTCATTTAGATTACCACGATTAGGACTAATCAAACGACCACTCGCACTAAAAGCAGATTGTACAACACTAGACACAGGTATAGCAAATATATCTCTAGCAATTTTTTGAAGAGTTGGATACTTGGCCCCATTCACTTTCCACCAAACTAAAATATCAAAATCAGGAGTTCTTGGAATAACATCTTCCTCAATATAAAAATCAAATTCAGTTTTCACAAGTGAGCCCTTTGCTTTCTTCAACCTTCTGAGATACAACTCATAAGCAACATCATCATCTTGATCTTCTGAAAGAGTATGGTTTTGTGCAGAAAGTTCTTGCACACTTGAGCTTGAAGAGTTTGCCTTTTGTTGGTACTCAATGACCAAGTCATAGCATAATTGTTGAATTCTTTGAACTTGCTTTGTACAATCTATTGAATCTGGATATAATTTTGAGAACTTGTACTCTAGAAAAGCAATTTTATACCTAGGGTCTAGGACAACAGCAACACCCATAATGCCATGAACTTCATCCCAATACTTTTCAAACTTTCTCTTCATATTACATGCCATATGACTAATCAATGGATCAAGAGAAGAAGCCCATTTTTCCAATGCCAACTTTATTTCACAAATTTTATGAAAGAAAATATTAGCGATTGGATATTGTGTCCTTAAAACAATTGAGTCACATCATAAAATACTTTCAATTTACCACATATGTTCTTAGCAAGTTCCCACTCCTCATTACTTGACACACTTTTATATTGAGGTTCTTTTTGTCTTAAACGAGGGAAGACATCTTTGTATAATGAAGCTGTTTCTAACATTACATAAGTTGAGTTCCATCTAGTTGGGCAATCAACAACTAATTTTTTTGTGTATGGAACACCTGATTTACCACACCAAGCAACAAATGTTTCATGTCTTTTAGCAGTTGCTCTCCAATACAATGCACTATTACGAATCTTCTCCACACTCTCCTTGACTATATCTAAGCCATCTTTCACAATCAAATTCAATATGTGAGCGGCTAGCAACGCATATGCAATAATTTCCCCCTCAATACCAAGTAATCAGAATCCAAGCGTCCTAACAACTCTTCCACCATAGCATCATTAGTAGAACAATTATCTAATGTAATGGTTGATAATTTTCTATCTATGTTCCATTCCAACAAAACCTTCATTAATGTGTGAGTGAGCACATTGCTTGTGTGAGGGGCAGGAACATAAGAAAAACTGAAAAATTTTAAAAACATATGCATCATAAAATGAGAAAAGCCATTGATTTAATGTTAAGTGTAAGAAGGGAGTGGAGAAAAACCTCAAAATGCATCCTAGAATTCCATGAGCTATCAATGTAGTGTGCCGTGACAACCATGTATCCTTTGCTTTGGTTGGAAGTCCACATGTCTGTTGTAATTGCCACCTTACTTCCATTTTGGTCCAATGACAAAGTTGTTTTGAGTTTTTCTTCCTCATAAAATTGAAGGATATCTTTCTTGATTGTGTTGCGACTAGGCACCTTAAATGAAGGTTGTAAAGAGGCAGAATACTCTCTCAATGCAATATGTTCCACAGCACTCAATGGATATTCATGCATTATAACCATCTTGGCAAGACACCTTCTTGAGTATGCTGGATCAAATGTGAAATTTTCTTCCCCTTTCTTGCCTTGTTTCACAAAACATTCAGCAATAGTTGATTGTTTTGATTTGGTCAACTTTATTCTCTTGCAATGGTTAAGTACATGATTTTTCAATGCCTTGGTTCCATTCCTTTGAGTTGCACTAAGTACCCTGCCACAATGAAGGCATTTCTTTATCCATTCTCCATCTACTTTGTTTCTTTCAAAATACTGCCAATAAACACTCTTTAGATTAGATTTGTTGTCATCTTCAACTTCAAGTGTTTCATTTTCATTTTTGGGGATAGATGTTGCTCCTGTGGTTGGATCAACACTTTCTCTTCTTATAGGCATAGAAACATCCTCACATGTCATTGCTGCATTAGCCTCCATTTGAAAAAGCTGCAAATTCAAATAAAAAAGAACAAGGCCAAAGAATTAGCTGAAACAAAAATTAGAATCTGACCAAAATTTAAATCCCAGTGTCTAACACAATTAATAAAGGCAATAAGAACATTTAAAACAAAATTAATAAAGCAAGAACTATAGCATCAACCATAAGTTGAAACAACAACCAGAAAATGACCAAAAAATTGAACCAGAACTAAATAGAAACCACCAAATAGAAACTGAACCAGAACTAAGACCCAAGCTCCACCACATATCTAAAACTAAAAAAGGAAATCAGGAACAATGGAATGAAGATCCATCATCAACTCATCAATTTATCAATCAAACAAAAATTATTAAAAGAAAAAAAGGAAATCAAGAACAGTGAAATACTTACCACGTTCGGTTTAGCCTTCAAGCTTCTCAGAATAGTAGCGGACAAAGAAGAGAGCGTGGCGAGGCAGGAGCGAGGCACGCAGGCGGTGCACGGCACAGCGCCGAGTGTGAGCGTGAGCAAGAGTGCGACGCAGGTGCGAGCGCGAGTGGGAGCGAGAGCGCGAGCCCGAGGCCTAGCGTGAGCGTGAGCACGAGCGAGAGTGCGACGCAGGCGTGAGGCAGGAGCGAGCGTGAGGCAGGCGTGAGCGCGAGGCGGGCACGAGCTTGGTGGCGTCCTTCCTCCGTGAGATCCGATGAGGCTGGCTTAATGGGTTTGCTTCTCTGCAATCTGCACTTAGCCACTCACACAAACACAGCTGAAGGGAAAATGAGATATTAGGTTATGTTTTGGTTAGAGTATGAAACGGTTGTGTTTAGTATTTGGGGAAGGGGGAAAAAGATGTTCTGGTATTAAAAATGAGGGGAAGCCGAGAGCACATTATTTGGGCTAGTTGAAAGGATATTGAATTTTTTAGATCTTAGGTAATCTTAGAAAATTTATATATAATAATAATAATAATAATATTATTATTATTATTATTATTATAAAAATTAAAATATTATATACACACAACATATAGTAATAATAATATTTTTTAAATGTATATATGGGGTGCGGGACGGGTTGGGGCGGGTTCATCCTAAACACTTTTGACCCAGCTCACAACAAAACCCGCTACATCAACCTGACCCGAGAGGGGCGGGTTTAAAACCCGACTGTCAAGGACGGGTAGTCTGCGGTAACCAGTCGGGTAGAAATTGCCATCCCTAAAAAAATTTAAGTTCAGTAAAAGACTCCCAAAATTAAAAAATGTCTTGAAACTCATCGAGCCTTTACAAAATATTTACAAATTATCCACTGAAAAAACTTTAGAAGTAAACTCACACCATGGTAATATATGAGTGCGGAAGACCGGATAATTAGATAAGTCATATTCTCATTAATACAATTATTACTTAGTACAATTTAATTCTCAAGTGTTCCGGGAGAGTGACATAAAATATTGAATTTAATTTTGATGGGAGAGTGACATAAAATATTGAATTTAATTTTGATGCTGAAAGTGTAAAATTATTTTATATTATTATTCAATCAAAATATTTTATTTAGATAATTTTTTAAATAATGAATGTAAAAGTTAACTATAATAATTTATGTGATAATACATGATTGAATGACAATATCCGTGTAAGATAATTTTAAAAAATTAGCTATTATATTAAAAATATAAAGAAAAATAGCAGTAGCCAGCAATAACTCAAAATTAATACTATATTAATTAATAAATAAATTATAATAAATGTTTTCTCCCATTCTAAAATCAATCAAGTAAGAGTTTTTTCTACATAAAAGAAGTAAGAATTTTTTCTTACACTTTGTTCTAAGCACATCTTTTGAGATAAAAACCATGTCATTATGAATAAGTACAAAACTCCGCCATTCAAATAACAAGGTTTAACATTCACAGTTTAGTTTTATTGGAAATTGAAGTCTATTGTTTGTTTTTAGTGAGTTTTTGGTCAACCAGATCATTTATACGTGTCGTTGGCCGAATTGTACCGCACATTTGAAGCCTTCACTTACAATCGGAAGAGAAAAGTCATCTGATGCAAATAAATATATTTTTCACTTTTTAAATTAATTCATAAAATAACATATCTGACACACATTTCATATAATATATCATTATTGCAAACCTTTTTTTTTTTATGGGTAACTATTGCAAACTTATTCCTCAAACAAATATTTAGGTTTCCTGCCTACCTTGCAAGTATATTGGATTATTTTTGTTTAGGAAAAAAGAATGAAAAAAAAACTATGCAAAACCTATGCATTGTTTGACTTTCTCTAAAGAATACTAATAAGGAAAAGGAAGGGGGAAAAAAAACAGAGAAAAAGGTACAGATGATATGAAGGGCGAGGGGGATTGCTTGGGAGTGAACATAAATTACTAAATATGCTTAGTTATGCTTTTTCCAAATATAGCGGTTTCTTGAAGGAAGACAAACATTTCCAAACCTGAGCGACCCAACTTTTTCCAAATATTGAAGGAGTGTATGTGTTGAAACCTGAGACAAATGATAGTGGCAAAGGGATTGACACGAACAAGACAGCGTGACAGAAGAGGGGGAAGGAGGGGAGGGGAGGGAGGGGTGTGTGGGGGCTTGTCTGACTGAGATTTGCTTCCCTTAACAAAACCAAACAAAAGCCAATAGGCTATGAGAAAGGGAATATTATGACTCATAGAAAGAAGAAAGGAATAGTCAGAAAGAGCAAAAGACAGCTTCTTTACTTTACAGGTAGAGAGAGAGAGAGAGAGAGAGACTGAATGAATGAACTGAACTAGTGAGTAGTGTATGGTGTTATGAGTGTACTGATCCCCCTAGCCTTTGCTTTCTTTGCCTTTGCTACACTTTCTGATCTATCCTTCAAAGCACCATCAAAAGCTTTTGGTAGTTCACGCCTCGCTGTGCAAAGAAAACCCCCATCAGGTCGATGGGATTGGACGTATGTAAGATCTGACATACTGTTTCTATGTTGTATCATTCAGATTTTATTCATACATACGTATCATTATCAACATACAATATACAATATATGTATTACAATTGCCCTAATAAATAAATTTAGTTGGCAATTTCACATGTATCTACTTTCAAACATAATGACTAATTCTTTCTCATGTTAGATTACTTTAAGGGAGTAGATGCACCATCTTGTGTGTTAAAAGTTAAAATTGTTTCATTTTTATTATGACAATCGAACTTTTGATATTGATTAAAGAAAAAGAGTATTCTTATTATCTCACATTAGTCTCCTGCTGCCCAAACCAATGATTTTAAGGAGAGTTTAGTTTTCTATTATTTTTATCTTTTCATATCTAATTTTTTTACTTTTTATGTTAATCTTTATATATTTTTAATTTAGTTAGGTTTTGATTGGATATCACGTTTTAGAAGTTTTACAGATTTGCTTTTGAACTATAATAGCTTTTATTCATTATTATTAAGGCATTGTTTTCATTTTTCATAAAAATGATTTTTGTAATTTTCACTTACCAAGTTTTATTAGTCTCTGAGATCTTGAAAGATCAAAACTTGTTTTTATTTTATTTTATGAATTACCAGTAATAGGTTACTTGAACTGTTTACTAAATTAATTACAAATTATTCTAAATAATAATGAAAATCATTTGTAAAAGTTAATTATATAAATGTCCCATCATTTATTATTATATCATTATATAACTGGTTGGATCTTTTAATAAATACCTCAAAAACCTTTACATGTGATATTATATGATTAATTAATAATATAACACCCTTTTTTTCCAATAATATATTAACAGTAATTTTTTAAGAATTACAAGATTAAATACAAAATTTATAGTTTTTTAATGGTCAGTTTAAGTGTCTCACTACGTAACTTTTTGTCAAAAGACATACCCTATAGCCCTAGAAAACTTATAGCCTATAACCTAGAAACTGAAGACACTTGTAATTAAAACTTATTCGGGTTTTGGAAATTTTTTTAAGGAACCCGAAAACATTAGTTATGTGTGAGGGATGAACAGAGTTAAGCAGTTTATGTAAATCCAAAACCCCAAAAACATAAATCATATATTTACTCTTATGTATATTTGGACAATTAGCACAGTTAAAGCAAAGCTCAACAGTTTTTAATCCAAAATCATTTGATAATATATTTAATGATATTTAACCTTTTAAAATTTAACAAAAAATATATAAGTTACATGATAGTTATAATCCAACAGTAACATGCATATATGGTACTAGTATGCAAAGTCTTATACCAATGTCTCCCCCTAGATTATATGTTTACGTGCTACCATCTTGAAGGAAACCTTTTCACCTTTAATTTGAGTTCCTTAGTCAATATTCTAAGCACTCATTAGAAAAACTCTTTAACATTTTCATGCGCATTATGGCCGTACTACTGGGTGGAGTTTTCATCTACAATACTTGCATATAGATTGTAAATTCACAAAAATTGACGGGCCTATTTTGTCCAGTTGTGCGAACATGTGTTGTTTTTTTCTTTTTGTTTCTTTTTGGGGTGCAGAATAGCCTGTGTTTGAACATGAGCTACGAGAAGAGAAAGAAACGAAGAAAGATAAGAAGCATCATTTTATTCTTAGAAATAGGAATAATGAGTTTCGATGGATATTGAATAAGTATTATTGCATTTCTTTTATTTTATGAATTTGGTTTTAATATATAGGTGTTATTCAATTAAATTCTTCTATATATAACTTTTAAATTAATAAGATGAGAACTAAACATATTTTATTAATATAATAATAAGTTTAATTTTTATATTCTAATAATATAAATTTTTTTATAAAATTATCTAATTATATATTATCAAGTTATGAATGTTGATTTAATCTCACTCCCATTATATGTAAAATCAGTATCTCAAGATTAAACTTTATAAATAATAAATAATAATATACAATTACTCAGTTAGTTTAGACTGCGAATACATCCAAATTAAGCACTTTATTTATACCACAAAGGAAAAAGAGCCATGTGTGTGATGTACTTGAATGGTTTGCGCTTTCATCAATTGCGCCTCTCTCACTCTTCTGCAACTTCGTGCTTCCCAACCTCGGCCTTGACAAAACAACACTGAAATGATAGATATGGATCCATCAGAATCACACTTGCTCCCTTTATCCGTTTTAATTTTTCTCATATATATACCACCAAAAAAGCAAACCACTAGAGATACATACAATTGAATAATGAATAAATAATTTGGAATAGTAAATTTCTCGAATAAGTATAAATTTGGAAAAATAATTTATATATAGTGTTTATATAGATGATTTACACTAATATGATAAAATAGGTAAATTTACTTTTATATGGTATTTTAGAATTTACCAATGGCGGATTTAATAAAAAAAATATTATTTTGGTAGATTATGAAACCGATTTTGACAGCGAAATTTTATTTTAATATTATTTTATTGAATCTGTAAAATAATATTAAAATAAAGTGTTGACCGAAAATATCATATTGCGTGAATTTTTTTCAAAATATCATATTGATATAAATACACCACTCAAAAATCATATGTAAAAAAAAAAGACCCAAACTATAACTTTATCCCCCTTGTTATTACACACACTTTAAATAAAGTAGATATGACTCATAAATAAATAAATATATTAAAAAAAATTAACAGCGACCTTTTTAATACGAGTGTGTATTAGAATAAAATGATAAATTTACGCTGACCGACTATAATTTGATAAAAAGTCCCCACTTGAATCCTTGTATAGGGATAATATTATTTTAATATTTAAAACATTGATACCTATTAAAATATTTATTTTATAATTATTATATATGATGAATATTAAAAATGAGTGGAGATTATTATAGTGATAAAGAATAATAAATATTTATTATTTAAGTGTTAAAATAATATTTTCACTTATATATACACGTGTCTCCACACAAGACACACATACAACACCCTAACAATGTCTGCATCACATGAATGAGAAAACCAAAACCCCCAGTCCTAAATCACGTCCTTCAATTTGTTCCATTTCTGGCTATATATTGTGTGTTGCATCACCCTTTCTTCTTCCATCCAATATCCTTCATTTCCCCACCCTCTCTCCCCACTGAAAATGAGGAACACAGAAACTACACACCCCAGGTGATTGCTATAAGTCAGCAACAACAACCACTACCCTTCCAAAAACCACCTTTTGTTCCCTCTTCTAGGATACATAGATGCCCCTCAACCCTCCAAGCTACACTGCTTTTCCCTCTTAGCTAGGTTGCTCCCTAAAAACGTTCCCACCACTATCTTTCTCAGGAAAAACGCATCAAAAACAAGAAACAATGCACAATCTCTCCTCTTAACATTAAAGGCAAGCCTACCTAGCATATCACTATTACTCTCCCTCTTGATTTCCCATTTCTCATCAATTTCCTTGTCCACGTTTCCACTGAAAGCAAGAAAGGGAAAAAACCCCATATAAGATCTTTATCCATCTTAAGCCAACAGCACATATAATAT
The DNA here is from genome assembly GCA_031216105.1 of Dalbergia cultrata. NCBI lineage: Eukaryota > Viridiplantae > Streptophyta > Magnoliopsida > Fabales > Fabaceae > Dalbergia > Dalbergia cultrata. Next base: position 10,188,930 of record CM062348.1, on the reverse strand, counting down.
GGAAGGTTTTCACCCCTCTATGACATCTCCTTTTTCTTACACGTTCACTATCAGTGGTGCTGGTGGTAGCAGCAGTGTTACCACAGCCACAACAAACACATACAGTACTCCATGGATGAACAGCAGGATATGGAGCAAGCTCCCTCAGAGGCTCCTTGACCGTGTCATAGCCTTCCTTCCTCCACCTGCTTTCTTCCGAGCTCGCTGTGTCTGCAAGAGATGGTATGGCCTTCTCTTCTCCAACTCCTTCCTTGAATTGTACCTCCAAGTCTCCCCCCGCCACAATTGGTTCATGTTCTTCAAGCACAAGACCCGCAAGAGCAACATCTACAAGAACAACAGCAACAACAACGGTGGCAGCAGTGGACCACATGGTGGTGGTGCTTCATGTGAAGGGTACCTCTTTGATCCCTATGAAATGGCATGGTACCGCATCTCCTTTGCTTTGGTTCCATCTGGATTTTCTCCAGCATCTTCCTCTGCAGGTTTACTCTGTTGGGTCTCTGATGAAGCTGGCCCCAAAACCATGCTTCTTTGCAACCCTATCATTGGTTCTATAACTCAGTTACCGCCCACTCTGAGGCCAAGACTCTTCCCTTCCATTGGCCTAACCATTAGTCCCACCTGCATAGATGTTACTGTTGCTGGGGATGACATGATATCCCCATATGCAGTGAAGAACCTGACATCTGAGAGCTTCCACATTGATGGAGGTGGCTTCTATTCCCTATGGGGAACCACCTCTTCTTTGCCTAGGCTCTGCAGTCTTGAATCTGGAAGAATGGTTTATGCTGAGGGCAAATTCTACTGCATGAATTGCAGCCCTTTCAGTGTGTTGGCCTACGACATCACATCCAACACTTGGTTCAAAATCCAAGCCCCAATGAGGAGGTTCCTGCGCTCTCCAAGCTTGGTTGAGTGCAAGGGAAAGCTGCTCCTAGTTGCAGCTGTTGAGAAGAGCAAGCTGAACGTCCCAAGGAGCTTGAGGGTCTGGAGCTTGCAGGCTTGTGGGACAATGTGGGTGGAGACTGAGAGGATGCCGCAGCAGCTTTACATTCAGTTTGCTGAATTGGAAGTTGGGAATGGGTTTGAATGTGTAGGGCATGGGGAGTTCATTGTGATCATGATTCGAGGTACAGACAAGGCATTGCTGTTTGACACATCAAGGAAGAGATGGCAGTGGATTCCACCTTGTCCTTACACTGCGCATGATGGCTTTGAGTTGCATGGTTTCGCCTATGAGCCTAGACTTGCCACCCCAGTTACTGGCCTCCTTGATCAATTGGCATTGCCCTTTCACAGTTTTAATGCTTAAATGGAGGGAGGAATTAATGGTTAGTTATTATATATATGTAATGGTATGGTATGTGGTAATCTATATGAAATGCACCCCCATAGTTAGGAGTTTGGAAATGCAGTAGTGGCAGTGACTTCGTAATTTGTAGTAGTATTATATATTAATTAGGAATTTAGTACACTAGCTAGTTAACCACTTTGCAGCATCAAGGGTTTAATTTTGACGCGTGGTATGGCGTTGAATCTAAGAAACTAGCAGATATAGCTAGCTTGGGTTTTAGGAATGTCACTCTATATATAATTTATCCTCCTTTTGCAGTTATGCATACCCGCTCCCATACATATATTGCAGCTGCTATAATTTCTAGTACACCTTTTTTTTGTTCTTGTTTTTTCTTTCTAACTCAATTTTCACATCAAATCTATTTGTGTACAATCAGTATTATACTTCAGATGGCAATTGGACTTCTAGAGGGTACATTCATGTGCAATGAACACTGCTACGAACGTCATAGTACCACTGTTTCCATGCATGCCTCATTGTCCCCTATCGCAAAATACCATGAAACCTCAACTTTTCAGACCAAGTTTTTCGCATATGTTAGATAAGAGCTATTTTTCCTTTTACTTTGTCCGTCACTATAGGATAGTAGGATCAAGGAATGATAGAACAAAGAAATAGGAAGTAGTCTTTTGAACAGCTTTAAAAAATTGAAAAAAATTAATAGACAGCAATAATTAGCTATACCATCTAGAACAAAAACATAGTTGCACCTTATTATTATTTTTATATTTTATTTTCCTCTCTTGCTCAATAATGTCATTTAAACGGTGCTTTCCAAGTTTTTCTTTTGATGGGTAAGATCATGAGGTGTTTTCGACTAAACCCTGAATTCTCCAGTTAACTTTTACTCAGACGTAGTGCACATAGGGAGTCATGTCTGCAAAACTGATCATAGACACGGTCACATATGTTTGGTTTGACCAACATACATGCTTGAATAATGCAACTTGATTTCAGAATTTGCAATTTTCAAATTGCCTGTCCATGCACATATATGGGGGTCACACTTGCACCAAAGAAATCTTTCAAGAGATTTTTATGGAACATTTAACCCTTTGCTCATATGATTAGAGAAAATGAGAAGAAAAAAAATGAAGAGAAGAGAAAATAAACAGAAAAGTCATTTTTTTTTTTTTTACTTCTTTTTGATCGGATAGTGAGTGAGTGGAGGAAAGAGAGAGACAGAACAACATGTTAAGGGAGAAGAAGAATCAGAAGGGGATGGGCAAGCGTTGGGAGTAGTGTTTGTGACTTATGTGTGAGATAAGTTTGCATGAAACCATAAAAATGAAACACCCATTTAATTATAAGAACAAAATGTCTCTTACAAAATGCATTTTGTATGCCTAGATCATAGATGTGAGGAAGAAATGATGGAATTAATCTTTTTCAGGCCATGTTGCAGCCTTTGCCACTACCACCACCCAATCCTCCCCAATTAATCCAACGTCCTCTAACATTCACTATCTTGATACTTCTTTTCGCTTCTCAATCTCTAAGCATGGTTAAATTTGAAGTCCATTGCTTTGAGACTAATCGTATAGAGATAACCATGGTAATTAATATTGCAACATGGTAATTAATGGTTAACTTAATGTGGTAATTATTATTGAAAATCAATAGAGATAAACATTTAATAATTAAAATAAAAAATTGCATATTTGTTTTTCAAATCTTATATTTTAAATTAAATTTATTTCTTTAGATTCTAAATAGCTACTAAATTATATATGTATATAATTCTATTGAATGAAACAAAGTCTGTAAATCATAATTATTCTACTGAAAGAAGATAAATATGTATAATATTAACTTGAATAATATCTAGATGATCCCCATAAAAAAATTGGATTATAAGATATAAAGTAAAAAAGAGAAACACTAAAATATTATTTAATATTGAATATGATTATTATTGAAAATCAAGAGAGAGAAGCGTTTAAGAATTAAAGTTAAAAGTTTATTTATTAATTTTTTTAATCATATATTATTTTTCGAATCAAATTATATGTATTAAAACCAAAATATCAATTTTAAATATAAAATAGGATGTAACTGAGCATATGTATAGAAATCATTCTACTAAAAAATTAGAGTCAATAAATCAATATACACTATTGACTTGAACAAAATATTGATGATATCATAGGAAGTATACAAAAAAAACTTTTAAAATATCATCTACTGGTTAATAAAGTAATTATTGAAAATCAAGAGGGATAAATATTTAAGAATTAAAGAAAAAAGGAATAATATATTAATTTTTTTAGTCAAATATTGTAAACTTTATTAATATCTATATATTCTAAATTATATTGATGCATGTGTACCATATGGTTTTCTCAAAGTTATGCAAATAAAGCTTACATATATCTTTTATATCCTTGTTTTGGAAATTTTTTAAGTGATTGTTGTGAATCATTTTGATCTCAAAGAAAATTTTAGTAATTATATTTTTTTGGAAGAATGATGAATGTGCAATGGATAAACTTTAAGATAATATAAATGAAATTCATAACATTATTTATAAATAATTCTTTCATTGCATTTGTTGTATAGAAAGACCATTACAATGTCAATATAAATTATTTGTGTTAGAAACAATACAAATATTGTAATATCTGATGTACAAGTGTCAATAGATCAACTTAGTATGACCTTAAGGTCCACCGGGACCCATTCATGCTATCGGGTCTTGGATTTCACTATAGATTTGGACCTTACACCTTCTTAGAGGACTATATGTTAAAGCCATATTTTTGGGATCAAAAGTCCCGGTAATTGCTCTTCAAGAGAAAATGAATTGAAGAGTGGTTTTTAATGAATTTTAGGAAACATCTAGATGTTTTGTTTTTAGCCCCCAAGTTTATAATATCTAGGAATCCGGAATTTGAACTACAACTCAAAAATTAGATTTTGATTGGTTAGAGTTTTGATTTTTTAGATATTTTATTTGAATTCAAATGGGGGTATTTTCTTATTTACATTTATGTTTTAAAGTTAATAGAGAGTAAAATAAATGGAGACATTAAATAAGTGAGTATAGAGGTAACCAATATACCATGACAGTAAAAATGCAGCAATGGGGTGTTTCTGCACCGTTATAGCGATTCAGGAAGAAAATTCACGGCTTTGGGCATTTTGAGGATTGCTATAGCAGTCGTGATTGAAATTGTCGGGGACGCGCAATGACTAATGACCGCTATAGCAGTCATACACCGCTGTGACGGTCCCCCAAAATGCAAATAGTGAGAAACGATAATGTTTTACTTGTTAATGCCCTCCAACCCTTATAAAACCCTTCCCCACTCTTTTTTCCCCCTTTTTTTCCCTAACCAGAACCTTTCCCCACTATTTTCTCTCTTTTTCTTCATCCAATCTAGCTCCCCTAAATCATCAAGATATGTTTATGTTGATAGATTTTGTCTCCATTCTTCTCATTCTTTCACATTCTTGGTATGGGTTTTATTATTTTTGTCCATTGTTGTCAAGTGGGGTGCTCCCTTAAGATTGTTAGAGTAAGTTTAGGGTAATCTACAGCTACCCATAGATCTTTAATGAATTTTATGTTTGTTATAGTCGACGTGGTGTCTTTCTTGGCTCCTCGAAGCTCAGTTGATGTTGACGCATCACTTTTTCCCCTCTGGGTGAGTGAGTTTGACCTCATAGTCTTAGTTTCCTCATTATGAATATATTTCTTGCATTTTAATTGTAAAATATGGAATTTGAAATAAAAAAAAGTATATGAAATGATTTTCTATGAAGTTAGAGATAAGATTTTGTGTATGAATTATGATTTTTTTTTTAGTTATGGTAAAACTAATAAACATTATAATTTTAACTGTAGCATGAAAATGAAATTTAGAGAACCATGAGACCATAATTGATATGTTGAGTGCTTTGAAATTTTTTATTATGTTCATGAAAAGAATTGTTGCAAAATATAATGTATGATTTAGCCATATGTCAAATTAAGAAAAACAGATAAATAAATATGTTCTTATGGATTTATGATATTATCATATTTTCAAGATTTAAATTTCAAACCATGTTTATGAATATTCAATTAATATATTTATATATATTAGAGAAATGTGAAACAAGAGTATGACTCAGCTTTATAGATAAATACATTATATGATTTTCAAGTTATTATGGTTATAAATCTTAGTGTTTGAACTATGATTTTAGAGTTATAAAGTATATGGAAAAATATGTTAGTAAAGATATTAATTTAGAACTTTAGTTTCATGGTACCACGAGGTATGAAATTCAGTATGATTCCTAACGACTGCCAGATACACACATGTGGGCTTGAAATCAGAATGTCTACAAACGGTGACACCTTGGGCTCGATTTTCACAGTCACAATTATGCTAAAGTCAGATTGTTAGAGTTATATATATGAGCCTAGAATTCTCAGAGTATTAAGATTTAAGGACTTGCGTTCGTGAGGGACGGAGTATCCACCCTTTAGTTTTAGTTTTTGACAAACTAGTTTAGCCGATAAATATAAGGAAACAGACAGTTAGTGAACGACTGTAAAGAAATCGTTAACTTTAGTACCAAGTTGTTCGTTAAAAGACAGTTTCGCCCCAACAGTTACAAAAAATGGGATCTAGTTAGTTGTCCACAGTCTATCTGCGAGGGACTAGTATGATTTCAGCAGGTGCCTTTGCCCGCCAGGGACTGAATACAATCTTTTAGTTTATGATTTTACAGTTTTTATTAATATATTTATTTATTATATTCAGCATATTGTTTCCTGATGCCCTGCCGCACCCCAGTTAAAATGATTTCATATTTGATTATGAGTTAAATATGGTTGTTGTGAACTTATAGTATGAAAAGTGCTTTCTTAACTAGCTATGTATTTAAATATCAAATGATTTATGATTATTGCATGTATAATGTTTTATATTCCTTGGTTGTTCTATGAGCAGATTTGAATAAGAGTTTTCAGAGATTAAATTATTAAATATTTTTAGTTTATGAAATTGAGCAGTATGTTTTAATTAGAGAAAATGTTTAAATTTCAAAGAGATCATATTTTAATAACTATATTTATTGATAAATTATGCAATTAGAGAGACATGTCACCCAGAAGGCTTATGTGGGGATGGAATTCCTCACGCGCTAGTCACGTTCTGTAACACCCCAATTTTTTTTATGCACTAATTACTTTGGTTAGCTAATGGATAGTTAGTCATTCATAATTAATTTAGCATCTCAGCAAAAATTGGGTTTTCTTTATGTGTTTCCTTTTGAAATTTAAACTTCAAAATGGATGAGTAAAATAATCTTTACTTGGAATTAGAGGTGTGTGAAAATAATATTTTTTTTTCTCTGTGGGTGTTTTATATTATTTTAGTGATTTTGTGTGTGAAATCCCTATGTTATCCTCATTTATATATACACCTAACTGTTAAACTATCGTTCTCATATACACCCATACTTTTAAAATAAAATAAAAAAGAAATAAAAACTCATTTCCCCACTCATTCACGGTAACACACACACACAACACATTATTAACTTTTCTTTCTTTCTTTCTTCTTCATCTTCTTCCTTCTTTCTCTCTATCTTCCTCCCCCATCTCTACCTCATAAATCATTCAATTCTTCACCAAATCCAACAAATAAATACGCTTTTCCATAGCTCTTCCACCTAACAAACACAAATCCAGCATCAGTTTTTCAAGAAAAAGCTTCCTTCTACCTGTTCTAGAGCAGACAAAATTCGGGTAGAAAGGAAAGGAGTTTTTGTTTCCTTACTTGGGAGATCAAACTTCAAGGGACTTGTGGTTGGCTGACTCTTCAATAAAAATTATCTTTTGGTAGGGGTTTATGTTTAAACTTGTTTATTTATAATTTTGTTAAGAAATCTTGAGTTTTGATGAATGATTATGCATGAAAAATAAAAAAAAATTGTATATTGTTGCTGAAATTCTCGGATTTATGCAGACAGCTCAATTTGTATGAATTTATTAACATAGATAGAGACAATATTTTGAGCTAAAATTTTTATATGATGAAGCTAACATATGGAAGTATCTTCACTATTTTTTTTTGAAGTGTTTAGATGACTTTTCTATTTTTTAAAATTCCGAAACTGAGAAGATTTCAGTTTCTGTATGAACAGTAATTTCTGAAGCACTGAATTTGTATAATTTATTTACCATATCAAATGATCAAATTTTGACCTGAAATTTTTACCAGATGTTTTGGACATCTTGAAGTTAAATCATGAATTTTTGTATGATTTAAAATGATCATTTGACAGGGTAATAAAATTGGAAACTATGGTTGTTGGCTGTAAATAGGGGGTTTCTGACCGTCGAATTTGTCTAATTTTGTTAACATATTTAGAGAATGATTCTTGCTTTAAAATTTTTACAGGATCTTGTGGACACATTGCAGTATCTTAGATAATTTTTATAGCCTCTGAATTTATTATTTAACATGCAAATAAATTTGTGTTACAATGTGTGAAATATGCACGAAAATTGAGTAAATATATATGCCATGTGTTTGATAAAATTTCTAAATGAGAGTAAAGGTTGTTTGGGATTGAGTTTTTACATATTTGTTGAAAGTGAAAGAGCGGAATTTATATGAGTTTTGGTTTATCATATAGTAGCATTTTAGTCTTGACATAATGAATGATTGCTTATTAATGTTTATGATTACTCGTTGAGTTGTTGTTGTGGTTTATCTCATCTTAAAGAAAAAGATTTTAGAATTCATTATTGAAAATTATGCTTGCATTCTTGTGAGAAAAAGAACTTGAGGAATAGGAAAAAGAGGAAGAACTAAAGATAAGGAAATCAGAATTAAGACATGAAGATTAAGGGTCGATTTATGTCGACAAAGAGGGTTCCGACACTGAATCGTTCTAAGGACTAGTGATGACTGGGCATTGACTTTCTTTATTGTGCACATGAGGGTTTCAGTGTCGGTTCGTATGAAGGAACTGGTGTCTACCAGTTAAGTATGAGCTTATAGCTTTTAAAGTATCTAACCAGAATTAATTGAGAGGAAAGAACAGTGAGATGAATAGGAACAGATAGAAATGCGAAAGTTATGAGGTAGATAAGACTAAATAAAAAGATCTTAACTATGATGTATTTGATGTCTTACATCAGGATAGCCATTTATGTATGTTGTGACATTTAATGAATGAACCTAGTATATTTCCATGTAAGTATGTCTCTTTAATTATATTAATAAAGTTCCTTCATATATGCATATACTTATCATGCCAAGACCATGCTAAAAGACACCTCTACCTTGATAAAGATTGTTTGCGAAATCCTAAAATCGAACCTCATAATTGTATGTAAATGATTTCATAAGAAACCAAGGTAGACTAGAGATGATAATGATGTCATGTTAATTACATATGTTCCTACTGAGATTTCAATTGATTTCTCACCCCTTTTCCCTTTTTCCATATCATCTCTAGATGAGCAGGTAGATCCTGATGCAAAGACTTAGTTGCTGAAGTATAGTTGCTTTTTCGTTACTTGGAGACTGTGCTATATTACTGGATCTTAACTTTGTTTTTGGATCATGAGATCTTTCTCCTTCTATGTTTTGTATCTTGTGACTTGAGGTCATGGTTTAGTATATTTTTAGCTGGTTTGACCCATGTGGCTGTTTATCTTTGATATTACATTACTATGTTATGTTATGGATTGAATGACGTTGTGTGCCTTATAATGATGATATATGATATGTTGAAGTATTGTATTTTGAAAAGTATGTTGAGCTATGAATGACTGGTTATTCTGTTATGATTTTCTGTCTTATAGGAGCATGGTATTTACGCCGTTATCGTGCCGAATTTTCATTAGAATGCTTAGCAATATTTTATATCAAAGAGTGAAAAGCTCATGAAATAGGACGTGATTCCTTAGTATTAATTCTTATATGACTCGAGCATGTAGAAATGAGTACTAGGAAGTTACACGTTCCTTAGTCGGGTCGTGACAAATACCCAAACCTTAAAGGTTATAGATACATTGTTTCAAGAGAGTTTCCTAATAAGAAAAAACATTTATAGTAAAATAAGATAATTCTATTTATTGCAACCATTGACGGAAGAATGCCAAACAAATGTTCGTTCCTTCATATCTTTACTCATCCTATTCGAAATTACACAATTTATTAGCTCTGATGGTACAATGTAATTTCATATTTACCTGCAATTAATAAAGATTAAATGAATAAGATAAAGAGATATGATATATATCAAAACAAAATAAACTTATGAATAAGAAACTCATATTAATCGGATATTGCTGATAACATTGTCATGAAATGAGAAAAAAAATGATATTACATGATAACATATAATAAAACAAAAAATTAAAAAAGGATAAATCATTCTCACATAGATTTAAGTCTAGCAATATATGGGTCAATCAACAATGCTTTAATCTGGTAGATGACTTAGACTAAGATGTCATACTAAATTAATTAAAAAATACAACAATTGTTACATATAGAACACAAGAATACAATGAATACAAAAAACATAACAAAAAGAAAATCACAGTGTCATAGTGAATTTGAACCCATAATTGCAAATGGAAATCAAAAGAATAGAAGGATACCAATTGGATGCATTACACAGTGTGTGTGTGTGTGTGTGTATATATATATATAAAGAAAAATAATATATGTTAAATTAAACACGAGAAAATAATGTTATATCTTTTGATGATTTATCTAATTATAATTATTTGTCATTTCAATTATTTGATTGTATTTATTAATTAATATGCCAAAATAAGTTAATCCATACAATATTATAATAATAAATTGATATGATACTTAGAATTTTTCAAAAAATAAAAAAATTATATATAAATTCTTATTGAAGGAGAATTCGCAGAACCAAATATTTTAGACTTAGATTATTTGAGCAAAAATATAAGAGTTAATACTCATAAAAAGATACACAAATTTTGATACCATCCATTGGATTTAGCTCCTATATATGTAAAGCGAATTGATTTGTAAAATGCGACGATGATGGATTGTTTGGCATTAGATCAATGACTTTCATTGCATCGGTTCTACTAATAGATAATCAAATGATAATTAATTCTTCACATTTTCACATTACAAACTTCTTTGTTTCAAATGAGTCAAATCTTATCTATAGTTGCAAAAAATATTTTTTTCCATATCATATTTTTTTTTTCATTTCTGATGGTATCTAGTTTTTTTTTTTTTTACGTGACTATGGCTTTTATGTCTATTATATTCAATGAATATTATTCTTTTTAATCTCCCAATGAGGTCTCTGATAATATGAGGATAAGAATTTGAATGTTTAATAAATAATAATGTGGTAGATTGCGCTTTCAAATTTTTTCTTTTGTTACACTTTTTAGCGAATAATGCTTCATGCATAGCACATGTAAAGTCATGACTTTACACTGTAGAGTCAGAGAATCAGAATATAATTATATTGATAAATAATGAGGCTAAATATAATTAATTTTTTTAAAATTTAAGTAACGGTTATCATAGATGTATGTATAAATATGTGTTTGGCATTAAATTTTTCAATCTATTTTCTGAACGAGTTTAATTTTTATATATGAACAATATAATCATCTAATAAAATTATTTTGTTTATATGATTTTTTAAGTAATAGATATGATACTTAATCACTTTTATTTACGTGATAATATATAATCAGACAATATACGTAAATTTTATATTATCAATGTATTAAAATTAAATTTATTTTCTAAATATATGCATGGCATGTAAATTTTTAATTAATTGTCTACAAATTAATTGTTGATAAGTGCCTCCATAAAGTCAACCTCTTCTTTTGAGAGGCATGCTCCCGTATATAAGAAAATGGAATTAATTCATCTGGTGGGTCGGTTCGACTATTAATTTTTCAATTGATCGATGAATTGTAAAGTAAGAGTTCCGTAAATTTAAAAAATATGCTCCAACTTATTAATGCAAACATTCTATTCAATCTAAACCTTCTTTTGAAGAAAAAATAATAACAGAATAATATTTTACATTATTCATTGTTTGACAATATTTTAATTTGTAAGTTAACTACTATCCTTTGTTTTATATATGTTTAGATTTCCAATATAGTAATTAATGTAGAGTTTAATTTTGATATATTGATTGTGTATAATTTTTTTAATAATCAACCAATTACATATTATCACATTAATAAAACATGTTTAATTTGTTCTCCATTACTTTAAAAGTCATTTATATGAGAGAATTTAATCGGATGAAAGACAATATAAAAGTTTTACATTTTAAGTTTATTTAAATAAATTCCATTAAGGATATGTTAGATTGAAGAATAAAAGTAAACGATGATAGAAATTTCATAGATGAATTTCATATGTAGTTTTACACATTAAGCTTAAGAGTGAAATTTTTATCTCAATTTTTACTCTTTAAGCAAACATACTCTAAGAATTTAATTTTGATATGTGAAAATATTTTTATAATTACACATCATCATATTAGCAATATATAATAATTTTTTTGGCTTAAATGAATTTTTGAATCCTAAAAAAAAAACAAATTTCGACTTCGACTCCTAAAAAGTAAAAACATTTCTTTTGATTTTGTTTAAAATATTATAAAAAATTACTTGATTTTAGTTTATGTTATTAACCTATTTATATTAAATATTGAATTGGTTAATATATGATTAAATTATTCCATATACGTGACTAAAATCAAATAATTTTAAAAATATTTAGACAAAAATCAAATAAAAAATGATTTGAAAAATAAATCCAAATTTACTTCTTCTTCAGATATCTATATATAAAGATTTTATCCTCTCGCCTCTGCTGTGGGCATTTCGATCTACAAAGTCCCAAAAAGAACAGAGGCCAAAACCAACCTGATCTTCCTCATGATGGGAACCACCGTGTGTTTCACTTTCACAACTACAAATGTTGTTGTCCTCAAACCTCAAAAGTTTCCTTGGAACTTCTCTAACCTTTATAGCAACACTCCATGTCTGGGTTTCCTCGGTTCAAAGCCATCCTCTCACTGCACAAGCTGCAACTTGCGAAGCAGTGTAAAGTTGGAATCTTTCTCGATCACCAGGGCGACCCATTTGCGGGTTTCAGAAGATGCAATCTCTCCCACTGAAGTTGAAGAATCACTCTCTTCCTCTCATCCTGTAATTGGTGAGCATGACTTACTCATTTTTGGTCCTGGGGTTCTTGGTCGCTTAGTAGCTCAGAAATGGAAAGAGGTATTGCTTCATTGTCTTTCTTTAAATTCTTGTAATGTAATGTTAGCTCAAGCTTTTATATATGTGTGTTGTGATTCAATGGGTTTGTACGAGCTATGTTACGAGTATCTTATACAACACGAGTATCACAGGGAAATAAGGTATATATTAAATTAAAAACAAGTAAAATATAAGTAAGAGTATCTAAAAATATTGGCGAACTATCTGACATGATACATATCAGGTACAGTAACATCGATTATTTTGAAATATGTAATCAGTATCTTTAATCTTCTAAGTGTGTGTGTATATGCTTGTAAGTAGGATAATCCGGGTTGTCAAGTTTATGGACAGACAATGACCAGTGATCATCACAATGAGTTGATTCAAATGGGTATTAGCCCGTCGTTGAAGTGGACTGAAGCTACTCACAAATTCCCAAATGTTATTTATTGTGCTCCGCCTTCCCGGACCCAAGACTATGCTGGTAATGTTAGGTGAGAAATCTTGAGTTAATTTCGTAATTAATATGTATTTGGCAGTAAAAGGCCAATGGGGTGTGGCAACATGCTAATGAGTCTGTTCCGTGACTTGATTATGTGTGAAGTGTTAGTCTAGTTATTCCAAGGCTTTTAGTTGGTTAATTTGAGCTAGTGAACACCATTTACCCTTATACTGGATGTCATCTTGAGAACTGTATTTCACCCTGTATCATACAAGAAAGTTGTATTTGCACTGATATTTGAGGTGTTCTCTTGGTGTTTCCCTATTGATTGACTGTCATGGATAAGATTTAAGCACATCAACGGTTTTAATAGTCTTTTTATGTGATGGTTTTAAATTTAATATATCTTATAAAACCATGAATATTCTTGTAGCTCTGCTTACTTGAGTGATTTACTCCTGTATTTGGAACCTGACAGTCAGATATCTTTCAGCATCCTATCAGTTTCTATGTTTGAAAAACTTAAGGGGCAGCTAAAATAAAATTTGATGTGGGAAGGATTTAGTATATATTGCATGCTATCTCGAAATTCTCAGCCTTTTTGAAGAAGTTGAGTGGTTGGTTGTGTTTACTTTGATCTCCTTCACAGGACGGACAAGGGATTCTATTGGTTGCATCATGTTCCTGTGCTTCATTCATATAATTTAGTAATTTGGATAAAAAATTAAATTTACTTGGCAAAAGGAAAATTTGCGGTAGTGTAGTACTTATCTTCTTATGCACTCGTGTTGATGTGGATTGTCAACCAATCAGGTTAGCTGCATTAAGCTGGAATCGTGAAGGTTCTTTCATATTTACGTCAAGCTCTGCTCCATATGATTGTAATGATAATGGACCATGTGATGAGGTGGGACATACATCCAAGCTGTCGTATTTTTTTCCTGTTGGTCACCTTTTTTTTTTTCTCTGTTTTGATTTAAATTGAAGAGATAATTCCTATCTTCATCAAGGTACTGGCTTCTTGATCCAAATTACAGTATAATGGTTGCAATAGGTTGAACTGCTTGATTTGTTCAGTTACATTACTTCTATTCCTCTGTATCTTGTTTGAATTTATTAACTTACGTGGTCAAGTTTTCCCTTTATGTGGGGCTTCTAGGTTTGTTGATTTATGCTGATAATATATACTTCATTTTAGGATTCTCCAGTTGTGCCAATCGGGAGGAGCCCCAGAGCTGATGTCCTTCTGAAAGCTGAAAACGTGGTACTGGAGTTTGGTGGCTGTGTTCTAAGATTGGGAGGACTTTATATATCCTTTATGGGATTCAAATTATTAGGATTAGAAGAATTTTTTTATGAGTAACCATTGCTCTTATGCTTTTACCTTAATGCAACCTTGACAAATTACACAAAGCAGATAGAGGCGCACACAATTATTATTTAGAAAAGGGCGTTGTTGATAGCCGGCCTGATCACATCCTGAATCTTATACATTATGAGGTCAGAATGCCATTACATCTCGTCATTTTATGTATTTAGGTTCCCTGTTTTTCTAATAATTTCTGCTTAATTTGACTGAAGCATTGAAATATCAAAGAAACACGTCAAAGAAAGCAAAGCATAAGATATGTCTCAGCATGAAATGCAAACATGAAAAAAATTGGCCTTTGGGAGGGCCTTCAGAGTGATGTTTCTGGGGTCTTATTTCCCCGACCTGTCAATCTGGTTGTCTAGTTCTTTGGGCTTCAGCCCCTTTGTTCACCCGAAAAAAAAAAATGATGCTCATTTTGACAAGCTTCCGCAACAGGATGCAGCTTCCCTCGCAGTTGCAATCTTGAAGAAAAAATTCCGTGGAAAGATTTTCTTGGGTTGTGATAATCATCCTTTGTCTAGGTCAGGTTCTTTCTCTTTAACTCATCAAATGGCATTCTGATCTTCGGATTATTCTTGCAGCATTGCTGATGCCAATCCATCAGACTTTTCTGTTTATTTCATTGAGAACATTCTCTCAAGCTGGTCATATTTTTTGCAGGCAAGAAATGATGGATCTAGTTAATAAAAGTGGGAAATTCAGTAAAAAGTTTGATAAATTTACTGGTGAGTTCCATGTTTGATAGTGAAACTTGCATATCAAACTGAGGACCTACTGTCATTATTTTTTTTGTTGAGCTTGAGTTCAACCATATTTCTGTTATCATGTTTGCCTGCCTTGTTAACATATTAATTTTGATTCTTACCTTTACAGGAACTAACGACCCTCTTGGTAAGAGATTAAACAACACAAAAACGCGCCGCGATGTTGGTTGGGAGCCAAAGTACCCTAGCTTTGCTCGTTTTCTTGAGACCATCTGACAGATTCCTTGGCGTGTATTTGCTGTTAAAAATGTTTATTATTAGTGTTGAAAACTGGTGCTATGGGGAAATGCTTGATGTACATGGAAGTCTAAACTCTGTAGCGTGTAAGCTTTTCCATTTCTTCATTCTTGAGGTTGTATAGGACGATGATCAGTTGTTGGATTGACCACAAACTTGGTTATTTGACCACTTTCATATTGCATGTGTGCTGTATACAAGCTAATGGTACATTTCTGTTATCATCGAAGCAAAATTATTTGTTGGTTAATTAATGTGTAAATTCTAAAGTAAATGACTGAGGTGTTTAATATTATTCTGAAATAAAGAAAATAAAATATGCCTAGTAAGATGGCATCTTTAAAATCTAAACTTACAAATATACTCGTAGAGTCTGCCATTCGATTGTTTTACTTGACTTCTTTATGGCCTTTGTTATTTGAACTAAAATATCCTTGTTGCTAACTTGCGCCTCACTATCAGTCGATCATAATAGGAACTTTCCTAGACTCTCCAAAAGCCATAGAGAGAAACAGTTCATTCAACTTGCTAAGCCCCACAACTTTTAGCACGGGACAGTTTGTGTTGACATTTATTTACGACTAAAACTATATTTCGGTCCTAACAGATTTGTACTTGAATACTTTAATTCTCAAAATATAATAAATTATATACATTTGAGTCTCTGAAAAATTTTGTATTATAACATTTTGATCCTCAAAGTATTAATTGCATATATTTAATCCTAAAAAAAATTGTTGTTGTAACACTTCAGTTTAAAGAAAAATGGCAGCTATAAACTAAAATGTTCAAATGTAAAATTTTTAGGAATTCAAATATATGCAATTAAAATATTAGAACATAAATCTTTCTGGAATCAAAGCATAATTTTACTCTCTATTTAATGACAACAATGCACACCACTTCTACATGTACACAAATGGTAAAAAACTTGAGCTTCATTATTCTCTAAGAAAAATATTATTTGTATTCCTGATGTATGGGACATCGTATTAATTCACATCTTATTTACCATTGAACATGGTATGGATCTTATTTAAGTAGAGTCTACACTCTATTTAATATGAATGAGATGTGAATCAGCATGATATTTTATATATTATAAGTACAAATGATATGATTCATTTCCTAAACTTTTAGTGCTTATGGGTAGCTAAAACTAGGTAAAATTATAAAAATGAAAATCTAAGATTTTTAAGCATCCAACAGCGTTTGTAGTCCAACGGTTAGGATAATTGCCTTCCAAGCAATAGACCCGGGTTCGACTCCCGGCAAACGCAGTTCGCGTATCACCTATTTTATTTTATGAATCTTCTTTGTCCTCTCATGCACAACAAACTACGAGCCAGTCATCAATTATTACTCCAACATTCTTTTAATTCGTACTTTTACAGACCGATCATCAAATAGGATTCCAAGTTCCAACATTCAGGGGTTGAAAAAGAATATATTTCATATATTGTGCTGATTGAATATTGTTTACTGTTGAAACATGTTCTTTCTCTAGACAAATACATCATCAGGTACACTTAGAACCAAATAAAATCTACCCTTTTCTTCTATGGGCCTTGAAATAAAATCTATCACTTGTAAAGCACCTCTTCCTTCACAAAAATGAAAACAGAAGACCGTGTTTGCCGAGCCATCATTCAAAGAATGGCCTGCGTTGATAGCAAGAGTTGTAACATCTTCTTCATGCATCCACCAAGCAAACAGGCAGAAGCATGTTCTGATGTCTGCCTGCAGGAAGTCATGCAAAAGAATCATTATTAAGGAGGAAAAGTACTTGTGATTTAAAACTGGTTATATATCAAAGTTGAGATCAAGCATTTAGTGCAAATAGCGGAACAATTGAAGCAAAACATTTAGGGACCAAAATAACAAAGTTGAGAGTTGCAATGCACTTCTACTTTTAAATTTTTTAACATTCCATTCATACAAATGACTTTTGGGCTGATTCACAACGCATCACAGCAAAAAACCTATTCACAATAACAACAATAGCAAGCTTCTTTCTGATGTATATAGTTTTTACTTTATAAAACGAGATTTATTCATGTTTTCCAGTTTTCTGCATTTTTTTGTCCAAGGGGGTTTGAGCAACAAAAGAAAGGAAATTGAAGGTCTTTTCCTTGTAATTGAACACAAACATCCATGGTACAGTATCATGATACCGGGTAAAAATTTATCCGCGAGATAATAGTGTTCAATGAAGTAACATGGCATCTGTAAAATTCTGAAGTCTGCTGCCATTCGATTGTTTACTTGACGTCTTTTTGGTCTATGTTATTTGAGCTTAAATAGCCTTGTTGCTAATGGGAACTTTCCAAGACACTGCAAGAGTCATATAGAGAATCAGTTCATTCAGCTTGCTTAGCCACACAACTTTTAGCACGAGACAGTCTGCGGTTGACACTTATTTATTCAGAGCTGCACACCACTGCTACACGTACACAAATGGCTAAAACTTAGCTTCGCCGTTGCCTATGCTTTACGCTCTTATTAGCGGACCCAGTAAAGGTTTACCTTTGCTCTCTAAATTATATGTCTCCCTGTGTCATTTTCATTTCTAAAGTTAATAAATTATCATTTTAGTTATTGAAATTATAAAAAATAATTTAAATTAGTTCTTTTAATTATTCAAGCTAGTCCCCACAAATATTATCATAAGAATTAACTTCAAATTTTTATTTTTTATTTCAAGGATCAAATGAATAATTTGTTAATTTTGGAAACTAAAATGACACATACATGTAATTTCGAATATTAAAATTAACCTTTTAACTCTTAAGTACGCTACTAGATGTCTGGTAGCTTAAATATCAACTGGTTATAAACTTTAGCTTAGATCAACCCGAAGCATCAAGTCTCTGTAGCCCAATGCTTAGGATAATTGCCTTCATTCCTGGCAAACGCAGTTCTCAATTTAGTTATTTTATTTACTGAATTTTCTTTTTCCTCTCATGTACAACAAACTACGAGTTAATCATCAATTAGTACTCAACATTCTTTTAATTAATACTCTTTTTTTGCTGATACACAAACAAAGTACAAACCAATCTTCAAATAGTATTCCAAGATTCGGGGGGAAAAAGAATATATTTCATATATTATGCAAATTGAATATATTTCATACATTATGCAAATTGAATTGTTTACAGTGGAATCATGTTCTTTCCCTGGACAAACATACATCTTCAGTTACAACTACAATAACCACATAAACTCTTTCTCTTTTGGGCCTTGAAATAAAATCTATCACTTGTAAAGCACCTCTTCCTTCACATAAGTGAAAACAGAAGTGTGTGTTTGCCAAACCATCATTCAAATAATGGCCTGTGTTGATAGCAAGAGTTGTAATATCTTCATCAAGCAAGCACGATGTACAAATTTGCAGAATGCATGTTCTGATGTCTGAATCAAAATGCTCGTGTCAGCTGCCAAGGTTCATATTCTACCCAGTGGGGATTCGTTTGCATAATCATCCACCAACCAGAGGCCATAGTCACGAAACCGCTTTATCTTCTTCTCAAAACCTACTATATAGTTATTATGAATGATCACATGCATTCCTTTAGTTTGCTTAACCCATGTCTTGTTCTTGAAATATAATCCGCCAGTAGGGAACGCTGCCTGTGGCAGCAAGTATAAATCCGCCTGCAGGAAGTCATGGGCAAAGAAATCATTAAAGAGGAATATATATATATATATATATATAGAGTGAGGATCTGTTTATTCCAGAAGTAAGTCTTGCACACTTTATTCAATAAGTCATTATAGGACTTGAATTTAATCGATCCGACCATTGAATTAAGTTATATTAATCTAATAATTAAACAAATCAAATTTCAAAAAGATTGGATAACAATAGGTATGTATTCTAATGACTAATATTTACTTGTATTTTCAAAAATAAAGTGGCATGATGAAGTATCAAATTATTTTCAAATCGTATGAAATTTGATATACTTAATCTACTTGATAAGAACTTTGAATTTAACAGTTAGATTGATGAGATCTCATGTCCATTAAGAATTATTGAATAAAGTAAGTGTAGCATAACTTACTCCTGGTAGCAAATATCAAAGATGAGAATTGCAATGCACATTTTCTAGTGCCAATGCACTTCTAATTTTAACATTCCATTCATACAAACGATTTTGGGCTGATTCATAACGCATCACAGCAAAAACTCTATTCACAATAACAATAAAAAAGATTCTTTCTGATGGATATAGTTTTTACTTTTTAATTTATAAAACAAGATTTATTCACATTCCTGTTTTCTTCTTTTTCATCAACAGCAGTTTGAGAAACAAAAGAGAGGAAATTGAAGGTCTTTTCCCTGTAACTGAACACAAATCATCCATGGTACACTACCATGATGCCATAAAATTTTTTCCGAGAGATATAGTGTTCCATGAAATAACAAATAGATTTCAATTTGTTGGAAAAATACTCATACATGCATTAGTTGGCACCATTGGACCCTACCAAAAACCAAAGATTTAGTGAAACTATTTAGAGCTTTATATGGTAATCAGAAGTCACTTTTCTCTATATCTGCACAAGATATAGGATTGGGAGATTATTTAGGGAATTTAAAACTCGTCACAGATAGAAGTTATAATGGATAAGCAATAAAGTTTATACTTAATACCGGTTAAACCACCAAGTCATGAAGACAGGATTCATATTTATGCCTTTAACGACATGCAATGTGTTACTTTATTAGCAACAAGTTGTCCTAAGTGACCATCAATATGTCCTAAAAGAAAATCAATAAGCACCCCTCATATATTGGTTTAATTAATGTATGGAAGTCATCCAAACTGGAAGAAAACAAGAAAAATGCAACAAACCTCTTTAGCAGTCTTCATTAAAGCCCAGTTAAAGGCAGGCTGATCATTAGATTTCTGGGTTGTAGACCAGGGTTGAAGCTGAAGTTCCTCAATCCACTTTTTCAAAACTAGCTTTGCTCCATCAGTAGGGCGAAGGAAAATCATGCAACTACATATGTAAGGGCGGCCTTTTTTTCCTGGTGGTGGTAAATCGTGAGAATGGTTCAATGGTTTGATCTGATCTCACAAAGAAATACAAATGAAAAAAAGCAAGTCAATAATACAAGAGCAGAACAGAATTACACTAGAACCGCAGCATACGACACATATTAGCATACTTACTGCAGTCATATCATCCGTAAAGTACACATCATGATTCCCTTGCAACTGAAGCAATGGATCACCCAACCAGACCATATCAACATCATTGTACATTACACTGTATCCAAGCTCCAAAATCTTCAACAGATGGCTTGGCCTCCTGGCTGTAAAGTTGAAGAAACCCTATAGAGTGAAAATAAACAATCACATATTCTAAAACTCAGCACCACACATGGGAAAGGAAAATGGCTGGATCCAAAATAATTAATACCACTTCAGACATAGCATAAAACATACCACCAAAGACAACAGGTAAGTGTTTAAATTTCCAAGAGGCATCCAATACAGTAACAACAATTCAAGTCACCAGATCATGAAAGCACACGTTTGAGCCATAAAGAGCCATAAAATACAACCAAAACAATCATGTCCTTACAACAGGTAAACCATATTATAATTAGGGGGCGTTTGGATGAGATTCTGGCCTGAAAATTCACTTTTTTCACCCAAAAAATCACCATTCGTATATTTGGATTTTTTTTTTGAAAAAAAAAAACAATTTTCGTTTTTTCTTTTTTGAAAGCTAAAAGGAGTAGTTTAAGAAATTTTTTTTAAAAAAAATCAATTTTCAACTTTTCTATTATTTATAAAATTTAAGTTTCACATAATTTATTCTGAAACAAACTCTCCCTTAGTTACAAGTCCAAACAGAAATCCAACAAAAACCCACATCAACAATCAAATTGCAATTCCAGCTAAAGTATAACTATACATGAATTCCATAATAGACACAAACATCATGGAGTAACAAACCTTAGAGCCAAACTTATGAGCAGATTCAGCATCAAGCACAGGTGGAATGAGGACAGCATGGCCAGGCCAACGCTCATTGACCTTGTCGAGTGAAGTGTAGTCCTCAGCAATAACAAGGACCATGTCCTGGCGGTTCTGCCTTGTGATGCTGATCAACCAGTTGTTGAGGAAAGGCAGGTAAGGCTGGCTCACAATGCAAACAATGACAGTTCCATTTTTGGCCACAAAGGAGAGTGCTTGGTCCAATTTGTAAGCACCCCACTTTGAAACAGAAGGCTTTGACACTGAGAATATGCTTTGGGGCATCATCCCTACCCAGGGGGTGAACACACCCACCACCATTATGAGGCACAAGAGGACCAAGAGTGTTGTTGGGCTGAAAATGGAGATGGGTCTCTTGGGATTGCTGGAGGAAGGAGGAGAAGCCATGAAGGGGTTCGAGAACGGGTTGTGGAGACTTCTTTGGTGCAGAAACATTGACATTGCTCTCCGAATAAAGAAGGAGAAATGGAGTGGCGGGGTTGCTGTGGAAATGGGAAAAGATTGGAACTTTGATGAAATGATTGGGATGAAGGATTTGGGGGTGTGAGATTTGAGATGAGGTGATTCAGATCAGGGAAACGAAACTAAAGGGAAAGGCAGTGACAGAGGTAGCAGTGTCTGTGACAGACAGTCAGTGCTGCGGTAACGTGGAAGATGATTGGTTTCCAGTGGCAACCTCGGATCGATCCAATCGATCCCTTGCAACCAAGATTGAATTTCGGGGTTCTAAGGTCGGTAGAAGGATCAATTGAAAGGTTTCCTTCCTTCCTATTGGATTGAATTTGGATTAGGATTAAATCTTGATGTTAAGTGTATGAATTGTAATCAATCATCTTGATGTGAGCGTAGAATCTAGAGATTCATTTCCCCAAGATATTATTTTAATATTTAAAACAAAAATAGGTTTACATATAATTTTAGTCTCATTTTTAGATTATTTTAGTTTCGCTCCAAAAAATTTTCTTTGTTTGTAGTTCTAAATTTTGATCTCAACAAATTTTTTAATATGCATTTCATTGTTACAAATATTGAAACTTTTACTTTTACTCTTTAAGTATTTTAAGAATATTCTTTTAATCATTATAAACATAATTATTTAACATTAAATTCACATAAAAGGGATCAAAAACATAATTATGGATAAAAGAGGGACCAAAACTAAAATGAAATTTTAGAGGAACCAAAACTAAAATAAATCATATTTATTAGGACTTAAAACGCATTTAAGCCAAACAAATATCTTCAATGTCTTTTAAAACATGAAAGTAGCTTTTAATTTTTTTTAACTTAGTAATTACAAACAAGGATTTCTTTCGGTAGCCTTAGGCCTTATTGTACTTGTTCCTTTTTGTAATCAACTATGATTTAACTTTTAACTTTAGTAGAGTTTAATAAGTTGATGTAGTGAGATACATAGTTAATTTTTAGCTATAAATAATTAAAGGTCATTAGTACCTTTGAATTTTATAAGGGACATGACAGAAATCTTTTTTAAGAAAATTAGTTACAAGAAAATTTAAATCATTTAAAATTTATTTATTTTAAATAAAATTTTAATTTTAATATACTAATAATATAAAAGAAATTATATTATCATCCAATCAAATCCTTTCATTTATATTATTTTTAAGTAATGGTGTGAGACTCAACCATAGTTGTTGATTTAATAACACATGATTGGATGATAGTGTGAACAAAATTTATACTATAAATCTATAGAAATTAAACTCTTTTGGCTTAATAGTAGATGAAAGTAACAAAATTTTAATGTTGATGGTATATTAAGTTTAAAATTCCTTTTAAATTATTTTCAAAATTATGTAAACTATCCAAGTTGAACATTACTATAAATATTAGGTTTGAATTGCATAAAAAGATAAAAATAAAATAAAAAAGGCGATTTTTAGATTGCAAAAGGAGACTTTTAGGATTTAAGAAGGAAAAAGTTATACCGTGCTGAAATTAAGATATAACATCTCATAAGAAAAGCACATAATTATTTATTATTACAGTTGATTCTCATAAAATTAAATGACTCATGTTTATAGTAATATATGAAAAGTAACCCCTTTTTTTGCGCATAAAGTAATGCCTTTTATTAATTTATTTATACTATAATATATGGATAAAAACCTATTTTTTGGTTCCTCACCCGTTATTTGACTCGAAAAATCGACTAATATAGATTCAAAAACTGTAGGGCCTATGTGGGGGTGACTCTAACTATAGATGTCACTTTATTCATATCCCTCTAAGGATCAAATTTGGGAAGAGATAATTAAAGGAATACAATCCCCTTACCAGCCATATCATATAACATGGTTATATCTATGAAAATTTACTCTAATCAAACAAGGTGAATTTCACTATGAAACAAACAATCTTCCGTTTTTTTTTTGTCTTTTTTTTTTCATGCCACTAAGAAAAAATCTTCGGGACGCCTGAAGGTTTTTCCAGCTTTAATATGTGTTGAATTTTTCTTTTGGGTCGATAAGTTGGATGGCCCAAGTAGGAGACAATTACCAAATCCTAGTCCAAGTTTTACTATCGGTTACTATGTAAAAAGCCTTGAAGTTGCAAAGGCAAGCCCATGTTTGAAAACAGAAGAATAGAATCCACTCCCACACTTGGCAAATTCTTTGGTTGCAAAACCTTGACCTGGGCTCCATTGATATGGCTATGATTTGGGCCACATTTCTGGACAAGTCTGCCACATTTGATCAAGTTCTCAGAGTTGCTGTGTGTTTCTTCCAGGTGTGCATTGCACTGTCTTCCCCTTCCACCTACAAGGGAAATAGCACTTGGTATTGTCAACTAAGCAATGTGGGGACACGATATTATAAACAAGCTAGCTTGTGTCAGTACAAAAGTGCAATGTGTAATATATCTTGTTGATGCATTTAAGAACTACTAGAAAAGAGACCTACTACTTTGAGACCAAGCAAAACAAAAAACCAAACTGAAAATTCCAACCTATAGAAGCCTTACGTTACGTCTCTTAGACTCAAACCAATGACCCCCCAACTCCCAGTTTGGTAGTCACTACACTAGTCTTGCATTCACAAGCATAACAATGTTGATGTCTATGTCTTACTATGATGTCTGAACGACCAATTTCTTATAAATACTAGACCCTCTTTTCCAATACTTGCCACGGCCTCAAAACTCCAATATGGCTACCTTCACAACTGGTTCTCATGACCCTGATCAGGTATGGTCTGTCATTGTACTCCTCCAAATGGCTTGCTTTTGTTACTTTGAAATTTGCAATACTTTTTGAGTTATTTCGTTTGATGTTGGTTTCTCATTCATATATGCGTACTATACTATATAATATGAATGTTATGGCAGCATCGGCCTCCTACTCGTCAATCTGCATCATCAAAAGCATGCAGAGTTTGTGGTGATCAGATTGGATACAAGGAAGATGGGAAACTGTTTGTGGCTTGTCATGTGTGTGGTTTCCCTGTTTGTCGACCCTGTTATGAGTATGAGAGGAGTGAAGGCACCCAGTGCTGCCCTCAATGCAACACCCGCTATAAGCGTCACAAAGGTTAGCTTAGCATAACTCACTAGCCTCCACATTTTTTTTTTATTATTATTATAAGAATGAAAAATGTGAGCTATCGGATATATGTGGACTTTGTGGCATTTGCTTCCGTGCAGGTTCTCCTAGGGTAGCTGGAGATGAAGAGGAGAACTTCGATGCAGATGATTTTGATGATGAATTTCAGATTAAGAGTGGTCGTGATGATCCAGACCGGCAACACGCTGTTAATTATGTGGTAATTTCTTTCATGATGAGACATTAAAATCATGCATGAGAATGCAGATAATGTATTGTGCTAATTTTAGGCCTCTTACCATTAGTCACAAGCTCCAAAAGATACATGTAATGCAGAAATTTTGATGATTTCCCACATGGGGATTCACTAAAATGAATTACTATATATTGTGGCTATACATATAATTGAGTATATGTAATCAGAGAGACTAAGGGGCTATTTGTGATTTATACAGGAAAATAGAGACAACGAGGAACAGCAGTGGCATCCCAATGGTCTAGCTTTTTCTTCTGCTGGAAGCAGTAAGCATTTATCTTCTCACAAAAATATATTTGTATTCTCCCTAAATTATATATATCATTTTCTAAGTTGGTTTTTACTATTCTTTAGTGGTGGGTAAGGATTTTGAAGGGGAGAAAGAATTCTACAGCAATGCAGAATGGGAAGAAAGAGTGGAGAAATGGAAAGTCAGGCAAGAAAAGAGAGGCCTGCTTAACAAAGAGGAAGGAAAGGATGACCAAGCCGAAGAAGAAGATGACTACCTGTGAGTGATTTTTCCTATGCTCTTACTTGGACACCAATAAAGCAGAAGCAATCAAGCAAATCAATAGTTTGGTATAATACATTAATACCATTAACAATATGATGAAATTTTCTGTAATTACCAACTTTATATTACATGAAAGTTGGTGTGAAAACGTTATATACATTATACAGCATTTGTCACAGAGTTTCTTTTTGGCACATGACAGTTTGGCTGAAGCTAGGCAACCATTGTGGCGAAAGGTGCCAATATCTTCAAGCCTAATCAACCCATACCGCATAGTCATCGTCATGAGGCTGGTGATCCTAGCTTTCTTCTTGCGTTTCCGCATCATGACTCCAGCATATGATGCATTTCCACTGTGGCTCACATCTGTCATATGTGAGATATGGTTTGCACTCTCATGGATACTTGACCAGTTCCCCAAATGGTTCCCCATCATGCGCGAGACTTACCTGGATCGCTTGTCCATAAGGTTCGAGCGCGAAGGGGAGCCAAACAAACTAGCCCCGGTTGATGTCTTTGTGAGTACTGTGGACCCTTTGAAGGAGCCTCCCATCATAACAGCCAACACTGTTCTTTCAATCCTCTCTGTTGATTACCCGGTTGAGAAGGTTTGCTGCTATGTGTCTGATGATGGTGCATCCATGCTCCTGTTTGATACACTGTCAGAAACTTCTGAGTTTGCAAGAAGATGGGTTCCCTTTTGCAAGAAGTATAACATAGAGCCAAGGGCTCCTGAGTTCTATTTCTCTCAGAAGATTGATTACTTGAAAGATAAGGTGCAACCTACTTTTGTGAAGGAACGCAGGGCCATGAAGGTGGGTCATATTTGTGAATATAGTAAAAAATAAGTTGTTTTTTTTTCCCTTAATGTTCTTTTGTTGTTGTTGTCTCAAGGTTTCATTGAGACTTATAGAAGTTCTTTTTGTTGTTGCTCCATTACAGAGAGAATATGAAGAATTCAAAGTGAAAATTAATGCTTTGGTGGCAAAGGCTCAGAAGAAACCAGAAGAGGGGTGGGTGATGCAGGATGGTACCCCATGGCCTGGGAACAACACTCGTGATCATCCAGGAATGATTCAGGTTTGGCTATTGCATTCTCTAGTTAGCTCTTGTTTAGTGCACTCTTCAACATCTTATCAATAAGGAAAAAAACCTTAACGTGAACTCATGAACATCTATTGAATTAGGCGCTCTAGATTCTAACAGGGAATAATAAAAAATGTAGTGTTCAAAAGTTGTAGTTGTTCTAAAGAATTTGGCTAATTTTGATTTAAAAAAAAAAGTCAATTAATGATTGCAATGGCTGGTTCTATGGTGAGCACTGGCATGGCTCATGATGGACTTGGCTTTGCTAATTGCAGGTGTATTTAGGAAGTGCAGGTGCACTGGACGTGGATGGCAAGGAACTGCCACGACTTGTGTATATTTCTCGTGAAAAACGTCCCGGCTATCAACACCACAAGAAAGCTGGTGCCATGAATGCTTTAGTGAGTACAAGAATTTACAAGAATTTGAAGTTATGTTTTGTTGATTCATTTAGGATATTAGAAAACAAACATGTTCGTAACTCTTTCCTTGTTGTCTGTCCTCAAAAGGTTCGTGTTTCTGCTGTGCTTACAAATGCACCTTTCATGTTGAATCTGGATTGCGATCATTACATCAACAATAGCAAGGCTATAAGAGAGGCTATGTGCTTTTTAATGGACCCCCAACTGGGGAAGAAGCTCTGTTATGTTCAATTCCCACAAAGATTTGATGGTATTGATCGACATGATAGATATGCTAATCGCAACACTGTATTCTTTGATGTGAGTGCCATTATTCTAAACTCTGTTCAAACCAAAATGTGCAAACTGCATTGCGCTCACCTTTGATGCTTGTGTTCAATGTTGCTTTCATCACAGATCAATATGAAAGGCTTAGATGGGATTCAAGGTCCTGTTTATGTTGGTACTGGATGTGTGTTCAATAGGCAGGCATTGTATGGATATGATCCGCCAGTGTCTGAGAAAAGGCCAAAGATGACCTGTGATTGCTGGCCTTCATGGTGTTGCTGCTGTTGTGGTGGTTCAAGGAAATCCAAGTCCAAAAAGAAATCAGGAGGAGGTCTCTTCAGTAGATTGTACTCCAGGAAGAAGAAAATGATGGGGAAGAACTATGTGAGAAAAGGGTCTGAGCCTATGTTTGATCTTGAAGACATTGAAGAAGGGCTTGAGGGCTTTGATGAGCTAGAGAAATCATCCCTTATGTCCCAGAAACAGTTTGAGAAACGATTCGGCCAGTCACCAGTTTTCATTGCCTCAACTTTGATGGAAAATGGGGGACTTCCTGAAGGCACCAATACTCAATCACTTATTAAGGAGGCTATTCATGTTATAAGCTGTGGCTATGAAGAGAAGACTGAATGGGGAAAAGAGGTAATCCTATCAATTACAATGAGCCCCTTCCATTTGCATTTTGCTAGATGAAATTTTCTAAAATGAAGTAACCTTTTGGTTTTGTTAATGCTGTGCACACCAAATACATTTTGATTCTGATTAGGCATACAAGGTACTATGCAAGTTCTACAAAATTTATCAAGCCCTCTCATCAAATTTGTTCTACTGCAGATTGGGTGGATTTATGGCTCAGTCACAGAAGACATTTTAACAGGTTTTAAGATGCACTGCAGAGGTTGGAAATCAGTATATTGCATGCCAAAGAGAGTAGCTTTCAAGGGATCTGCCCCAATAAATCTATCAGATAGGTTGCATCAAGTTCTGAGATGGGCCCTTGGTTCTGTTGAAATTTTCCTTAGTCGCCATTGTCCTCTGTGGTATGGCTATGGAGGAAAGCTCAAGTGGCTAGAGAGGATGGCTTATACAAATACTATAGTCTATCCATTCACTTCCATTCCTCTTCTTGCATACTGCATAATTCCAGCTGTGTGTCTTCTTACTGGAAAATTCATCATCCCTGCTGTAAGCACACAACTAAACTTCTTTTCTATTATTAGTATAACCAAGTTACTTTGATCACTTTCTTCACAACTTTTACTATTAATTTCATGCCTTCTGAACTAGTTTTGATATATGCAGTTGACCAACCTTGCTAGTGTTTGGTTCATGGCTCTATTCATCTCTATCATTTTAACTGGTGTGCTAGAGCTTCGTTGGAGCGGTGTTAGCATCGAAGACTGGTGGCGCAATGAACAATTCTGGGTCATTGGAGGTGTTTCTGCACACCTTTTTGCTGTGTTCCAAGGCCTCCTTAAAGTTCTTGGAGGAGTGGACACAAACTTCACTGTCACAGCAAAAGCAGCAGATGATGCCGAATTCGGAGAGCTCTATCTATTCAAGTGGACAACACTTCTGATCCCACCAACCACTCTCATAATCTTGAACATGGTAGGAGTTGTGGCTGGAGTCTCTGATGCCATCAACAATGGCTATGGTTCATGGGGACCTTTGTTTGGGAAGCTGTTCTTTGCCTTTTGGGTCATTGTACACCTTTATCCTTTCCTCAAAGGTCTCATGGGAAGGCAAAACAGGACTCCTACCATTGTAGTTCTGTGGTCAATTCTTTTGGCATCAATTTTCTCATTGATTTGGGTTAGGATTGATCCTTTCTTGCCCAAGCAAACTGGTCCGGTACTCAAACAATGTGGAGTAGAATGCTAAGGCAGTGGAGTGCAACTTTTGGTGCAGTGCTCTTCCCACATTCATTAGAAGATGCATAATGGCACTTTTGTTTGGTATTTTTTTGTTTATCATTACTCAGTAAGTGTTCGACTTTCTGAGAAGAGATATTAGTGAATACAGACTAAAAATACAAATGTGGCTATGGTTAGAATAGACCACCCAGCAAATGCATGTGCATCATCAATTCCTTCTAATAAGAATTTTGTTCATTTGCGAAAAAGAAAAGACATATAGTATTAAATCATTCTGAGCAAGAGTCACTCTTTGTTTCATGAAATTTCCTCTGCTTATTTTACTTTCACAGTTGTTTGTATCTGTGAATTGCTTGATTTAAAATCAAAAGAAAAAATTGAATTCACGGCCCATCATTTATAATCTAACTTGGCACTAGACTAAACTAATGCGCGTTAGGAACTTGCTAAGACAAGAAATTAGTCCACCAACCTAACACACACAAATCCTATTTAAGTTTCTTAAAAGCACACGCAAGAGTCAAGATTCAATCGCATCCATGTTTGCAGTTAATAACTTGTGTAAGAAAACAAATTAACGCGTTCATACGCAAATATGTACATGACAATTGACAGCCATAGTATATAGGGTGTAGTTCACATAAAATAAAATAAACAACCATTTTGTGATGACATTTTTAATTCAACATTAGTTCATTCCTAACAAAAAATTTTATATCAATTTTGTTCTAACATTATTAATGAATATATTAAAATAGATTTTAAAATCTTATGATTCGTGCTTTTTTTTTTCACGTCAATAGCAACGGGATTTGAACTTATGATGTCATCCAAATTATCCAAATTCCTCAACACTAGTTCATTGTTAGTTCTTTTTATATGATTATTTTTATTTAAAGGAATATTTTAATATATTCATTTTTAGAATTATATTAACAGTGCTTATTTTTGTAAACTGTTTTTCTCTATGTATCTTTGAAAAATTCAGTACTTTTTTCAGGAAAAAAAATAAAGTGTAAGAATAATTACTTTTCGCATTTTATTTTTTCGTGTGAAGGATAATTACTTTATTGGATAAAAGGCATAAAGCTAGGAGAATGAATGGGTACCCAACAGACGCGACTGCCTTCGCATCTTGGAATTTTTTAGCTTTACAACATTTCTTTTCAATTTCTTTTTATTATGCTTTTACTTCTGACTAATTAATGATACCATTTTTTCCTTTATCTGCATCTTGTTTTTTTCTTTTTTCCTCCCCAAATTTAGTTCCTCGAATCAGTAAAACTGGGAATTGTTTATTTATGTCCACCAAAGAAAGTAACATGAGATTTGTTTAACCCTACCAAGAACCTAATTTCATTCCTACATCTGCAAAATTTCCAGTCTAAGACTCGAGCTGAATAGTGAATACTCCACAAACTTAGCACGCAAGCAGCTGGTGACTACTTCAATCTCAACTATTTGTGGCAAACTGATATTAGAAAATTTACAAAATATTATACAGTTAATTATGGTTTATGCATAAAATTTTTGTACGTAGGTAGACACAGCAATTGATAAAACAGTGATTCGAACAATTAGATGACCGTAAACTGAAAGATTACTTAAAGCAGTTACTACATACAGCTCAATTACACAAATACTTAAGATCATTTGGCTGTAAATAAGAGTTAAAAATTCTGAATCTTGATAAAACTAAAAAAGCTGCTATGTCCTCATTAGTTATTTACATTATAATTTTTTTCAGTAACTACTAGTAAATGAAGAAAGAATAAGGAAGGGCGAGAAAGAAAGGAAAAAGAAGGAAAACAAAAGATCAGTCATCTATAAATGTGTGGACAACAACTTTGGGTATTCGTGTCTTCTTTAAGAGAGAGATATAAAATATAAATCTAATAACTATATAAAAATTAGGATAAAATATATTTTATTCCTTAAACTTTAGGTTATGTATAATTTATATCCTGATTTTTATAAATATGCATCGCAACATCTTAAACTTTCTAAATTGTGTCAAACACTCTGTTTTGTTAAGTTAACGTTCATTTCCACCATTAAATGATTATTTATATACCACATGTATAATTAAATAGGTAAAAATATCTCTCCTTTTAATCAAATTTCCCAACCCAAAACTCTCCTCCACTTAAAAATGGGTAAAAATACCCTTTTTTTTAATAATCAAACTCTAGTATCTTAAGGATATTTTTATCCATTTATGGGTGGAAAATGGTTTAGAATTGAAAATTTTAATTAAAAAGGAGGATATTTTTATCCATTTAATTATACACATGACATATACATAATTGTTTAATGATATAAATAGATGTCAACTTAATTGAATAGGATGTTTTGTACTATTTAAAAAGTTCAAGACATCTTTATACACGTAAGATGCAAACTGCACATAATTTAAAGTTTAGAAAATAAAACATATTTTACCCTAAAAATTATTAATATGTCATAATCTAATAATTTATATTTTTTAAAGAGATAATTTTATAATAATATTTATCTACACTCATAATAAAAGTGAATTCTTTTATTTATTTAAGATATATTCACTGGCTAATGAATCCTACTGTCTTTTTTATGAGTATACCTATAAATGCATTCTTAGAATTGTGAGTAGACACCATACAGTAATTATTCCTTCTTTAAAGCTTGCAGAGAAGTAGGGAACGTTAATGGGGACTGATGAGACCTGCACCAATTCAATTCAATAGCCTAATGGCCCCTTTGACCTTACTACTAGCAGCTTTTAAACAGTGAAACAAAACAGTTGCACACCCACCAAGTACTCTACTCCTGAAGAAGAACCAACAGAATCGTGTTCTGCTCTGTTTACGAGAAACAAAAAACCTGCTCAAAAACTGTGTCTCTACTCAAATTAGAATGGGAGTCTCAGCGGTGGCTTTTGTCTTGTTATTGATGCTAGTAGAACAAGCCACCACATGCTTCACTTCCAACAGAGGGACAAAGCTATCAGAATACAAGAACAAACTTGAGCAAAAACTAGCAACTAGTCCCTTGCCCCAACCACCCTTGGCATCATCACCAGCTGCTTCTTCACAACCAAAATTGGTAATGTACATTACATTATTGCATTATTAATTTTCTTGTGCTGTTCTCTCTAGCTAGCTAACTTCAAGTCTCATGAAATTTAAAATAAGAATAATAATAGTTTTTAATTTCTACTGTGGCTTTTTTGTTTTGAATGTGAATGGTTAGAGTGGGAGGAGGGTGTTGCACCCAAGTGAGTATGGGGCAGACCCAACAGGGGCACAAGAGAGCAGTGATGCCATCTTGAAAGCAGTGGAGAATGCTTTTGAGATGCACAAGGAGGGTCTTCAATTTGTGGGAGGGGTGAATGACCTTGGAGGTGTTGTGATTGATCTGCAAGGTGGAAACTACAAAATCAGCAAGCCCATCACATTCCCTTCCTCTGGTGGCGGCAATCTTGTGGTCAGTGTCTCTTTTCCTACTATCTCTCACGATCAATCTTTGTCTGCAATAATTTTGAGCATGTAGGGATTAGTTGTGGCGTGTGATTCAAAGGCTAGCATATAAAAGAACACACAAAACTAACTTAGCTAGTTTGCTTACCATAGAAGGAAAAATTATTGCATGTTTACACAGCATCACACAGAATTATATACGTATCACTTCATGTAATACTAAACATTTCAGTTAAAAATCATGTAATATAGAAATAATTGTTATAATATATCCTAAAAGTACCTTTGTGCTAATAATATGAGTTAAAAATTTAAGTAGAAATTTCTAATTTTTATAAATGTAAAAAATATTTATTTTTCAAATGATTACTTAAATAAGCATTAACCTCCTATTTAACAAAACCTAAAGTACAATAATGGAGAGGTGAGATGATGGGTAATTTGTCTGTGTTGATTTTTGAGATGAAAATGGTTCAAGGAAATAGAACAGGAAATAGTGGGAATAATTGTTTTTTAGTAGGATTTTCGTTTGTTAAATACATAATAATTTTAATAATCAATATCATTTCTGTTATTTTTGACATGTTTTAATTAAATAAAACTATTTTTTGATTTATTATATTTTTGTAATCACATTTTCAGTAATTGTTGAATTTTATTAAATTATTTTATTTTTAACGAGACTCAGTTTTTTTCAAAAAAATGAAAACATATTTAAATACTTTTAGAATTACAACAACCCTTTTTTTTTTCCATGTGAAAAAAAAACCAGTTTTTTTCTTCTTTCTTTAAAGTACATCTTTTAATCTTTTTTATACTTATAAAAGTGTGCCCTTTAGAGAAGCCACGGCTTTTACACGAACAAACACAAAAAGGAGGACAAGTGTTCGATTGCAGTCACGTTTCATCTTTCTCTTGCAGCTCGACGCGCACTCTTCTTTTTGGTGGAAAACATGGATTTTGCTTTTTCTTTTTTTAAATCAGATTTTTTTTTTTGTCAGAATTAGAAATTATCTTATGCAACGAAGATATTTTGCCATTGAATTTTTTCCAAGCCCCCAAAAAGAAGGATTGACCAGATGTCCCTGCGCTTCCACGAAAGTCTTTTGCATTGGTAACGTTATTTTGGATTCTTTTAATCAGTGACATAGAGGACATCAGTTAAATAAATTCAAAAATAAAAAGGGTAAGTTTTAGAAGTTTTTAATGAAACTAATATATTGAAATTATAAAATCTTATTTTCTTAATGTCCAATTACTTAAACGTTACAAATTTCTTATGAGAGAGAAGAGAGTAAGGTATGCCAAACCGTAGGCCATATTGTAACAAAACAAAAAACAAAAAAACGTAGGCCATATTTGAAACATTTGATGAGTGGGTTTTGGGGTGTGAGTAAAATGCACATGGCTCTGTGACACGTTGCCAAGCCTAAATTCATCATTGATGCTGTCAACCTAGGATGCTCAATTATCAATTTTGCAGTTAATTGAACTTCATAATAATCAATCCTTATCTAACTAAAGCCTTTCAGATTATGACTCACCGACAACGCTACTTACCCCCAGAAACGTTTAGAAAAAAATTGCCACATTCAAAGCCAACTTGGAAAGCTACACTCTGCAAGATAACCACAGAGATGTACATCCACAAGACTAATTAAACTAATCCCTTATTAGCAGCTTCTTTTTAAAATTCGTAGAGTTTCATCTTAACTTATTGAGACTGTAACTGAAAAAAAAAATGTTTAAATTCACCTAAAGTAAGTGGCCACTGTCATTTGCACCAAATGATTTTCAACTTCTATTACTCACATTTTAAGTTTTCAATATATTGATTGTATTTATTTTTTTACTTGTTTTAGTATTATAAGGATCTGTAGGAAGATATAGCAAAGCTCTTAAACACAATACAAGCTTTACATTCCGCGAGCGATAGATTTCGGTTCACACAATATCCTCATGTATTTTAGCAATGATTATTTTCTCAAATATACTCCGGTCCTCCCTCCGTTCCCAAATATAAGTTCATTTGAGCAAATCGATATATTGAAAAGTCAAAACTGATATGTTGAAAAGTACTTTTCAACATAATGTATCATTTTGTTCAAATTAATTTATATTTGAGAAGGAGGGAGTATTACTCAGATGCAATTAAAGTGAAGGTATGTCTCCTTCTGCTGAAATAGCAATATCGCTTGCATTACAATATATGATGTGCACTTTGGAACTTCTTTTCATCTTAACTACATGTATCTATCTACATTGCATCTGAACTCATTGACAGAAAGTATGCTTGATTAGGTAGAAGGAGGAACCCTGAGAGCATCTGATACATTTCCGGGTGATAGACATCTAGTTGAGCTATGGTCATCAAATTCCAAGAAACTGGAGACAACAGAATCTCTGCATTCTGATGATGGCCTCGGCAGAATTAAAGCACAAGACGATGTAATTTACTACGAAGACATAACTTTCAGGGACATCCTCTTTGATTCAAGCTATAGAGGAGGAGGGATCTTCATTGTTGATTCTGCTAGGACCCGGATCAACAATTGCTTCTTCCTTCATTTCACCACAGAAGGAATTCTAGTCCAGAAGGGGCATGAGACCTTCATATCAAGTTGCTTTCTTGGGCAACACTCAACAGTTGGTGGAGACAAAGGTGAGAAGGACTTCTCAGGGGTTGGCATTGATCTTGCTAGCAATGATAATGCTGTCACAGATGTTGCAATTTTCTCAGCAGCCATTGGGGTTGTGCTAAGGGGTCAAGCTAACATTCTAACTGGGGTGCATTGTTACAACAAGGCAGCATCTTTTGGTGGCATAGGCATCTTAGTGAAATTGGCAGGAAATTCACAAACAAGAATTGACAACTGTTACCTGGATTATACTGGTATTGTCATGGAAGATCCTGTTCAAGTTCATGTCACTAATGGGTTATTTATTGGGGATGCTAATATCTTGCTGAGGTCTATTAAAGGTCAAATTTTGGGCTTGAATATAGTGGACAATTTGTTTAGTGGTGACCCCAATAAGAAGGTTCCAATTGTAGCACTAGATGGGCAATTTAGTAACATTGATCAAGTGGTGATCGATCGGAACAATGTGAATGGCATGAGCTTGAGATCAACGGTTGGGAAGTTAACTGTGGCAGGAAATGGCACGAGGTGGGTGGCTGATTTCTCACCAGCTTTGGTATTCCCTAATCGGATTAGTCATTTTCAGTATTCGTTTTATGCACAAGACGAGCCTAAATTTGTAGCGCATTCTGTTACTAATGTGTCAAATAACGTTGTAGTTGTGGAGAGTGATAGAGAAGCTAAAGGGTTGGTCTCCTTCATTGTTGAACAATAAGAAGTGGAGGGATTGTATTAATGTGTTCATTAATCAATGTGTTCAGCAATGTCATAATAATTTGTTTTTCTGATTTTTTTTCTCTCCACATGTATAGCTTATTGCTGCTGAAATCAATTTTCTTGCGGCAAGGTGATCGAGCTTTGTTTGAAGATAGATAGCATCTCTCTTTAATCTCCCAAAACAGAAAGTATGAGATTGTGATATCTGGCAATTTTTATAGGTGAAATGTACTTTGATTAACTCCTATTTCATTAAAGAAATGATGTAGGAGCATATGCGATCACGTTGTCGTAATTCTCTTCACGAGACGAGCAATATTCTAGAAGGCTGCCATTAGTAACAGTGAGCGTTCGTGATTATGCAGACGTGGATTCGCATTACATGTAGCTAGCACTAAGCTTTGAAAATGTCCGCTGAATGTGCTGTTATATATCTACTGATCACATAGCCCCCCAGTATATATATTGAATTGCCCTCACCTGTCACCATTATTTTCACGCGAGACAAGAAAGAGACGAATATTGCTTTTCTAGTAAACTCACGAACCATTACCTAGTTCATAGCCGTTTGGTTAAATTTTGTTGTTCATGGCCAATTTATTTAATTCACTGTTTCTTAATCTTGTTTGTTACTTGTTTGACAGAACATTGAGTAATTGGTTCAAATAATATATTTCTTAGTCACATGAAAAAAGCAATGTTCAACTATAATTTTAATCATATTCAATTTTACTTTATTTATTAGCAATGCATAAGTTTTTTAAAAGAGATCAACACACCTGAGCAGCTTCCATCTTAGTGGTTCAAAACTATATATATATATCATATTGTGGGGTCCAGCCGTGGGTCCCGTCCATGTGTAATTGAAAGAAAAAGAGGTAGAAGAGAGTTTTTTCAATGGGTGAACAGTAAAAATTATGGTGCACTCGTGAACGAATTCTTCAATCAAGTTCGGTACTATGCATACGCGAAGAAAATTTCTCCTACAGCAATAATACGCAGATTGCGTTTACACCGCAGGAGCCTCTATAAATAGAGGGGGCATTCAGTTCATTCATCACAACAAGCAGCGAACAATAACAGCTGCAAGTGAGAAAGTGAATTATTCTCTGAGAGTGAGAGAGAAAAATAGAAAGTGTGAGTAAATCCCTTAGAGTGTAGGGTGTGGGTATATACATCGAGAATATTTTTGGGTATCATCTCTATTGCTCCTTGGTACTGCAAAATTGTAGTATTTGAATAGGAGAGTTCTCACTGGGATACACTATATTTACCTCTTGGGTTGGAGAGTGTGGAAAAAATATTTTGTAATTATCCTGAATATAGTGAAATATTTTTCGGAGTTTGTTCCGTGGTTTTTCCTCTAGTATTTAGGGGTTTCCACGTTAAATATTCGGTGTGTAAATTTCTTGATAGTTATGTAAATAGTACTATTTGTAAATAGTGACCAGTGAGCCCACCGTTGGAAAAATTTTACTATTCACCACTGATGCTTATTTTGCTGCATTGTGCCGATTGATAGATTTAATTTTATCAAATTTAGTTTTGATACTCATTGTCACACATTGACCTAATTTAATTGTACTATGAATCAATCTCTGAGTTCAACACATACAACTCTATATGGCAACAACAGGCATATGTGTGCTTCAGCAGGAAATAAGGGAAATAGGAAGATGGTGGGGCATTAAAGTCTAATCCAGCTGCTTTTGCTCTTCCTATCAGACATTGTGCTTAGGAAGCTTGCCCCTCTAAAAGTTAGGAAAGCCGCCGCTCCACCGTGGGATTAATGGCTCACTTAAATCTCAATATATCCTGCAATCCAACGCGTGCAATTGGACATGGTAAACCTGTGTTAATCGAATCATGTGCTATGTTATACCTTGTCATTTCATATTTTTCATTTTTAGAGCTCTATCTGATCTTCTATCAACCAGGAACATTTTGGACTGCAGAGAAGCTGATGAAAATAATGTGCCTCGCAGTATAATGATTGTTTTTAGTCGTCAATGACAAGAAAAAAACCAATGAGAATTGACAAGAAAATGATTTGTTGCTCAATGGCCACCATATATGCAAATGAGCTATGTAAAAGTCATCTCACACATGATCAGGGAAAGCACTTATTGTTAGGGATATATTCTTTCCTTTTTCTTCTATTTGGAATAGCATTCTAATTGAATTTAATATTACATTCTGCTTTTGGATAAGTATAAATTTTCAGACTACTCATCATCTTTAGTTAGTCGTTGCCAGTAATAATGTCCCAAGCGAAGGTCTTTCTTCTCTGCTAGCTTTCTATATTCTACTGAGAAAATTTGAATCACGAAGAGTTGAGTGGGTAGGAGAGTGAGCGGTTCGGTAACAAGTCACATAGTAGTTCAGACATTATTTACTCTTATTCTTTCAAACATGGTACAAATGTCGTAAAGGTAATTAAAACAAAATGGATTCACCGCGGTGAAACTCCAACACTAAACAATCAATCTGAACTCAGAAAATTACAGAGTGAGTTGACTAGTCCATTAAAAAAGAGAAAGAAGAACGAGTTCAGGGTATTTTATTATACTAGTACTACAAAAGATACACAGAAAGGAGGATGAGGTTGATGACAATGAACAGATTGTAGGTACTCCTTGATGCTCCTGAACCACCACCACTTGGTGCTACTGTACCGCCACCACCACCACCACCACTTGGTGCAGGTGCTGGTGCTGGTGCTGTTTGAAAACAATCAAAATCAAACACGCATATTGTGAGATATAAAATCATTCATATGCCCCAATCCAATAGCCTAAACTTTTGAGACAAGCGATTTCATGATATGGTATGAAAAATAATTAAATTTCAGCAAAAGGTAAGATGGGCCTATGAATCGTTCACGTTTCAAGTTCAAAAAAAGCAATCACACGAGATGACGTATTAGATATAAAACCATTGTTTTATGACACATACATCATTAAGTGTCAGCATTGTCATTGACCAGATGCATATCAAGCAATTCTATTTTTTGATACAAACAAAAGAATCTATCATTCAAGAGATATTAATATTTGGCACTAACCAGGACAAAAGGACTCAGTAGCAAGAGTTGTGGAGACATTGCGGGTGTTGTAACCAGCGTAGTCACAGAATGTGCGATCGCAGGCATCTGTACCAGACGTGACGTTGCCAAGGTAGAGGTTCCCTTGGCATTGCAAAGACGGGCAAATGGACCACCTGCTTGTTGGCTTCTGATTTGATGCCTCGCATTGCAATCTAATTAAACACATGTACAAACCACGTATTTAGTTATTAATTATAGCATAAGATTACTGATCTTAAATGGAACATAACTTCATCGGTTAATGTAAATTATACTTCAATGGAAGGCACTCACATGTAGTTGTTACTGGAGTCGCACTTGCATTTCACGCATTCATTGGCAGTGTAAACGTAAGTGGAATTTGGAACAAGCAAAGGGTAGTCCAATGAGTCTTTATTCACGTTCGAGGTACAAGCTGCAGGCACAGGCTAATACCATCAGTCCAAGATCACAATCATACAGATTTACATAATCCATGTCACAAAAGTTCTCACCAATATTTAATTTACAAATAGTAACTGATTCTTAGAAGTTGCTCACAAAATAATAAAAAAGCGGTACTCTATTTTGTATTGGAAAATACTGCTTACAGTTTAATAACAAAACTATTGCTTTAAAAATGCATTCAATATAAGAAACATCAATGACGTATAAAAGTATAAAACTTGCGTATTATCTCAACTCGGCTTAGCTGGATGGTTTATTCCAAACAATTATTTACTGAGGAGAATTTCCGGGAGGTGATGCATTCATTTCTTATTAAACGTGCAAATAATCACTTCCCCTAATAGAGAAGTCATTTTGATGTGAGATAAGTTTTTCAAAAGGTAATAGAAATTTTATGAAAGTGAAAAAATAGCAATTCAACAAATTAGTTATTGAAAATACCATTTTATTTTCAAATGAGTATAACATTTTTTTTGGTCAGAAAAAGCCAAAAAGGGGATAGCTGAGTGGGATGCATAATTAATTCATAGAAAACATTATGGACTTTAGTTGACTTTATGGGCCAAGTGGGTCTACACAGCACGTTGATAATGAACCAGGCGGCGATGCGCTCATCGTAACGCAGTATTGACACAAAAATCGGAAAACATATTTTCCTAGATTTATTTAATTTTCATAAAAGAAAATTGCTCTTCTGCACTTTAGCACCTAAATTGTTAAAAATGCAAATCAATATTTTCATCTTTCATTTTAATTAAAGCAAACCCACTATATACCGTGAGCTTTGAAATATAAGCAAATTAAACTCTCGGACTTTTTTAGATGTGCAATTCAATATCTTATATTTTTATTAACTGATAGGAAAATTAATGGAATAGTGAACTTCCATTTCTAAGAAAATTTAGAGGGTTAAGCTGCATATTTTTTAAATTTAATTTCTAAAATGTATATAACTTATAATTTAGAGGAATAACAGTGTAATTTTCCATTTACAAAATTTATGTCAATTAACATAACAAAACACCAATACCACGTTATTAGTCGTGCATTAATAGAACATTACTGTGGTATGCATCCTAAATTTACTAGTCACTACCAGTACTACCACATACTACCTATACCCAGTACGAGTTAAAAAGCATCTTACTATAGTTACATTAAATATGAATTAACATTTCATAAAATAATATGAGTATCACAACTTAATGACAAGCGTTAATTCCCTAATTGACAATTTCAATGCCTATGACTGAGAGTGAAAGATGTTAAAGGAAGGTTAAAAAAGAAGGAATTTAATTTACCTTTGAGGGGAACATCGAGAACCTGACCGGCCTGAAGAGACTTGGGGTCAGTAATGCCATTAAGGTCGAGAAGCAGCTGCTGCGTGGTACCATACTGCTCAGCAATCCCCTGCACGGTGCTCCCAAGGGGCACGATGTGCGCATAGTGGACCACGCTGGTCCCTCCCACCGCATCGCAGCTACAAGGCAAGGGTATATACAGCGTATCCCCGGCGTTGATCTTGTTCGCATCGCTGATATTATTCGCAACCTGGATCTGCTGGTACTTCACTACTCCCGCGAACACAGTCCTGGCAATCTCGTCCAGGCCGTCACCCGGTTTGATCTTGTACAATGGCACGCCGTTCGAGAGCCCCATGCCTTTACCGCACTTGCAGGGGAACGGCACCTTAACGACCTCGTTGGGGGCCACGCTGTAACTGCCGGAGGTGTTGGCTGGGAGGTTGTTGGCTCCTAGGATGTCTGGGAGGTGCTTCACGTTGAAGAGGGTTTGGATGGCGCGCAGGGTAGTGCTGTTTTGGCTCGTGTAGTCGATCAGGGCGTGACACGTGGCGTTGGTTCCGCACTTGAACTTGGCTTCTGGCTGAGCCTCCGTCTGGGTCAAGCCCAGCTGCAGGAGGAGGCAAGAGGCCAGGATGAACAGCTTCGTTAGCCAAAGGACCGACTTGCCCAGACCCACACCCATCTTGAATGAGCTTGGGTTACTTTTTTCTGTTTAGGGGTCGTGTGGTCTAGCGATGGATGGAGATGAGGGGTTGCCTTTTTTTTTTTTCCGTTGGTTTTATACTGCCTGGCTGGCTGTGTGAACTGTGAGTGAACCCGTGAACAGGAATTTTTGGGCGTCTTTGGTTTGAAGTTTGAAGTTTGGACACAAACCGTGTGGTGTGGGGGTGGGAAAAGTACACATTGTTTATTAGATTGATTATTGAAGAGTGCCACTGACTTTGACTTTGATTGTTAATGTGGGAAGCCAAAAAGAGTATCTACAATACAAGGATGGATCATGGAAATTTCACGATTGGAGCATGTTTGTGTGAGGGGTAAAATTATTCTTATTTCAATAATTATTTATTTATATAATTATTTTCTTATACAATTGTTTATTTAAAAAATTAATTTGGATACTTTAGCTAACAAGTAGTTTTAAGTTAATATGTGATATTAGAATTTAAAAAAAAAACCATTTTTCAGTATTATATGATAAAAACAATTTTTTTTTAATAGAACGGCTTTTTTCAAACAATAATGCTCAAATTTTAACATTTTCTCCCCGAAATAGCATTTTATTTTTAACTAAAAAAGGGCTGAATTTTTAAGTTAGGTTATCGTATCACAATTAGGACATGTTAGGTTTGAGTTTAGGGTTCAGGATTTTGAGTTTTTAATTTTTAATTTTTATTTTCAGTTTTTTAATTTTTCATATTTTGTGAAGGGAAATATTGAAAATAAATAGGCTCTTAAGTTTTAATTTTTAATTTTTAATTTTCATTTTCAGTTTTTATAATTTTGTAAAAGAAATACTGAAAACTAAAAATAAAAATTAAAAGCTAAAATTTACAATTTTCAAAATTTTTAATATTTTATTTATAAAATCTGAAAAATTAAAAGTGAGAAACTCAAATCAAACCAGCCTTAATTTTTCCAAAAAGCTTTTCTTCTTAAAACCAATAAGAAACAACTTTCCTAATACCCAAACATGCACTTAATACTAGCTCAGCACTCTGGTACACGATGGTGGTATTATTTGTTGTTTTTTACACAATAGAATTGTGCGGAGAGTTAAGCAATTTTTTGGGCCTTGGCGTACGCCGTGACCCGGACTCACACGACATGTGTGCTGCCTGGGCTCACAACGCTGTCCCTTTCGGTGACCTGTATATTACATGGGCTGGTGGTGTTGACCAGTCGTTGCAATTTTCTTCTCTCCCGATGAGATTAATAAAGTGCACAAGTGAAAAATTACTTATCATCAAATTAATAGCTTTTATTATATATACATCATATGTAGATTTTACTAAATGATTTAAAGGTGATTAATCCTTACTTGTGCACCTTATCAACCTCCTCACTTTATAAGAGTTATGGTGTTCCATAAGGTCCATGGTTTCTTTTCATTTTTTTTTTTTATGTTTTTTGGGTAAAAAGAGGTGCATGGTTTTGAAAATCCCATCTACGACCTTTGAGTCTTAGGAGTGATTCAAGGCCATTAGCTATTTGTAAAAGCCTAATTAATTGGAAGAAATTAGTCAAATAACGGTTTAGCTAGCTAAGTAATCTTTTTGAGTTTTTATTGATAACAATATGGGAGGAGAAAGTTAACTGAGACGGAAGTCGGGTGTTATGTGTT
Source organism: Dalbergia cultrata (assembly GCA_031216105.1). NCBI lineage: Eukaryota > Viridiplantae > Streptophyta > Magnoliopsida > Fabales > Fabaceae > Dalbergia > Dalbergia cultrata. Next base: position 10,145,503 of record CM062348.1, on the reverse strand, counting down.
TGATGCATTGTTAATTGTTTTGAGAAAAGCTTTGATTCTTTGGCAAATGCCTTATTGTTGGTTAGACAAATTGAAAACGGATAAATAATATACAAAATTCAGCAAGTTTAATATTTCTGGGGCAGGGATGGTGATTGTTTAATCTTGGTTGAGATTACTGCTGCTTAAACCCAATCTGGAGAAAAGGATTTCCTAGACAGGGACGTTACTGCAGCCAAGTGCGTCTCAGACACGCCTTCACGACTAAGAATATTGGGAAGAAGGAAAAACAAAAATAGAAAAAAAATTAGTATGGGAAGGAACAAGGGAAGTACGAAAAGTTGAATTTGACTATTGCATTGCGTTTATATTATAGAAATGTTCCAGCTACCTAATTGTTATTGACTTATTGTTCAAATTCTATCCTTAGGAACGACCAATTGTATTATTGTACATCATTTTTTTTTTTAATATTTAAATGTTGTGATCTGTTTGTGAAAACAATCTGACATCACCACGTATATTATTGAAAGATATTGATGAATATAATTTGAAGGATTTATATAAACTGTACTGCTAATTTAATCCAAGCGTAACCCATGATTATTAATGTCCCATGATCCTTCAATTATTAATGTTGTCTTGTCCCTTCCATAGGAATTCACGCTTTGTTTTTCTGGTGTTAGGTTTGTGATTTTGCTCTCGCGCATTCCTAACTCCTAAGCGAGTGGTGTGATGTATGAAGTTCAAGGTAATTGCGGGCTGAAATTTTGTGCGCAATCATGGTTATTTGTGAGACTTCCGCTTTTAAAATTTTTTGTTAGTTTCCATTTCGAGTGTTAATTCTGAATCGATTTTCTTAAGCTTGATGCCAAATCAAGTTGAAGTTGGTATGAATGAATACTGACTGCATTTCACTTTTTACCATTTACCTTATAAACTTTTTTTGGTCAACTGAAAATGGTTTTTTTTCTTTTTCAAAATGCTGTGATCTTCGTGTCATTATGCACAGTTGTCACCTTATATTTTAATAATGAAGTTCGTCTTATTATAACTCAACATCTTTGCATGTCAGTTTCTGTTCTCTTGAAGGATGAACAACAAAACCACAAAGCGGGTTTGAATTGTCAAAATTAAAGGCTTTATCATTGATGATGGGGTAAATGTTTTCGCAAAAGTAGTGTTATTTATATTTATGTAGTGCAAAACATCATATGAACTTACACATCATTTATCATTGAATGGAATGTGGACTCTAATTAAACAGATTCATATCTCATCCAATAATAAATGAAGTATGAGTAGATATGACATCTTATATTTTATGAATATAATTATCGTCCCTCCTTCTCCAATAGCCTCAACAAAGAATAAGGCAAATCAGGTTTTTGAGGACTTTCCTGCTATTTTTGAGGTCTCCGCTGAACCTGCTATTGAAGTTAAAAAATGTGACTCTTGCATCATTATTGGTCTATGGAAGTGTGCAAAAGCCAACCATAAGAAGCAACTGCATTGGATGCCACCGGGGCATTTCTAATCTATGAGCTCCTCTCCCCCTTCTGAAATTCTCTCACTAAAAAATTAGCAAGATTTATTTTAAATTCACGTTATGTTCTTTTTGGTTTTAAGGTATTTTCATTCGATTATAAGAAGTCCTTTTTAATAATTGTCTTATTCAAGAATTAAACCGTAGTTTTCTTTTTCAAGAGCGCAGCATATTCACCACTAACTAAACAAACTTACGTTCAATTTCATTAAAAAATTAGAGGGGAAAATTTTTATTTCACGCAATTAAAGTTTAATTTTTTTGGGTAAAAATTAAAGTTGATTATAATTGGAAGGCAAATACCATGAGATGTGGCGTGATGACAACTTACCTTATTCCATAACCATGTGGTTAAAAAATCAATCCATACTCATGAGAATGAAGCGCATTTTGTAATAGTAATTTATTTCTTTAGGTGAGTTTTATTGATAAGAGGATTAGTCGCTGCTGCCGGTGTTAGATATCCTGATTTCGATAAAAATAAATAAATAATTGGAAGGTAAAAATATTTCTAACTGGTCCTGTACAGGTATCTCAGTTAATAAAATTAAAACCTAGTTATTGAACTGATATTAAGATTAAAGTAATATGAATATTTCAGTTAAGATGATGGTGAGTACTGAGCATCACACTATTGGTACCTGCTCTTTCCTGAAGATGGATTAGGCCCAGTCTAGTAGTACCTTCGCCTCCTTGATAAAAGTGTTTGGAGTTAGGCCCACTCTTTGTGGAAGGGAACAAAATTTATGAATACATGTTTTGCGGAGAATTATTTAACAGCAAATAGTTGTTTTAATTTTTTTTGGGCAATCAAGCTTGTGAGAACTTGAATTTAATAAAAAAAGAATTTAATAAAGTATTCTCACAAATTCACAATTTCTGTGTCCTTTATTTATTTTTCCTTCTTTTATAAAAATTTATGAATTTTTAAGGGTACAACGCGGGAAGGGAATAAAATTACCCCTTGCTTGTTTGGATGTTTTTATGAAAGAATAGAACAAAAATGTTGTAATTGTGTTTGAAAGTTACATTATAAAATAATGAAATGGAACTTTTAAATTATAACTTTTCAAATTGTACTTGTTTTCTAGCAATTTCTCAAATATATCGATAGAGAGATAGGGATAAAAATATAAAACACCTAGTTTTGGTTTTAAAAAACATAGTTCTCCCATTCCACCCCACTTCTTGGGAATAGAAAATTATCAATGATAGAAAGAATGGGAATCAGGACGGAGACTTATGTGGTGACTCTTGAGTTTGTCACCACATGGTCCAGGCTAATATTTTATTCAACTACATAATATGAAATTATCTTTTTGCCCTTCATTGTTTCTTTATTTAATTTTTCCTTTTGTGGTCTCTATAGCTTTGTCCTACATTAATTTGTATTCTGACACCAAGTAAAGTAACATCGTCCTGAAGATCATCTCAACAAGCTTGTTACCAGAAAAATTTAAGAAACCATTTTTTCTCTCAAATTCTCTTTCCCTCATCTCATAGGCTTTTCTTCCCCTCTGTGCAGCCCCTCAATAGAGCCACCACGATTATCTACGGTTCTACCTTATCCTTTCCCCCACACCGCTTGCCTCAACTTGTTAATCTTATTTTTACCAATTTTGACTTTTAAGATTTTAGTTAAAAAAAAATCCAAATCTAAGCATTTTTTTTTGTGAACATTTGTTTCACCACCCCGTTGTCTCTCTTTTTATTTTGTCCTTATATAAATAGGCACAACTTTAGCTGGGTTGTTGGAATGTACAAAAATATTTAAAGATTTCTAATAGAAAGTCTATTAAGAGCTTGTGTTATTTTTGCTGCTTTTGTGGTGCTTCTTCCTTTGTCATGCAAATGCAAGCTTTCATGGTCACATCATGGTGGTGGTGGTGATGGTGCACCATTGTTGAGGAGGAGGATATATAGTGTACAGAGACTAGAGAGAGATATTCTTTGATGGGTTTGAAACGATATAGTGGAGAACATGAATGCTAATGATGGGGCACTTTGCAAGTGAACAGCAACAATGTTGTCGACGGGTGGTGGCGATGTCGCCGGCGGATGATGGCGGCAGAATTATAGAGGAATTGAAGATAAAATGAAAAGTGAATATGTGTTGTGTTGAAAGAAAAAGATAAGGATAAAAAGGATAAATTATTAAACATTTTACCCTTTTATGAATAATAAAATTAAAAATCATATTTTAATTTTAATTGATTTCAACCATTAGATCTAGTAATTGATGGTTGAGATTTTGTCACATCAAACTCATTAGTCACCATTTAAGTTTTTGCTTGAGAATCAGTCCACATGAGTTCATTTTCCTTCCCCTACTCATTAAACTCCCAAACATAGGAACATGTTTCCCCTTCTATCATTCCTTTTCCCTTCCTCGTATTACCCTTCATTCAAACATATATAGTGAAAACTAAATATTTTTTTTATAGGGACCAAGTTAAAATTGACAATATTTTTGAGAAAAAATAATTTAACCCTAATAAAAAATTGTTAGTTCCATTTTGAGCAGTTAATTCTGAATTGACTTTTTAAGCTTAATTATATTCAAGTTGAAATTGGTATGAATATTGACTGCATTTTACCTTTACCTAATAAACTTTTGAAAATGAGGGATGATTTTGATCAACCGAAAGATGGGGTTTAAAAAGAAATTTTCCAACAATAGTTAGAAAATTGATTTTAATATATTATTTTAGAAAATGAAGGGTGTTTTAAAATTAATATTATTTCCAACAAGAAAGGGGGGGTTTTTGGTCAACTGAAAGGTAGGGTTTTAAAAAATATTTTGAAATTAATGTTAATATATTATTAATTTAAATAAATTATATATTTACATTGAATAATCAATATATTGATTTAATTTTAATTAATATCTTTATTAAAAAACTATATTTGGCCTTCTAACATATTTTTATTTTATTTAATAAATTTGGTAATTTATATTTTTGTAATCCACTGTATAAAGTATTAACACGATATTAGACAATATTGAAAACCTAGATAATATATTAAAATTAAACTTATAATTGATATGTCGTATACTTGTTTGTAATATAATCAAGTTCATCATATGGATAGAAACTTATTATTTAATTAAAGTATAAAATCTTTTTATTATTTAATAAATGTATCGTAAATCAATTAATGAGTTATAATATTTTATATTATCTAATAATTATCATAATTTTTATTATAAGTTATGTACATATTTTTGCTGTATGTGTAACATTATTATTTACAAAAAATTCAAAACTATGTTTAAATATCTTTACCCTGCAAAAATCATTGATAAATAAAACAAAATTAAAAGAAAGAAACGTTTAACTTTAACGTGGCCCACAAGTTGCGGCATCCCCGCGCCGCGCCATTCAAGAAACACTGCAACAGGCTTTTCCTGCCGAAAGAGAGAAAAGCAGAGATAACTGCTTAAGTGGATTAAATCATTGATGAGTTCCATCACATCAAAGTCCTTCATAAGGACAAGGTATTGGTCTTGACAATAGGTTATGGAGAATCCTCTTTTGATATAACATCACTTATGGGAGAGATATTATGTTTGTACCCAATATTATATCGATTTATATTTTATTTATTATTAAATAGGGAGTGAGATTTATTTAAGTAACATTCATACTCCATCTAATAATAGATGAGATGTAAATTGATATAATATTTCACGTAAAATGAGTATAACTAATATTTTTTTTATAGAATATTGTATTAATGCTGAGTAAAGATAGAAATATCCATGTAAATTAAATTAAAACAAATGTTTTCCTAATCAATGTCCTAATAATGTTAAGAAAAATACTAAACAATTAAAAATTTATGAGTAAACATCTAAATTGATCTATGATAATTTTATCGATGGATAAATTGATCCTTAACTTGGCATGACTCTTATTGGAGACCCAAAACCAATGGTTTTTTTTTTTTGCCAAAGATAATGAAACTATTGTTGTTGAATAAAAGCTTTACCAAACATCAAGGTTGTTGCACATTCTCTTTTAAGGCTATTGAATTTGATAAAGGTATTAAAATCTTAATTGTTATAATTTAAGAAGTTTATCTAATTTGAAAAATTACTTTATTATAAGGCTAAAGATAAAGGAGGAAAAACTAATTTGTATCTATTGAGTTGTTATGTTATTGTTTAAAAATTAAAAGTAGCAATATTTATAAATCAAGTTAAACTTTCATTAATGTGTTATTATAAGAAACTAGTGTTAGCACTCATGCAATGCATGGTTAAGTTTTGTGAACACAGTTATATAATAATAATAATAATTAATTATTAAGAATTTATATATATATATTATAAGTATAACAAAAAAATAATAAAATTTACATTATAATTTTTTTATTTGGACAAGTTATATTAAAAAAGTTTGTATAGGATAAATTAAAATAATGAAAAAGTAAAAAATATGTAAAATGATTAGAAATGAATATATTTTAAAAATGAAAAGTATAATTTTCAAATTTTAATTTGAGAAAATATAGTATTTTTCTATATAATAACTTATTATAAAATTACAAGAACAAAAAGACAAAGTAGTTCATTTTCCTCCCCCTTTCTTTTACGAAGGAACACAATAAATTAATTTTAAAGAAAAATCCAATCAAATAAATCTCTTACAAAAACACATTAATGAAAGTTTAATTCGATTGATGAATATAACTACTTTTAATTTTTAACTGACAATAGATAAAAATTATTATTTTTCTCCTTTATCTTTAGCCTTATAATAAAGTAATTTTTCAAATTAGATAAACTTCTTGAATTAGAATAATAAATATTGTAATACATTTATCAAATTTAAAAAAGAATGCGCAACAACAATGTCGTTTGGTTTTATAGTTGCAGCCATGCCACCACAAGTGCTATGGCAATAGCAGTAACCGATTTTGAAATAAGATCTGAAAAATTATATAATGAACTTTTCCAAAAAAAAGAAGATTTTTTATTCAAACTTTTCTGTTCAAAATTAAAATGTTACAATTGCTAAGTTCCTAAAGTAGGAGGTTCTCGCTGAAGATATATAAATGGTTATTTTTAAAGTTGGAAGTGAATGCTACAACAATTAAAAAATGCAAACTGTAAATAGAATCTAAAAGAAAGATAATGATTCATTGTTCAAGTTTTAAAATTGAAAATGATCTTCATAATGTTTTCAAGGTTCTATTTGAAAATGTTGAAGCTTTTGTCAAATTTTTAACCCTTAGAATAATTTATTTATTTATTAAAATTAAAATTTCATATATAATGAGTAATAAATGAATTGATCAGTTCTCTAAATAAAACTAATTAAACAAAAAAGAGAAAAAATAATGTAAATGCAATCCAATTTGGTAATATATATTGAAAAGTCATTGCTATAATAAATGCTATTAAGTTAGTGGAGTAAAAGGATGATGGAGTGAAAAGGTAATTTAGTAAATTAAGTGGAATGAAAAGATATTTGCATTTATTTTTAAAAAAATTCTTTTTTAGGTAAACATATGATTATAATTTGGAGGGAAACATAATCAAGTTTTTGAGTGTCATTATGTCATTAAATGTTCTTGTTAATAGATTAATAGTATAGATGAATTTGTTTGGTTGAATTTTTCTTGAAAATTAGTTCATTGCTCTCCTTTATAAAAGAAAGGGGAATTGAAATGAATTACTTTATCTTTTAGTTCTTATAGTTTTATAATAAGTTGTTGATGTAGAATAAATTTCTATAAAACTTTTTTAAAATCCTATATTTCCTCAAATTAAAATTTGAAAATTATACTTTTCAATTTTAAAATATATTCATTTCTCATTTCTCATTTTTCATATTTTTTAATTTTTTATTATTTTAAATTATCCTGTACACCTATTTTTTATTATAACCTATCAAAATAAAAAAATTTATAATATAATTTTTTAATGATACTTATATATCTATTAACACCAATATAAGATTTGACACACTTACACTTTCAATAATTTTTAATAGAATATAGTTTTGTCAATCCAACCGTTGAATTATAATTATATATTATGTTGATTGCCATATCGAATTTCAAACAAATCAAATACATATAAGGTTGTGATCAAACAGTTCTTATTTACATATATTTACGAGATATTTATTATGTTGATTTATATGTATAGAAAAATATATCAAACAATTTCGGATTAATGAAAAATTTTATAGAGATGAACTATCACATATAAACTTTCAATCCAATGTGGATTTTGAAAAGAAAAAAATTCTTGAATAAAAAGTTATCAAATTTGTAAGATATTTAGTAAGCTTTTACGTACACCAATGTAAACGAATGCTTGATTTCTCGTATAAAATATATAAATTCTTAATAATTAATTATTATATATCTATATTCACATAACTCATACCCATGCATTGCACGGTTACACAGTATTTACTCTAATATTAGATAAGAAAATTAAAAGAGGTACATTTCACCTCAATTTCTGTCACGACCCACCTAGAGAACGTGATCGGCACGTGAGGATTTGGGTCCCCACGGAAGCCTCTGTAGAACGTGGTACGATTAATATCATAAATAACCCAAATTTATTTAAAATATGTCAAGTTCAACTAAAACTTGATAATATGGAATTATTTCTAAAACATAAATTCTGAACATAAATCTGCATAAAATCCATATTCTAGGCCAAAGCCAGACATAATAAAACAATTAACATAAATTCTGAAAATAATATCATGCATGTCCGGGGATCCTGCCTACACAATTTATTGGAGCACTACTAGGCTGACATAATTGACAATAAGCTCCACTTCAAAGCGAAGCTCACCAAGGAAGCTGTAGCACTCTTTGCGGAGGATTACGTGGTACAATCAACACAATCAGCGTATCTGTAGGAAAGGAAAAGAGAGGGGTGAGTTAAATCAAAACTACAGTGGCGAGCCTCCACTCACAACCCACATGGGACAATAACAAAATACATAACATATACATGCAATTGATGTGAAATATATTACATATATAATTACATATAAATTAACTGAATCTATAGCAACAATTAGTAAAGAAATATGAATTATTCTGTACATAATTAGTGCTCACATTTGAATAGCTAAATATGAGCCAATGGCTAATCAGTGGAGCACCTAACTAGGTCCCATAAATGGACACCTCACTAGGTTCCTTATTGTGGGTGAGCTAGTCCTCTAGTGGACCACTTGGTACCAAGGTTAACGATCAATCCTGATAGATTAACTCATTGTCGATCTGTTTCTCACTATTTATTGGCTAAAAAAATAATAGTAATAATTTCATACAAAGCGAGATTTAAAATATTTTCTAACTAATAAATAAATCTAAATAATTCATCTGACAAGCATGGTCCCATGAGTTTTCCAAAATAATTAGTTCTCATGATAATATTTCTAAAATTGACATAATTCATAACAACATGTTCTCTTGACATAAATTATTCTAAAATTTCATAAATAATTCATATAATTTGAAAATATATTAATAATGATCAAAAGTATGGTCATGAGCTTAAACCCACTCACCTTCGATAGTCGGGAGTGTGCTTCTACTAACAACTTGATTTTGGAAAATTGGAATGGTACAAGTAACCAAACTCGTCGATTAAAGGGAGGAGCGTCTGGCGTCTTAAGAGATGATTAGTTAGGTCCAGCTGAGTTCGGCCCACGAGGATTATGAGCTTGACAAGAGATGAATTTGGCCAAAAAGGGGTTTGGCTTAGAGGAGATTTAGCTTAGAGAAGTTTTGGCTTAAAGGAGATTTGGTTTAGAGGAGATTTGGTTTAGAGAAATTTTGGTTTAGAGGAGGTGGAAGCAAAACTTAGCAAAATGAAACTAAATATTTCTTACACACACACACACTCCTACACACATATATTTATACACAAATATAATAATCATAAATAATATTAGTGCTATATGTCTATACTTACTAATAATAATAAATAATATTAATGCCTACTACACTTAGTAATTATAATATTAAATAATATTTGTGCTATTTACACTTTAATAATAATAATACTAATGCTAGCTACACTTAGTAATATTAATTATAATTAATGTTAGTGCCATATATCTAGATTTAATAATAATAATAACTAATATTAATGCTAGCTACACTTAATAATTATAATGTTAAATAATATTAATGTTAGGTGCACTAAATAATAATAATGTTAATACTAGCTACACTTAGCAATATTAATTATAATTAATATAAATGCTAGGTACACTTAATAATAATAATGCTAATGCTAGATACACTTAGTAATATTAATTATAATTAATATTAGTGGCATATATCTAGACTTAATAATACTAATAATTAATATTAATGCTAACTACACTTAGTAATTATAATATTAAATAATATTTATGTTAGGTTCACTTAATAATAATAATACTAATGGTAGCTACACTTAGTAATAATAATTATAATTAATATTAGTGTCATATATCTAGACTTAATAATAATAATTAATATTAATGCTAACTACACTTAGTAATTATAATATTAAATAATATTTATGTTAGGTTCACTTAATAATAATAATACTAATGGTAGCTACACTTAGTAATAATAATTATAATTAATATTAGTGTCATATATCTAGACTTAATAATAATAATTAATATTAATGCTAACTACACTTAGTAATTTTAATTCATATTCTAACTATAATGCATTAACACTACTAACTATAATGCATATTTAAATTATAACACAACTAACTAAAATGAATATACTAACTATAATACATATGTATGCTCATAGTTTACTATTAACTATAATAATAATAATTATTATTATTATTATTATTATTTCTTTATTTGGGATATTACAATTTCACTGTACTTTTAAAATTTATTTATAAAGTCTTTGAGTTTGTAAACTCATCATTACACCAACCTTTCCTGACTTTATGAAATCAATCACATCATTACACCGACCTCCTCTATATTGTACCATAATAATATATTTAGAGGAAATAAGTGTCACCTAAATAAATAGAAGAAAGTCGAATAAATTTTCCACCAAAGTTGAGTGAAGGAGATAATAATTTGTCCTTAAATAAACTCCCTCTGCGTATTTGGAAACGTATATGATACAATTTCGATGATCTGATAGGAGAAGGATCAAAGAGAAAGATATCCCTTGCTTTTTCATTCCTTTGAAGCGCATAAACAAAAAGCATCAGACCAGTGGATTACCAAGTAAGCATGTCCCATGTCCATATATCCCACCATGCAATTCCTCCACCGTCTCTATCGAAGGACTATCCTTTATCCTTGGCTGCACTACTTTCTACATGCATTCAATTCCCTTTGTGTCCGTTCTGTAACCTATATATGTGTCGTCCTCTCTTATGTTTCCCACTTTCTTCTTCATCTACCAAATTTCCGCATCACTTCAATATGTCCTATTCTTTTTCTCCTATGGCAGAAACTCACCCTCTCACACCCACCCTTAGCCCCATGATGATCATAACCACCCCACGTGATGATCATCGCCACCCTGCTGGTGGTGGTGGTTCCGATTGGATGGTCCTTGTGGCAGCCATTACATGTGCTTTCCTTTGTGCTCTAGGCCTGAACACCATGTGGCAGTGTGTATTTCAATGTGCTACTCGTGTCCTCACAGAGCCCCTTCAGTGGTTTGCTTCTCGCAGGCTCAATTCCGGCCTCAAGAAAAAAGACATGGTGGCTTTGCCAACCTCAACTTACTGCCACTCATCATCTGGCGGCTTTCCATCTCCTTCATCAGCTTCTTCTCATTGTTGTGCCATTTGCTTAGTGGATTTCTCTGATGGTGACCAATTAAGGTTCCTTCCACAGTGCAATCACCATTTCCATGTGGTTTGCATTGACAAGTGGCTCCTCTCTCATTCTTCTTGCCCAACTTGCAGGCAACTGCTCAAATCTAATGATTCAACTCACTCCTTAAATATTGTAACATCTTAATTGGTGATTAAAAAGCTAGCTGGTGGCTAGTTATTACTTACATATATATAATATATGCATGTGTGATATATGTTCATAGGTGGTGACTGTGTATTTATATCCTTTTTTCTGTAGGGAATTCTTGGATGTTTTGTTGTTCCATATTATTTTAGTAGATTTGATATACAGGCCTTGTCGGTAAAGTTATAAATAATGCAAGATTTGGGCTCATATATATGAGCCTCCTTAAGTTGCAATTGAAGACTAATGTCCTTTAATCGTTCTTAGCTGAATTCTAATATTTCGTAGACTACATAAAATTACAGGTTACATAAAGTTGAATCCATGTCCATATATATTATACGAACTTTATGATAAGTAGCTGCACGATAAAATCTAGGCTATTGACAATATTCATAATCTCAACTGTTAACAAGTTAGAGCTGCTTTCTAATTCTAATATAATAATTTGGATTTAATTAATAATTTAGACATCGTGAACAAAAAGTTTATGCCGTTAATGAGTAAATATTATCACGAGTAACAAGTTGGAAAGGGTATCGCGACATAGCCGACAGCAACTTAAGATATTTATATAAACATAAAGATAAATAAATAGACTGATTCTTCTAACTGCATATTCTCTCCGACATATCTGAGTGTGTTATAAAGCCACATTGTTCCCATCACTTTGTGTGGATCAAGATTTTGTAATCGATAAAGCATCAAAATGCCACAATTTACAATTTACATCAGTGAATCAAATTAACTAGAAACTATCGTCGGATGTACCCACTACATCAAATCATCAATGCCTTTAATTTCTCCGAAACAGATAACGTACTTAGTTAAACCCAAAAGAGATACCAATAATGCAGAAATGGAAGCAAATCCCACTATAACTGAAAGGAAAGCTAAGTTACCTGCAACCACTCCTTCAAGATGAGGATAGTTGTAATAAGATGACAAATCTATGTTTGTTTTCTTTTACCTTGGATGATGGCATAGCAAACTGTCTTGTAGGAAGGACACTCGGGTCTGAAATTGATATTATGATTAGGGCATAGGTTTGGATTTTTTTTCGCTTCTTGCATCATAAAATATTGCTTTGTTGTTACCACCCCAAAAGCCAAATGGAAAAATAACGGTGCGTTTGGTTTACTGTTTTCAATTTTTTCTTTACAAAAATTGAAAACAAGCAAATCAAACAAGTCCTAAGTATAAGAAAGAACTCTAGGAAGGACAAATGGAGAGGATAAGGGCAAAAATCTATTTATGTATGTCAAGCACCGACTGATCTATTCACAAAATAGTGGTAGCATAATCCCCACTATAATTTGATAATTTCTTTAGAAGTATATAAATATGTAAATATTTGTCTTTAATATTTTATTAATTTTGCCAATACCACTTAAATTTTTTATATCTATCACTTATATCAAGGCCCATCAACACATTTAGATCTCATAACCAATGTTATCAAGAGGAAAGCAAGGAAGAGAAAATCTAACCAGTAAAGGTATTGGTTCAAAAATTTAGAGGTCCAACCGGTTCAATCAGGTTTTAACCAGAATATAATATAATTCATATGAAATTTCTCCAATTTTAGCTTCACAACACAGTCACAAAGTATTTGAAAACAATATTTAGTAGTGATCAGTGAGATTTATGGTAAGCAGCTTCTGAAGGACAGAGAGAAAAAAATAAAAACCCAACAATATTTGTTAGTGAACTTATTTGATTTCATTTTCTTCATTTTTGGTTTGTGACTTTCATAAGATGTTAGCATTTAAACTATAAAAGGAAAAAAATCAAAAGTTTCAAACCAGTTAAATTGATCCGGTTTTCTCTTTTGTGGAGGGAAGGAAGTGAAGATTGTACATTTTGTATAAAAAATACCAATAACCACACCACAACAATTCCGTTGTAGTCTAGTTGGTTAGGATACTCGGCTCTCACCCGAGAGACCCGGGTTCGAGTCCCGGCAACGGAATAGCATTTTGTTTTTCCTTTTTTTTGTTTCCTCTCTTGAAAAAATGGGGCGAACAAAAGAGTCAAAAGTTCATGTGTACGTGGAGAGAACTGTGGGACTCAGTGACATGTAAGCAAGAGCACAGAGTCACGTCCATAGCCACAAACATGCCACGTTCTCTTCATGCAAGGAACCATCTTGTCTTTATAATCTCGATTGCTCTACTCCCTCTGAGGACATGACAAAAACAATAGCGTAAGCAGGTATCTGAAAACAAGGAAAGGAACCTCTTATCTCTGTGTCCTCTTTCTCTGAGCTTCGAAAATGCCAGGCCTAACCATCGGAGACACAATTCCTGACCTTGAAGCTGAAACCACACATGGCAAAATCAAGCTCCACCAGTTCTGTGCTGATAACTGGACCATCCTCTTCTCTCACCCAGGTTTTCAAATTAGCTTTAATTTCATACTTTATTACAAATTGGGTTGGGCTTATCTCTTTTTTTCAAGTCTTAAATATATGTTGATGATGGTTTTTGTGGCTTTTCTTGTTGTTATTCATTCTTTGATGCATGATTAGGTGATTTCACCCCGGTTTGTACCACTGAACTTGGTAAGATGGCTCAGTATTCACGTGAGTTTTATCAACGGGGAGTGAAGCTGTTGGGCTTGTCATGTGATGATGTGCAATCCCACAATGAGTGGATCAAGGACATTGAAGCTTACACTGTGAGTATTCCACTTTTCACATACCCCTTAATCCAATTTAATTACTTGTTCTATATATTGACATTGACATTAGGATCCAACAGAAAAAGAAAAAAAAAAAATGTTTGATGAAAAATATCAAGCTAGACTATATACGTGTTTTGAGGATGTTTCTTTAATTTGTTGCATGCAGCCAGGTTGTAAGGTGAACTATCCAATCATTGCTGATCCCAGCAGAGAGATCATCAAGCAACTCAACATGGTGGACCCTGATGAGAAAGACTCCACTGGCAATCTACCCTCTAGGGCTCTTCATATTGTGGGCCCAGATAAGAAGGTGCAACTTTTCTCTGACTAAATAATAGTTATTTAATTTTGCAGATTCCTTTTTTTTTTTTTCCTTCTATCGGATCAGTGATGAGGCTAATTATTGTATCAATTGGTGGGGTTATTGTATTGTAGATCAAGCTGAGTTTCCTGTACCCAGCAACTACTGGTAGGAACATGGATGAAGTGCTGAGGGTGCTGGAGTCTCTGCAGAAGGCCTCAAAATTCAAGGTTGCAACCCCAGCAAACTGGAAACCAGGAGAACCAGTTGTGATTTCGCCTGGTGTGACTGATGAGCAAGCCAAGGACATGTTCTCTCAAGGTTATGAAACTGCGGATCTCCCATCAAAGAAGAACTATTTGCGTTTGACCAAAGTTTGAAGGAGGAGAATATTTCTGATTTGGCAAATATAAATGGCATCTACGTTAATTCAATCATATCTAGTCAAAGTACTGCTCTTGCATGTTTTGGATTTCTGTCATGTTATATATAAACACTGACACTTTACGTATCCTTTTGTGGACTGTGGACTGCTTGTCTACCGTTTTCATGCTGTAAAAATCAAAATCCTGAACTGCAAGCTTTATATAATTTAAACTAGTTTGTTCCTCCACTGTTGCATTACTTTCCTAGGGCCTTAATATTAGGGAGAGTAAAAATAAATCGAACAGCAAATTAGCTAGTAGGATTAAGATTTAAATCAGCACTTGTAACATGGATAAGTTATTATGTGTTCGTAAGCATGACTTTATTGTCAAACATAAGGCGATGTAGTGCAGCTCTGTATGTGACCAGCAGGATATGGACTCCTTGGTCCATGAGGACCCTATAATGTGTTGTCAGTAGTGACAGATCAAGAACAAAAAGACAAAATGAAACTGCAGTTTTGATTTATACACTTGTTCATGGTTTTGTTGTCCTCCATACTTCCTCGAGCATCTTTTTCTTTTAGCATTTTGTCTTGAAGAATTATTCCTGCACTATACCGAAACAGAAATGCATGATGAGCAAATTAAGTGTTGTCAGACATAAAAGTATTTGAATTAACAAACGCCCAATGAGATAGAGAACTAGGAACAGTAATTTTGGCGAATTAATTGTCCAATAGCTATTTTAATGTAACAATAATATTGTAAAAGAAAAAGAAACATTTATGACAGGGATTAGTATACCTTTGTCAGCAAGTTCCAAAAGACTCTGATTCAAAGCATATATACATGTCTCGTCCATCCATTTCAATACCTATGTGCGCCCTCAAGAATGCCAACTAGATGTAAAAATCTTAATTTTGATCATGCAAAAGGAGTATCAATGAGATACTAATATGTTTTGGATACCTCCATTGTTTTTTCGGACACTAACTAATAAAAAAGCACCTATAATCTGATTATAAATTCTCATATTAATCTCACTCGAGACTTGACTGCATAGTAACCCAAGTCCCCAAAAAAGGTAAGGGGTGGATTATTCTAACTATCAATTTCTAGTCCCTAACAAAAGAGCCCTATATAATCCAATCCATCATGTATAAATGCACATGCGCCAACGATCGAGGATATATTTGATCGAGGATATATTTGATCATATAAGAGGAATGTTAGTTAAAACTATAATCAAACATCTTGAAAACATGATTAGAAAAAAAATAATTTAAACATAATTGAATCGGCATTTTTGCTTTTCTTTTTTCTTTTTTGGAAAAAAAAGAAAGAGAAAAAAAAGAGAATTGAAGTGAAATCCACATAATAGCTATTTATTCTAAACACCAAACCCCAAAAAAATGATATTTATTCTTTACAAAAAAGAGAATAAATTATTAAAAAGAAAAAAGAAAATCCTCTTTCTACTTTATACAGCCCACTTACATGACTTTTGGATGTCTAATCAACCGCTATTCTAGTAAGCTAGTGGGGTCACGGATTTAAAGCATAAACTTGCGGCTTTTGTATCAAAATAAAACATAAAAAAAGATTATATACGGATGTGAACTTTATGAGCGTATATACTCTTTTTTTATATTAGAAAAATCGATTAACTATCAAGTGATTTCAAAAAGTAAAAAATAAAAAAAAATGGTTTACAACTAACCAATTTCTCTTGATTTTGTTCCTTAAAGAAATTGGTCAACACTTAAATGATTTTTGAGCATTTTACATGTGTCAGAAATCAGTCAATAGTTAACCAATTTCTGACATGTAAAATACTAAGAAATCACTTAAGTTTCAACCAATTTCCGTTTAAACGAAGAAAAAGTCAAAGACCACTCAAACCCATACACCTACGCATTTTTTATTAATTCAAAGTGAAAGCATACTGCTGCTCTCTCTTTCCTATTGAACCATCAGCCATGACATGGTCTCCGAAAGGCTTTTTCACGGAACTAAATGAAATATATGTATATATATATACACGATCATGTAACATTTGGAATTTTAGGTATACATCTGTACTCTATTTTTGTATTACACGAAATCGGTTAATTATCATTAGATTTTCAAAAAGTAAAATTACAAATTTCACTAGATTACAAATTTTTTAATCAATATAAACGCAAATTTTAACAGCAAAATTCATCTTTTTCTGTGTCAATGAAAAATTGTTAATTTGTTAGTTGTTACATAGAAGGAATTCTATTATTTTGAAAAGAAATCATTTTACTTATGTATTAATAATGAATAAATGGGAAAAAAATAAATTACTTTACTTTTTAAAATAAATATGTGAGCTGAAAATTTAAGAAATTAATTATTTTGAAAAACTATATATAATTTTTTCTTTTGTAATTTAATGAAAATCAAATTCATTTATAAATAATTTAAATATAATAATTTGTGAAAATAAATTATCTCTTGATAAAAAATAGGAAATTGGCAAAGATTTCGCTTCCTGTCCCTGTCCCGTTTAACCATGACATAAATAACTTCCAATAACAAGTTTGATCTAGCTATTTGAACTTATCATGAGATTAATTTCTGTCTCATTTCTTAAACGGGACAGGGATACAAAGTGAGATCATTGTCAATTTCCTATTTTTTATCAAGAGATAATTTACTTTCACAAGTTATTATATTTACATTTTTTATAAATGAATTTGATTTTCATTAAATTACAAAAGAAAAAATTATATATAGTTTTTTGAAATAATTAATTTCTTAAATTTTCAGCTCACATATTTATTTTAAAAAGTAAAGTAATTTATTTTTCTCCCATTTATTCATTATTAATACATAAGTAAAATGATTTTTTTTTTAAATAATAGAATTCCTTCTATGTAACAACTAACAAATTAACAATTTTTCATTGACACAAAAAAAGAAGAATTTTGCTGTTAAGATTTGCATTTATAATGATTACAAAAATTTATAATCTAGTGAAATTTGAAAATCTAATGATAATTAGCCGATTTCGTGTAATACAAAAAAAGAGTATAGATGTATACCTAAAATTCCAAATGTTACATGATCATATATCTATATTTTTTTTCATTTAGTTCCGTAAAAAAGCCTTTCGGAGACCATTCCATGGCTGATGACTCAATAGGAAAGAGAGAGCAGCCGTATGCTTTCACTTTGAATTAATAAAAGACGTGTAGGTGTATGGATTGGAGTGGTCTTTCACTTTTTCTGCATTTAACGGAAATCGGTTGAAACTTGAGTGATTTCTTAGTATTTTACATGTGTCAGAAATCGGTTAGCTATTGACCGATTTCTGACATATGTAAAATGCTCAGAAATCACCTAAGTGTTGACCGATTTCTTTAGGGAATAAAATCAAGAGAAATCAGTTAGTTGTAGACTGCTTTATTTGATTTTTTGCTTTTTGAAATCAATTGATAGTTAACCAATTTCCCTAATATATAAAAAGAGTATATATGCGTACATAAAGTTCAAAATGTGGCATATCCGTATATAATCTTTTTTTATGTTTTATTTTGGTACAAAAGCGTAAACTTGCACTGTCTCATATGGTTTAGAATCTCAATCATTGAAATTTATTTGTTTCCTTTTTTTTTAATTTAATTTGGTACACGTAGGCCTTGAAAATGAGCTCCATAGTCGTAGAAACTAGTAAGTGCTTGCTCAGTTGCTCCTCATTCAATGGAATTTTGCTATGTTTGTGTAGAGTCCAAAAAATGAACTCACGTAGTATCAAAGAGGTTACATGAGATGAATTCACATGTTGGAGTTCTTTTTAGTTAGTTCTTGGAGATGAACCCACAGAGTCTACAACGTTCTAAAACCTTACTTTTTATATAATTCCGTTTAATGGGGTCTTAAAGATGAACTCACAGAGGCTCAGAATAGATTGTTATTTGGTTAGAAGGATATAAATTCCATTAACTTTAATCAGAAGTATTCTAGCAAGTAACAGTAAGGTCCTCAATATGAAGTCATGTAGTCTTGGAAGTATTTCAAGGAATTAACCTATAATTAGGAGAATGTTGTCCTATTTTGTAGCGTGGGGGATTGGATTTGAGAAAAAAAATTTAATGTTTTTTTGGGTGTTGAATATTTTCTGGTTGATGATTAGAGTAATTATGCACCACCATGTTGCTTTTTCGCAGATGAGTTAATAACGGGTCCTAATTAAAGTTTCACTCTTCGGTCTTGATTCACTTGAGCAGGACAGTGGTCCTTAGGTGAGACTCAAGTCCAATGTAAATATGTAATGCAATATCTCTATCAACTACTATCAAGTGTTACAGGAAGGAGAGGAAGAAATTGATGGGATCTTTGCATGTTTGAAACGTGATCAGATATTACCCTGTCACTAAGGTGTCAATCGCCACCACTAGTTGCTCACAAAGATTACTGTAATCCACTCCTAGGATTAATCCAAGCACCTTGAAATCTTGAGAGAGGAAGTCCGAAGACTCTCTGTAGAGCGTTTAGGAAGAAGAGAAGTTTTGATTGTCTATGTATTGGAATTATGGAAGAAGAACACATATATGTAGATGTTGTTTTGAAACAAAATAAGTGTTAGACACATTTCTTAGTAAAGACACTACCATTGGCAATGGTCTCCCATTTTGGGAGTGGACATGCCTATTGGTGGTAACCATACCCCTTGACAGTAGGCATTTCCATTGCGAATAAACTGAACAACCATGTTTGTTTGGCATATTACCCTATTCTTCCAACATCAAGTAGTCATTGACTATGCCATTAGCCCCACAAAATTCAAGGTGTCATTATACCATTTTGCACTAAGCACTTCAAACAGAGATTTCCCTTTTTTTTATTTTAATGGATTTAACTTCACATTAGCATATGACTCCAAAATTCCAACGCAAGACTCGGGCAGCTATTTGCATGTTTTACTGTGTCAACGCAGTAAATTTCTTGTGGACATAATAGCATTGAAAACCCACGTGTGCACACAATGGAGTCGATTATATCCTCCACACAATTGCCCATGGACATTAAAAAAGTGAAAAAACAAAGACCATAAGTTGATCAGCCCAAACATCACGAGATGACCACCTGCATCATGTAGTACAAGACAAATTGTGCATGCTAGAAACTCACTTGAAGCACTTGTGGTCGTGGTAGACTAATGCTCAAACAGTATATTAGTTTAAAAAAGATTTTAGCGACATCTTGTGATCTTCAAAAGAAAAAATAATAATAGATGAAGTCACGTTGAAGGGTAGGTTAACTTTTCCACGTAAAATAAAACTTGGTCCTGTTAGTTTGGGCTAAGTTCAAATGCCATAAATTATATTCTATATGTTACCTAAATATGCAAAACATACTCATTGAATGGATGGGCCATCTAACTAGCCTTTTGTATTATGCCACATCAGGCTGATATGGATACTAAATGGATGTTCATAAACATAAAATTACGAGATAAAAATGAAATCCGGAATAAATTAAAGGAACTAAAAAGTGTACATTATATTAGCCATATAATATAATATATAAATGTTCAATCAAGCTATTACAATGAAAGCCCAAAAAAAAAATGGACAGAATTCTATACTTCATCACACAATATGGGAAAAGTAGTACACCCAAATGGGGATGAATCCTAAGTCATAACATGGAAACCAAAATCAACAACACATAGTAATGGCTATATCTGGGCTGGCTCCATACTTGTAGTATACGATATATGTCTTCTATAAGCGACCAAAAATTAAAGTAAGGCCTATGTTTTAACTGCATTCATATGCAGAAGGATCTCCCACAGTCGCAGGGTCACCTTCTCCTAAGCAATTGACTGGAGGTATAGTTAAGGTCTCCTGTGTCCCATAAGCATTCCAGCAAAAGGGGTCATCCAGCAATTCTCCTTCATATGGCAAAAGCTCAACCTCAGAGAGTGTTATGTTTGTGCAGGCAACAGTGTCACTGCAGGCAAAGTGAATGGGAGGGGCTCTAACATCATAAGTGCCCTTAATGTTCTTGTAGGACACATCATTAACATGGACAGCTGAAGTCTGGTTTAGGCATTCCTTTGACAAGCAGTAGTATTGGTCAATAATGATGCAGTTCCTTACATTCTCCATTTGGATGTTCTCAAATCTCAAGCCTGTCACGGATCCCATCCCACCTTGCCATGTCTTGATCCTGATTCCATTGTCTGATTCCTTTATGTTAGTGTTACGAACTGTTAAGTTGGAGACACATGCCTGGGAATTGTGCACTCCAAGGCTTCCAATGCTGTAGAAGAAACATCAATAAGTTTAGTGAGGCATGCTGAAGTTAGCTTCATAGAAGTATTGGTAATGCAAAGGTTTTGCTATTGCTTTGTTACATATTGATCAATTTGGCCAAAATTTGCTGCCTATAGAAATTGTTATAGCTTGATAGTATGAATGAATGAACCCTAAAATGAAGTTAACACTGCATGAATATATTAGTTATAAGCATTAGTTGGCACTTATTCTTGTTAATCATCAATGGTTGCTAGTTCAAAACATATTTTTAACTTGTCTAAAAAGAAGATTAAGCAATGTACCTAATCCCATGGCTTGGTCCACAAGTAAGACCTTCAATGTCCACATTTGAGGTTCCAGGTCCAATTGAAATGCAATCATCACCTGCTCAATATATAAGGAATAATGAATTATATAACCACACTACCACACTTGGTAAGTACTAAGCAGAAACATCGATCTTAAATCTTAATCTTTACCGTTGGTTATCATGGTGTTATATATCCCAACAGCCTTAGAGTTTTCAACATGGATTCCATCAGTGTTGGGGCTGAGCTTAGGCGAAGAAATGGACAGCCTATCAATAAGTACTCCTTGGCAGCCATCAAATTTCATGTGGAACTGAGGGCTGTTCTGAATTCTCAGACCACTCACTTTCAAATTGCTGCTAATGAAGAACCGTATCATCTATAAACAAAAGAAGAAAAAATGGTGAGACAGTTATATATGCATAAACAGTTGATTAATGCTTGAACTGAACTCTGAATTGTATATAGCTTACTTACAGTAGGACTGCCACATGGTCCTGACGAAGTCTTTCCATCTGGACCCTGAAAATGCCATTTGTTTCATTATCACTTTGATGGTGTTTCACTCAATATCAGACAAGTGCAATAACAATATGGAAAAGATGAATGGAAGGGTCATTTGCATTAATGAAAAGATAAGATGGTTACCCTGTGAGGTTTGCAGGGGAGATCCCACCACTTATCTCCATTGCCTTCTATAATTCCTGTACCATTAAGGGTCATTTTGTCGAGTTTGTAAAACACAAGCCATTGATTGCGGCTATCTGCTTCTGGCCAACAATCTGGTCCATCTGGTGCCATCAGTACACCATCCACCTGTTTACATTTCAACCTAGTTAGTGAAGAGTGAAGTGAAATATGCATATACATAGTAACTATGTAGAAATCAAATTCTATAGGTCTCAAACGAAAATAAAAAAAATTGTGATGATGTTGATGTAATGAACTAGGGGGGAAGTTTGATGAGCATTCGTACTTGTAATACTAATCCTGGCTTGCATGGGCCTGAAAAAATAGTCGAAGTGATCTTAAATTTGTAGTTTTCTGGAGCCAGAACAACCCCTGACTCTACTGCACAGGCTGCTTTCCATGCTGCCCTGAATGCGGGTGTGTCATCAGCTGAACCATCTCCAACTGCCCCAAAGGACCTTACATTGAAAATGGAGTCCGAAGAGGAGCCTTTTGGATCATTGGCGTAAGGGTCAGATGGAACACTGGGAGAGCTGGAAGGAGTTGAAGGGACCACTGGCTCAGGGGAAGAAGAATCAGCAGGGGGGCTAGGAACAGGGGAAGAAACAGGGGAAGCTTTCTTCTGCTTGGTGTGATGGTGGTATCTTCCTTCCACATTTGCAGAATTATGGTTGAAAAGGATCACAGTAATCCAGAGGATCAGAAACCCCCGAATGATATCCATGAGGAATTCAAGAGTGTGAATGTGCCAACAGAATGAATGTGCCAATGTGGAACCACAAAACTAAGTTGTTTCTGTATATATACAAAAAGGAAAACTTCAGCTTCAGAAATTCTAGTGTCAAAGATAAATGGAGGAGAATGAAATTGAAGTTGGAAGAATGGCTAAGGTCTAATCTAAATTTCTAGAGAATTTAAAGCAAATTGGCCTAGCTAGGACCATCCCTTATTTATACTTAAAGACATGCATGACCCCCTCAGGAATTAATACACAAGCAAGAGGTAGCCACATGTCAAGTCCATGTTGATTATGAGGATCAATGTGTCATGGAAAAGATTGGACGCTTCTAAACGCCCATTTGGAGGTCTAGGAATAGCAGGTTTATTTGTTCTATAAGGCCATTATTTTTCTTTGTTGTGTACTTGTGTTCAATATGTTGGGGTCCAGCATGTGATGCTTTGGTTCTCTTCTAATACTTCAATTTACTTAACATTATTTCCTCACTGTTTTTAAATTTTAATGCTTCCCTAAGATAGCACACTGAACAATTTTCAGCTGTTATGAGTCCAATTTTTCTAGAAAATGGTCAGATTTTTTTAATTTTCTTGCCTAGGTTCTGTAAGGGAAAAAAAAAAGAAGAAATACTTTTACATAGATCTAGGCTGAATTTGGATAAAAAATAATTAAATATTCATTAATTAAAGAGAACGTTTAAAGAAGTCTATGGAAAAAAAAATAGAAGATAAAGAGGACGTGGAAAGTTGTTTCTGTTTGCATATAAGATGTTATTATCTTTTGTCCAAAAGAAAAAAAATATGTTGTCTTTAATGAGTGTTGAGATATGATGCTATGACCCTATAACAGAATAGTGATAGGAAAAATTACATAATAGGTCCTTTGTGATAAATAGACAAAAAAGCATTTGACCCTTCAACAGTGGATCCTTTATGTTGAAGTATTTTTTAAACTCATAGAGGCCATGTGCATATATAATTTCCAAGAAAATATGATGACTATTCTAAGAGCTGGTATTTCCAGCATATTAGTTTTGTCCAATCATGCAACACGTTTCGTTGTGGGTTTTACCTGAGAAGAAGCCAATAGTGGCCAACCATTAACCAACATATGCAGATTCTAAAATACCAATACTATATATAAGATACTGCATGTGTATGGCAGCTGTAAGTTAATAGGACCAGATCCGTAAATTGCAGCATTTATAATTGCAGATCGTATGAAAAAGGAAAGCCAAGCATCATGAGCAGATATTACAAACCGAACTTTCTTGGTGAATCACAACCACCATCCTTATTTGAGTTAAACAAACTTTATCTTTCCATTTTATGATCTACAAACTTTCCCTTGCTTGCATGCATGATGATTAATTAAGCAACTTGCTCTAGGACTATCATATATTTCATATGACCTCATCCTTAGGGCATTCCACGAAATTTTTGAGGCAACATAATTATATTCAGGTATCACACACACCATTTTCCCTATTCATTAATCCCATTCATATTGTTGTGCCAAGATATTTGCCTTTTTTTTTTTCCTGTGGTGAAATAAAAGTTTCCACTCACAATCGGACACGTAGGCTTCGAGGGAATGATCATTTATTAATATTTTAGGCAAAAAAATTGCATAAATAAAAATAGTGGGGTTTGAGGGCAATGAATTTAGAATACAAGTGCCAAAAATTGGGTGAATATGGTTTTGATGTAAAAGCTTTATATATCCATCTCGTGACTCTTTGTTGTTGTGTAGCTCTCTTGCGGCCAATTGGAATTGCAGCTAGGGAGCATAAATATATTAGGTGGGCGACAACAGAATTAATACATTCACGGGTGGAATCAAGTCATGTTTGGTTAAATGCCAAAATATATTTTATTTTCTTTTTTTAAAAAAAGCAAGAAGGTAACAATACTCATTGAAACTATGACCCTTCCCTCCATAGCTCTATCTATATATATCTCTTACGTGACAACTCAAGCAAATAAATAAATATAGAACAGTTAAATTAAAATCTATCAATAGGACTACTAATTTTGTGATGACTTCACCTGATATGATGACGAGTTGAGGAATGAAGTTTGTGTAACCATGCAAAGGCAATGGACTAGTTGGCGTGCAAATAGTGACTTGGTGGTAGTATGTAAGCTAATTGTGGTGCAAAAAGAATTAGTTGCTTAGTGAGTGTGAAAGGGGGTTTATATAGAGGGGGTAATAAAGGTTAAGTAAGACATGGACAAGGAAATTAAAATGGAATTGTTGAGCATGCGTGCCATGCATGCGTGTTTGTCTTAACTTGTCACGTGCCTTGGCCTCACGGGTGAGAGAGAAAGAATAGGGAATTTCACAATCAAAAGACAAAAGCATAAATATAGGATAGGAAGGAAGATTAATAAAGTGAAGTTAAGTTTGTGACCAAAAGAGATTCTTGGGGTGCACTTTTTTTATGATGCCCCTGACAGATTGATACAGAGGGGGGTTGCCAGTTTGTGGTTCTCGGGTGAGACACGTGGCAACAGGTCAGGTGCACGCGCTGTGATACTGGTCCTTTGCTCCATGAATGGCCCCAGTATATCAGCATGATTGATTGATAGGCAGTGAGAGATTCTTTGAATCATACTTCCAACTTCCAACACTATTATATTGCAGTTCCATTATTTCGAAAACGATTTAGACATCAAATCAAGTTCACGTGCACTAATGACGTTTTAAATTAGAATGGGTTTCAATTAAGGTAAAGTATTGAGTTCATGTATTATCAATTATTAATTAATATTAAAATTTAGAGTTTAATTTTAACACATTCAAAGAATAAAAAATAAAGTTCATATTATTAACTAGCCATTATCACATATAAGTAAACACGTTTGAATTTCACTAGTTGTATCTGATCAATGATTTAATTGGATCATAGTATAAATAATATCTATATTATTAATATATTAAAACTAAACTCTCATGATATGATTGATATAAAGGGTGAAAAAAATTTTATAAGTGAAATGTATGTGTAATTATAAAATTTTCCAGACAATTTTTATTTCACACCAAACACATCTTTAATTTTAATACTTATATTATGTAATTAAAATCAATACTTATTTATATTTTTATATGTCGATTATGGCATGTCCATATTTGAGTTGCTACCTAGCTATCAAACTCTCATCATATTATCACATGCAACTCTAAGCACATTTTGCTGAAATCCATGATAATACATATGTGACCTCACAAATGATGCTTAATACTACCGACCGCAAAAATTATGCTTAACACTCTGTTTCACGTGGGGGCGTTTCTTGTTCTTGTGCATGTCACGGGCTATGGCAGGGATTAATTAAAAAAGCTAATTGTATTTATTTGTTTTGGGATTCTTATACATCGCTGTTTTGTGAGAAGACATTGATGTGGACACGTAGCCGCGAATTGAATTATAAGGAACAAATCACAGTGTTCTGGTGTCGCGTGCAGTGAACTTGTTCATATAATAACCCATTATTTTACTTTCTAATCTTGGTTGGATTTGTCTTAATCAAAACCCTAATTAAACACTAACATACGACCGGAATTGGCTCGGACATGCTGCTAGGTGTTCCAGCTTCACAGGCGCCTGTTCCAATTCAATCGAGTACATTCACATGTAGGATATTGACAATTTCAATCTAATTACATCTAAATATTTTTACTTTTTTTTTTTGAGAATTTGATTAGACCTAAGTTTTTTCTGTGCTTACTCTATGGTTTAACCTACTTGCTCGTCACAACATTTTTATATGATTTATTGATGCACAGAGTGAAAGCTAGCTTTTGCTTATTTCTTGTTTACTGCAATTGGATCCACTGTTCGAATGTTCTGTCATTTCTTAAATTTGATAAATGGAATGCAAAAATAATGCTTTTTTACAATGAAATATTTGTTATCTTTTAAGTTACTCAAAACCGTCCTTATTATAAGAAGTTTAATAATTTTATGCGACGTGATGGGCAGTAAGAGTGGTTGAATAGTAATTTGAGGCTCAAGTCACTATTCACGTAAATTTATGTAGTATATAAACCATGATTCCATGCCATAGTATTCATTACTATTCACACCAACAAAATAGATCAATAACTTTTTGAATTTTAACTAAAACCCTCCTATAATTTTGAGGAAAACAATAAAAAAAGAATCCACTATATTTAAAAGTAATTACAATATATGTATTAAAATATAAAACTCTCTCCTACTATAATTTATAGTATTACAGATTTTGAGAATATACCCAACTTAATTACTCCCACTACATTTTTATGATTTATTGATGCACAGAATGAAAGCTAGCTTTTGCTTATTTCTTGTTTACTGAGGAAATGCATCTACCCTTCACCGTTCCATCCTCGCTTCTGTGAGTTTTTAAGATTTGATATAATGGAATGCAAAAATAATGCTTTGGTTACAATGCAAGGAAGATTTTCTTCCTTCAATATTTGACTCATGACAAAAGTAAGCCACCGTTTCCGACAAAAACCTCCATTATTATACCAAAATTTTAATAATTTTATGTTCATGTTTCTTTATATATACGTGACGTGATCTACAAATACCAGCCAAATAAAAGAGACAAAACAGTGCTTTCCCCTCTAATGTGCACAGAATTTTAACACGGCATGCTTCCAGCAGCACCCACTTTTTTTTCTTATTTGCCTTTTTCTTGTTTCTGGTTATCTTATGTACTCATGATGGTATGGTATAATTTGATTACTCAAGCCCATTCAGCATTGATCTAACCTAGCTCTGATATTTTGACAGGTAAAAGTCTTATTTTCTTTTTGGATCGGTTGACTCAACCGATTCGTGAGTTACAGATAAGAGTTTACACCATGGCGAAAAAAAAAAGGGTTAAGATTTTACAATGCAAGTGCATGGGTTTGAATTCCCTCTTAACTGCTAATAATCTTGCTTGGTTGAAACATACTATACGCTATACCGTGATGCATAACTCCATTGTATAAATACATTTTTTTCATTCAATTGTTATCAACTCTGTTGTACTTCACACTCTACAGGGACTATATAGGAGAGGCCCGTAAGGTTCTTGCACAAATCACAATGTGCTGTTTTACGTGGACTTCTAAATCTAGTAAGTTCATCCCCTCCAGGAGGCAATGACCACATGTCCACATCCATCAGCTGCCGCTGCAAGAACAGTGGCTTAATCCGGCGAGCTCGATCAGAAGTTCCTCCATCAATGACTTCATCATTGCCGGAAGCAAATCCCAAAACTTGTCCCGATCGATGGCTACGGGGGCAACGGCTCGCGGTCAGGAGGTTATGGGTTTGCTGCACATTGTTCTGTGCTGTGTTTTATGCTTCTTGCTTTCAGTGCATTTTTGTTTCTCTGTTGTGTTGGGGATTGGGACTGCTGACATTCATTCAGGATAGCATTTGATATGAGATTGTTTTCCGTTGTCATTTGTTTTTCCTTTGAGATTGGAATCGAAAAATGTGTGTATGCTATTGTAAAAGGACTGTGATATTGATGAAGTTAACAAAACATTTTGTGTCAACTTTCAGCTCCCCTCCCCTGAAATGCATTTTGGAGACAAACTTCATTGTTGATACTAGAGAAATTTTAGTGTGGTGGGACACCGTAACCTGCAAATTTTTGCCCAGAAAAAATTCCCACATTTTTACTGCGTGGTTTGGATGTCTTGTTTGCATGATCATTGTTCATTTGTTTATCTGGGTTATTTTTTTATTTGGAGAAAGATAATTACGAAGTTGAGAGGAGTGGACGCTGGGAAGAGAGGTTACTATGGCATTCCATATAAATAGGATAGATAAATAAGCGTAAAAGAGCCATTTTATTTGCTTATAAAAAATTTTAAATGTAAGATTTAGGACCAAGGGAGGGAAGTGTAATACTTTTATAAAAAGTAAGGGAGATAAGTGTAATGCCTTTAAACTAGAGGGGGTTAAATGTAGTATCAATATACCTCAAGGGAGGTAGATATAATTTGCCCTAAGATATAGTTTAAGAATCTAG
Source organism: Dalbergia cultrata (assembly GCA_031216105.1). Classification (NCBI taxonomy): domain Eukaryota; kingdom Viridiplantae; phylum Streptophyta; class Magnoliopsida; order Fabales; family Fabaceae; genus Dalbergia; species Dalbergia cultrata. Next base: position 10,116,579 of record CM062348.1, on the reverse strand, counting down.
AACAAATAAAACATGAGATCTCATCAATCTAAAGCATCACCATAATGTAAGCAATGATTGAACTCAACAGGGTAAGAGCAGCATAAAATTGTCCAGCAATTCTAGAGCAATGTAAATTAAAATTGTTATAAGACAATTTCAATCCAATGTAAATTTTATAGTTACTTAAAAAACCACTGAATGAAAATCAGATGCATCTTAATTATATGTGAAGTGATTTCTGTGATTTTCAAAGACGCTGCTTTTATTTTGTGCCAAAATGACAGGTAACATGAAAGACCATCATGAACTAAGTATTGCATCAATACTGCTAAAATCAGTACAGTAACAGTCCATCAAGCCCATGGCAGCCATCCTTGTATACTAACTTCTTACTTGTTGTCCCATCATTTTCTCTTATTCTGCAACTTTACTCATTCTGAATTTTGATCAATACCAGCAATCTACCACTTCCTCTTGATCTGGCAAAGTCCATTTCTTTGGGGGCCCTGACGTCCTTGGACGTCTACCATAATCATCCCAGCCCAGTTTTGCAATTTCTACATGAATCGTCCGACCGTGAAAATCCTGAAGACAATGAACAGGAAACAGATCAAAGGAGAACATGTCATGGTTGATCATCTAAAATGGAGGCATATGAAACATCGAACCTTCTGATCCATGGTTTCTAGTGCAAGCATGGCATCATCTTGACATGTATATTGAATAAAAGCATATCCCTTAGATCTTTTTGTTTTCAAATCTTTAGCCACTTTAACTGCAGCACACACAAAATATATGATTCAAATTCATGAGCAGAGGTGAGAACCAAAAGCCAATGTGCACACTACTAAAATCCAACAACATCATGAGTAATGAGAAAATGCACTTGCCTTCAGCTATCTTGCCAAAGTTGGAAAATTCCTTCTGCAAAGTAATCTCACCAGTAGAATATGGTAAATCTGCCTCCAAATCAGAACAAGACGAACTTGATATAAAGTACATTGGCAGAAGAAAGAAAGCGTGCCACAGCATCCAGACATCAGAAGGGAAAAGTATTAAAGGCATATGAAAAAGACTGATTAAATTGGATTGCTATATAAAGGCAAATTCCCTCAGAATTATGCAGATTGGTGATGAAAAAATGTTGAAAAGTAACTGCAGGACGGGAGATGTTACAGAAAGCAAAAAGTTATTGCAGTGCAGCAACCAAAATTATCCTTCCAGCTTATGGTGGGCAAGAAAAAGAGGCTTTCAGTAGTTTGGACTTTGGAGACATAATAGCTAACAAAGTAAATTTTGTCTAAAATCTAGATGTAATCAGCAGATCAGCATAAAATGTTAATTTTCCAGATGATCAGCACAAAAGTCAATATTATCATTTCCAGGTCTCATGGAAACAGGACAGTATTCAAACTCATTATCACTAGAAACAATACAGATCAGGTTAATTGACAGAGTGATAATGAATGGTGTCTTCATTTATAAAGTTAGCTTTGAAACTTTATATTGGTTGGCACAGAAGTTTGCATGTGATCATCACCAGTTTTTAATTCCTACTATAATGCATTCCCCAGAGATTATACACAACAATTAGTAAATTGTACAACAATCAGAAGATAGCTATAAGCAACCATGGAAGAATTTAACCATTCTGTTACATCTGTTGGCCTCACTAATATCCAAAGTCAGACAGTAGTCACAATTTTATCAGGGCCAATGGAAAATCCTCATAAACAACCTCAGCAAAATATAATATCTTGACCATTGATCTGTTTGATCTCAAAATGAAACCCTTTCCCACATACCCCAAGAACATACACTCGAAATCAATCTATATTCCAAATGCTTTTATCTTTTAGATAATTTCTCCAAACTTGAAATCCTTACATGCACCTGAAGTGCCATCGGGATATGCCCCATATCCAACCACAGAGCGACAATTTAACTAAAAGTGAAAGTTAAAGATGAATCCTAGCCGGGATGTCACCTTGTTATTGGACATGAGCATATCTACATGACACTCCAAGCGCATGTAAGAATTTCTGCGAACAAGAAATTGCTTTTGACATCAAAACTCAATCAATCTCTCTGTAGTTTCTGATACAGATGATCACCCAATTGCATTTACATTATACGGGGTGGAAAATTTTGACAAATATATGGCATAAAAATAGCTACTTTGCAAAGAACCGTGTGGATAAATACAAGGCTGGTTCAACTAACACAAGCAGAAGCAGAATACACAAGGAATATATAATTAAAGCATATGGGCCTGCAACTGCAAGCAAGCATGAACCACACACACACATGTATATAACAGAATAGCATTGAGCATAGAGAGAGAGAGAGAGATGGATTAGTTTACTTTTCACAAGAATTTTGCTAGCAAGAGGGTAGGGGTGGGGTGAGAGCTTGAGAAAAGAAGAATGGTCTGTGTTGGGTTTGGTTCCCAAGTCTGCTCTGACGCTTCCAAATGGAAATTTTGGGAACGAAGCCAACATGTTCATGTTCATGTTCATGTTCATCAACTTCAAAGTTCAAACAAAGCCGAACGATAGATAACCTGCGACAAAATCCCCAAAGTCTCAACCTTTTCTGAACTTCGACTCAACGAGCGAGCGTATTTATCTATGGGTTTATTGGTACTGCTTGTTTGGTTTGCAAATATTTGTGACGAAAATTCGGTTGACACAAAATTTACAAGTATTTGGCCTCGCATTTTTTTTTTGAAAGAAATGCTTCATTTTCACGAAAATTTACTCGAGTGGAAGCTAAAAATTTTAATTTTACTTCTACATCTCACGTTAATTATTTTAAAATTTTTTTACTATTATTCCTAAACATAGATCAATTTTTTTCAAAATCAATTGTTGTATAATTTAATTCTTTAAAATTCAATTGTTTCAAAAGTAATTCTAGCAAAATATAAACCAAATGCATTATTAATTGATTTTGCTCATTATACATGAAATTATTCAATAAATAATAAAATATTAGTTAGTTATATTAATTGAATGAATAAATAAAATTAAAATTATTGATTTACTAAAGTTAGTGATAGAGATAGAACATAGAAGTCAATTTTTATTTTAGAATAACAAACATAACAATATAAGATTACGTGAGACCCACTGCTGGAACAATTAGTACTATATTTAGATTAGATTCAAGGTTATGCAAATGCGTGTTGAATGAAATGAAACTGTAGATTCCTTTCTATAAACACATTAGGAAGCCACATTCTTTCAGCAATGTCGCCAGCCAAATAAGCTAACGATGAATTGTGAAGAACGGAATTGAACTTTTAGCAGCATTTAGACTTTCTTCTAAACTTATTTACTTGTCCGAAAAAATTATTATGACAGAAACAAAACAAAACATTCATCATAGAAGTTAACTCATTTAATTAACCTTCTTCTGATGTTTCACTAACAACTTGAATTCGATTCAATAAATTCTTGATCAATTCAAAATTATATGCCCCGAGCCTAATGTAGTATTATTATTGTTATTATTTTGATAGAAATGCCTTCAAAATTCCGTTTAAGTTAAGAACTTGCATAAAGAATATTACTTGGAAAAGTAGTATTCTCTAATTAAAATGATTACGGTGATTTTATGCCTTTCAACCAAAATTCAACCAAAAATAGCTTGATTTCTGCGCTGAAAATTTCACAAGATGGGACCCTTTCGACAGAGATTTCATGTCAGGATGTAGTCATTAATTAACTGAAAATCTCTCAAGTAAAAAGTTGATTCTTGTGCTAAACAATAGTAGCATCAAACAGTGGATTCAAGGCATATAAGTAAAGGAAAATTTTGGTCAAAGGCTACACCAGTTTGCAATGTCCACTAGCGTGAGAGTCCCTTTATACAAATGAAGATGGACATGAGAGTAGCACTTATTGAATCCCATCACAAGAGGCCACCAAAGGAGCAAGTACTAAGGAAGAAATTTTGTAAAGCAGATACCGTGTATACAATTGTGTCACTACAGAATGGTAATTTGTGTACATTTTTAAATTCGGATATCACTTAAGTACAATTCTCAAACCAACTGAATGGTTTTTACTGGTTTGGTACACCAAAAAACATAAAAAGAAGGATACACGATCTAATCCATATGCCTCAAGAAGCAACATTGCCTCCGGAAATGATTGTCACCCTTTCCATTTTTACACCAAAACAGCAGCATCATTTGGTTTCTGTAAATATATGACGCCCCAAAATTAGCATTTATGAACTTCTCACCATCCCACAACATATCATCATACCCAATCACTCTGTCCCATATGATAAGTCAAGGAATCAAAATCTATGCCTATCGGGTACAAAATTTATGCCGCAAGGCTTCCTCCAGTTTATGGAATATTGCCGAGAATGCTCCTGCAAAGAGAACACGCCACAGCTAAATAATCTATTCACTAATCCAGAGGAGCGGTTGCCAGTTGAATTTATACATCACAATTATTAACAGATCAACTGCAGGATTCAATGTAAAAGTGTGCGATACAACAACCAGCGAGACAAGACACCTTGCACGAGTAGAAAAACAGAAAAATCCAGTAATGTGGTAAGTAAGGGTATGTTTGATTTGAATTTCCAGTTTTCAATTTTCATTTTCAGTTTTCCAGTTTTTCATATTTTGTTAAGGAAATACTGAAAATTCTGAAAACTACAAATTCCAATTTTCAGTTTTCATTTCCAGTTTTCAGTATTTTCTTTATAAAATCCAGTAAACTGAAAATGAAACTGAAAACTAAAACCAAACAGACCCTAAATAATCAAACAGAAAAATGTTTATAACACATAGGAAGCCCGTATTCTTAAGATTCATCATTTCACTTAGCCAAGAAGGACATCTCTGCAACACGGGAAAGGAAGTTTTACCTCCAAAGCTATTTCTAGAGTAAGCTATAGACAAGCTACTAAAATAATGACAAACACAATTAGGACAACAAAAAATGGAAAAGAAGGATACAGAAAAACCTGATGATGGGTTACTCTTATCCTGTAATGAACCTTTCACTAACAATGTCCCAGGGATTTGTTGGAAAACCTGTAGGAAGGACCAAATAACATGAGGTCAACATAAATTCTTCCTATCAAAATCATTTTTAAATCCAGTGAAGAAACAACCATACCGATATACGAAGGCATAATCTATCGGAAGAGAAATTTTGAATTGATCCATTAGATGTCTCTCTTGTAGGTTGACAATCAACGGTTTGATTGATAACAAGTGATTCATTCTTCAAAATTGAATCACAGTCATCTTTTGATGCCAAAACCTATCAAAATGCATTCATGCTTAACAGCAATCACAAGGAAATTAAATAAAAACCGGGATTTAGAGTAACTAGTCTTACATCCACTGTGAAGGCAGAGGTATTCAATGTACAGGACAGGCCATGCAAAGAGAAGTAAGATTTTGCAGCTTCCAACACATTAATGGCACCATGCTGGCGTTGAAGACCCTGAAAAGTAGATTGATTCATGTAATCTAACATTAGGGGGAAAGCAAAAGTGACAAAACATACAAGAACATATGTTGTAGACACAACTGATAACTATTTCAAGACAATTTAACAGCTATTTCAATTTTCAAATAAATGAAGAAATCTGCCATAAACATGGATATTAAGTAGAACTTTTTACGTGAGGATGGGTGCAATAACTAGAACTGAATGCTCAACCAAAAAAAATAAATAAAAGGAAAAAAAATCTTAGTGTTGCTAAATGGATTGAAATAGTTAGGGATAGCCATAAGATTTATTCACCCACTGGGGAGAAAAAAGTACAAGTACAGGGTGTCATATGATATCCCCAAATATCCCCATGCCAATCTACGATCAATGTAATCACTCTAGGAACAAATCAGTTGTCATATGATACCTTGTATGAACAATACAGTTGTCAAAAAATTCCTGTTAGTGTAAGAACCTTTTTTGGAGATATCATATGTCAGTGTTAGAACAACCGAAAAATTCTTTTATCTGTGTCAGTGCAAGAACAATACAGTTGTCAAACTGAAAAGAATATACTATACCTCAAGCATGAAGGACATGTTATTCTTCTGAGGCAAAGAAATTGATGACTTCTGTATGGGAGGCAAGAAAGACCAAGCAAGCCCCCATCGAGATGTCCTGCCTTGCACAAATTCAGTTGTCTTTACTACAGTAACACCAACCTCCCAAAGCTTTGAGGTAAGGGACTTGAGATTTGATTTTCTCCCTACCATTGAAGTGTACCACCTATCAGCACAACAGAATGAATGAGCACAATTCTATTACAGGTAAATAAACATCGAGGGAGTGGTATTTCTTATACAACAAGTAATACCGAAATTGCTGCTTCAGTTCAACACTATCTTCAATAATACGAGTAATGAAAGCCTTCTCACCACCAGGGCAAACCATTTCTTCTGAAGTGCCACCGCAAGAAGTTTTTGGATTAAGTCCTGCTTCCTCCAAGCTTTCAAAAAATGGCGGATTACACATGCAGAAATCAAACTTCTCATCCTCCCTGACTACACCAACAAGTATGGGAGGTCCATGATAGTTCTTATTCTCATGGCCATGCAAATCAACAGGTAATGAAGGCAAAGGCGCCGCCTGTGCATCTGTGCTCCCACACAAATTCATCTTGGTTTCACTATGGACTGCCTCTTCAGAATGCAACCCTTCCAGACAGGAAGTGTTTTCATTGCTTTCAACCTTTCTGATTTCAATCAACTCAGAAATATGTGGATTGCTATTAACATTTCTGGTCGCCCACTCTATCGCAACATCAGTCACATCTGCAGTCATTTAAGCAAACTTAGACCACATAGTACATAACCAGATGAAACCAACCAAGATCCGACCACACTGCCAAAACCAGAAAAAAAGAGAACATACCTGATCCAACAAAACTCCACCCAAGAAGGGATGCACCAAGAAGTGGGTATATGCAATTGGCTCCAGTCCCTATATCAAATCCCCTCACCTGAGCACCTCCGGAAGAAACAGTATTTGGAATGATGTCAGATGAGACAAGGTCATTAAGCCAATGGATGTAATTAGACCTGTTGGGCACAGTAGGGCACAGCTGCCCATCAGGAATCCACCTACAAAACAAACCACGCATTTTAAGGAATTCATATGTTGTCACATCATGCGAGATAGTTGACTTTCTCATCCACTACTTGAAAAGTCGCCCAAAGATTTGATTGAATGATACTGTCAAAATTAAATTACTATTTTTTTTCTAATAGCAACAATTTAGTAACAAGCAAAAAAACACGCACACACTCACCCAAACTCAGACACACAACATCTGCTGAAATTGTTCATGTCCTCAATATATATCTGTTATATAATGGATTAGAATCATGAAATATACAATACCCATTTGATGAAACAGCGGGCGGCTTGGGGAACCAAATGAAAAGACAAGACAAGGATAGTAATTGGTAATGGTAAGAGGAAGGAATTGAAGAAAGAGATAGGAGGGTACCAGTTGAGAGCGTGGTCGTGAAGGAGCAAGACGCGGGTGAGTTCGCGGGTGGCATTGAAGTCGGTCCAATGGATGAAGGGGTGGCGGTGAGGCGAGGAGTAATGGACGAAAGGGTGGAAGGATGGGTAGAGAGAAGCCAAGTGAGCAAAGTCAGGAGGGTTCTCGGAGTACTTGTTGTTTGGGTGAATGGAGGGTCTCTGTTGCTGTCGTTGTTGATGATGATGGTGCTGCTTTCTCTTCCTCTTCTTCCCAGTGCCCCCCATCTCTCTCTCTCTCTCTCAAAGTCAAAGGAAAAGGCTGCAGCACCTTAATGTTACTGGCTATCGGGAATTGATTCACACATCATGCATATCCTAGTGCAGTACATTGTCTTCTTGTTGAATGTCGAAGGTGGTCTTTCGTGTTTACTAGGTACGGTGTTTGTACTGGTTCGAATCACAAGACTAGTGAATGAATTGAACAACTCTGTTGCACCGTATCTACACGGTGTGTTTTTTTTTACTTTTTTTGTAAACACATGGTGTGTGTTTTTTTTATATGGAGGTAAAAAAAAAAGAGGAGAATTTTTTTTACAGTTTGATTTTATGCACTATAATGTAAAAAAAAAAAAAGAAGGAAGAATTGTTTATGCTAAAATCAACCAATTTTATTTATTGTTTGTATTTAAATGCATTGAATATTAGTGTAAAATTAGCGGTGAACAACAAATTTGGTTTTTATTTTTTTACATAAAAATATAATGTTCATAAGAGTTCTAATATCAATAAAATTTTTCACCTCATTTTTATCCTTCAATCAAATACATTCTTAAATTTAATTTTAATATATTATTACATGGACAATCAATTATATATTTTTATTCATAAAACTTTTAAAGTAATTAATGATTAAGTCAAAAAAATTTATTGACATGACCATGTGTAATTAAATATATATAAAAGATTATGTTATACTAAAGCATACTTAAATTCTATATCTTACGTCTAAAGATTATTTAAATTAATAATAAATAACATATATATAGATATTTATTCTTTTATTATGCACCAAATTTATGGTCTTGATTGTTCCAAACCTAATCACTTCAATTTTCAATTGAAGATTACAAAGATTTAGCAAATGCTATTATATTAAAACTTCTGCACTTCAGCTGAAAAAGGAAAAATTTATAAGGCTACATTATGTATTTGCAAGATCGGGATAAGAATGTCTGCTACTCAGCTAATCTTCACACTTGAATATTGTTACCTTATGGTCAGATTTTGTTGTGAAAATTATCTTACTAACAAATCTGATAACCCTTAATTCTTACCAAAATGATTTCTGAATATAGTTATCATTTACCACAAATTTCAAACGAATTAAAATGACTGACTAAACCAGTTTACGCCGAATTCCGCACATGAACTCGACTTTCCCTTTCGGGAATTCCCAAGAGAAAATATCACTTAAAATTTGTCACATCAAGCTATTTCTCATCTGTGAAAGTAGCTACTCACTCAGTGCTACCATTGCCATTTCCAAATAATAAGCTCATTCCTTTAACGATTTAAACTCATTTCTTTCTGGAGAAAAGCATTGATTATGTATTCCAGAATATGTACATTCTCAATCTTATTAAAAAGAAAAAGAAAAAGAAAAAAGCTATAGACCTATAAGAGGCTGTTTGGCCATAGAGATTGGAGCTGATTACAAAAGATTGATACAGTATGGAGGCTGCCAATGACACTATATAAGCTCCCAAAACTAACCATGGCAGAATTATCAAAGGAAACAAAAAAAATATTCTAGCCATCATCACTGAGGGAGCATCAAAATAAATTAATTGATCACAGTATCGGAATGCCTCATTTTGATGCTATCGAAAGACCCTTTCCTCAACAAAAGCAAAATAGAATAACTGCCCAGGCGAGTCATCCACCATCTGTAACAAGGGAGCCGTGAGTGATTAAATTTTCAAAAGAATGATTAAATATTCTACAACCAAAATTAGAAGCCCCTCCTCTTGTGAGGGGTAATGAAAAATATGAACTCTCCATTTGTATTTGAGCAAAAGCAAAAAAGCAAATCATGAGTTTTATGAGGAAATAAGCAAAAATATAAGTTAGCATGAAAATTTTCCTCCAATCAGCATTTGGTACCCACTTGAAGAAGAAAGTAAAGAAACATAAAAAGAAAGCAGATGTCTGACCTCCACGTGACGAGGTTGAAGACATGACGGCAGAACTGCTGGGCAGAAATATCACAGAAAAATTACAAGTCAACCAAAACCAAAGCCTTCACTGGCCTCATGGATGGCAAGTAACAAACGTTCTTGAAGCTGTTCCATGGAGGTATACTCCGGAAGGTCTAGTTGATTGAAGCTGTGGATTAATTGGAAGAAGAGTGAAGGAATTAGGATGGCCTAAATTCAATGTCTGCACATCGGGGGATTTGCAGTAACTGTATGGAGATATGGAAAGACACTATGCATAACATACTCACCAAGTATGAGCTGATGGCAGTCGATCGGGAGCCCCATATGCCTTGTGAATTTGAAACCTTTGAGGACCAGAGATGCCTTGCAAGGCCTTAAAACCCTCCAAAGGAACCTGAAATAAAAAAGTTAGAACGGCTACACATGTTACCAAGTCTATACCAACTCTGACAAACACCCCAGCAGGATTATAAAATAATAACCAAAAAAAAAAAAAACACAAAGTGCAACATTGCAACCATTTACCGCAAGCAATATATTCATCAAATAATTGACAATATATATATATATATACATGCATGCATGCATATTTATCCTATAATCTATACCCGTGGCACTTAGTGGCTAAATTAACATGTGATTGAAATCCTTATAGATAACAATTTGATGTGTACAGCAAATCACCTTGGATGTTCCAGTCACAAATTGCAGTAATCTTGCCATGTCTTCTTTGTTGAAAGTTTTGACCACTTCCCAAAACCATTGAATAACATTTGACGCTACTGTATAGCCAGTATACTCAGTGTTGGCCTTCAAGTCATCCACTGTAAGGAAAATCACACTATTCAGATGCTTCCCAGGAGATTAACATATACAACATAATTTAATTAATGATGAAGCCGACTCACAATCAATTTCGGGAAGACCACTGATGAGTAGCTCAAGCTCTTTGTCATTAAAGATGGATATAAGTTCTCTCGGTACCAATTCATTAAAACCTTCTAGAAACGAATTGATTTGTGGACGGATCGCATTCGTCAGAATATGATCAGCAACAAGGTCAACATACTCATGCTTTGTTTCTTCTGTAACCCTTATGTTCCTTCCTCCTGGTTTGAGCTCATAGTCAGTGACCTGTTTCACCATTTTAAGAGGAATGGCCAAAGCATTTAGCAATGAGAAGAAGATCTCATCAGACATTTATCATGAGGTCATATGTTTGAATTCAATCACAAAAAAGTGGATGGAATCTTCACCAAAGATTTTACAGAACAAATGTAATCTTTCTAATCTCTCTGAACAAAAATGAGACATGGTAGATTAAAATAGAAGGCTCATTTACCTCATTTTTCTCATAAAGTATGTGCTTTTCCTCATCGGCATCCATGCTAAACGTCAGGTCAGGAACATCACTCACGTCGTTCTGTTACATACATACAAGGATAAAATTAAACAAGAAGCAACACATGTAGAGGGGGGAAAAAGTATACCATAAACACAATAGAATAAAAGCATGTTCTGCACTCTGCACACATGGAAGACCATATAGGAAAACGTTATATACTTGTGGGCTATGCAAATATTAGATGCACCAAACAAGGGATAATAAAAGCTTATCCAGTACCAGTAGGTTACTTAGGGTTCACTATCCAATGACCGTTGTATTCTATTTAGCCCTACCCTACATAGTGCACTTAATGGTGCCTTGGGGGAAAAAAAGACAGCAAAGAGGTCAACACTGTCAATGAACACTCACCTCGAGCATCCATTTCAAATTCTTATAGTAATCAGGATCAACTGCTTCAATATCATGGTATGTCACCTTAACACCAAGTATATGCTTATAGAAAGATCGGGTAAAGTAAACATCCAACAGTTGCCCATCAAACAGAGCCTTCCCAACCTGCATGTGTAATCATAAAAACTGTCAAAGGACCACTCAACCCAAAAGCACACATAAACGAGAGGCAGCTCCAAAAAAAATAAAAAGAAAGAAAACTATTTGGGCCATCCCTAGCCCAGCTTCAACAAAGCTCTGACGAGAATTTATTACAAAGAAAGCCCAGCTCATTTAGAATGCTTGCATTACCCCATCATTTAATCTTGACATTTTCAATCATACTAAAATCAAATTGGGGGAAGTGGGTATCAATCATACAAGATCAAATTCCAAGAAAGATAAAAGAAAAAGTCATAAGACATACCACTCGGCCGACAAACTTGAAGTAGGAGAGATGTTCAGTCTGGTACACTGAGTTAGAGTTTGGTTGGAAAGTTGCATTGTTGCCCACTGTTGTAAAAAGTAAAGCACCCTTGTCGAATATGACCCTTGATAGTAGCTGATACCATTCTCTAGTGAGACCACCAGCATCAATACCCTCTTCACCTTGAAATTGCACATTTAATCTCCCCTTGAGATCTTGAGTAGGACGCATCCTTAACTGATTATATGAGTCCTCCAAAATGTAAGCTCGTCTTACACTTATACGCAATGGCCCAGACAAGTGATGGTCATGTTGTTGCCTGATTCTTGAGCGGAAATAGGCTCGCTTGTTATCAAAGTCAATCAGCCTTGGTACCTTGAGCATCATGGAAAGTGATTTCTCCAACAATCCTGGATTCTGCCTAATGAAAGCATTTGCAAGTCGGCGATGCTTCTCAGCAAACCTTGTAAATGTAACAGTACCATCAAGCCTTCGCTGTGAATCTCCACCAAATTTTACATTCATTGAAGATGAACAACCAGCAGACTCCTTGACTTCCCTAGCAGTAGCATTGTCATAGTCTAGCTGCATGATGGATTCATTCGCTTGTAGCTTTTCACACAACACAAAGAAAGCCTCAATGAAAGGCAAGAGTCTTTGTGTTCCAGGAGGAAGAGGTGGTGAAGTAGAGGAACCTTGGATATTGTCAGTAACATTTATGTTGGACATGGTAGGAGAGAAGGAGCCATGACCAAGCTGCATCTCAGCTGCACTAATACAATTACTCAGTTGTTGCCACAATGGCTCAAGTGCAGTATTCAAATTCCAAATAGTTGCTTGATCTTCGTGCTGATCTACATCATTTTCCTTATCTGTATCACCAGGACCACTAAGTGAAGCAAGCGAACTCAGAGCTTGCAGCACACGTAGAATGGCAGCACCAGCCATGGAGCCTGCACTCAAGCCAAGCATATTTGTTTTCTGCAAGGTAACAAGCTCACTTACAGCTGAATCAGTCAAAGCATGAGCTGATTCTGAAAGTTCTAAAGTAAAGAACTTCCGATGGGAGGGAACAATGACGGCCAACTTCTTCAGCACTTCACCAGCAAGCATATACATTTTATCAGAAAGCCTAAAAAAATTATTAAATTAGTCAATTTTTTTCATCACAACTGACAAGGGATATAAATACTGAGAAAAATGCAAACAAACAGGTGAGATATTATGAGGACCATTGTTCAGAGCCACAAGTACATGATTAGCATCCGTAACAAAAATAAGGCAAATCAAGGTAAGGTTATGAACAGTACCCTTCACGACCAAGAAGACTGCACAAATTCCGCAAATCAGATTGTGGCAATTGCAGGAAGATATTGTACTCTACATTCTTCTTCCCGTCAGAATGAGGCGGATTGATATCACCATGCTTATCATGTTGACTGGAGCCCAACTCCACTAAAGAAGGATCCTTCTCAACATTATCTGAGGCTTCGTTGACTGACAAATTTTGGGTTTTTGCTTCTCCTTTTTCAGACTGAGATTGACTTTCTAGTTTTGAAGCTGCAGTATCAACTACAACTTGAATCAGACCCATGACCTGCTCAAGATGAGCAGTGCTGCGCAAAAACAGGGGCCGGTTCAAAAGCTTCAAAAGGAGGATTAAAGGAACATCTCCTGCCTGAGTTCCAGAGGGTTTTGGTGATTGGACCCCTTCCACAACCTTCTCCTTCCCTTTCTCATTCAAATGCAACATGGACAAACTTGAAGAATTTGGAATGATTGATTGGTCAAAGTGAAATAACATTTTTGCAACAGCAGAATGATTTGTGGCCAAGTAAGTTAGAATCTCAAGAATTCGGCGGAACACAAGGGGGGGAAGACCTGCAATGAAGACACATCCGGAGCGATGAGTGAACAATAAACTACAATATCAAGATAAACCAATGACGATTGTATCCCCCACCAACTGCAAACATTACCATCCAACAATTGAGACCGACCATAAACTGTATTTGAGTGACAACCATAGAGCCTCTGGGAATTTAATGTTGCAGCTCTACTTGAAAATCCTTCAGCTTCAAGCTTAATCATATCAAGCAAAAGATAAATAAGAGTGGCCCTTGTAACACTGTGTGCACATAAGTTTAATAAGAGTCTCTGCAGAAGGCCTTTTCCCAGGGGCTGGCAAGAGGGAGACAAAACTATATCAGCAAATCATTATAAAAACAGATGTATAACACACTCAATCTTATAAGCTAAAAAATGAAACTAGAGAGTAAATGGTAGTCCAAAAGTCTGAAACTACAAAAAAGAAGGAAAGTGTTTTCACATCTAGCAAAGTCTGCTGATACCAGTGATAGAAATAGTATCTGTGAATGAATACTGATAGGTATTATTGAATTAGGGAAGCTTGGAAATCACCAAGAACCCTATAAACGATTACAGCAAAACAGAGGAATCGAGACTCGTCCACTCTCCCAATGTACAAAATGAACTACTCCCCCCCTCCTTCCTACTTTCCCTCCTTTTATTCTTCTTATTCTGTTACTGTAACTGTTTTCCCACTGAAACTAACTAACTATACAGCTGTCACATCCTATCATTCTCTCCTAACTGCCTCTTCCTTCACTCATATACTCTCCCATACCTTGAATCCCTATCAGTATGGCCAGTAACTTAGACTACAACCATGAAGAGAACTGAAGTTACCTGTGCAAGCTGTAGAAGCCGGATCAAAGCTTTCAATGCATTTGCATCAAGTAATGGCTCACCTTCAATCTCCTTCACCTTCAAGCTATCTGTAAGAGCAGACCTCCTGCCTATTGTAACTCCAACACCCCGATCCATTACAGGACGCCGGTCAAATCCTAGCCCATTTCTTCGATTGTTAAGCCGATTGCTACCAAAAAGGCTGCGTGCTTGATAATGGCTCATTGCTCGGTCCCTCAATATTTGAGCTTCAGCAAGCAATGGGGACGGCAGTGCTGACAGAACTGCTTCAGAAGAAGTTAAAAGTACCTGGTGTAGAGCATAGCACAAACATTACAATCATGTCAAAATATAGAAATTCCTCATTAATTAAAAAAAGAAAAAAACAAATATTTAAACCTCTTCTCGCAGCTCAGCAGGAAAAGTAGCAATTATAGATGCATTATCCATGTCAACTGGCTGTCCTTCAGCCTGATGGGCAACCCTTTGAGCTCTTTGTTGGGCCAGAACCTCTGCTTGAATATCTGGAGGAAGAGCAGCTAAAAACTCAGGATCAATATCTTCAGCAGAAGGTGGTGCATAAGCTGGAGGTTGAATGGATTGGGCTTGCTGGGAAGCCAAAACTTCCGCTCGCAGATCTTCAGGCAGGGCCTCCAAAAAGGTAGGGTCAATCGTATTAGCACCAGAAGCTTCATTATTTGCGCTAGTTTGGTCAGCCTGGGTAGTGTTTGGTGCAACCTCTGGGTTTTGAGTTGACAAGGGCTCATCCCCTCTGTGATCAGAAACAGTTGGTTGCTCTGATTGAATTCCTTCAGCATCAACAACACCCATATCGACGTCGACACTAGCATCAATTGATGATGTATGACATTCACCTGGATTAGGCGTCTCCAAATCAGAACCAGTATTAGCAGGCTGCCCATCAGTGGTCGATGATCCATTGCAGTCAACAGGCACAACTGGCGCATTGTGGGTGGCAGTAGGCAGGTCAGTACGCCGTTCGCATTGTAGATCAGAATCGGAATTCATAACTGAGTTGACAAAAGCTTGAGGTGTAGCTGCATTCTCACTAGGAGTGACATTTCCTTCAATTTCTGCGCAGTCAGCACCATTTGGTGTGTTGTTCAGTGGAAGTGATTGAACTGACATAGGCTCATTTGCTAGCAGGTTTTCACCTGTATCTCGAACGCCAGAGTCTGCATTAATCTCTTCCCCACAAGGAACACTGTCAATTGAGATGTTGGTTTCCTGAACTGTATTTCCATTACCATTCTCTTGCTCCTGACCTTCAATCTGCTGAGAAGTAGAGTCAGTTACTGCAGCCACTATTGGACCATCATGTGCATGAAGAGCATCAGGTTGCTTCTCTTGCTCCCCAGAATTCTGTAATTGTCGTTCAACAGGACTGGCTGTAGGAGCTACACTTCTCAATTGAGCCAAGAATGGTTCCTCCACTGCTTGTGCAATGGCAGCTGCTTGAGCATTTCCTTGTGGCTGGCCATCATCAGTCCACCTACCATTACCTAACACTCTTCTCCCAGGTAGGTGCAACGAGCCCATGCCCACAGAATAATCAGTCAGAGGTGGGGGTGCTGCTCCACTCAGACGGTCCCCAAAGAGACTGCTTGGCACATGATCATATGGAAGAATAGGTGCATCAAACATGTAGAAGTGTGCTGCATCAAGATTGCCAGATGACAAAGTTTCCGAATCCCTAGATGTAGAATTTCCACCTGATGACCACATTGAGACAAAATCCCCAGATGGTGGTGGCCTTACAAGGAGAGGATGTTGAAAACCATTTACTTCAGAAGCAGATCTCTCAAAGGAAGATCTACCTGTCTGACGGCGACGTTCAAAACCCTGAAGCCGAAAAAGGTCATCCACATTAACCCCTTCAAAAGGTTCAGAAGACAAATCTATTAGGCCACCTGTTGTTCCAGGTTGCCCAAGTATCTGCAAGTGATCCAAGCCATCGAGTGCCTCCCTCCATCTCACCTCTATCACACGGTTCTCATGAAAATCATCATCATCTTCGTCAATCATCTCATCATTGTATTCATCTCCCAAGCCAGTGTCATCATGATCCTCTACATCAGTATCAGCCAAGGACATCATGCCCCCACCATCTTCTGCTATATCCTCGTCCTCATCCTCTCCCTCATCATCATCCTCATCATCATCACCATCATCACCCATATCATCATCCTCATCCCCCATGTCATCATCTGCCCTATTCTCAACATGAAAAGTCATCTCAATTTGATCTGGATTGTGCAAAACCCCACCCTCACCCATCTCTTCACGCATAAAGTCCATTCCAAGTTCCATTGATGGGTTTTGAGCCATTGTCTCACCCTCTTCTACTCTCATATCCTGCTCCACTGACTGATTTGGATTATTAGCATGATCATCACCCCCAGAAGTTCCATGATCATGAGGATTATCAATTGTATCTCTGAGTGCTTCTTGATTCCTCACATTCTGATCATGTGCCACTGCTTCAGGGGCAGCTGGTGTTGTTATTTGATCATCAGGTCTATCATTTAAACCAGCAGATCTTCTCTTTTCCATCCCATCAGATTTAAAAATCTGGTCACTAGCATTAGCAGCTCTTGTAAGGCCTTCTAAACCTTTTAGTACAAGATTCACAATTTTGGGTGCCTCCGGATGATCCAAATCAACCACTTGCAGAATACTAGTTAGACACTGAATAATTCCACCATCTATCATGCTTTTTGCAATGTCAGGTGAATATCCAGATCCAGGTAGGCTACCAGACGATGAATTTTTGGACAATATAGAATATACTAGATCAACAAGAGTAAAAAGTCTTTTATCAGGCATTAAGCTGCTTTTCATTGAATTGCTCTCCAAATTTGAAAAAGACATCAACTCTTTAACAAGTTCATTCGTCACTCGCTTACGCCCTTCACCAGACCGCCCACACAAAACTACCAGAAACCATGAAGCCTTTTCAGACAGCTTACCTCTCCACTCATTAGGTCCCGCAGATTTTTCAACAGAGAGGGGTAACAACCGGTGTAATACATGATGAACAATACCACCATGTCCAGATGGTTGATTAGATCCACGGAATTGACACATTTCTGAATCACGTTTGAGTATGACACCCACTGCATGTCCATACATTAGAAGAATGTCGCTCAATAACTTTAGGACAAAAGTCACTTTTACCAGTCCTGTCGACCTTTCAGATTCAGGCTCTAACATCCCCGTCTCTTCAACCTTTGATTTACCCTTCACCTTCATGGTAGGTTCATCTATATCCATGAAGGTTGAGCCACCTTCAGAATCTTCCTGGCCTTTTGAGGGTGGGTACTTGAGCACAATATCAAGAAGCTGATCAATTACTTGAGTGAGATTAACAGGAACCTTTTTGTGACTCTTCAAAAATTTACCTGATCCATCATGTGACTTGCTTTCAGGTATCCGAACACATTCGTTTGAAGATAACCCAACCTCAACACCTGATGACTTTGATTTTTCCTTTTCTTTTTCTTTCGATAACACAACTACTGTTCTTCCTGCTGATGTCTCTAACTGACAAACTGCAGCTGCAGCCTTCATGAAAACCACAGGATCCCTGGAGATAACAGCTGCCAATGATGTCAAAAATGATCGAGGAGAAAAGCGCCCAGCAGGACGATTTCCACTTAGTGTTTGTCGGATCTCCAATTCCATAGCAGTTTGCAATGTTTGAGGATCTTCAAGGAGATGACGAACTATAGCAGATACAACAGTGTCATACCCAGGAAAAAAGCAATTCCGAGGAAGACTAAATAGTGCAGCCAGACCCCCATTTTCAAGGAACTGCAAAGATAAAGCATGTGCTTTTGTTAATCGAGCACATAACTGCAAAACAGCCTGCATGACCACAGCAGGGACATGCTGTTTTATCAAATCACATGCAATATCCAGCAACTTATGACTCTCATCAATAGATGCAAAGCCAGTAGATTTCCCCAATATGTTCTCAAAAGCCATGCAAGGTTCTTTCTCATTCACATCTGAATCTTTTTCGTTTTGCCCAACCGTACCTGAAAATTGCAGGGAACCATGCTCCCCAGATGAATCAGGCAGGGAATCAGTTTTGGTTCCTTCTGTATTTTCAGTTTTTGGTCTTGATTGCAGCATTTGATCCAATATAAGCAATAAAGCACTGATGCACTTAGGGGCAGGTATCTCTTTCCCTGCCTCATGTCTGCCTTTGAAGTTTGTCAAGATATCTATGATAGTAGATATAATGCCATTTTGAGCAGCAATTTCCCTTGCACTTCCATCTTCAAAAAGAATCAGTGCTAAAGTATGTGCTAACAAACTCAATGCACAATTATCCTTGGCGAAGTCCAACGGACAAAGTTTTAGCTGCTGCAGAAGATAAGATATTACCTTCGGACGATCTTCCCCTTTGTTTTGACTGCAAAGTGTTACAAACAAATCAGTTAACTGAAATGCCACTGAATCACTACTCTGAAACAACTTCACAGATGCAGCAAGTATATCATCAACAGGAGGTTTCTTTGTCTGTCCCTCTTCAGTAAGCACATCCACAGTCTTCTCAGCACTATCAACTTTAGCAGTTTCAGAACTATTTCCAAGGGACAGAGCAAGTGCCCGTGCAAGTTCATCATCCTCCTGGACAGGATCATCTGCATGACTAAACAGCCACTCCATGGCCATTTCAACACTGTTTGTTTCAACTCTTCTCAGTGCTTCCTCAGCCCTTGCCCTTGAAAAACCCATCTCAACAATAGTGGCAATGGTTGCCTCATCAGGCGGTGGGGGCATGAAACGGTGGTTTGTGCTTCCCATAATGTTACTACGATTTCGCTTCACATCTCCAACACCAGAGTATACATGGGTAACGAGTGAAATAATAGATCCAATGAAACCAGGACTGCAAATAGAAAACATGGGGTGATTCCAGACTGGTAGGATCGCATCCAGAACCTGTGATTGCAGCATGCGAACAAAAGCTTCTGGGTCTCTTGGGACTGGAAAGAGCCCAATTGACAGGCCAACTGCAACTGGCTGAACAAGTAGCTCTGCCTGAGATGCCGAAGTTGGGGATAGAAGTAAAGAAGAGTTTACAAAATACTCAAGCAAACGACAGTAGCTTTGTAATGTATCAAGCAGCCATGTGTTATGTGTCAGTTTACTTCCTTCCCCTTTCTTTTCAATGTCAATATCTGATGATGGAAAAGAGTACGGAGGTGTCCATAGTAACTGACTAGTAGCTTCAAAAGTGGTGAGCAACTCTTTAAATGTTCCATGGACATAAAAATTATTAACCATTGCAGTATAACAACTTCGGCGCCTGCTGTCAAATGTGAGAGCTGCCATATCTTCCACAACCTTCCCAAGATATCTGCATTTTACAGAAAGTGACATCTCAAGTCCAGCATGAGTAGAGTGCCCAGAAAAACTTAGAGCCTCAAGAAAATTTGTAGCCAGGGCAGTTCCAAGAGTTTTTGACGCTGAGTTTAATGACCCTGAGTCAGCTCTACGACGATTTGGTGAAGTGAACCCCTTTACAAGAGCTGTGAAGAAGGAACGCAAAGTTGAAGCCAGCTTGTTAAGAATATCTAAAACAAGAACCTCAGGGCTTTTCTTTTTCTGATCTTGGGATAAAGGTGCCTCCAGTGCACTAGATGATGCTTCAGAATCGATGTTAAAAGCTTCCAAGTGACGGCCAGTCCTTCCAGCTCGTATGCGGGATAACCCATGCCGACTACGGCGGTGCAAACTTTCGCCCGAACGAACTACAGAAAGAAATTCACGTTCTCCACTCCACAGGGAATGTGAACCACTCCTAGCAAAAACAGGATTTGTGTATCTCACTGACTGAATATTTGCATCATCATCACTCTCTCTTTCAACAGCAGTAGATGAAGGTCCCTGTGAAATCTCAGATTCTTGATCAGTATTCTTTTCTTCTGCCTTGGAATCATTACACAAAGATATTTGCCAAATTATTTCTTTGTATGTTTTCCCAATATCTTTCAATACATCAGCATCCGAGGTGCTTAGCTCAGAGACCACAGTAGTTGTTCCCTTCAACAAAAATACAGAGAGAGATAAGACACCTTCAAGGCTAGAAAGAAATTTCAGCACCTTTGTCTGCCTGGCAGGTTCAACAAGAGCAAGTTGAGTCCCTCCCACCATATCTAGAAGCTCATTAGTACATTTCAAATGTTCCCTCAAGAAGGAGCATACAGCCCGAGCAAGAGAAACATAATGCTGTGGAGAGAAGTTCTTGAAGGCAACAGATACACTCTGCCCAACAGAAACAGACGGAGGCATTAAAGGCAAGGTAAATAACTGGAGAACAGCTTCAATCCCCTTTTTCTCAACAAATATTCGGCATGTATCAGCATTCTGAAGAACTGTCTCAAGCAGGCGAGCAACATTGTTTACACAATCTGGAAGAAATGACTCAATGTTCACTATTGACGGATCTGAAGATGGCTCGCCGATCTGCTCTGTACCATCTACCTTGGTTGACTCATTAACAGGCAAGATCAAATTCTTGTCCTCACTATCCATTTCCATTGGAACCGAGGTTGAAGTGCAAGGATCAGGACACATGGACAAGGAATCTGCCCCACAACCAATTTTTGAGATGGTCTCAAGTATCTCAACTAACATATCCACTCCAGGTCCACGTAACGAAGAAGCATGGCGCATTAATTCATCCAGTCCACTAGACAATGATCCAGGTGTGTCACCTGTAAGAGCACGCAAATATGTTCTAGAAGTGAACACTTTCACAAAACACCTCAAAGAATTCCTATCTTTCACAGCCTGGAGGCCATTACTATTGAGGCATAAGGCATCCAAACACTGGGGGATGCATGTAATAGCTTCTGCAGAATTGAGAACATCATCCATTATAGCATCCAAGAAAGCAGATGGAAGACCAGCTGCATCCAAGACAGGATAACAGGTAGGATCCTTCTGTATTAAGTCACTCATGACAGTAGCTGCAAGCGAGAAAACTCCACCACCAAAATCTTTTGCTTTTCTGAAAATTGTAGATAAGCAATGAGGCAGGACATTCTCTTCAGAACCATAGATGCGCGCAGTACTTCCAGGAGCATAAGTACCAAGAGATATAGCACGCAATAAGGCTTTCATCAGCAATCGCCGGTGATATGAAATTAATGGCTCAGAATACAAGGGCTGCATGTCGTCACACACAGTTGAAGAACATCCAACCATTTGTACACTCCCAGCATTAGAATCATTATTTTCATCTAGCTGCTTTCCACCATTTTCTACATGGGAGACTTCAACCTTTAGGCGGGAGATGGTATCGTCTAAACCTCCCAAATCTCTGAATAATGCAGCAGCAGGATTACTGTAATCCATAAATGCTTCTAAAATGCGCACAGCTTTTTCAACCAGATGCAAGTGCTGTGGATTAGTATCTTTAAGGAGAGGTAGCAGAGTAGGAATAAACCCTGCTTCACGCATGGCAGAGCACCCTGACGATGATGAAACCAACACGGTGACAAGAGATAATAGAGCTTCTGTGAAATGAACTGACCATTTAGGGGCATCACTAACAACAGAGTCAATGGCCTTTGGCATCAGGCTAGATAAAATGCCACGGTGCCCACCAGATGTAACTGCAGTCAATACTGCAGTTTGACGGGAACGATCATGGCAAAGAGCAGCTAATGAATGCAAACATAACACTCTAATTTTTTCCAAAACCGCATCTTCATAGCTCAGCAATGATACTAATTCATTGATAAATCCAGGCTCGGCATTGAAGAATGAAACCAGGTCATCAGCATCAGCACATGCTTGAATCAGAACAATGAAAGCATACAAGCGAATGCAAGTGTATTGCTGTCTAGAAGGCAAAGAACCAAAAGCCCGAGCAAACCGCAATCTTGTCAATAAAGAAAATCTTAAACTGGCTGGTACCTTATATTCCATAACTAACTTATGCAAAAGCTCAAGATCAGTTTCCACACATTTGTTGATGTCAGATAAGTGAATAATTTTCAACCCTTGGTCGGAGGCTTCAGCCACTTTCATGTCACTTTTCGATTCAGCTACTGCATAAAACTCAAAATGAAGGGTACAGCCCAATTTATAAGCAGCCAGGTCGGGGTCACAGCTATTAGGCGAAGCTGATGCAATTAATCCAAGCCCCTCTTCCTTTCCACCCCATCCTTGTGCAAGAGCATACAATTTTGAATTCAAAGAAGCATCTCTTATGGTGTACTTTCCAATTGTTTTCTTCAGAAAGGTAGCCAAAGTGTCCAGGCTAGCCTCAACCACATCTGGGTCAGTAGATGCAAGCAACGCTGAAAGATGCTGCTGCAGATTTAAAAAAACATACAAAGTATCAATGGTAGACTGTGAAAGGGGAAATATTAAGATATCTATGCAAATGCATAAACATTTATATCTGGTTAAAACAAATATTCCCGATCTCCAATAAGAAAACAAGGAAATTTAGAGATACATCCAAACACTCGAAAGCAATAAATCTGCCTCTGCTCTCGTCTCATTTTAACCAATGTGGAAGAAAGTGACTGTAGGAAGGATACCATACCTCATACGAACTATAGAAATGCTTATTTGTGCAATTATCCAAAATTATTCTAATGACACGAAGAATTTGAAGAACAGCTTCTCTAGGGAAGGGAGGATCCAAGCCCAGAAAATCATCATCAATCTGCAAATCCTTCCTTGATTTTATATACTTCTCAAAGAATGAGTCAAAATGGTTAAATAGTTCAACCCAGTGATGAAAATCTCCCTGTGCAGAGAAAATAAATGCCAATGAATCAAACACATCTAAAGATATATATGTAAAACAGTAATGTAAGAGGAGAAGGCCATAAAGGCACCTTGTCAAACTCCCAAACAAAGCCTTTTAAAGGCTCTTCTATCTTCTCAGATGGAACTGAAGTAACACAATTGATGAAGGATCTAATTTTTGGAGGCTGCAACAAATCAAAGAAAAAGACAGAAGTTACTATATCTCATTTGGCCAATTAGTGTGTGCATATCATATTCACATTAACATAATGAACTATAAGAGCAGATAACTAAAACAGTAAAGAAAAAGAACATTCAACTGAACTTATAAAGAGCTCATAATCAAATTAGAAGATGAAAGAACACAAAGTGCGAAAATTTAAGTGCATAGCCATACATTAACCACCATAGACTGGTCTCTACTTGAGAAATTAACACTCTGAGATAAGATTAAACTCATTAAATGCTTTACCAAGTGAAAACACATATTTACTCAATGGTGAGTGATAGCTCACAAAGCAAACCTATTCTCGAAGTCTTAGCATGAATTCACTGGTAAATGTTTAATATTAAATTGCCAAGATTTGGTCAGCATCAGAAAAATGAGACAACATAATACAATATTAAAATGCATCAACAACAACCAAGCCTTAATAACATCACAGAATGCATCTCTTTTAAGGGGTCACCTGCAATTCAATTTAAGCAAATCTTGATTTCCACCTAAGAAAAATGTGGGCAATACATCTGGCACAAACTTATCCACAGTTTGATAGGATTACTTTTTTATGAACAGTAAACTTCTTGTTTGGTTCCAGGAAAGAGTTTTCAATTTTCATTTTCTGTTTTTAGTTTGTTCCTTGTTTTCAAGATTTTACAAAAGAAATAGTGAAAAAAATCATATTCATTTCTAGTTTTCACTATCTCCCTCACAAAATCCTAAAAAAATAGGAGTTGACTAAAAACTGAAAATTATCTTCTAATACCAAACACACCCTAAGTTCCCATTCACCTTAGGTTTTGAAAAATTGATATCTGGGAAGTGTAACATATATGGATAATCTTATTAATAAAAAATCATCCGAAGACACATGTAAAATATATGTCTATGGAATATGGACAGTCCTTTTAGCCTTTCCAAGTCTCAAATCATCAGAAGGTGCATATGTAAAATATATGTTGATCAACACTACTATAAGGACATTTGTACATTTGATGCATTAGGAGTTGTGAAACTTTGTATTGATGTGGAGGGATGAAGCGGACAAAAAAAAACTGTAATTTTGAAACATATGTTTCAGGAATGAATCAAACTAAAATTAAAGCAAAATGATAAACCAGAAGTTGATGATCTTTGCCAAATGACAGTGCATGTCATGAAAACAAGAAAAACAACAACCAAAAAGAGTAGACAAATATTGAGGCCACCAGTTGTTAAACCCAGCATCTTAGTAGATGTTGAAACCATCAATTGGCAAAGTGAACAACGTTCTATAAAACGAACAAAGCAAAACCCTAACACTTATGCATGGGTGTGTTTCATCAGGATAACTTCATGTATAAATTACAGCACCTAGATTTCATGGGCATGCCCTCGTTTTTATACTCAACAGTCAATTCTATTCTAATTTCTTGAACTCTGCACTTTAATTGCAAGGGCTGAGCAAGCAGCCCAAATGAGAGCATCATCACAATAATCGATCTCCATTTTATTACAAATAAAATAAAAGTATACAATGAGATCCATTTTCTCCACTCACTACCAATGATTTAAAATTATAAAAAAAAAAAAAAAAAATCTCAGCATATCTTTTGAACTGAAAAACTCTACGGACGAACTTGATTAGCTAAACGACCAACAAATCATGAGACTTATCCATTACCTTTCCACAAGGAAGATCATGCATAACTCGCGTGGAAAATTTACTTAAGATTCCAACAAGCATTCAACAATTTCATACCGAATAGAAATTTTTTAAAAAAAGTAAAATTCATGCCGAAAAATCTTCACTTTCCAACCCCAAAAAGTAAGCATCAGAAACCCCAATCAAGGAGCAGAACAAAAGCACAGACACCAATTCGTACACAAATTAGTTTTTTTTTTTTAAATAAAACTGGAAAAAAAAAATGAGCAACCTCTAACAACCATCAAACCACAGCCTGCAACAGCTAAAACCCCAAAAGCAGCAAAGCGAAAAAAATCGGCCAAAAACACACACACAGACACATAAACCCCAACAACAGAAGACCCAATTGATAAACAAAAAGATCATAAATTTGATTTAAAAAAAAACACAAACACACACACACACACACAAACATATCGGCAGAAAAAGAAACAATCGGATTATAGAATCGAAGGAAAAAAAAATCGAAAAGGAACTAACCACTTCGAGTGCCCTCTTCCTCCTGAGCTTCATGAGGGAACTAAGAGCATCGCCAGAATCAGAGAGAAGGATTGAGCGAGAGAGTCGATCAATCGAGAATTGAATCAGAAGAGAAACCCCCAATTCTCGAAAAGGGGAATGCGAGGAGGAATTGACGTGATTGTTGGTTTGGGAGTGAAACTGGAAAGTATAGAGAGAGAGAGAGAGGGGAATTGAGAATGAAACACACAAGTGAAGTGAGGGAAGGGAAAAGCTTAATAGAAGGAATAGCGTGGTTCGCAATGTTAATATGGCACCTGTATTTATTGGAGAAGCAAGCAAATTAAAATTACAAAAGAAATACATTAAACCAAAACTGAAAAAATAATGATGATAATATTAATAATTTTGATAAAATATTTTGTTAATTTATTTAATATTTATTTAATTATATAATAATACATCAATAAAAATATTTAACTTTTAATAATATTATTATTGTTTTAAAAAAATTATGTATAATAATACCTAATTACAAAACAATGATATAAATCACCAAAAAGAAAACAACAATATAAAAAAAATTAACAATAGCACAATAATTAAATGATTTAATTTTAATATACTGATAGTATCAAAAGAAAATATCATACTTTGTTGCCTCAAAAAGAAATTAACTTTCAAAGCCTTGTTTTTATTTTTATTTGATGAGATATATATTTTTTCTTCATTATACATTAACACTTAACATGCTTTATTTAAATTGTTTTATCAATTTTTATCTTTTTGGATTTCAAATTTTTAATGAATTTTATTCCAGGGTTTCTAAGGTGAAACACCGTTATTTGACTATGTAATAAATATTTTCCATCAATGGATTTGTGCTTAGTTAAAAAATTAATGGATTCGTGGTCTGTTTAAAAGTATGGATAAAATCGTTTCGAATTTTATTTTTTCAGAAAGAATTTGAAATTTAATATAGTCTAATGAACGAGATTTTTAAAAGTGAGAGGAACAAATAAAATACTCTTTTTCTTTTCTTCACCGACATAAAATTATTTGTAAATTGTAGTATGTTACTGTTGTTTGGAATAAAAAGAGAAAGGTTTAATTTTTAATTAGAAAAATTATTTAAGTTCAAACTATTATTTAGAATTTGTGATAAATATTGAATTCTAGCATTTTAATTAAGTAAATTATAAATATTATAATTTAATCAATATTTAATATAATCATAGAATATTATTTGATAAAATTTTAACAAAACTTAAGGATTTCTCAAATACCCTTATAAAATTTAATAATATTATTATTTTTAATTAAATATAAGTCATATATCATATTAATTTAAATTTTTAAATCTAGTAAATTTAATATTAAATCATAATCATTAATTAGATAAAGTATCGATGCTGAAAAGACCACAATTAGAAAATGGAGCTATTTTTATTGGAAGGAATCAAAGTTTCCTTGACATACAAAAAACATATTTTTTTCCCTACGAAGAGCCCTTCACAAACACGCTGCTTGTTTATCGTACATGCTAAGTGGGGCTTGTGAAATCCAAGCATAAAAGATATGGCTTGACATGATTTTTTTTTTTTTTTCTTTTCCAAAAATTTTTAAAATGTTCTGGATTTTGGAACGACCTCTTAAAATGTTGACATGAAAGAATAAAAACTTTGAAATATGATGAACAACAACAACAACAACAAATGATGCAAAAGAAATAAGCTGAAGAATGAGAGAGATACAGCTAGGAAGAAAAGTTGGTATTTAAAATTCCGTTGTCGATGGATTATTGTGGGCTTTTCTTTTATAATTGCGTGCTTATCTTAAATGGCCGTATATATTTTTTTTTTCCCGTTTTAATAGTCGGTTTAAGAGGATTTATGCGTAGAAGTCGGTTCAAGGTCGTCCATATTGAATTCTTAACTAGTTAAGTAGTCAATAAGATAATTCGTAGCTAGATAAATCATAAAATGTTTTATCAGTTTAAAAGAGTTGAGATAAAGCATATTTCATTCATCAAAAGATGGCATAACTTTCTGAAGTACTTTTTTTTTTTTCTTTGATACAAATAACTCTATTTTATTTTTACTTTAGTTCTGAAAATTATACTTGTTTTTCCTAATAAAACAGGGTAAAATAATTCCAATGAGAGCATAATAAAGTTTGCATTTGGTTAATAAGAACTCCATTACAATATAATATCTATATCTATATTATATAGGATATAAATAAAAATAAAAATAAAAAAACTCTATATCGTACTAGATAAGAAAACACCCAACTCGATATGTTTTGGATGAAAATGTAAGGAAGTTTGAGTACATCTTATTTTAAGTGTCAATTTAACACATAACTCCTTTTTTGTTATTAAAAATTACGAATAACAGCTTCCTAATCATTTAGGATTTTCTTATTTAACAATAATTTTTGGGTTTTAATTCATAGAGTACCAGTACCTTTTATTTTTAATTATTATGATTGAATATTTGATTTTATAAATTTTAATAAATTGAGTTAATATAAAACATAACATATTTTCATACATAAATAACTAAAAGATATCGATATTATTATAATTTTACTTCATGACAAATTATGAAAGATTATAAATTTATTAATAAATAATATAAATAAATAAAAAATGTAGCAAGAAAGGTGTTTCTAGTGTAAGTTACCAACATTTGAAATCCATCATTTTATATATATATATATACATATAAGTTTATTTATTTTAACACCCAATACAATTATTATTTAATATTAGTGATTATATTTATATTTAAATTAAATCCTTTAATATATATCTATGATATGTTAAATTATTATAACGAAACTTATTTAATTACAATCTTGTTTTTCTAAGATATCATTACTATCTAATTCAATTTGTGTTACAAATCATGCTAATAGCTAGGTCCAAATCTAAGTGCCCAAATTATAGTATGCCTCCTTTTCTCTTGCATAGGCTACATACGAATTGAGTGAATGTTTGGGAAGGCAACAAAACAGCCTTTTTTCCATGGGGAAAAAAATGTGTTGCAACAAAATAATCTTGCTATGGTGTTTTTTTCTTTAGAATATAAGTTTTTTCTCTTTTTTTTCTTGGTTGAAAAAAAAAAAGCTTTTTGGATTGGAAAAGTTGAAGGTTTTTTTTTATTTTAGCATTTTGATTATAATTTGAAGTTACACAATATACCAAGACCATGCAATTACCGGCCTAGCAGCAATGATCATAATATAATTAAATTATTTAATATTTATTTTAGTGACTTATCATAAAAAATAACTATTTTTTATCAATCCAAACAAAACTAATTAACTCAAAGCCACCAAAGCCACTTTGCGGTTGAAATACCCAAACATAAATTAGTTCTCCAAAAATCTCATGCAAAAGGAGAAAAAAATCTCACCATTAGTTAAATTGGGATATCACCCTAATTCGTTGAGTAAAACTCTCTAGTTCAAGTTAATAATAATTTTAAAAAAAAACTCTTGAGTTCAAAGAAACTTATCTAAAGGGACACATAAAAGTTTATCAAGGTCTACATTAAACCCTATTCTTTCACTGGGGTTCTACATATGAGATAATTCTTCTTTTCTTTTTTCTTTATTTTTCACCACTACCAAAAAAAAAAAAACCCTATTCTTCCACCTTCATAAAAAAATAGAAGCATATTTCCTTTCACATCTTGATATTTTTTATGCTGGCTTAAACACTGGAATCGTTGTATGACCATCATACTGGAGTTAAAAGCAATGGCTTCTTCAACTTCTCACTGTGCTTGTTGACTAATATTCTAATTATTAGTTATAATTAAAAATAAAATAATCACATTAAGAATTATATTACCTAAATTTTACTACTATTTATTATATATATATATATATATAATAGGATTTAATTTACCTATACTATTATTATAAAAAAAATTAAATATAAATATCCAATCATATATTATGATATGTTACAAAAAGTTAGATTCAAACACCACTAATTGTAACTTACCAAAAAATACCACTAGTTGTACTTTAAAAGTTTTACAAATAAAAATATATAAATTGATAATAATGTAAAGTATTTTTACATTCTTGGCACATCAAAATTAAACTCTCAATATCAAAAAATTAATAAGTCAAACTATCCATTTTACAAAAGTATAATAACTTAGAAAAGACTTTCAAAAGGAAAAAAAATTATAAAAAGATGTTTATTTTTATTTTTTTGGTCCTTTTTTTTATGTTGCGCCTTTTGTGTGTGTCTCCTGATTCTATGCGAACGACAAATATCGTAATATTCATTTTAAAACAAAAACAAACAAATGCTTATTTCATCCAACTGGAATTTGTTTTCTTTAAAAATAAAAAACACAAGTGTAAGTAGTAATAGCTACATTTTCAGGTTAAATATATTTTACCCACTTGAATTTTAGGCCATGTGTAATTTACACCATAAACTTTCTAAATTGTTTTTTCTCTTTTTTTTCTTGGTTGAAAAATAAAAGTCATATCTTTAACTTTTTTGTCCCATTTATTTATATGATTTATTACTTCGTAAAAGTCAATTTTAGCATATCTTTTACACTTAGATCTTTTCTTTAAGTTTATATAGCTTATTACTTCTTAAAATTTCATTTTTATTCTTACATATCAACATTTTAAGAGGTCATTCCATAACATGTTAAAAATTTCGGAAAATAAAAAGAATCATGCCAGAATGTATATTTATGCTTGGGATTGGTTTTTTGGTTCACGAGCCCAGCACTCATGCACCTGTTTACCATCCGATACACCAGCAAAGTGGATGTGAATGGCTCCTCGTAGCTGAAAAAAAAAAATTGCGTCAAGGAAACTTTTGACTCCTTCCACTAAAAATAGCCCCGTTTTATTAATTGTTTGTTGTTTTATTTGTATTTGAGTGATATAATTGTTAGCCAGTAGTGAAACCTTTCTCTTAAACTTTTTGTATGAAAAAATTGCCTCTTTTCATACTCTTAGCAGTCAAGAAAGAATTTAAAACTAGCCAAAGAAATAATTGCATCTTTTACAGTAGAAAAGAAATAATTTAAAACTATAGGTAGAAATAAAAAGAAAGAATTCAATGGACTAAGAGCCTTTTAAGGGTCATTCGAATTGGAACTTCCTTACGGGCGAAGCAAAAGTTCGAGGCCTGCGGCAACTTTATTCCATCATACAAGACTTGATTAGTCTCACATTATATCCACAGGGACAGTTTGCGTAATTTTATTGGACAGAATTGACTTTGTGATCTCTGATTTTTATTCAAATTTTTATTCAGTCTCTTATCTTTTATTTTTCTCAATTCAATCTCTTTTTCTTTAAATCATTATTAACGGGGTGATAATATTTGTACCCACAGGTTACAAACTCAATCTCCGACACATTAATCATCCACCATTGAATTATTTTTTGTACTTTGTTTGTTTTTCAACACATTTTAAGTGCGTATAAAAGAGGAGTGCATTAATCTCATGAGCACAAAATGTATTTCTCTTATTAATTTGATCCCAAATTATTGTTTTATCACATAACAAACAAAAAATACCGATATGCCACCGTCAACATGTATGCTACATTAGCACTGTTTCAATATTATCCATCAATTATGTGACAAAATGTCACTTTAGATTATCAAATTGAAAAAGATTTGAAATGTAAAGGCGTGCTTGATTTCATAAACAATTTACAATTTTCATTTTCCACTTTCAATTAGTTTCTACTGATTTTCAGGATTTTGTGAAGAAAATATTAAAAAATATAAAATCCAGTTGTTGGTTTTTATTTCCCATTTTCATTTTTTCCATAAAATCCTAAAAAAAAGACCAAAAACAATAAAATGAAACCTGTAACTATTTTTTGAAAGCAAACATACTCTAAGGGACCAAAATAAAAAATCAAGTGAAAATAGGAATTATAGGAGTTTTTAACACATATAAAATTAAAAAATGTGATATTATATATGTGTCCCGAATTGAAAAGAATTGCGCATATGTCTTATTTTTAATTATATGGAAATCGATTTAAACCAATTTTAGTGTTAAATCATTAGACCTGCTTTACATTTTCATTAAAATCAAGTTAAATCATTTTTGCTAAAAAAAATGATTACTGTAGCATATCAAAGTGTGTCAAAAATTCTAAAAAAAATAATTCAAATTGATTATAAAATCAACTCAAATCGATTTTGGCATAAAGTAAGTTTGAAAAAAAAAACACGGAGGCATAACAAGTGCTCCAACACATCTGCAATAATAAAATGAAAAGAAATATGAAAACATACAAAAGTCCCCTTTTCTTCACTTCCATTTTCGATTTGGGTTTTTCCAATACAATGTATTGCTTTTGGCCGTTGTTATTTTACATTTTCTCCTTCATATTAATTACTAAATCCAACACTCAATTGGGTGTTTGGGAACACACTTCAAACACTTTTTTTTGTTTAGGAAAAGATTGTCTCGAAACAATTAAATATATTTCGTAAAACACATTATAATTAAAAGTTAAAAATTTTATGCGATAAAATAGCTTATAAACAACTATTTGAAAGTTTTTTATTATAAGCAAAAATTAATTAATTTAAAATCATTATATTTATATCAAATTAACTATAACTATTAAATATTATATGAAACAAACAAATCATTTCGTATTCCGTTAGTAATTTATCATGACAATTTTTCATACATTTAAAATAAAACACAGTATATTAAAACTACTTTTTGATTGAATTATTTAAACATAAAATGATTATTATATAATAATAATTATATAAATAAATTTAAAAATTGTACGCTGTAAAATAGCTTATAAACAACTATTTGAAATTTTTTTATTATAAGCAAAAATTAATTATTTTAAAATCATGATATTTCTATCAAATTAACTCTAACTAAATCATTTCATTTTCTTTTAGTAATTTATCATGACAATTTTTCATACTGTTAAAATAAAACATATTATATTAAAAATACTTTTTGATTGAAATATTTAAACATAAATTAATTATTATATAATACATAATTATATGAATATATTTTTAACTTTATAATGTATTTAAAGAAACAAATTTTTAACTTTTAATTATAACGTTTTTTATGAAAGATATTTAATTGTTTTGAGACAGTCTTTTCCTAAAGAAAAAAAATTGTTTGAAGTGTGTTCCCAAACACCCAATTGAGCGTTGGATTTAGTAATCAATATGAAG
This sequence comes from Dalbergia cultrata, assembly GCA_031216105.1. Lineage (NCBI taxonomy): Eukaryota > Viridiplantae > Streptophyta > Magnoliopsida > Fabales > Fabaceae > Dalbergia > Dalbergia cultrata. The sequence continues at coordinate 10,083,585 of CM062348.1, read as the reverse complement.
GAGTAAACATAAAATACCAACGGCAAGAAGCAATACATTGTATTGAGCAAACCCAAATTGAAAAAGGGAAGTGAAAAAAGAGGACTTTGTGTTTTTCATATTTCTTTTCATTTTATTATTGCAGATATGTTAGAGTACTTGTCATGTTTTTGTGTTTTTCTTTTTTCAAACTTACTTTCTACCAAAATCGATTTTACAATCGATTTTTCACACCTTTTGATATACTGTGACACGTTATAGTAATCGGTTTAAATCGATTTTAGCCAAAACGATTTAACTCGATTTTAAAGAAAATGTAAACCAGGCTTGATGATTTGACATTGAAATCAGTTTAAAATGATTTCCATATAATTAAAAACAAGACATATGTGTAATTCTTTTCAATTCAAGACACATATATGATATCACATTTTTTTTTAATTTTATATGTGTAAAAAACTATAATTATAGAATCTATTTTGCCATTTTGCTAATTAGACTTTTTTTTCTTCCCAATTTCTCCTCCTTTGCTTAAGTGGAAAAGCCAAGAAAAAAAGTCTTGGAAGCCTCTAACTTAGATTTCGAGATAATTGTATATCAAAGTTTATTGCAACTTTTTTGGATGGCTGCTTCTCTCTCTTTGTCTATCTCTATTAAACCCAAGGTTTTGAAAATCAGACTAAATGTCAAACTGATCAAGACAAGGGTTTAGACGTTCAATCGGGGGTCCAACCAGAACATAACCGGTATATAATAAAATATGTATTTATATAAATATATAAAAACACAAAATAAAATAAATGTTATAAATAACTAAAAATTAAATTAAGCATCAACAAAACTCATAGAATATAACATAATTTATTTCTTAATAAAAATAAACATTATTCATATAGATCAAATCTCTCAAGTTACTCATTCCCATAACAGAAAAGGAAAAGAATTAGAAAAAAAAGAGATTTTAGGTTTCTTTTCTTAAAAAATAAATATATAAAATGATGCCATTTTACATCTTTTTTATAAAAAAAGGAAAAAATCGGTTTAACTGGGCCGGGTTGGTTGCCCGATTTACTGATTCCCGATCGGTTCAAACCGGTTTTTTCCTGGCCAATTTTGAGGGCCAATCCGGATCAAACAATAGGCCGGTTTCTGATTCAATTGGTCTGACCGGGTGATCTGGTCTGATTTTCTGAACATTGATTAAACCCCTATCCAAAAAGGGCAAAAAGAATGAAAGGGGTTTATTTCCCTCCTTAGTCTCATACTTTTGTGAAAAGAAAAAAAAATGAAAAAGAAAAAAAGAGTAAAGATAGTGGATTGGGAATGCAGTAACAAGGAAGGTGGAGTGGGAGAAAAGAGTGGGTGTCGATGGAGATAGGATTTTCAATCTACAGGATAATCTTGAAATTTTACAAATTATTTAAAAGAGAGGAAGATAAATGTAATTTAAAAAAAGTGATAGGGATAAATGTAATATCGAATAATTTAAGGAAGTTAATGAAATTTGTCTTTTTTTTTAATTATTATTATTCTTTTATCTTCTTTCCTCACCTAGCCCCAAAACGGTGCGTATCGCGCAGAGTTCGATTCCCAAAAAATTCCAAAGTCAAAATCCTTGCTTTTCCCTTCGTGTGCCCCCTCTTCAGTCCCCAGTTCACACTCGTCGCCGTCTACTCCATTTCCAGTGAGGTTTTTCTTTTTTTCTTTTACCTTCTTATTCTCTTCCCATCTTTTTATCTTTCTTTTCAACGCTTCATTATTCATTTTGAGTCTCGCCTCATAATGTTGCACCATGTATGTTCAGCAGAAAATGTTTTTCTTTTTTTTAAAAAATGTAGAAAATATGAGTGCTTTCTGTTATAGACAGATTAGAAATGCTACCCTTTTTTTTTTCAAATTTGGATGTCTCAATTTGTTTGAGTAATGGGTAATTATTGAATGTGGATAATGAATTTACTTAGCATTTTTTTTTCCTATTGAGCTAAACTTGTGTTCTTCAGTTTGAATCTATCTATGATCCATGTTTGAGTTGTTTATTGTGTTTCTCTGATATGCCTTCTTCCTTTTTTTTTAAGCTTCTACATATATTTACTGTATCTGGAAGACGGTGTTAACATCTTAGGACCAAGCGAATCATGGCTTTATTTGTTTCTGCCGATAGCTTCCTTCATACCCATCATAAGTCTCAGCTTGGATTTGTGTATAATGGGGGCCATGATCTTCCTTGTGGTAGCAATAACATCTTGCACCTTCAAAAGGCCTCAAAAACGCTGAGTTCTATGTGTTTTTTGCGTCCCCTGCAAGGTTGTATTCATTGTCTTTTCCACTTATTTTTTTTTCTAATGATTTGTGATAAACATATGGAAAAGAATTTCAGGATGCTTTATCCTATTTTTAACTGTGGTCACTTAGGGTGCGTTTGTTTAGGAATTTTTTGATAGAAAAGTCATTTTATTCTGGTAATAAAGTCATTGTCCACATGAGCTATTAATATCAGTATCTACTAAAAAACTAACAGCAGATTAATTTAAGCAGTTTTTAGCTTTTGAGTATAAGCTTATATGAATAGCTTCTATGAAATGTGATTTTTTTTAGCTGCAGAAGAATCACTTTTCTGTTAAAAAAGAATCACCCTTATGTTTCTTGCATTTAAGCTGGCTGGTAGCTGAATATGTTCTCTGCTTTATTTCTTTAGTTTCAGAAATTAAGCCACATGTTGCTGTCCAGAGCAAGGGCCGATCATCCTCTGTTCAGACAGCTGCTGTGCGGCATCTGACAGGTTCTGTTACCAGAACACAGGGGCTTCGTTTTGCTGTGGTGAGTAAATAAGTAATCCACAAATATGATTGCGAAAAAGTCTACACCACAAATGCCTTTGTTAAGAGAGCTTTGTGTTGTCTGCGAGCCCACAACAATTCGTTTGAATTAGGCGTATTAAGTACAGCGGGCCAAATGAAAGACTTCGCTTTTGAGGGAATCATCCATTTTGAAGTTTGATTACAAGAATGAAGTCATCAGTTCAGAGATTGAGAAAGGAATTCTTAAGAGTCTAGTGCCTAAACTCTATTCCAGAGATGAAGATGGATTAAAAGTAGTGAATTACAGCAAGAGGAGAGCCCAGTTCTAAAGCATCTTGGTGATTAATTTAAGGTTTTGACAATAATGAAAATTCCAAAATTTTGGAGAGATAGGAGTTTGCAAATGGGATGATTGTGCATAGTGGATAAACTATATTTGTGTCTTTGTTTTTTTGTTTGGTTTTTTTTTTTTTTGGGGGGGAGTTGGGGGGGGGGGGGGGAGGAATTATGAAGCAGAGAAACAAAGATTACAAAAACCTCCCATATGCAGTAGCCACTACTGCCTACCTTGATATAAATTTCCAAGGACTTGGGTAAGGGGTTACTACTATTGATGGCCACCATTACTCCCAGAATCTAGCAGACAGAGATAACTAGTACTGGATGCATAATGCCTGATACTTAATTTTGTTTTGATGAAACATTGTCTAAGTTTTCACATTCTGCTTCATGATTTTGCATTTCTTATCCTGCAAAATGGTTTGCTATGAAGAAAATTTTCTTATTTGTTTTATGTTTATTTCCTCACTTCTAGTTGTTATTCTTAGGTTGTTGCACGGTTTAATGAAATTGTCACCAAGCCGCTCTTGGAGGGAGCTTTGGGTACTTTCCAGAATTATTCAGTTAAAGATGAGGACATTGATGTAAGTAAGCTATCCTATAAATTCATAGGATATTACTTCTTTTCCATCTAAAATGTTGATGTTGTATTTTGGTTAGTATTCTGTGGCTTTTAAATTAATCTTCTTCTGGTGTTTTTACAATGGGTCTGCTCATAGTATCCTTTGTGAAGATTTATTCGTCTTCTTTACACATATTTTCTCTGTTTTCAATGTGTTTGAATTCATTGCCTTTTTTATATTGAATTTTCATTACAAGCTAATACAAATTTGTTTCTACTGGACTCTAGACAAAATTGTGCATGGTTTTCACAGTGAGCTAAGACCAGAGGCTGGTCTTTTCAGTTTTCCCTTATCTCCTATGTCGTCCTATGTCATGTCCTTTTCTGATTTCTGAAATTTAAAATCATTTACCATTCTTTATCTTTCCTGATACAATCTTTTCCATTTATTTCATCTATGCATGTTGGTTTGGTGTGTTAGTCATTGAATTATGTCACCATCAGTCATTATTTCAAGCAAAAATGTCATTTTTCAATTTTTCACTTGCAAAAAGAAGGTTAAATAATGTAGGAATTGAGGCAGAACTACATTGTTCTGAATTTTTAGTATCACCATCTTTTGGAGTGAATGTTGACATGAACTTGTTGCTTTCCCTTCTCCCTTAGGTTGTATGGGTTCCTGGCAGTTTTGAAATTGGTGCTGTTGCAGCAAGACTGGGAAAATCAGGCAAATACCATGCAATTGTATGCATAGGAGCTGTGGTATGATAAAGCATGACAAATAGATGAAAATTTTTAATAGTTTTTATGACTAATGAACAACCATTAGCTGTATTTGCTGTTGACTAATTTGTGCGTCTGTTGTGATCAATGTTTGTTGCTAACAGATTAGAGGAGACACAACGCATTATGATGCAGTTGCTAATTCTGCAGCATCTGGAGTGCTTTCAGCTGGTCTAGACTCAGGTTGTTTTCTGTTAATGTCAATTGTAATATTCCAATACAAATAAATCATGGTTGAGTATTCAAGTGCCATCTGTTTTCTTGAAAATATAATACATATACGTTATGAGTATGGAGGCTTGTCTTTCTAGAATGTTTAGTAGCATCAAGGTTGGAAAGAACCTGTTGAAATGTGAGTGTTCTTTTATAGGTGATCAAAATGCCCCACTTCCCCCTAATATAATAATACGACTGTGTGAACTGACTTTAAGTTTGGTCCTCACTGGATGAAAATCTGAGACATTTTTATTTCATCTAAGCTAGTTTGGTCCTACTCTACAAGAGAACGATTGATATTATATTTTTTCTCTTTTTTTTTTGGGTCTTTGATTGGGGACAATTATTGCTGTTGTCCATGTTTGTTGTTTGACTTCTTTTTTCATTAATTGCTATCGATACAGAAATTGATGCATTTTGAGATGACTATGCAGGTGTTCCATGCATTTTTGGTGTCCTAACATGTGATGATATGGATCAGGTAATGCTAGGCTATAGCATTTACTTTGCAGTTGTGAAATTTTCTGTTTTGTCTATGAGAATTAAGATTATATATATGTTTATATTTGTTTTCTTTTTGCTAAGTGCAGGCTCTAAATCGAGCTGGTGGCAAATCTGGGAATAAGGGTGCTGAGGCTGCACTGACCGCTGTAAGTTGATAGTATAAAGTTTTATCACTTCATGCAATAATCATCAAAAAAATTAATATGAAGCTATCCCTTATTAGTTGTTTATTCCAAGTTTACACCGCCCATTTATGAACAGAACTTATCAAAATTAGTAGGAAGGGATTGGAAAATGACGGAAAGGAAGTGAACAGAATTACCTCCCCGCTTGTTTGGAAGATTAACAAGGGAATCGATCAGAAATTCATTAATTGTGTTTGGAAGTTACATTATACAAGGACGAAATGGAACACATGTAGATATAAACTTTTCAAATTTTCAGTTTCCCTCATTCCACTTCAATTTTGAGGGGAAAAATAATTGACTTTTGGGGAGACAAGAGAGGGGACTATTTTCCATGAGTTCTATTCCCTTCTTGCCTATTACTAAACTCCAAGTAAGAGAAAAAGTTCCCTTCCCCATCATTTCCCTTCTCTTCACTCCTTTACCTGTGACCCAAACACACCATAAAGATAAAATGGTCAATAGTTGTTTTTAAGATGATGTCTGTCATCAAGTTAATCTAAGCCTGCATGATCAGCCATATCTCAAAATCTCTTTCTGATTTGAGGGATTGAAACTATGCAACCACTTCTCAGCACAGTTGTTGTGAATCATGAATTTGAAGTCTGACAATAATGAAAATTTTATCATCAACTGGGATTACTAACATCCTCAATTACATATTTGTTTTGGTTATTGTAATCCTGGCATTTTCAGAAGGGCTATTTTGAATCAGATATGTTTCATTTACTTGAGTTATTTGTGATGCAGATTGAGATGGCATCTTTGTTCGAGCACCATCTGAAGTAGTCATAATGTGTAGCTCTCCTGCACGGGGCCTAGTTTCACCTCCAGACTGCTTTATGCTGTAGTTCAAGGGATATTTATTTCTCTCGCATCTTCTCATAATGAGCTGAATTTTTTTTTGGTTATTATTAATGCTCGGGTTTTTGAATTTTGATCCCTTATATGTTCTTGTTAAGAATTTCTATTCACAAGTACATGGGAGAAGGAGGAGTTCACCTCCAGCCTTTTAGATGAATTCTTTCTGTCTTTATATCTCTGTAATTTGGAAACAGACACAGCGTAGAAACTGAGACAAACATCTAGCAGACATCTACCTAACGTCCTTGCTTTTGAGAGTTTTCAAAATATTTATGGAGTTTGCACAAAACCCTCGTAGTTAGGAAATGACTTGTCAATGATTTGATTTATGGTGGTGTGAATGGAGAGGGTCTGTATAGATGTTTACTCTCTTAGAGGAGCTCTCACTTTGAAGGAATTAGTTACTGTTGTTGGCGATGAATACATAAACCAAATGAGCTTTTAATTTTTCTTGAGATGTGCTGAATCACATTGTCTAATTGGTGGTGAACTGCCCCTAGTCCATCTCAAATATGACTCATATAGTCTTGTACCAAATTAATTAATTTCCCTCATTCCTTAATTGTTCACCAGTGGAAGAGATATCCTATGGAGCCTTCATGAATTATACAGGAACAAGATATAATCAAATTATATTTTTGCTGCCAGATTTCAAACAGAGCATACCTGACCTTTTATCAAATCAGCTTACTTGTGGTTATTTTGATTTATACCAGATTACCGAAGTTTAATTTTAGAACTATGGTAAACTTTATTATAAAGTGCCTTCGTGAATACGCCTTTTAATGATGTTTTTGGTCGTGTACTACTTAGTTATTTTTCATATTTACACTTGATGAAATGTAAAGGATGTATTTAAGACTACATTGCGATAAATGAAGACATCACACTCTACGTCTTCGGTCAAATTGATTCTCTTACCCTTTGCAATTAAAAAAGAATTATAGAGATAATTACCTGTCTTTTAGGGTACCGATCACCATTATTGTCTATAGGTCCAATGCCATTTTTTTCAAAGGATAGCTTTAATATTGCACGTGACATTAAATTAACCTACTTGACATGATTTCAAAATTAGGCAGCATTATAAAAGGCAAGCTAATACCAAGATATGGATAGCCTTGTGGGATTAGGCAAATTATTCATGATAAATGCAGATGAAGCCGAAACGGGTCCCCACCGTTCCTCGCTAGAGTTAGTTTGTCCATTTGACCAAAACTCCATCGCCTTAAAAACAAAATGAGGTGTAGTAATTAATGATATATTATAATTAATATAGGAATTTAATTTTAATATACTCACAGATACATAATCATCCAATCTAATACCTGTCAAAAAAAAAATCATCCAATCTAATAGCATAATGACATATTAATAAATATAATAATGTTTATCCTCATTACTTGAAAAGTCATACATAACTCGTAGTATAATATAAAAGTGAGTATATTTTAAATATTTACTCAAAGTAATTTCCCTCTTAAAAAAAATCATTATTGTTAATCCTTTCTGATAAATTGCATATTCCTAAGTTACAGCCAAAGTTTCTGCTTATGGGGCTTAATTTACTAACTAAACCATACCTTGTGACTGCATCACCTTCCTGTTCAACTTGATTAATATCTGAAACCTGTTTTCAAGGCTGGTGGGAACATACTTGAGCAGAGAATATATAGCATGAGTTCTGCAAAAGATTATGTGCTTGACAAGTATAGAAGAGCATGAAAAACGGAGGTGAACTAATATGAAACCGAAAATAATTGAGGCTATGCATTAATCTGGATTCAATTCCGTAACTCTATGCAAGTGATTACTCACCTTTAAAATATGTTGATTACGCGTTGAAAAAAAAAAAAAAAGATCCTAGTTATTATTTAGGCTGCAAAGCTCAAACGTTATCAAAGCAATGACATCATCATCATTATATATAAACAAGTTCAAAAAATAACATAAATTTGCTAGCTGGATAAGGGAAGATCTTTTGCTATCTATGGGGATTACACATAACCAACATCTGTACAATGAAGAACAGGAACAAGAATAAGAAATTGTTGCAAAACAATAACGTAAATCAAGAGAAACCACCAATTGAAAAAACGACACAACAAATTGAGTTGAACTGATAAAAGAAAAATTATTGTTCTTATTATTATGATAGCATGCACACAATACAACCCTTGACTGAAGAGGGGTCCACTTCTCTTCCTACTAAGATAACTCTAGAGAGTTTAATTTTTCCATAATTGAATCCTCTATTAACCATCACATAAAATAGCCATCGTTCTTAATATCGCTGGAAAATGAATTCACAGTTAGTTCATGCAAACCAAAATCATTAACCATGAGCAACCCATCAGAGACCTCCATGCTAGGCCTGGAGTTAGCATAAGAGATTGGAAGAGACCCACTTTGCTGCTCTTGCAACAACCGCTGCTCAGGAACTTGGTCTGGTTGCTTCTGCCAAGGAAGTGACACACCTACATGATGATGATGATGATAAGCTTGGTTGTAATTATTACTTCTGGTGCCAAATGGTGGCATTATTGTTCCACTTGTGCTGTGCTGAATCTGTTGTGTGCTTCCTTGTTGGAAGTTTAAGGTAATAGGCCCCTTATGGAAAGCAAATGACATGGCACTACTGCTAGCACACCCTGTGAACTGTTGTACTAATTCCCTAAAATTAGTGGTATTTGCATTGAGGAGGGTTGTGGGGGTCCTCTTAGAAGCTCTTGATCTCCTTCTGATTGGTTTGAATGCATTGGCTTTTGGAGTTAACTGGCCAATATTATTGGTGGTGTATGAATTGCCTGTGCCCTCTGGTGACATGGTGGGACTACTTGCAACCACAGTTGCATCAGAAAATCCTTCCATGAGAGGTTTCTGATAGAATTGCATCCACTCATCAGTAGCAGCAGTCATGGCAGCACTCATGAATTTAGTAGGTAGGTGTTAAACTAAACGGTGAGAATCGCTTACCCACCTCTACAATTAAGAGAGTCCTTTATTGAGACAAAGAATTAAGTTTTGATGTGTATATATAAAGTGAAATGTCTTTGGTCAAAGTACAGATGTCCAATTTTTTGACTATTCTTTGATGGAGATATGAAGGGGAGAGAAACTTAAAGCCAAAGGATAGGGAGCTTCCGGGAAGTAACATCTGTTGATTCCAATGATGTAATAGCATTGGGGGTTTATATAAGTAATGATATTAGGTATACAATTAAATTGCACAATAAATATACACTTTACATCTTAACATTATTGGATTTAATGAATAAGTAGGATAAGTGAGGACCATATATTATATCCAATTATAATAAAATGTATAATATGTATTTGTTGTGTAATTTAATTATACACCAAATATTATTCTTATATACATCATTGTGTTGGGACTACTCTCCTCGTTAGTTTATGTCAGCTCCTGAGGTGAGGTGGTCTGTATTATGCTCTTGGTCAGTAATATGCGTACTAGAAAGTTTGAAAACAATTTATGTGCTGTAAGTTCTAATAAAAGTCACCCACCAACCCACGATAACTAGTTCATTTATGTTTCTCACTTTTTATATGTCTTGAACATATAAAACACTGTAATATATTAAAAATGTTATTCAACATCTATGAATAAGTGTCTTATTCTATGTCTCAATTAAATACTTACATTTAAATATTAGAATAATATTTTTTATTCATGAACTTAAAATATCTAGAAAATTCTTATGTCTTATTCTTAGTTAATTAGTTTGTGTTTTTCTATGGTGAGTTACTTATTAGTTTTTAATACAAGAAAATTTTTGATTTTTCAAGTAACTATGGGGCTGTTTGGAAAGTATTTTACAGAATAATTTTCAATTTCTAAAAATAAAAAATGAAAAAAACTTGTTTGGTTAGTTATTCTTTTCAGATTAATTTTAAAAGCAAAAAATGACTTTTGTGTTTTAAAAGCAAAAATTAGAAAATAATTGATAGATGTTTTGGAAATTCTTTTTTTAAAACAAGAAAGAATACTGTAGCATATTTATAATTAGTTTGTTTCATTAATTACTACTCAAAACATTTTTCAAAATATTGTTTTCAAAAAAATTTTAAAAAACACAAAAACAAAAACAATTCCAAACAAACTCTATACCTTTTTCTGAAAAAAAAAAAAGAGATCAGCATTAAGTAGTTAATTGCCAAATCTTAAACAAGATGTTTTAACAGCAATGATATTTGCACATCACTAAACTTTCACCATACTAGATAACAAAATAAGGGTATTACATATATATATATGGAAGAATAAAATAGAGAGAAAGAAAAGAAAAAGTTTACCTTCCTTTCTCCAAAAGCTTTTGTTCTCCTTCTCTGTCTCATTTCTCTCTCTCTCTCACGTACACCATTCTCCAAAAGCTTTTATTTTCTCTTTTTTTGTTACATTTCTCTCTCTCATTCATTATCACTCCTCACAGGAGGAGGAAGAAGAAGAAGGAGAATCAAGCTTTATTGGCAGCACAAAAACTAATCCTTATGCATGAAGGTTCAGCTCATTCCATTTATTTTTCATGTGTTTATGGTTTATGTCCTAAAATATGGATGATTATTTTGTTTAAAATTTTTTCAACAACAAAACAAATTGAGAATAACTCTACTAAAAGTTGAGATTTGCTATACTTGTTAGAAACTAGAGTTAGAAAATTGTAAATGCATGTTATGACAAGTTGTAAACCAATACACAAAAAATTATAAACCATGTTCACAAAATATATGAACCAATTCTGAAAAATTGTAAATTAATTAAAGATAAATACTAAACAGGTTCAGGATAAAATGTGAAACTATATGTAGAAAAGTTATAAATCAGTATGCAAAAAGTTGTAAATCATATTCATATAACATGTAAAACAGTTCTGAAAAATTGTAAACCAATTGAGAACAAGTACTAAATAGATTCATGATAAAATGTGAACCATTTACAGAAAATTTGTAAATTAATACGCAAAAAGTTATAAACTATATTCATAAAACCGATCAATCTGTTCTGAAAAATTATAAACCAATCGAGGATAAACTTTTTTACATATGATTTTACATTTTATCTTGAGCATATTTAGTATTAGTCCTCAATTGATTTACAATTTTTCAAAATTGATGTACATGTTTTATGAATATGGTTTATAATTTTTTGCTTCCCAGTTTATAAATTTTCGTAATACATATTTATAATTTTCCAACTCCAATTTACAACAATAGTAGCAAATCTCGACTTCTACTAAAGTTATTCTAAAATTATTTTGTTGTTAACAAAATTCTAAAAAAAAAAAAATCTATATCTTGGGACATAAATCACAAACACATGAAAAATTAAATAGAATAAACTAAGTCTTTATGCTTAGGGATTAGTTGCTACCAACCAAGCTTAATTCTCCTTTTTACGAACTGGAAGAGAGAAACATGAGAAATATAGAGAATGAAAGTTTTTGAAGACGAATGGGTGAGAGAGAGAAACCAGGTATGGAGAGAGAAAATGAAAGCTTTTGAAATTATATATATGAAAGCTTTTTATTTTCTCTCTTTTTATTTTACCTTTTAGTGTGGTGTAAGTATATGGCGAAAATTTGGTGCCATGCAAATATCATTGCTCAATGTTTTAAGCATCGGGATTGGACTGGTTAATGACTTGCCTAGTCCAGTCTTTCTCGTTCTTTATTTGAAATTTGAATCGTGATTGTTCCAAGCACCTTTATTTAGAGGAGAGAAAGTTATCGTTTCAATATAATAACCTGTGAGGCCTTTAAATTTTGGGATTCACAAATGAATGGGTGGCAGGGTCAAGTAGATGTCTGGATTTTGAAAGTTCTACACATCGCCATCACCATTCACTTGGGGCAGGGAAAGATAAGTTAAAAGTGAAGTCAATTTTGAACCAAACTCGGTTGATATTCCAGCTAATTTAATTGGATTGAATTGATGATCAATTCAATTGGTTGATGGCCCAAAAGAAAAATGTTTTTGCTAATTTTAAGTACCATTATATATCTGCCTTGTGAAATCCTATTAAATACACACATATCTCCATCGGCTCTAACATGTCAAGCGCAATATCATATTTATTTAGTATTGCTTTTAATATATTACCGGTGTAAAAAGATTTATATTGGTATTATTTTTTGGTCTTATTTACTTACACAATTTCATATTAGGGTAATGGTTGGATAAATTTTTTCCCAGGTGGTGACTCTAAGATCCGAACTCCTTAATATCACAAGTAAAGTTCATCTAGGATCACAGGTTACTTTCCCTCAATCAACAACATTTTGGCATACTCATTTAATTGCATATTATTTATATATGAGTTAGTTGATAATTATAGCAACAGCACTCAAACACGCATTTGTATTGTCATGACATATATAATTGAATAACCATTTAAAAACTCTTGGAAAGCATCAAAATTAACTGAGTTCATAAACGTTTAGATCAACCTTTACTCATCTCCAACTTTCTTCAGCATGGTAAGCTACGGTGAAGTGACCAAAACATAATATCTTAAAGTTTTAAGATTTTTTATGCCTAGCTTGCTTTCCTTGAGATATTTCTTATTCAAAAATACTTAGTCAAAATTCACATTCGTGTGCTTTTTTTTTTATTATTGTTATTATTTTGGTATATATAAACCTCAACCTGTAACTTCAGAGAAAATAGACGTAGGCAGTACGTGGGTGGAGGAAAGGAAATTTGACCTGGTATAACTATAACTTGATTTATATGGAGAAAAAAAAACAGTGGAATTGACTATAGCATGCTATAGTTTCTTTCCTTCTTCTCTTGATTTTTTTTTTTGGTTACATTCTTTCTTTCTTCTCCGTTCCCGGCTGTTGACTCTTGTGCAATTTCAAAACACAAGAAAATACTAATCTCCGATTGATGTTGACAATGCCAACTGGCGAGTCCCTGAGACCGGTGTACAGTAGCAATGCTCCCCTAAAGAAAATTATCTGCTACGTCATGGTAATTAAGTTAGGGTGGACTCGTTCCCCTTGAAAGAAAAATTATCAATGAAAATATAAAAATGTTTGGTGTATAATTAGATTACACAATAAATATATATCATACACTTTATTATTATTGGATGTGATATATGGTCCTCATCTATTCCACTCATTTATCAAATTCAATAATAATAAAATATATAGTGTGTATTTATTATGTAATTTAATTGTATATTTATCATTGAAAATATTTGCGCTGTGTTGTGTTGTGTTGGGATTCGGTTGTAAAGTAAGCTTACTAGAAGACGTTGGACCCTTTATTACGCCATTGAACTCTTCAAGACATCATAGAGACCGAAAAAAAATAAAAATACAGCATTCATTACATCAAGAAGCCTTTACCATAGCATTGGATATGATACGTTAATGGAATGTTGCAAAAGATTCCATTTAGGGCGGTAAAAAAAGAAGAATTCACGCACATAGTTTTGAAGCTGGGTTCAATTTAATCACCGTCAAGCACGTGCTGAAAATAATTTTAATACGTATTTGGCAAATTACTCTTACAAAATTTGGCCCATAAAAAATGTATAAGGGATAAATTAGTTAATTAAAATTTAAAAATTCTAAATATTTCAATTTAAAAATTCTAAATATTTCAATTTAAAAAGGGGAGAAAAATTAATCCCTTCGAATAATTTTATTTTAATTGTATGGATTTATATAGAGAAAAATCAATTTATTTATTTTTTTGAAATGTAAGAGATTAATTTGATATTTTTAGGGACTAATATATCTTCTAATATACTTGTGAGAGATCAAAATAAACATTTAGTCATATATAGTTTTTTTAAAAATACTTATATACTAGAGATAATTGTCATGTATTGCATAGGTTTCTTAAAATTTTCAAAAAAAAAATGATTAATAAGAATATGTTTTAAAAAATAAATAATTGCAATTAAAATCATAAAAATCATGTTATCATAGACTAACATGTAAGCAAAGGAGGTGAGGTTTCATGTGTAGTGAGAAGTGTTAGATGGTGATCCTAATATTGATATGTGATGTTTTTATGTTTGACACCTATGCTTCCCATGTGTTTATATGGTTTGAGCCTTTAGTTGATGATTATCTAAAAAGAAAAAAAAAACTAACAGATGAACCCGATTAATTCAATTTTAATATTATTATTTACATCAATATTAGATAATATGAATATGTATTATTTATTTCTTAAAGTTAAGTTTTCTTGAACCTGTGTAGTTTTTCCTTTCATGAGAAAATCTATACAGCTTTAACGGTGTCCTTTATAGTAACTTAAAATGTCTTCTTATATATATTAATGTTAGTTTTAAATTAAATATTTTCGTTGGCCTTTATATTAAATCAAGAACAATTTGGGAGTGCATAATAAAAATAAAATAAAATAACAAGATCTAGAAAGAAGTTGCATATATAGTAAGTAAGTAATTCTAATCTGAATTTCGATATCTGTTTAACTGAGAACTTTATACTTTTAAGTGTTATATTATTTTTTTTCATTATAATTTAATTAAAAATTGATTATTTTATGCATTGCACAGGCTCAAAATACTAATTTATTATATGTAACGGGTGCATGCAAGATCCAGATACAGATCTCCTGCCCCTACTCTGTACGGCAAATAAATCATGCTGCATCATATATAACATATATAATTTACATATAGGATTGGTAATCATTTGTGTTACTCACAATTCAACATCGTTACTATTCCTATGTAGGCTCATTTTTCATCTCTGTACATACATCTTATAAGTCAGTTCATCCTCTCTTCACTCGGATTCTCAGTCCCCTCTGAAATTCTGTACTCTCCAATCACACGATCTACTTTGTCATCCCATTGTCTTATCCTCTTCGATTGCATAAGGAAATACGAAGCTTGATTATCATGAGTCACCATAGACTCGTTTATATAATACGTTTCAGTGATGGGAAAAATCACTTGTAGCATTATGTTTTCAAACTGGGGATGGCTGCGACTGACTATCTCTTGACACTAAACGAAGGGGAAAGAAAAAAAGGAAGCGTGCGTTTGGCATTTTTGTCATTGCTAGGTAGAGAACTAAGGCGACGGCCAAATATGGCATATGGGTCATTCTTTGAATGTTCTTGGACTACTTGCTAAAGAAAATGGAAACTATTTGACGAGGACAGATCAGTAGATGGTGAATCTCAGATTTTCAACAAATGCGGTGCGCTGATACAAAGAACAGGAAAACAGACAAGCAAAAGGGGAGCATGGTTGAACTAGGTTAAAATATATGCCTAATAGTGTTAATTAACGGGAAGCATTTAAATTAAAATAAAATATGATGTACAAATTTTTATGCTACATGGCAAAATTATATCGCAAGCAAGAGTGCATGACAAAGGGAGGGGATAGAAGATTTTTCATCCGTACATCAGATATGGCAATGTGTGCTGTATCAGAAATAGATCCTTTGGTTAAATTTTTACATAATTTTATTTTGTGTGATTTTATTCTTATTGATTCAAAATAAGGTTTAATTTTAATGTGCTAATAGTGTAAAATTCTTTTATACTGTCATCTAATAATATAATCTCTTTTTTTGTACAACTTTTCAACTAGTGAGGTGAAAAAAGTAATTATATTTACTAATATGTCATTACTTAATTGAATAAATTTATAAAACTGTTTTACAGTGTCAGTGTATTCTAATTAAATCCTTTAAAACATAAGAATCGAAAAAATAATGATATATATGATTAATAATGAGGGATCACGCGTGACAATATCATATAAGGATTATGGTAAGATGATCGTTCCCTGCGCCACTATAAAATGTTGAAACTCTTACTAATCAAACCAAAACATAATACTAGTCCATCCTTTCCCTCTTTTAACATGCCCTATTTGTCGTATGGTGGTGAAGTGATATAATTTAAGGAGAAGACCAGTTAGTTTCTGTCGAAAGTAATAGCATATAAGTAAATAATAATCATAATTCGTGACCACCACAAAATGACAAAGGCTGCATCAGGTAAAAACCAAGTGCAAATTGTAAACGAGCTAACAAAAAGTGGGCAAAGTAGAACGAATTAAATGTCACACACCCGGGCTAAAATGATTCACAAGAGCAAATAGTAAAATTATAATTTAGAAAAACTATTGTGATTCTAGAAGGGGGTAAAAATACCACTCGGCGTTATTTAGTACTCAGTACTTCAATTTTGTAAGTCTTTGTTATTTTTCATTTTTAATTAATAAAGTATTAACTATTAAATGGCTCATAATAATAAGTTGGATTTAATTTTAATAAACTGATAGTATAAAATAATTATATACTATCATTTAAGCCACTAGAATTGATTTAGTGGTAAGAGGTTTGGGTAATATGTATGAGGCCTCAGGTTTAAAGCTCATTACTATAATGTAATTTCCGAATTATCAAAAAATTATATACTATCATTTAATTGTGTATTATCATCTCAACAAAGATGATTAACTTTCACATCCATCACTTGGAAGATCATATAAATATAAGAATTTAATTGGATAACTATCACTATATTAAAATTAAATTTTAATAAATTTTTTGTGCTCTAAAAGCACTTTAGAATTTTTCTTATAATAAAGCTAACAAAATATTTGTTCTGTTGTTTACATGCAGGCAACCTAATCAATGTTGCCAAAATTGGATTAAGATGCTTTCTTGAGTCCACCCAACCCCCTCCAATACACACACACACACACACACACACACAAAGAAGAATGTGTTAAAAAAGAGGTTTCTCATGTGTCCTTAAAATCTTGTAAGAATTAGTGGTTAAGACCAAGGTTTTGAAAATCAAACCGGATATCGAACCAGTCAAGGTAAGGGTTCAGAGATTCAACAGGTTTAATTGGGGGTCCAATCGAAATATAATTGGTATATAATAAAATATATATATTTATATAAATATATAAAAATATAAAATAAAATACAAGTCATAAAATAACTAAAAATTAAATTAGATATCAACAAAACCCATAGAATATATCATAATTCATTCCTTAATCAAAATAAACATTGTCCATATGGATTAATCCCTCAATTTACTACTTTTCATATTAAAAAAGAAAAAGAATTAGGAAAAATGAGATTTTTATTTTTATTTTTTTAAAAAAATCCCAAAATAATGTCATTTTGCATCTTTAAAGAAAAAAAAATGATCCAACCAATTTGGCAATTTTTGGGCGATTCATACTGGTTCTCAGCTGGTTCTTAAAGGGGCAATTTTTAACCGTAGCCAGGACCAAATAGCAGGCCGATTCTCGATTTAACCAGTTTGATCAGCAGGTCCGGTCCGGTTTTCAGAACCATAGCTAAGACTAAATCATGTGTGCTATTTTCCAAATGACAATATATTTTACAATGATTTTTCGGCTTTTTTGGTTCCAAGCAGACTCTATTTTAGCCCCTATACTGCTATTTCATGTGCCAATAAATCCTATTCAGTCTTGGGTATTTGTCTCATAATTAACTGGAATTCTTGTGAAAACATCGGTACTGGAACAGGATGTTTGAAAAGAAAAGATAAGGTGAAATTGAATTTAATTATATTAGAAAGTAAATTCAATTTTATTATGATTTGAATTCTTATATTTAGGATATATTTGGTTAGGGATTAAAAATAAAATGTAAATTTTTATAGATGAACTCCTGTATGTAATATAGAGCTCAAAATTTACACCCCAATTTTATCTCATAGCCAAACATACCCTTAGAATAAACTAGTAAATTACAAAGTTGAATTCAACCTTTTTGGTTTTAAATGCGCTTGAAAATGAATTAAATTTTTATTTTGACTATTTTATTCTTTACTAATAAAATATGATAATAGGATCTAGAGGTATTTTTGGCACATCAATTTTTAATCTCAATCCCAAGGACAAATCGAAGCTATTTAACTCTAATTTACTTTTGGGCTTGATTGTATTTTATATGTATTTAATTTGATTTATACTGCAGCCGGCTATTACACATGTTCATTATGTGATTCAAGTAAGTAGCATATCTTTTTTCATTCTTTTCGAATACACCAATGGACCTTTTTATAAGGTTTAATTAATCCGCCAGTTCCTATAGTTTCAGTGAATTTTCAATTGAGTTCCTACATTTTAAAAGTTTTCAAACAGGTCCCTATACTGAAAATAAATGTATAATTGGGTCCCTGACCCCACCATCTATTACAAAAACATTAAAATAAACAGCATATTCCTAAAATATTCTTTTTTCTATAATTTTATATTAAAAAAAGAAAGAAAAATCCACCCTCCCCTTTTTCCTTCCGTTCCCCTTCGCCCCCACCACCATCATCAACCTTGTTGTGATTAAGTGTGAGGTGAAGTCCCATATTGGTTAAGAATGGACTAAGTGAGTAGTATATAATGTAGGAAGGAGCCATGAGGTGAAGTCCCATATTGCCTTAAGGTTTTGGGTCAAGATGTGGCGTCCGGCCCAGTGTTTTGGTGTTCTCACTTAACCCGTTGGTTGTACCTCCCCCTTCCTAACAGTGGTATCAGAGCCAAGGCTGGACTCAGTTCTCGGAAAGGCACGGACTGCGGGTGGCAGGTGCTGGGAAGAGTGGTTGGCTGATGGGGGAGTAAGGTGGTGGGTCTCACACTTGAGGGGGAGATTGTTGTGTTTAAGCGTGAGAGGTGAAGTCCCACATTGGTTAAGAATGGACTACGTGAGTAGTATATAATGTAGGAAGGAGCCATGACTCATTGCCTTAAGGTTTTGGGTCAAGATGTGGCGTACGGCCCAGTGTTTTGGTGTTCTCACTTAACTCGTTGGTTGTACCTCCCCCATCCTAACAAACCTTAATGTAGAACCCATATTCCCCTCGAAGCACAAGCCCGACAATCTAAAACTCATTGACCCCCAATACCCCCCCTAACAAATCCCCTAAGCTCGCTGCTTTGGATGACGACGACAACGACAACAACAACAACAACAAACCTCGGTCCAAAAATCACACCGATTATTTCAAACCTAGAAATGACGACAGCGAGCTCCAAAACGACATTGTCGATGATAAAGTAGAAGAAGGAGGAGGAGTCTAAATGGCGAGGCTAAGGTAAACCCAAAGAAGGGAAAAATGGAAGCCCTTTTCACAGCATGAAGAAATAAGGTTCATGACCTTTGACTTTATAGCATTCATCCTTTGGCATATCTGGAAGGGTAGGAATGAAGAAAAAAAAAAAACTTTTAGATCTAGTCACCCAATTACCCACAGCCCCCCTAGTGGCCTCCTCGTGGCCTCCTCGAGACCAAACCCTTAAATGCAATGTTGATGGAGCTTTCTGCAAGATTAGAGAAGTGGGATCAATGATAGCTTTGACAAGAGATAAAGACGAGACCAAACCCTGAATGCTAAACGCATACCTATAACTTCAAGCTTGATTATTGCAGAAGCCATGGTCATGTGTGAAGGTCTCACCTGTGGTGTGTGATGGTCTCCATAGTTGGCAGCGACGATCTTGAATTCCGCTAATATGGTCTTCTGGTTTAATTTTTAATTTTTGAAATTTTCTTTCCTGGGAATTACGATGTTGATGGTTGCTGGAAGAGTATTGTGATGACAGTGGCATATGGGTTGCAGATCTGAAGGAAAATGTAGAAAGTGTTCCGATTATGGTGGTTTGTGATGGTAGGGGACGAGGAAATGGCAGATATGGCCGCTCTACCAATAGGAGGGTGTTGGTAGTGGCGGTGGTGGAGGAATGGGCTATGGTAAGACAGTCAGAGAATGTGGTGGTGGGGAAGGGGAACGGGAGGGAAAAGGGGAGGGGTTGGTTTTTTTCTTTTTTTTTTTAAATGTAAAATTATAGAAAAGGAATATTCTGAAAATATGCTGTTTATTTTAACATTTTTATAACGGATAATAGGTCAGAGATCCAATTATACATTTATTTTCAGTATAGGGATCCGTTTGAAAACTTTTAAAATATAGGAACCCAATTAAAAATTCAGTGAAATTATAAAGACTGACAAATTAATTAAACCTTTTTATAAAAATCCGACGACCAACAACCCGTATAGCAGGCACTCATGCCCCCATGTGCAAATTACTCACAAAGCAGGTCCATAACACAAGAATCCAAATAACTAATCATTAATTCTGAGAATTGTAAAGTCGAAATTATCGAGTGTGAAGTATTCAAACCCTCAGTACGAAAAAAAAAAAAATTCAAACCTAGGTCCCACATGAAACGGAGAAAGCTGATCAATCTGTTCTGCTTCGGCTCCACGGAAGAAATTAAGCGTAAACAGGAATGATTGAACTGTGTTTTTGGTTTTTCTTTTTGGTGTTGTGTTGTTTATGTGTGTGCGTGTGTTGTTGTTGTTGTTGTTTTTTTTTTTTTTTGGGTGCGTTTACAATGAATTGGCAACTACAATTACATTTTCTCTTTTTATAAGACAACTACAATTACAATTGCACCCCAAGAAGGCAGAAGCGCAGAGCTTAAGGAAAATGCACAAAATTGGAATTTTACAAGGGTCAAACTCATTTGACCCTCTAAATCTAAAATCAATAATTATTCCCATTCCTTTCTAGTTAATCTACAATTATCTCAAGTATTGTGGTAAGTCTGGGTTTTCTATATCTTCTTAGAAGCAAAGAAGAACATACAACACTTACAGATGATAGAGCCATGCATGCACCAGCAACCCATGGTGGCAGCTTGATCCCCAGTGAAGGAAATAAAGCCCCAGCGGCAACTGGTATGGCAACAACATTGTAGGCCATCGCAAATACATAATTCAATCGAATACGGGAAAAGGTCTTCCTGGAAAGATCAATGGCTGTGATCACATCTTCCAAATTATCTCTCATCAGCACATAGTCAGCAGCTTCTATTGCAATATCTGTCCCAGCCCCAATTGCCATACCAACATCTGCAGCAGCTAATGCGGGAGAGTCATTGATACCATCCCCCACCATTGCTACTATACTCCCATCTTTTTGAAATGAACGAACAACATCTGCCTTTCCTGCAGGCATAACCTCTGCCCTAACATCTTGAATGCCCACCTGCCATACAACAGGTTTTTTACTTCAGGTTTGACAATAAAATCAATTTCATCCAATAAAATTCATGTTACCACTGTTTCATAAAGATTTATACTTACTCATTTGATATAATACTAGATTATAGGATAAGATCATTTTTCATTCTTTTATGGGCTCCAATTATTCCTGCCCGTGGTCAATTTTGTTATCCTACACATACCAAGACTACTATAATCCATGCAAAGATCTTGGTTTTCTTTAAGCAAGCAAGAGGCCAGTTGTTGAATGCAGACAATACGAAGCATAACTCAAAATTAGCACAACACCAAGCTTTAACAGCCAACCAAAAGGAAAAGTCACACCAATATATACAAACCTCCTTCGCAACAGCTCGAGCTGTTCTCCAGTTATCCCCCGTAACCATAACAGGTATGACTCCCAATTTCTGGAGGCCTTCTATAACGACAGAAGCTTCTCTCTTTAGTGGGTCTGCAACCCCCAACACTCCAGTTAAAACATCATCATATGCTACCAGTATCCCTGTCTTTGCACTTTCTTCAAGCTCTACCACAAAATTTTCCACTTCGGTAGAAATATCTATGCCACTTTCCATCAGCAGCTTCCTGTTACCAACCTGTTCGAGACATATTGCATCAACTAAGCAACTCCTTGGAAAATTTGAAACAAACATCACAGTTTAAAAAGATAACGAGTCATATAGCAATAGCCAGAAGACGCTACCAAAATACGCTTCCCATCTATAAAGCACTGGACACCTCTTCCTGGAAGAGCAGAGAAGTCTGAGACATCATAAAGCCATCCTGACTTTAACTCCTTGGCATCATTCTGAGTACCACTGGTATGAGAGGAATCATCAAAGAAATGAAAATGGCGCGCATATTGCAGTATTGCTTTTGCCAGTGGGTGTTCACTGCTAGCCTAAGAAGTAGAAACGAGAATTAAAACAGAGATTCCTCCAATCGGCTTCAAACAAAACGAGAAGGGTGAAGTTTTCTGAGAAATCAAATAGTCAGAAATGATAAATCTTCTCTAATATTGTTCCTATTCCTATTTCAGTGTGCTAGAACACTTGGAGAATTTGAGCTAAGTCCATAAAACATTACTCTTAGAGTGTGTTTGGTTGGATGGTAAAAATGTGGTAGCAATTTTTATAAATAAGTTTCATGTGTTATTTTACACTAAATTTTCACCACACTTTTACCCCCTAACCAAACATAGCCTTATAGGTGTTCTATTGCTGGAATTAGGTTCCAACCAGGCATGTGACAATACCATAGACAGAAGTGAAGACAAAGAAAGCAACTATCATCGAGAAATTGGAAATTACCTCAGCAGAAGCCACCAATTTGAGAAATTCTCCACGGTCCATTCCTGTGAACACCTTGACAGTAGTAACAGTGGCTTTCCCTTGAGTTAGAGTGCCTGTTTTATCAAATACAACATACCTCACCATCTGAGCCCTTTCCAAGGCATCTCCTCCTTTAATTAAGACACCATTGTTAGCCCCAACCCCTGTTGCCACCATGACAGCAGTTGGTGTTGCCAAACCAAGTGCACAGGGGCATGCAATCACCACAACAGATATTGAAAACATAAGGGCGAAAACAAAGTTATTTCCATTTTCTGGCAGCCATTCTTGTGGGTAAGCTCCAAGAGCCCCAGCAATATACCTATGATTACCCAAAATATTTAGAGGAAAGCAGGAAGAAGCATTCCAATTTCATTGAATTTCATTTTATGAATATGCCAAAACTGGTCAATGTTATCTCACCAACACAGGAATGTCAATAATGACAGAGCCACAACAGTAGGAACAAATATGCTTGCCACCTGCAGACCAAAAGAATGGTACCTGAGTTCATATCTAATATTCCTTCACTCATTTGTGGATGGATCAACAATGCAGGGCTATGCAGTACACAAAATAGTGACTACTTCTAGAAAATTATGAGCACACAAAAAAACAACAGCTCCTTCAATTAGGAATAAAGCCTAAAACCTGAAGAACTGGATTCAACAGCATTCCAATTTTATGAATAGTTTCATAGAAGGAGCTTCAGTGATCAAAGGTGAGGCACTAAAATATTTCCCCCAACTCTACAAGCTTAGTCAGATTTGGAAGGACAGCAGCAAAGGAAAACTAAATGCTAACTCCTTGCTATTCAATGTATCTCTTACAACCAATTAAAAAGAATGAAATTAAGTGGTTGTCATTAGCCAAGCCATCTAGAAACATGAACATTTCAATATACTTCAGAACTGTTTCATGAGCTAATAATTTCTTTGCCACAGAGAAGGGAATGCAATGTTATTCTATGCATAAATACATACACTATCAAAGTGACACTTATGGAAGACAAAAGTCACCCAAGAGCACAACTAAACTACTTACATAATCAGCAAACTTTTGAATGGGGGCTTTGGACATCTGGGCTGTCTCCACCAAACTAATTATCTGACTCAATACTGTATCAGATCCTACTCTGGTAGCTTCAATGTGAAGGACACCATGCAAATTGATTGTACCTCCAATGACAGATGCATTGACCTCCTTTGAAACAGGTACAGATTCACCAGTCACCATGCTCTCATTTACATAACTTGAGCCCCAAGTAACAGTACCATCAGCAGGAATCTTTGCACCAGGAAGAACTTTTAATGTGTCACCAGGTTGAACAAGTAAGGAGTCTATTTCTCTTTCTTCAACAGATTTGCCACCTAGAAAAGAAAAGAAAAGAAAATTATTGCCAAGTTCTAATCTGATCTTGCAATGAAATCTGGAACATGATAAATGAAATGATCTCCATTTACAAGTTTTCAATCTAAATATAAGATAATCAACACAAACAATTTTTCATGTCCATTTTCTTAAGAAAACAAGGCATATAAAATGAAAGTGACATGCACCTTTATCTTTGACAACCAATAGAGCTGTTGCAGGAGCAAGTTCCACTAACTTCTTAATGGCATCAGATGTTTTGCCCTTGGCAAGGCATTCCAAATATTTGCCCAACAATACAAATGTTATGAGCATAGCACTTGTTTCAAAGTATGTTGGAGACCAAAATCCAGTAAGAGCACCATACAGAAGAGCACAAACAGAATAAACATAGGAGGCTGTGGTTCCCAAAGCAACCAGGACATCCATGTTTGTTGAACCATTTCTAAGAGCTCTGCCAGCTGCAATGTAGAACCGTCTTCCAACCCCAAATTGGATGACGCTCACCAATCCCCACTTCAACCAATCACCCATGAGGAAAGGCCCACATCTCCAAAGTAATAAGGAGTATACTAATGGTATATGAGGACAAATTACCCCCATGAAGAAGAGAGGAATCTGACATAATCAAACAAGTAAAAATCAATTCAAAAGATCACATGGACCTCAACAAAATAAGGGGTGTTAACATGAGCTCTGAAATTTTAAATATGACAATTATTCCTTTCTGCAACAATATCAAGTCTATTGTTGCCTATGTTATGTTTTCTATGAAGAACGGAGAAGCTGACATCATGACAGCATGTTTCTTCGTTTAGATAAAACTTCTGTATGGACTAATACAATATATGGGATTTGACAAATGCAGAATACCAAAGGATGACTCAGACAATACTACCGTGCTAAGGTTTGAGAAAACTGCAGCAACTACATGATTTCTAACCTCTCACTCCCATTTCTCCTCAACAGACACCCTTTCAGTCCCAAACACATTACTAGCAAACCCATTCCTAGTATTTCTCATGCCAGTGCATTTTGGAGACAAATCTCTGTTTGTGCATATCATGAGTATCTGACCACATCATCTAACAAGGATTATGACACATGATTTCACATATCTACAAAAAGCACAATCAGATGGAAAGGAATACAAAATACAAATAAAGAAATAAAACATCGAAAGGACAACTAAACCACACGAGGCATACACAAACATTGCCATACAAGAATCCAGACCAAAAGAGATACTCACACTAAGTAACAGGCTGGAAATGAAAAGCCGAAACATAGTCGAGCTCTCAGCGCCATCTTTAGAAGCCATTCTAGCATAAGGGTTCCTAACATGCAACGTAAACTTCCCCCTACTCCCGAGCTGGATCCCATCAACCAATGATCTAGAACTGATCATTTCGGGATCAAACACAATATCCAGCTCATTCAACACCATATCGAAACGGAACTGCCTCACACCTTTCATCCCACCAAGCATGCCTTCAAGAACCTGAGCATCAACCAAGCTGTACACACCAACAACACCTAACAGCACCTTATCCTGCCCACTGCTCTGCACAAAAGAAGCCTCAAAACCAGCATCTTCGATAGCACCAACAATCTCGTCTTTGCTAATCACGTTTGGATCATACTCAACCTCACCTAAAGAAGTAGCCAGAGCCACCACAGCCTTCTTCACACCTTCGAGGTCCCTCAGGATCCCTTCCACGGAATTCACGCACGCCGCACACGTCATCCCAGTGATCGTGAACTGCCCTACCACAGTAGCAGCATTTTGCTTCGTTCCAACCGCAGTCTGCTGAGGTTCAGGCAAAACCTCAGCTTCGAAACCTGCATCTTCAATCGCATTCTTAATGTCTTCATCCTAGGATTCCCAAATCAAAGAATCAAAAGCTATATTTAAGCTGAACAAGTTTCCAAAATCGAAGAGAGAAGTAAAAAAGTCAAAAAAAAAAGAACCGGAAAACTTAAGAACCTTGACGAGGCTTGGATTGAAAATGACGTCGGCTCGGTTCTGGAGGAGCGCTACGGAGGCGGAAATGACGCCGTCGACGGACATGAGAGCGGATTCGACGGAGTTGGAGCAGGCGGCGCAGGTCATGCCGGTGACTCTGACCTGAATCCGCTTCGTTGCTGCTACTTCGTCGCCGTGGAGCGAAACGTCGTGGCTTTCGTAGGAGTCGAGGAGGCGAACGTCCTCCATGTCGCCGGAGTCTTCTTCGCCGGCGGCGAGGGCGGTTTTACCGGCGGCGCCGGCGTTAGTTAGCTGCAGGTCGCGGACACTCGGCGCCATGAGTGGAGGAAGAAGAAGAAGGTGCCGAGGGGAATGCGAGTGGAAAGGAAATTTATAAAGAGGAAAAGGAAAATAAATCAGAGGAATTTGGAGAGAAAACGATGAGTGGAATTGCAGAAGAAAAAGAAAGAGAAGGGGAAAAGTGATTTTCTTTCCGAGAGAGATGGTTGAGACAGCAATTTTTTAACCAAGTGGAAGGTGCGGGTGGGGTCGGCATGATGGATTGGAAATTTTGGAGGGAGGTTTTTTGTGGTTTTACAATTTTGCCCTTCGGGTTTTGGGGGAATTACTCTCATACTCTCACGGGTTGCGTTGTAGTACTACTTCTCTGCTTCGTGAAGGGTTTGTACTGCACGCCACGTAGGACGCGTTAGGTTTGGGCGTTTTCAACGAACGAAGGCATTGCTTTTGTTTTCGTCAAACGTGGCGTATTGCCGATGTGAAACCGAGATGAGAAAAAGGAAAAGTGGCTTCTTGTTCTTTGTACAGAAGGTTCCAGCTCGACAAACAACGTCAGATGTTTGTTTAGATAAATAAGAAAAAGGAGGAGAAGGAGTCAAAAGGAGTGTTTGGATTGGAAGGGGAATATTGGAAACGACGTTAATGTAATGAGGAAATGGGTGATGCAATTATTGGATTGTTTAATAAGTAGAATTATAGAAAGGGAAATTTTTTCAGATGCGAGGGAGTGGGCAATCTTTGAAGTTTATAGTTAACAAATTAAAAGCTTGTTCCGACGAAATAAGAATATCAATGAATGTATGTTAGGAACTGCAAACAGTTGGCATGAAACTCTGGCACGTGAACACACGTGCTTTTCTACCCCCTTCATTAATTTTTTGTTAGAGATACTACATATATATTATGAAAATTACGTGATCCAAATTTGGATTTGTATAATTAACGTGTTCATTAATTGTGGACCTCGAGTTGGATATTTTACCCTTCAAGGAAAGTTAAAAGCGTGCGTGTGGGTTAGGAGTTAGGACGTGGATGGGTAGAATTTTTCAGCTTGAGTGAATTATTTAAAGCTTTTAAGGTATAATTTGAACTCAGGTGTTAAAGTGGTGTCTTAATGGATACTATTTTTTGGTGTTAAGATAGTAAAAATTATTTTTTATATGTATATTTCCTGAGCGATTGTTATTGAATGCAATAGCCATTGATGGATTAATAAACTTCCAATCTTTCGTTCGGTTGCAAAGCTAGCTTAGTGTGAAAATGAAGAGCAGAAAGCAAAGCCTTTATTATTACTATTATTATTTTTTGTATAGAGACAAATATTGTTGGAAATATGACATTTTTCTCCACTTACGATTATGGCAGTAAATGTACGATGATAGAGTGTCCACTGACCTTAACGAAAACAACTATTGTGTAAAAAGAAAAGATATATTAAAACGAAACAGTGGGTGCACCATATCCTAGCTAGCTTCCACCAAAACCATGGGCAACGTTTTTGTCATTGCTGCGTGGCACATATTCATATGTGTTGTCCACAAAAGCTGCTTTTTCTCACGCTCACCCTTGCATGCCAAAACTTCTATGATTCAGGATTTCTTAGATATTATATAACAAAAAACAAAACCCTGATTATATGGAATAATAAAGAAGGTAATGATAGGATCCCGTTCCATTGACCGAAAACAAATTAGACTTTGATTTGAGATTTGAATTTCTCATAGGAAAAGTCACAACGTTGACAAATATGTGCCAAAACCCTCCGGTAATGTGTTGCATTTCAAAATGACTAGCTTTTCCTTTCTTTTTATTTTTTCGTTGTTCTCTTTGTTAATTGTTTATTGAAAGCAGAGAGTAATTTTTTGTTGTTTGTTTTTTTCTTGTAATTTATTAATTAAATGATGACTCCCACGAGGAAAGAATTTTTCACTTCAAATATAAGAAACTTAGGGAAAAAAAAAAGGTCAGAGTTGAGTTTAGAATTAGGAACTTAGATGCCCATCCAACACGGCAAAATTGTGATGAGTTCTCAGTTCTCCATGTATGTCAAAGTGTACTACAAAACTCTACAGTTTCGACCAAAAAAAAAAACTCAAGTTGTACAAGGGTGAAAGAGTAATTTCAGTCCAGGCCTAGGTGTAAGATTCTTCTTTTTTTTTTTCCCTTTAATGTGAAAAATAATATGTTAGAATATAGTATAAATTGCTTTCTTTGGCAAGATAAAATTAATATTTTAATATGTTTGATCGATACGTTTCTATATGGAATTTGTTGGAACTGCTATATATTAGGAATACTGTCCTCATCAATACAACAAAGCTGAGGCTGAATTCTTTTCTAAAATAACCATGCTTAAGCTTTCTACAAGTTAGTTGAAAGCATAAGTAGTTAGTTAACCGAACCAGATGAACGCTAACAACTCATTTGGAAATAATGTTGGATTTCTGGCTTGTTTTAAAAAGTGTATGTTATTGATGTTGTAAAAAAGGAAGAGTTGAAGATATTATTCAATCCTTGTAATAGAGAAGTGATTACAAATAAGAATGAGAGTCATTGCACGAGGTTGAGTTTTAAATATTATCATTGTAAAAATAATTATACTATTATTTAATTATATTAACACTACCATAATTTGTAGTGAATGATTGGGTTAAATATTTTTGCTTATTTGATATTTGTGCAAAAGTTTTTATATTGACAATGTGTCATCAAAATTAAATTCTTATCGTACAGATACCTTGGAAGGAATTGTATTTTTGTGTTGATGTCATGTTGTTTAAAAAGAATTATTGTTGAAATAATTATTTTTTAAGGTTTAATTTATCTATAAAATCCTATAATATTACTCAATTTTTAATTAGGTTTTCATAATTTAATTTTTTTTCCAGTAAACATCTATTCAGGTCCTTTACGTTTTAGTTAGATTTTGATTTAGTTCGAAAAGTTATTTTTGTCCTATTTTCATCCGTAACATTTTTAAAACATAAATGACATTCAAATCGTAAATACAAACTTGATATTTCATGTTTTGTTTTGATTATATCATTGTAATATGACATATTATATGTTATTATAGTTTCCTAACATTATAATTTGACTTTTATATTGTGATTTATTTTTAATCAAGTCCCAAAAATAACATAACATTACAAAATTTAAAAATAATAAACACCTAAAAGTTAAATTGATTACTTGTAGAACTTGTCCTCCTACCCAAAACGCTCCAAAGTTTTAATTTTCGACATGATTATTGTTTTAATCCTAATTTTTGACATGATAGGTCGCTAACGATTTCGACAAGTGATAGGTTAGACTAGACTACAAAATTAATAATCTACACTGTTTTTCTTTTCATTTTTTTTAATTTTGATCCACAAAAGAAGCCCATTATAATGAACCATAAGCCATGCACCAAAAGAAGAAGAGATTTCTTAATGGGCCGAAACACTATAACGGGCTTAAAGTTTCTGCACCGGCCCATCATCTCACCCTATCTTATACCATATCTAGGGTTTCATTTGCCATTTGCGACAGAGCCAGAACCCGAGAACCCTAGCGTAGTAGTAGGAGGAGGCGAAAATGGTGAAGTTTCTGAAGACCAACAAGGCGGTGATCGTGCTGCAAGGGCGGTACGCAGGGCGGAAGGCGGTGATCGTGCGGACCTTCGACGACGGGACCCGCGACCGCCCCTACGGGCACTGCCTTGTGGCGGGGATCAAGAAGTACCCATCGAAGGTGATAAAGAAGGACTCGGCGAAGAAGACCGCGAAGAAGTCTCGAGTGAAGGCGTTCGTGAAGCTGGTGAACTACCAGCACCTGATGCCGACGCGGTACACGCTGGACGTGGATCTGAAGGACGCCGTGACCGTGGACTCCCTCCAGGCGAAGGACAAGAAGGTCACGGCGCTCAAGGAGACCAAGAAGAGGTTCGAGGAGAGGTTCAAGACCGGCAAGAACAGGTGGTTCTTCACCAAGCTTAGATTCTGATCCTTCTTTTCTTTCTTGTTTTTTCTCCAAATCCTTTAATTTGATGAAACGGTGTCGTGTTGCCATCTGTGTTCTGTCGTTGATCTAGAGTTCTGTTTGAGGAAGGAAGTTTTGGTTTTATTATCGTTGTGAAACTCGTAAGGATCTGTTTTGGGAATTATATTTAGTAATCGGTGCAATTTGCTTTTAGATTCGTCGTCGTACGCGTTTATTGTTTAGAAGATGGATTCGAAGTGGAAGGATTTTGAATCTAATTACGTTTAGCCGAATGAAACAGCGAGTCATTGTTGCAAAATTACTTTCAGTGAGAGACAGGATTATGTGTTTTTGCCTTGAATTATTTTTTGGCTGAAAGTGCAAGCGAGTTAACCTTTAGCCAATGTTGCATTGACGATTGAAGATTGACAAAAGGCAACATTAATTCTCCCATGGTCCATGGTGATTTCGATATTATCCGTTTGTTATTTGATTTTCCTTCAAACTATCAAAGTGCTATATAGCTTATTTACTACGTTTATACCGGTGGACCTAGATTCAAATGTTGCATATCGGTGGTACTAAATCATTATCTGTGCTCAATACTCTTGTGATTTGGTGATTGAACGAGCACCACAAGGGCAATGAAAGGTTAGTACTTGGTAGCATAAGGCGAAATAAGCATTTTTTTCGTTGATTGAAAATTGAATTCACTGAAGCTATCAATGGGAATAAAAATCACAAGTTTGTCTCTTTGTATGAAATAATGGCAGCAAAACTGGAATAACTAACAGAACTCGTAAGTAGACCCAGATTCAGCGAAGAAAGTGTCCAACAATAATACACCTTACTTGGCTAAAGCATACTAACACCACCGAGTGTCGCACTTCAGTCTGCTCCACAAACAGATGAAAACGTGTTCATTTGTATGTGAAGACTTCTTTGTAACTTTTAAAAACAACTTAGAACGGAAGTTAAGCTACAGCGGATAGAACACATGAAGATAAAGGAGGCAAACATTGGCACTCTTCATTATTGAGAAAAGAAAGACGCCAAACGCAACTTCCACTCATTGTAACGATTGAATAGGTCACATTTGGCATGCAATATTGCGAATGATAATTGCACGACTAGAATAAAGTGATCATCCTTGAGACTGAGAAGCTGTCAGTACTCAGTAGTGAGGTTACTCTTCATCCAGCCTAGGTGTCCCATGTATTCAGCCCTTTCGTTACCTTTAATTAAAAACAAAAAAATTAAGAGGTCGTTTGACAAAGGGTTTTAAAAACTGTTTCTAGTTTTTAAGAGTAAAAGACTAGAAAAACTTGTTTGGATACTTGTTTACAAAAGTTGATTTTAAAATTGAGAAAACACTAAGCTAGTTTTAAAAACTGAAAACCAAAAATAATTTTGAGATGTTTTTCGATTTTCTTGTTTTAAAAATGGTGAAAAATGCAGTGGCAAATTTGTAAATAAGTTGAGTTTGCATTTTTCACCATTCTTCATGGAGGTTTCTCTCTTCAATTTCACATTATTTTGTTGGACTTCTTCTCAATCTCCTTCATTCATCTTCGTGCTCCCACATTTGCCGACCAAGCTCCACATGACCAAGCCTTGGCGAGCTCCACAACCTAACCCTGCATGCGACCAAGCCTCGGCGACTAAGAGAACGACCCGATCTCGCAAATGACCCATCTCCCCGCGACTAAGCTCCGCTGCGTGCTCCGCGACCCTGCGACCACCTTTCTTTGCTTCTCTCTTTCTCTCTCTGGTTCTCCCTCCCTCTCACTGTTGTGGTTGTTGTGTTGATGTTTGTTGTTATTTGTAAATTGATCTCACCATTATTCTTTGTTGATCTTTATTGTGGTTGCTGCTGTGTTGATCTTTATTATTATCATCTTTGTAAATTGCCAAACAATTTTTTGTTTTATCCCTTTTAAAAGTTATTTTAAAAAAAAATTATCCAAACAAGTTTTCTTGTTTTATTATTTTTGAAAATTGAATCTAAAATTGTTTAAAACAATTTTATAAAAAATAAAAATAAGACAGTTCCAAACATGCCCTAATTACCTTGTTGTTCCTGCACCAATCTAATCAACAAGTTAAATCATATGCTATGATGTAAAAGTATATTCTTGTTCATAATACATGTACTTAATATTTGCCAACAACTCTTCTAAAATAGCGTAGATTTGATCTTTCTGTGGGTGCTGTTGATCTCCAGCGTAAAACCTGTGAACCTCACCTCTCACAGAAATCCAACTATATCCTGGTTCCTTTCTAATGCCTCGTTCTTTCATCACATCTCTCAAACTAACCCCATCTTCATATAGTCCAGATTCTATGTAAGTGTTGGACAAAAGAACATATACAGACGGATGTTCTGGCTGAATGGATAGGATCTTTTGAGCTGCAGTCTCCCCCAACACAGCATTTCCATGGATCCTACATGCTCCTAACAAGGTATGCCAGATCATTTCATCTGGCTCAACAGGCATCCTGTCTATGAATTCCACTGCTTCATCCAAGCGACCGACACGTCCTAAGAGATCGACAACACAGGCATAATGTTCCATTTCTGGCACCACACCATAGGTGTGTTCCATCTGATGGAAAATTTTCAGACCATCCTCCACCATTCCTCCATGGCTACAGGCAAAAAGGACACATAATAGTGTGACAGCATTGACCTTTGCACCCGACTGTTCCATCTTTCTAAATAACTGGAGGGCATCCTCAACAAGACCGTGCTGAGCATAAGTGGATATTATGGCAGTCCAAGTAACAGTGTCTGGGTTAGATATCCTTTCAAAAATCTTCTTTGCTTCCATCAGATTACCACATTTAGCATACATGTTAATTAGAGCACTTTCTACGCATGTTTTAGTATCATAGCTGGTCTTGCATATCAGACCATGGATTTGCTGACCATATTCCAGTAAACAAAGGCCACCACATGCGGTAATCACACTAGAAAAGGTAAAATGATTTGGCCCAAAACCTTCGTTGCGCATCCGTGAGAAGACGGCCAAGGCTTTCCCCCACTCAGAATACTGACAATATGCAGTCACCATGGTTGTCCAAGACACTATATCCTTCTCTTCCATTATATTAAATACCTTCTCTGCAGCTTCAAGAGACTCACATTTGGCATATGCATCAGCAAGGGCATTTGACGCACTAATCCCCATTGCATCAAATCCATATTTCAAAGCCATCCCGTGGGTCTCTCTTAAGGGTTTCAGACATTTCAAAGCAGAAATCGAGTCGAACACACAACAGAATGTGTAAACATCTGGTTTAACATAATTCCAGCACATTCTTGTGAACAGTTCCAAAGCTTCTGAGTGAGAACCAGCTTGTGAATGACCTGTTATCATTGCATTCCAGGGCGTGTTAACAAGACAACTTGTGAACTTCGAGTCAAAAAGGACTTGTGCATCAGACAAAGACCCGCATTTAGAGTACATGTCAATAAGAGCGGTCCCAACTACAGTATTGGAGTCCAATCCCCATTGGGAAGCATACCTGTGAACTTCATGACACTTGTTAATGTCACCTAGCTGCCCAGCAGCTTTGGAAACACTTATAAAGGTGAAACTATTAGGCACAATGCCATCTTCGATCATGTTGATAAACCAATCAAATGCTTGTAGGTGTAGACCATTAGAGGTAAACCCTGAAATCATTGCATTCCAAGAGACATTATTAAGCTCTGTCATGCTGTTGAACACCTTAACCGAACTCTCACACATCCCTACCTTTGCATACAAGTTAAGAAGAGATGTACCAACAACAGCATGCATCAGAAACCCCCTAACAACAACTTGTGCATGCACCATCTCACCAAGCTCAATCGAATCCAACCCGACACACGACTGCAGAACAGCAGAGAAGGCAAATCCATCAGGTAACACTCCCTGGTCCAACATCATGCAAAACAGCTCCATGCCATCGTGGTAGTACCCATGTTCATTGGATGCAACAATCATGACAGTCCAAGAAAACACATTCCTCTGGGGGATACCATCGAACACTTTGCGAGCAGCATCATAGCCCATGCACTTGGAGTACACGTGCGCTGCATGGTTCAGAAACACCACCAAGTCCCCGTCATCAAAATCCAATTTTAAGACATGACCATGAATGCAATTTGCCTGCTTCACAGACCCAGTTTCCTCGCAGGCCTTCAGGAGATCAATGAGTGGTCGAATCTGGGGTTGTTCACTGGCTTCAGGGTGTGAAAAAGGCTTTGTTAATCTGCTTCCACGGTGGGCTCTTGAAAGAGTAGGAGATGCGGAGCAGCAGCTTGGAGCCTGCGGAAGAAACAAACATGAAGCAAAGTGGAAGAGAACAAAGAGTTAGACGTTCTGAAAGTGAGATGAATAGTAGCAGTACGTACTTTGGTTGTGGGAGGGCGAAAATGAGGTGGGGAGAGAGAAGTGGTGAATGCCGTCGCAACCATGTGACCACCGGAAAGGACAAGGAAAGTCGTGAATGCCTCTCAAGAGAGTTTGCAATTCCCTTCCCTTCCCTTCCCTGAGTGGTGAAACCCTTAAATATTTATCCTCACTTTCGCATGCATAGATAAGGTGATCTCGTGAGAAAGGTTAAATGTGTTTGTGACCCAAACTTCGCCACACAGAGCAGTGCCAGTGTCTTGTGGATGCTAATAGTGTGGTTTCCGGGAGAGAGAGAAAGGGGTGTGGGTCATCCCCGGAGGGAAGTTAAGGTTAGCTACTTAGCTTCATGGCTCTTCCAGAGAGAATGCAATAAATTATCCTATCCCATTGATCTCTGAAAAATTTTATTACCGTCATATTAGTTTTAATTTTTCTTTCTTCAATAAAATTTAGGTTGAGGAATATTTTGTTATGGGCATGAGTACATGACATGCCCTCAACTCATCTGTTTTCTGAAAATCATTCACCGACAGATAAACCTGATAATTCAACCCAAACACAGCCCGATAACTCTTGTTTTTGTCTTAGGGGTTTAAGTGTGAAAAGAATATTGCTATTCTAATACTTTAATTAAAACATTCACTCTATTATTTTTTGAAGTCGAAATAGCATTTTTGGCATGTTAAATACAGGGAAGGACTCCTCTAAGCAGGATTGGCTTAAGCTTAAAGCAAAACCCTTTTTGTTTTCCTATTATATTTTTCCAAGTGCATTCCTGTGTAATGTTTTGATGAAAATTATAGAGTTAATGATCAATTTAGTCCCTCACATTTCATGTGTGAGTCAATTTAGTCCCTGACTTTTAAAATGAGTCAATTTGGTCCCTCACATTTGCAATTGTGAGTCATTTTTTCCACAATATCTTTTAAAAGTGATCCCATACGATGAGGGTAAAGTGACTCACAATTGCAAATGTGAGGGACTAAATTGACTCATTTTAAAAGTCAAGGACTAAATTGACTCATGCGTGAAATGTGAGGGACTAAAGTGAGTATTAACTCAAAATTATAATATAATATCATTAAATAATCGTGACATCAGTACTCCTCAGTTTGAAATGTTTATTTATACAGTGTTTGTTTATCAGGCGGTGGCCTCTTTTGTTCAATAGAGAGGTGAATTCAGTATAAAGAGAATTATTAACAACTGAAAAATTGAAAAATTGTTTCAAAAGACTTTTCTTGCAGCTTTTACAAGAGGAAAAAAAAAAATAGAAAAGAATGATCAAAGCAGAGGGCGCACATATTGATTCGAGGAAAGGAACCCAAACTGTTTTATTTTGGCTTTTGGCATTGTTCAGTGGCCTACGTCTAACCTTCAAGACACTGGTTTTTCCAATTTGCATTGTCAATAATTTTCTTACAGGAGTACTCGCGCTCTCCGATAGTTCAAGGTGTCCTAAAAGCTCGTTTTGTGCACTAATACTTTTTATTAAAAAAGTTAAGTAAGATAAAATGTTTTTAAACAAGCCTGATTGTTTTTCAAAAGTTATAATTTTTCTCATTTTCAGAAAAAATTTACAACATAAAAAGTTTAAAAATACAAGAAAATTTTGACATTACATCTAAATATAAATTATTTTTACATCTAAATATAAATTAATTTTATTTTTTGAAAAAATATTTTCTTCGAAAAAAGTATCATTTTAAAAATCTTTTTCGAAAAGCTCATTCAAATAAGTCTTTAATCTCACAAGATAAGGAATGCTTATCTATTTTTACCAAAAAAAGAAAAAAAAGAATACTTACCTATGCCACGATGGAAGAGGATGCCTCGTTTTCTTACAATAGTTTGAAAAGGTTGAATATCAAACAAAAAAAAGTGAAAAAAATCAAACAAATAATAGTCCGAGCAGTTCAGGTTGATCTCTCTGGTAATACGCACAAGTCTCAATTCGCGAGGCGTCTACCGGTTTCAAACCATGGAAGAGAAAATATTAAAGTACTGATTTAAAGGTTTAGAGGTCCAACCAATTTAATTAAGATTTAATCAAAATATAATAAAAAATATTAAATTATTAATATTAAAATAATTAACACAATATATATATATATATATATATATTTATAAGTTTATAAAAATAAACATAATTTATATAAATTTTTTTTAATATCAGCCTCACAATACGATTACAAAAATATTTAAAAATAATATTTATTAGTGACTAAAGAATTTTATGATGAATAACCTACGAATATCAATATATATATTTTTTTCATTTATAAAATAAACATAATCCATTTTTTTCGTTTTTGCTCTGTGACTGACACAAAATATCAGTATTTAAGCTTTGAAATAAAAAAAAATTCAAAAGCTCCAAACCGATCCAACAGGTCTAATTCACCAATTTTTCCTAATTTTGACCGGTTCTAAATCCCTTCGATTCTGACTACTCAACCGAACCGACTAATCCGATTCCCTTAACCATGATTCAAAGTCAACAAACCACTAGACCAAGATGGAGATTGGCGTTCACGTTGATCTTGCATAGTACTATTATTACACCCAAAAAATAAATATTTATTGAGACACTCACTTTACCTATTTTACCATCATTTGATGTGATGGATATTAGGGGGTAAATGAAGATCGTTACCACATCCAATCATAATAAAATAAATATTCTAATAAATGCTCATTTTTAAATATTAAAATAAACTCATCCATTGCACCTCACAAAATCATTCCAGGTCGACCTGAAATGAACACAGCATGGCCTCAAACGGCCGACCTCGGAAAAATAACGCTAAAAAATCATGAGACAGAACATGTAAACAAACAAAGACACCGACAAGAACTATGCATGTAAATGAAAGTTCAACAACTTTTTAACGATATTTGCTCCAAATATATATGCATTTCTTATATATCCCATGTCCTAAACAAGTATGCAAATTCTTTCTCCTCACATGGAAATTTGAAAATAGAATAAAACGATGACTCTGAATAATACTTCAATATCAAACAACGGCATTGAAACCAGACTATATTGGACAGGAGTGACACCTAAAGAATCTGCAAGCAGTTGCAGTTTTATCATTCTGTACTTCATCAACCATCAGTCACTCCCGCATCAAAACCAAAGTCAGTCCTTCCTGAAACAGAGAACACTTAATTAGCCAAAATTCCACAGCCCACACTTGACATACACATCAATGCTAAAGCAAAATACAAGTCATGATACAAAGCAATATTCTTTTTCAAATGCATACATGTAAATAAGTATGCTTGGATGTGGGGTGTCCCCCGTCCAGGTATGTGTGCAGCCTGTCTATTAATCAATCTATTATTGGAAAACAAATCTAAGCACCAATGTACAACTGACAAGTAATAACATGCATAATAGAACAGAATATTGTGACTTGAAATGCCAGCACTGTAAAACTTAAAGAAAGGGAAATAACAGCGCACAGTGCATGTATCACACTGACAAAGCATATCGTAAAGTAAAATCTGAAGGATTACTTGAAGAGTTTCTCTGTAATATGGTTCAATCGCCCAACATCAGCACCTATAAGTTCATCAGCCTTTTTCCCATTCTGAAAGAAATGAAGTGTTGGCTGCAACAAGATAAATTGATGATATGTTCTCTCACTTTCAGAAGAAGATATATCAGTGTGAAGAAATATCTATGTTAAGCCAGATGATGACAGCAGGTCGAAGTTTGCAATAGCAAGTAGCACAAGGCAAAATTTAGCATGCAAAATTGATGATAAATATGATTCATGGGCACAACCAGGTTATGTTATATTGTACATACATATGTAAAAGATTTTATCTACACAAAGAATACCAGAACATACAAATTTCTAACAAAAAGCTGAAATAAATTACCACAGATGTGATCTGTAACTTGCTCAATGTGCCTCGAATCGCTTCCTGCATAGATGGGAGAAAAGGTAAAATTTCAGCCATGCAGCATAGCAACTTCTTGATGCCATTAAGCCAAAAAAAAAGAAATCAATCCATCACAAAAAGATGTGCTCTTCAAATGGAAGAAACTGAAGGAAAACCAAAATCAATGGACTAGATGGAAGAAATCACTGGATCACCAAAAGGGAATAGCCCAACGTGACAGGCAAGTGTTTTAATTATTTTACACAATATTATAAATTAATTATTAAATATAAATGTTATCACGCATGTCTCGTGTTATTGTTCTGGCTTAAACTTTTATTATCGAGAAGAAAATAAATTAACATGTTGTGTCATTCATAATACTCAACAAAAATAATTGAACTACAGTTTATTACGTGGAAATTAAATATTTACCCATTTTCAGTTATGCATTGTAGATCTTAAAATTGACAATTGAATCAAAATTTTTGCAATTAAAGAAAAGATGTCCTTCCAAATTCCAATACATAAACCGTAACTCTGTTCAAGATCCAAAACTATATATATATTTATAGTATACCTGATCAATGTCAATTTTGTATGTTGTTACATGAGGGTACTTCTTACTGAGCTCTCCAACGATAGGAGCAATAAACCTGCCTACACAGAAACAAACACTAGGGAAACGGTGAGAATTTCTCAATGAAGCAGCCAAGAACACTGCCTCTCAGCATATAAAGCGAATAAACATAACAAGTGTCTTCCACATAACTCTCAAACACGCATAATCAAATATTAAAATAAAAATATATGGGAACTTACAAGGTCCACACCAAACTGCAGTAAAATAGAAGATGGCATGCAAGGAATTATCTGTTCAGGAGATTTTTCAGCAGAAAAAAATAATAATAAGCAAGGAAATAATCTATATTTACATAAACAAAAGTAACTGAAGAAAGGCGCACAAAAACAGGTGAATATTTGCAGAGAGAGAGAGAGAGAGAGCTGACCTTGAACTTTGGTAAGGATATCATTGAACTCTTGCTCTGAATTAACAAGGACGACGTCGGAAGGGGCTGCAAAACAATTCAATCAAAACAAGCATTGACCTGATTATTATTAGTATACATAACATACAGTAGTAATTTTGATTTTTGTACAAATAGGCATAAATTACAGATAGAGCAGCAGCACGTAAATCCACATGAAAATGAATGAATAAAAAAAAAAAGGGAAGGATGGGAAGAGGAGGAGGTGGTGACCTGAGCCTGAGGCGGAGGAGAAGGAGCGGGAATGGTGGAAGGAGGCGACGGCGGCGGTGGCCGCAGAGGCGGAGGCGAAGAGGGAGGGTGATTTGGAGGAAGGGAGTGGTGTGGTGGTGGGAGCGGCGGAGGAGGGAAGGTGGTTGTGGTGGATTAGGGTTCTGGTGGGCCTATTCATGTTCAGCATTGCACGCCCTAGGACCAACGATCGAAGGATGGAGCTTCTTCTCGCCATCTCGCTTTCGTCTTCGATGCTCACTCCCTTGTCTTCTCTTCTCTTCTCTTCTCTCTCCCAACCAGCCTGAGTAAGGTTTACACAGGGTTTTTATTCTTTTCTTTCTCTATCAGACGCTCTCTTCTTATGTCTTTTTTTCTTTACTTGAGAATTTGGATTGATAGCAACAAAGTTTAAATATTTCATTTGGTCCAAAGTTGGTCTTTTTTTCTTTATATGGAGTTTTAGTGGTGTATTTATGTTAATATGATATTTTGAAAACAAAAATCACGTAATATGATTTTTTTTAGTATAAAATTCGTTAAAGACGGATTTAAATATATTCCGTCAAGGTCTGATTAAATGTAAAATAAAAGTAAATGTAAAATCCGTTAAAGGTAAATTTAGAAAAATTAAAATAATACAGAATCCGTCACAGCGTCTATAAATATCATATATAAGTAAATTTACCTGTTATGTTATATAAACATAAATCATCTATCAAAATATCATATACAATTTAATTTTAAAAATAGTTTTATAATGGTAAAAATCAGAAGACCTATTTGGATAATTTTTTTAAAAAACAACTTTTAAAATTAATAAAACAATAAATTATTTTTCAAATTGCATTAAACCTAATAACACAACCACAACTTCACAATCAATATCTTCATCAACCATAACTTATTCATTCATCATCATCATCATCAATAACCCTTCTCAATCCCAAAATCTTCAAACCATAACCTAAGATCAGAAATACAAAGCCAAACCCAAACCACTTGTTATCCACCTACATCACCCATAGACCTTGACATTTCTCATCATCCTATCCCTAACATCAATTCACAACCCTCTCCCCCTATCTCAAACTTTGAACAAACACCACCAAATTCGTACCTGGAGAATGCAATGCACCTGCCCCTGAAAACCCATCCCTTGTAGTACCCATCTCTACATCATCTAACCCAGCACCAATTTCCTCTGACTCACAAATTACCCCCACCAAATCCTTCCAATTCTCCAACTCATCCTAACTCAACACAATCCCCTCCTATAAGAAAATCTAATAGAATTTGCAAACCACTATAATACCTCCAAGACTATCATTACACCATTAATTCAACCACCATGATTCTAACATCACCAAATGTAGTTTATCCTCTCTTACAGTATACGTCTTTTGAGAAATTTAACATCACCAATATCTAACTAATCTAGAGCTTGACAGAAAACGGATAACAAACTGAAATTAGTTGGAATCACGTGGGTAGATCTATAGAGGATAGCACCATTAATCATCAATAACCCCTTCCAAGAAAACCAAAAAAGATGAGAAAAAGAACTTCGCACAACCACAAGCTTCATTGTGTCCTTCGCCGTTGGCCTCCACAGCCATTGTGAGCTCCATGGCTTCCATCCCAACCCAAGCATCGCGAGCTCCACTGTGAATCACTCTATGATCACTGTGTCTCATCCCCGCCATTGCACAAAAGTCTTGCGCAGGATGGGTTGCGTGTGCCAGCAGATTTGGTCACGTGCGGAGGCAGAGGTCGTGTACACCTATGGATCTAGTTATAGGCACCGCTAGGTCGCGTCTTGGCCAAGGGTGGATAAGCTCTCTGCTTGCTGGCATTGTTCCTTCCTTCTTTCTCTTATCTATTGCGTTGCTCTCTGCAATCGCATGCCAATGGATCTGGGGGCTGCTTGCGTTCACTGGTGAATGGGGGAGTTGGGTCTCTTTGTTGATGACATGAATGAAAGGAAGTTGTGTGGTTCCAACAAACATGACATTTGGAAACCCCTGAAATTCAATTCTATCAATAAATTGAATTGAATTCCATGATTTGGAAGCAATTTAAGTGAAGGAATTGAAATCCCACAGGAATTGAAATCCAACAAAACTAAGGAATTGAAATCAAACCCAAATGAATGTGATTTGGTGTGGGAATTGAATTCCAATAAATGAAAGTATCAAAATAACCTTACTTGAATATAATGTTTTATTTCTAACTTATTAATGAAGGATAAAATAGTAAAAATAATTAAATTAGTTCATTTTTTAACCCATTCCAAACTAAGAAATTGAAATCAATTATTTAATTTACTGAATTATTCCAAACATAAGAAGCCAATTCAATTCCATCTCATTAAAGATTTCCAAACGCCCTGAAAATAAACATAGCAAAACATCCACCAAGAATCGAAGGATGCAAGGAATAGAAAGTCAATTTATTTACAATTGTGCCATTGCATTTTTTTTTATTTTAAAAACAATTTTAAAGAACTACTCAAAATTGTTTTCGTTTTTCTATTTTTAAACCGAAAGCTCTTTTTTTTTTTTTAAACATGTGTTGAGAAACTCTTTTTTTGAACAGGTTTTTTGTTTTATTACTTTTTAAAATTGAAAACAATTTTTAAAAAGCTTTGCCAAACAGGCCCAAATGTCCCACAATCCCCAAATGTCCCACAATTCTTCTTTGAAGCTCTTTTATTTCTTGTGAGATTTCTTTTTTTTTTTTTACAACGATTTTTATGTTTATTTACTATTTTTAATTTGTATATTTATCTTATATATTTAAATGTTTCCTCAATGAAGTAAAGATTTCATTTTTTTAAAGTTCTCTTAAAATAAATCTATTTATTTATCCTTTTCATTTTCGTTGTTTATATCCAATTTATTTCTGCCTATCTTCTTTGTGATTTTTTTTGTTTCGTATAGAGATTTTTCAATATTTATTTAGTCTTTTATTTTTTGTATAATATCTTAATGGTCTTTTTTTATGTTTTGTGCATGAAATAATCACTAGGTTGTAAGCTCAATCACATATTGCTCAATCTTTTGTGGTAAAAGTAATTGTATTTTTCATAAATAATTTAATAAATATTTTATTGGATTTGAGATTAATTTTATTATTGTATAAATGAGTATTAATGATTTTATAAACTTTTTTTTCCAGAATTTGAAGTCGCAATTAAGTAAAAGAGATGCTATTGATGGACTATCTCAATCGGTCATTTAACTAAACTTAAGTCAGTAAAGATGAATGACTAAAATTAATTGAAGATTGTATTTGGTTTTACTTCTATTTTTACCTTTAATTTTGTTTTGCTCATTTTTTTGGCAGAACATTTATATGAGAGGGAATTATTGTTGTATTGGGAACAACACTTTCTCGAGTTAGTTTAGTGCACAACCAAGTTAGATGATGATTCCAATAGCAATATCAAACAAAATGCATCAGGTAATCTCCGTTGGAATTTGTTTATGTTGTTCCACCTTCTTCAATTTATTTATTTTCATTATTTAGTAAAACTTAAAGATTGCTGAATTCAATATATACATAACCATTGAATTATAATTTCAATTCCATTTACAAACACTAATTATGGAGAATGAATAATATTTTGGAAAAAAAATTATATTTTTTATTTAAAATTTTCATTGTGTATTAATGTTGCACAATTAATTGTTAACTATTATTTCTTTTGATTTTGATGTGAATCGAATATACTGATATATATATAGTTATTGGTTGATTTTTCTTCCAATATATGCATTTATTGTTCCCTTTTCTTTTCTCACACTAAAACTTTTAATTAATTGATAAATTTTAAAATATTATTTTTGTATGTATATACAAGTGTTTGTTTTTTTAATGTATAATCATTATTAATATATTATTTTATTTATAAAAATATAAATATTGATAGATTGTTGATTTTATTTTCCAAATCCCCACCTAACTATTTAAGTGACAAATTTTATTTTCCAATTTATAAAAACTAATATAACACACACACCAAGAAAATAGAAACATAGTAAAAATTAATAATAAATAATATTATTACTTTTTTTTATAAGCCTAATATTATAACATTTAATTGATACCGATATCCATATCAATCAATAACATATACATACTAATAGTATTATTATCCTTTCTGTTACAATTTTTAAAATGTTTATTTTTTTATTTTTTAATAATAATTTGATGAATACACGTAGGAATTCAAATCTCTGCAAAAAATAAGAAATGAGGACCCATGATGGGGATGA
Source organism: Dalbergia cultrata (assembly GCA_031216105.1). Lineage (NCBI taxonomy): Eukaryota > Viridiplantae > Streptophyta > Magnoliopsida > Fabales > Fabaceae > Dalbergia > Dalbergia cultrata. Next base: position 10,039,508 of record CM062348.1, on the reverse strand, counting down.
AGATGGGATGGGAGGTGTGAACACCCAATTTTGTCCAGTCATTTAAACAAGAAAATTCCAAAATTTGCATACTTCTTCACAATTTCTTTTAGAGTCTTTTAAGAAAATCAAAAATAAAAAGTTATGTTGTAGTCTTTTGGTTCATTTCTTTTAAGAGAAATTGAAAATGAAAAAGTGTCTTTTTTCATATTAATTTATTTTAACTCAAAAATTCAAAAAATTCTAAACTGTTTAAATTCAGCTCTAGTGTTTTGGGTGCTTTCATTCCATTTAAAAAAAAAAATTAAAAATTCAAAAATAACAAAAATAAAAAAATGGGTGTTGGTTTGTTCTTTGTTTGTTGGCTCAATCTTCTAAAGCTTTCTTAGCTTACTTGCATTTTGGGCTCAATCCATTTTGGTGATTTTCACATAAAAAAATGACAAAACAAAAATGAAAAAAGCATCCAGCCCAGTTTGTTTTTCGACCCACTAGTTTGTTCCTTTTACATTTTTTTCGTCCAAAAAACTATGAAGGCAAACATGCCCCAGCCCATTTCCTTTTCTTATCAGACAAAAATAAAGGAACCAGCCCGGTTTAAAACCCAATTTGGTCCACTCTCACAGCAAAAATAATAATAAATAAACAAAAACAGGGGCGTACACTACCTTTCTCCGCAATCGATCCCGTCGTTTGTTCCCCACTCCTTGCCATTCCATTCGCCAAGAGGGATGGGCACCCTACCAGAGTAACAAAAACGAGCAGGATGGGCACACCTGCTATTCGAATCCCACGCTCATGTCCACAGATCAAAAAAAAAAAGAAAAGAAAAAGAAAAAGGAAAACAGGAACCGAGACAATGCAACCATCAATTCCCGCGCCGAAGATGGGCTCTCTGCCTGGTTCGGGAGCATGCCATAAGAATATGGGGAGTATCAAATAAAAATAAAAAGAAATTGGACACTGCAGCCATTCCCATCCCATGCATTCCTCAAGGGCGAGAATGAGCTTCTGCCCAAGAAATGTTTTGTACAAACATGGGGGACAAGCCCATAAGGTTCTCCTGCCTTCCAAGACCAGCATGGACTCAAACTTAGACAATAAAAAGAGCTCAACATAAATAGAGGAGGAGAACACAGAAAGAGGGGTCAGTAATTTTGAGAGTGAACAATAGAGAATCGAGTTTCTATTCACAGAAGTTCACAAGGTAAATTGAATTACGAAAAGCATGCACATAACATAATCTCTCCATACACTTCCTGTTTCTCTCAGTGGCAGCATCATGTCATTACACAAAGAGACCAAAGTGTAGCTTTCCCTAATGAATCACCACCATTGCTACCATTACATCCCCCACATTGAATCAAGAATTCCCCATGTCAACAGTTCACTCCAAACCAAAGTAATGTACCCTGTTCGAGTCATCCATGACACCATGACCAAACCATTTCAGCCACAATCCCTACAAATCATCAGAAAGCCAAGTTTATTCCAATCCATCAAACGAAATAGCTACACCAAAATGCGACAACCTAAATCATATTAATTAAAACCAAGCTGAAACACACAAAGCCGAATCCAAGTCACCTGACCCGAGACACTGACCCAGAACCCGACGGAGTTCCGCTACCTCGGCGGCCCCATTGCCATGCTCCCCGGCCATGGTGTGATCTATCCTTTCCTCCTCCTTCGGTCACCGCCGCGAACCACCGATCGTGGCCCAGATCTCCCCTTCTCTGCTGTCGTGCCGCGCAAACCGCGACCAAGCTAGCACACCATCGCGGGCTGTTAGTCTCCCTCCTCCCGACCACTCCGCCACTACGCATCCTTTCCCTCGCCGGAAACTAAACCACCATGCCCCCCTCACCGTGAGACTCCCTCGCCCTCGAAGCCCATTGCGAACCACCTGCCTCCTTGCCATGGGAGTGGTCTTGATCTCTCTCCCGGTCCCTCTCTTTGCATCTCTCTCCCGGTCCCTCTCTCTGCATCACTCTCTGCGTCTCTCTCTCTCTCTTAACGTGCGTGTGTGTCTATTGGGGGGGGTGGGGAATAGGCTAAAGGAATTGAATTAGATTTTTTTAGTGTTGTCTTATTTTTTGTTGGGCTTAAAGGCTTGGGCTTGTTGGAACATTTAGGCATTGGGCTAGCTTATTCTTCTTCTTTTTTTGTTTTTCGATTAGAGTTAATAGGTTTTATTTTGGGGCTTATCATTCATTTGGTCTTGGAACAAGTTTATTGGGCTTGATGTTTGTTTTTTGGTAGAGTCAGTTTTTGGACAGGCTGTATGGTTGTTTTTGGGCTGCTATTTCATGTTTTTGGGCTGAAGTTTGTTTTGGAAGCTGACTCATTTTCGTAGATTTAGGTTTGTGTTTTATTAAATTTTGGGCCTTGTTTTCTAAAATAAATAAAATAATAAACAACAAAAAATAAAAAAAATGAAAATAATAAAAAATAACTAAATTTTGATCCGTGCAATGATCGATGATTATAACTGAGAAATGGATACTTCCTTTATGAATCATTGAATCATAAGAATTTACTGAGTAGCCTAGTGCTACCTTGAATTTTGTGCATTAGAGGATTCCTTTTTATATCATCAATCAAAAATCATTTTCAAAATTAAAATCAATCGAACATCTCGTCCCTTTTTTTGAACTAAAAGCCACTAACACATAAGCATTTTCTACAGAACGACGTGGTTTTGAGTTCCTCATTGCACCAGAGGGTACGCTTGCAGAGCTTACAACTATCAAACCAAAATTAATTTTTCATTAAATTGTTTTCTTTTAATTTAATTTCTTTCTATTTTATTTTACTTTATATTTTACATAATCGCTAACTTTTGGGGAAAAATAAATATTTTAAAGTAATAATTAATTTGCATAATAAGCTCTAGGGTAACCGTATTTATACGGATGTATTAGGGGTGCAGTGGGATTAAGTTTCCACCCTTCCCTAATCACAATCAGACTCCCGGACCTTAAATCTCATTTTAAAAGACCAGTTCGCAAATTAAAGGTTTTCCAATTTTTCCAGAATTAAAATTGGTGGCGACTCCCAAACATTTTTTCAAAAGCCAAACGATCGCCATCCGAGTCTCGGCGCCCCCTCAGATGCGTTAAGATGACTTGGCGACTCCACTGGGGACAGCTAGAGAGTCAAGCCTATTGGAGTTAATTATGCAAATAATATGATTTTAAAATATTTATTTTTTCCCCAAATCACACATTTGTTTTACTTTTTGTAAATATTTTATTTCCCTTTTTTTGCAAATAATGGTATGTTTTATTTGTAAATATTCCTTATTCAAACATTAGGATAGAAGACTTCCACTTTTGTATATATTTGAAACCTTAGGGTAGAAGACTTTGTTTGTTTTCTGGATAATCAATTGTGCTTCTGGAATATATGCTGTTTGGTTTTCTTTTGCAGGAAAGGGTAGTTTTAGGATTACAAGGTTGGTATACTCCTCACACACTGTGCACATTCACACTACCTCACACACTTTTGGGCTCTATACCCCGAGCTTGTGCGACCCGAGGATTAGGAAGGAGTTCCAATATTGTCACTGAGGGGCTTCATGCTCACTTGACATTTGGCGGAACACCACTCAAACTGCCACTGGTCTCATGGGTTGATCATACTGAGAGGGTTCATCCCTACTTATGGTCTCTTCATGAACTGGATTTCTATCTTATAGATAGGGGCAATCTGAGGACCATGGCCTTTAGATGTCTAGACCCATCCCAATAACCGTGCACTAATAATTTGAACCTAGTGACTATCCTATTAGGGTTCGGACCTTAGAAAAATCCATCCCTAGAATCAACCCTCTTAGGACACAAAGGGGCATCCATTTTCTCTTCTCATTCTCATTGAACATGGCTCATCATGCACATATGTATTCTTTTCTTTCATTCTCAAAATACAAAAAAAAGATGTTTCCGTAATCATATCATTCATTTCTTTATCCTCAAAATCAAAAAAATGTTTCCATAAGCATATCATTCATTTCTCTATTCTCAAAATATAAAAAAAAAAAAAAAAAGTTTCCACAAGCATATTATTCATAGAGCATTCAGTAAAAAATGCCATGCATACATAGCGTGCATAACATACATTTTGAGGATAGAAGTATCATGCATAACTTTCATATAGGAATTCCATGCATAATGCAAAGATCATTTCATGCATCACATGCATCATCCGTTACTCATGCATATTTAATATTGTCGAGGTCATTTAATTTTATATTCTTTTTTTTACAGGGAACAAGGCTTATCATCACTCAGGACAATAGAAGTGACCCAAAATAACACTAGCAATGCAAAGAGAAACATCAAGGTTACCGTAGTCCAAAGCGAGCTACGAAAAATAGAAGAACTATGTCGGTTGATGCCGCATGGAACTAGACTTGATTTTCAGAACACATATGGACATATAGTTGACCTCTTGCACATCACTGTCGAGGAACCTGTGCTTAGTGCGCTCACACAATTTTAGAAGTCTCTTCTATAATGCTTCGAACTCCTAAAGATTGACATAACCCCGACAATAGAAGAATACACGAGGATGATAAGATTACCTGTTCGCGAAAAGGCAGGTGTGTACCTCTATCAAGGGAATCATGTAACAGAGGCGAAAATTGCCAAGATAATTGGGGTCCAAGTGGACCAGATGGTGATAGAAGAAAGGGGATCGATTCGAGGATTGAGCAAAGGTTTCCTTGAGACTCACCTTGAAATGTTAGCCCAACAAAAAAGATGGGACTTGTTTAACCAAACTTTAGCACTGACAATTTATGGGTTGGTGCTCTTCCCCTTTACGCCAGATATTGTTGATCAAGCCTCTATGGATGTCTTCTTCAGATTCTGCACTTATAAGGCAAATCCGATTCCTGCAATTCTAGCCGACACTTTCCTTTCTATGGAAATATGCCATCGGAAGAAAGGAGGGAGGTTACGATGTTGCTCGCACTTGCTATACGTGTGGGTAATGACACATATGCATGCTGGAAATCATATGGGACATCTGCCAGACCCGTTGAAGCACTTTCATCGCATACCAATAATTCAACAACCGGCACATAAGTGGATACAAGAGTTTTCTACCATTGAGCCCAGTACTTTTAAATGGGTTTGCCCATGGTACAATGGTGAAAACATTATCTACAGCTGTGGGGCTTTCCCTTGTGTTCCGTTAATGGGTCCGAGGGGTTGCGCATCATACTCTCCTGCTTTGGTACTAAAGCGACTTATTTGGACACAAACTAAACCTCAAGAAGAACAATTGCAAGGATTTAATTTCCTCTACCAAAAGCATCAGGATACAAAGAAGCAAGAGTTGGAAATTAAGAGAGCTTGGGAAGACATCAAAATGGTAGGAAGATAAAGGTTGGGAAAACAATTACCAATCCCAACCCCAGAATATGAAAAATGGAGAAAAGCAAGAGTGGGGCCAGTCGAACCTTCAGTGGAAGCTTTGCGAGCTGATGGAGAACAATCTCAAGCAATGTCCCAAATGATTTCTCATGTTGAGGTATTAAAGACACAAATGAGGTTCCTAGAAGAAAAGAAACAAGAAGCCGATGTGCAAGTAGTCATTCTCCAAGACCCGATTGTCGCAAAGGGCAAGAGAGATTGAGACGTTGAAGGATGAATATGCAGACTCCCTTGAAGTCCCAAGAGGAAGAGGAAGCGCAGTAACCGCAAGGCTCCGAGAACTTGAAGGAGAGCTCCATGGCCTTTAAACGAAAGAAGAACTTTGAAAGAGAAATCAAGGTCCAAAACAAGACCAAAGTAAAATTAGAAGTCGAGCTCGACAAGAAGGAGAAAGTATCATGAGACCTAGGGGTAAAGGTTATGAATGAAAAAGAGAAGAATAGGGAGTTGCGTAAGATAATCAACATGGAACGGCAAGCAAGGAAGGAACTGGAAGGCAAAGTCCAAAATCTGTTGGGAGTCTTAGCACAAACAAAGGATGATTATGCTCGTACTAAGTCGGCAAACCAATACCAGCACCTCTATGTCACGGCAGCCGAACACAGGAAGTTTTGGAAAAATAAAGCGTTGGATAATGTGGAAGAAGCCGAACAATGGAAGATGAAGCATGCCCGAATCATCAAGGAGGTCAATGATCACAGTCAGGAGGTCATACAATGCTTTGAAGAAGCAAAAGAAGAGATAGAGGAAGCACCATTTCTCGACCTACCACAAGGGGTAACCAAGTTCATGAAGAAATGTGAAGGCTGTGCTAGGAAATTCAAGAAACAGAAAACCAAACTCTTGATGTACTAGGGTCAGTAGTTTATGATGTATTGAACTACGTTTTAATTCAAGGAATGAAATGTTTAAGTTTTCCGTCTGTTATTCAACAAGTATGTGTTCATGAATCGATGTGATCTTCTTACAAGAAGCAAAATTCTTCTCCAAAATTGCATTGCTAGTGTTATTAAATGGCACCTGATGAGGAAATAAATATTCCCTTCAGGATCGCTATCAACCACACTTAAGTTAGAGGGGAGGATACCCGTAATGATATGTGTGGAGGATATTTCCATTCGTCACAAGTTCTGATGATATCCCTCGTGATCTTCTTTGGAAAAAAAAAACAAAAAATAAAAACAACGAAAAAAAACCTAAATCATGCTCCATTTTGCAGGGGAAAGAATCTCTATCAGTTTAGAGGCTGTCAAACATTGCTCCTTCAAAGAAAGCTTTGTCTAGCATTAGTGTGCCGGCTAGAGAGCCGTACGAACTTCGATCCAGAGTTGAGAAGGAGAATACTGAAAGGGATAAAGACAAGGAGCAGAGTATGGCTGCAGAAGGCAATAATGAGGGAAGGAGCCTAAGTCAAGAGATTGATGAGCTTAAAGACATGATAAAGTCCATATTCGGACAAGAATTCAAGAAATTCATTGTCGATACGGTGAAAGCCGCCAAACAAAACGAGGAGAATGAGGAGGGACCAGGATACGACTCAGATGGGAATGACAACAATGGGACCCCAGAACAATGACAACAATGCAGCCTCGTATAACAACGTGGAGAAGGAAGCTGAACGATTGAAGCTCAAACAAGAACTGCAAGAAAGCATGCAAAAGCAGCTCTGAATGCTGCGTGGGCCTAGCCCGTAGGCTCAATGAGCATCAACGATCTGTGTCTAGCTCCTAACGTGATCATTCCCAAAGACTTCAAGATGCCCGAGCTCATCAAGTTCGATGGTAGCACCAATCCTCTCATGCATTTACGAATGTATTGCACAAAAATGGGAATGTGGTCCAAGGATGAGAACTTCCTGATCAGCTTTTTCCCCGAGAGCTTGGAAGGCGCTGCGTGAGAATGGTATATGCAGATGGACCGAGCACAAATTAGATGTTGGGAAGACCTAGCTCAAGCTTTCACCAACCAATACAAATTCAATCTGAACGCTGCTCCTACCAGAGATCAACTGAAAGGGATGAGGAAGAAAGGAAATGAACCTTTCAAGGAATATGCTCAGAGATGGAGAGCAATAGTTGGAAGGGTTATTCCACCAATGCTGGAACAGGAGATGTGTTCTTACTTCATTCGCACACTGGAAGGCCCATTCTTCAAAAACATGCTCGGGACACATGTCAAGGAATTTGTCGATCTGGTTGAGATAGGAGAAAGGATAGAAACCAACATCAGGGAAGGGAAAGTGGAACTTGCAGTAGGGGAAACAAGCGAATCAAAGAAGAGCTCCAATTTCAAGAGAAAAGAGGGTACCGTCAACTACATCCACCCCCAGCCTCGTCAATCCACCCCTCAGCCAAATCGTTACCAAAACCACTACCCGTCTTACCCGCATACATAATACCCCTCTTACCCACACTAACAATACACATCCCCTCAAACCATTCCAACCCGAACCCTAGCACCATACATGACTCAACCACACCAAACTAACCATGTTTCCCATCCACGACCTTACACCCCAATAACACTCAGACCTAATCAAACACAACCGCTGGTTCGCCAGACGACCAACCCCTTCACAACAACCCCACCATTAACCACCAACAGCATATTCCCCACAGAAAATCGGCCACTACCTGATTTCCATATGAGCAATACTGAACTGTTCAAGTGCTTGTGTGGAGATAACCTGCTAACCCCCCATCCTGGGAAGACTTTCATGCCACCATACCCTCGGTGGTACAATCCAAACCAGACATGCGACTATCATTCAAACTCTCCTGGACATTCTATTGAAGATTGTTATGGGTTTAGGAATGCAGTATGGCGTTTGATCAACCGTGGCGCCATTAAACTGGAAGAAGAGCCAAGGCCACACATAAGAAACAACCCATTCCCTAATCATTGCGGAGGACAAGTGAATTCTATTTGTGAGATGTAAGCAAGTCAAGGAGTAAAGAATGTTGAACTCCTAATGAAACAGATCTTGGAAGCCTTAAAAAGGGCTGGTTATAAGATGGAAGCTGAGGGAAAGAAAGGTAAAAGAATAGTGGAGGGAGACGAAGGTGATCTATTTTGTGAGTGTTCCGGAAGGAAGCATCACATTGAAGAATGTCCAGAGTTGAAGATCTTTGTTGAAAGGATGATCAAATTAGGGGTGCTTGAGATACCGAAGGGTATCGAACAGAGTATTAATATGATCAACCAAGCTCCCCCTGTTTTTAGGGTTTATAAATCTGAGCCGGCACTTGTTTTCAAGGTACCTGCGCCATTTCATTATGAAAGTAATCACACGGTTCCGTGGAGATATGACACTATCACAGAGCCTTGTTCTGCGATATCTGGAGAGATAATCCCTAAACAAGGGGCAGTACCTGTCTTCAAAGTGTCCAGATTGCCTTCCCATCTTGCAGCCCATGCAAAGCCTGATCAGCCAAAAGCAATTGAAGAGCCCAATAGTAAAGAATGCTCGAAACCCCTTACATCAGAGTCCATAACAAATGTCACGGGAACAGGGGGAATCACTCGGAGTGGTAGGTGTTATGCTCCCGGAAAGCTACTAAAGGACCCTCAAGCGATACCTGAAAGCGAAGGAAAAGACCCTAAAGATGAAGAAGAAGAATTTCTAAAAATAATGAAACAAAGTGAGTATGATGTGGTGGATCAGTTGAAGAAAACACCGGCAAAGATCTCACTTTATTCATTGATCTTATCTTCAGAAGCTCATCGCAGCGCGATTAAGAAAGTGTTGAATCAAGCATACGTCTCAAAAGATGTAACCCCGGATAGAGTCGAAGGGATTGTGGGTGTAATCAAAACTGCGAATGCAATAATTTTCAAAGAAGATGAAAATTTTCCTCATACAGTGGGACGCCCAAAGGCGCTCCACATCACTTTAAAATGACAGGGTTGCAATATCGCTAAAGTACTGATTGATGGAGGATCAGCTTTCAATGTGCTCCCCTACTCCACTCTGCAACAACTACCAATCGATCCTTTCGCAATTGAACCAAGCGAGACAATCGTCAAAGCATTTGATGGATCATTGAGGGAAATCACGGGTACCATTGACCTTCAGTTGGAAATTGGTCTGACCATGTTTTTAACTAAATTCCAAGTGATGGACATTGAGCCAGGGTACACTATGCTGTTGGGAAGACCTTAGATCCATAAGGCAGGGGCAGTCCCCTCTACTCTTCATCAGAGGGTGAAATTCATAGATTGCGAAAAGCTCATTACTATAAAAGGGGAGGAAGAATTGCTGGTAACTAAACCAGTGGCAGTGCCATACATTGACTGTGCTGAAGATGTTCTTGAGGTCTCATTTCAAAATCTCGAGATAGTTGAACCAGTAGAACGAGGAGGTGGCACACTTCCAGTGGCCTTTAGAATAATGCAGAAGAGTGGATTCGAGGAAGGCAAAGGGTTAGGAAGACAGTTGCAAGGAATCAAAATCCAACTTTCCTCCAAGACAATCCTGGGAAATTTGGCCTGGGGTATGAAGTAGCAGGTGAGTTATCATCTTTTGAGCCTATCAAGCAGAAGATACCGCACATCAGGGACACATTTCCTACACCGGCAGCAGTGGTAATGATAGAAGGAGCAGGAGCCGCTAGCACTCAAGAAGGAGTCAAGGAAACGTCTCAGCTGATCTACCAGAGTTGCGAACCATTAGACAATTGGGATTCTGTGCCTTGTGATAATTTATTGTATCTTGAGTAATGGACGCTTTAGTTGCCTTATTTGTACTTCAACTTCAATTAATTGAATGATTATGCATGGTTTCTTTTCCTTTTCATAATTTTTGTCCTTTTGTTTTATTCTTTCCATATATTTCTTCGTATTATTTATTTCAAGTCTCATATAAATTCCAGGGACTCAACTCCTTCAGAATCTCTATCTTGTGCTAATGATTGTGAAAAGCCATTAATTGATTATTGCGTTACAACGAACTTGAATGAACATGAACAAGATGAAGATCCTAAATTATGCCAGCAATTTGTCAAAATCATAAACTCGATGGAAAAAGGGATAAATCCTCATGATGAGATCATTGAAATTCTGAATCTGGGGACTGACGAGGATAGGAAAGAGGTGAAGATAGTTGACAATCCAGAAAGAGAAGAAATGATAGCATTATTCCGAGAATTCACAGACATTTTTGCCTGGTCTTACAAAGATATGCCTGGTTTAAACCCAAAGATAGTGGCACATAAAATCCTGCTGATTGAGGGCATGGAACCTAAACGGCAGGAGTTGGGAAGGATGAGTCCAGAAATGTCTCTTAAAATCAAAGAGGAAGTCAAGAAGCAACTCGATGCAGGCTTTTTAGAAGTTCCGCTATACCCGAAATGGATAGCCAACATAGTACCTGTGCCGAAGAAAGATGGAAAAGTTAGAATGTGTGTGGACTATCGGGATTTGAATAAGGCAAGCCCAAAGGACAATTTTCCTCTTCCCCATATAGACGTCTTGGTTGATAGCACAGCAAGAAGTCATCGATTCTCCTTCATGGACGGATATTCAGGCTACAATCAGATTCTGATGGAGGAAGAAGATAAGGAGAAGACATCATTCATCACTCAGTGGGGAGTATTTTGCTATCGAGTGATGCCGTTCGGACTGAAGAATGCTGGAGCAACCTACCAACGAGCCATGGTGACATTATTCCATGACATGATTCACAAGGAGTTGGAGGTATATGTAGATGATATGGTTGCAAAGTCACAGGAAGGTGAAAGTCATGTCGTCGTGCTCAGGAAACTATTCGAAAGGCTCAGACTTTACAGGCTTCGATTAAATCCAGCAAAATGCACTTTTGGAGCATCCACTGGAAAATTGTTAGGGTTCATTGTTAACAAGAAGGGTATCGAGGTGGATCCAGACAAAATCAAAGCCATCCAAGATATGCCAACACCCAAGACAGAAAAAGAAGTTCGAGGTTTCTTGGGTCGTCTGAACTATATCGCGAGATTTATCTCCAATATGACCCACACCTGTGAGCCGATATTCAAACTGCTGAGAAAAGATAAGACAGCCAAGTGGGATAACAGATGTCAGGAGGCCTTTGACAAGATCAAGAATTACCTGTCAAATCCACCTCTCCTGGTTCCACCCACACCAGGACGGCCACTGATACTATACCTCACGGTGTTGCATGGGTCTATGGGAGCAGTGTTAGGACAACATGATGAGTCTGGTCGGAAGGAGCAAGCCATTTACTACCTGAGCAAGAAGTTCAATGATTCCAAATCTCGGTATCTAGCTATTGAAAAGACTTGTTGTGCACTGGTATGGACTGCGAAGAGGTTACGACAGTACATGCTCCACTATACAACTCTGCTCATATCACGGGTGGACCCCATGAAGTACATCTTTGAAAGCCCACATATCTCCATGAGAATGTCCAAATGGCAAGTGGCCCTAGCAGAATTTGATATCAAGTATGTGACCAGAAAGTCTATAAAGGGAAGTGTGATTGCAGATCACCTGGCCGAGAATCCACTTGAAGAGTATCAACCAATAGAACTCGAACTTCCTGATGAGGGTGTCTTAGCAACCATGGAAGAAGATAGTGAAGACGGGGAAAGTGAAGATATTATGTGGAAAATGTACTTTGACGGTGCAGTCAACATTCGAGGAAATGGAGTCGGAGCAGTGATAACATCTCTCAAGGAAAACAGTTCGGTCATTTGTTAAATTAGTTTTTGATTGTACTAACATCATGGCTGAATACGAAGCATGCATAACTGGCTTAAAGGCAGCGATATCCCTTGGAGTGCAATACTTGAAGGTCTATGGGGACTCGGCCTTGATCATTTTTCAGGTCAATGGAGAATGGCGAGTTAAAGAGCATAGGTTGTTGTCATACTATGAACATCTTATGAGCTTAAAAGATGAGTTCAAATATGTCAGTTTCCATTACCTACCTCGCGAACAGAATCAGTTTGCAGATGCCTTAGCTACCTTAGCCGTAATGACCAAGCTCGACCTGGAAGTGGAAGTGCGACCTCTACAAGTAATCATAGGAGAGAACCAAAGATACTGTTCAAATGTTGAAGAGGAGCTGGATGGTAGACCATGGTTCCACGACATTAAGAAGTTCATTAAGGAAAGGGAATATCCGTTAGCAGCAACTGAGAATGATAGAAAGACACTTAGACGGCTATCCATGTCATTCTTTCTGTCAGGGGAAATGTTGTACAAAAGAAGCCACGATGGAGTTTTGCTGAGATGTGTTGATGCTGCAGAAGCCAAATCCATCATATCAGAAGTTCATGAGGGTATTTGTGGGACCCATGCTAATGGACACACATTATCCCGACAGATTCTCAGGCAGGGATACTACTGGCTCACAATGGAAAAAGATTGCACAGAATTTGTCAGAAGATGCCACAAATGTCAAATCTATGCAGATCGAATTCATTCTCCTCCTGTATCATTGCACACTCTTACATCACCATGGCCATTCTCAATGTGGGGCATGGATATCATCGGGCCAATTAACCCCAAAGCCTCTAACGGTCATCGGTTCATTCTGGTAGCAATCGATTACTTTACCAAGTGGGTTGAGGCTGCTTCTTATGCTAATGTAACACGGAAGGTGGTGGTGAAGTTTCTGAAAAACAACATCATCTGCAGATACGGGTTACCAGAAAGACTCATCACAGACAATGCGACTAATTTCAATAATGCAGAGGTACGAAAACTGTGTGAACAATTCAAGATCAAGCATCACAACTCGACTCCTTATCGACCAAAGATGAATGGGGCGGTGGAAGCAGCAAATAAAAACATCAAGAAGATCTTGGGGAAGATGGTGGTCACGTACAAAGATTGGAGTGATATGCTACCTTATGCATTACATGCTTATCGTGACCTTTGTCAGATCCTCAACTGGGGCAACTCCGTATTCATTGGTGTATGGGATGGAAGCAGTCACGCCTATAGAAGTAGAGATACCTTCGTTGAGAGTCTTGGTGGAAACTGAATTGGAGGAGGCTGAATGGGTCAAAGTGAGATACGAGCAATTGAACATGCTTCAAGAGAAACGACTACGTGCGGTCTGCCATGGCCAGTTGTACCAGAAAAGAATGGCTAAAGCATTCAATAAGAACGTTCGCCCTCGAACATTTCAGCCAGGTGATCTGGTTCTAAAGAAAATTCTGCCAAATCAGGAAGATAACAGAGGCAAATGGGCACCCACACATGAAGGCCCCTACATTGTCAAAGATGCTTTCTCTGGAAGAGCTTTGATCCTGACTGATATGGAAGGCCAAGTCCTTGCTAAGCCGATCAATTCGGATGCTGTGAAGAAATATTTTGCTTAAAAATAAAAATGCTCGCTAGGTTGAAAACCTGAAAGGGCGACCTAGGCAAAAATTAGAGCACGTGAAAGAGAAAAGAGAAAAGAAAATGCTCGCTAGGCTGAAAACCCTGATGGGCGGCCTAGGCAAAAGTTAAAGCATTAAAGGGATAGGAACTGGGTTGAAAACTTAAAAAGTATGGCTTATGCAATGAGGAAGGGCTAGAAGCTATGAAGGATATTGACACTGGGGCAATTTGAATGTCGATGAATTATGGCATGTTGTTGAGCACATAATGAAGGGTTGAATTTGCTGTCAGAGAACTCAAGTTTGGTGTAACCAGTGAATCAGTGAAATGGGTGGATCACATGAAAGTAGCACCATTAGTCTTGTCTTCCTTCTTTCCTTGTCTTTTAATAATCATTGAGATTCTGTAAATACTTTCTGGTTGAAAATCCAATAAAATCGTCTTTCTCTTCCACTATGTTCGTGTTTATCTTTCTTTTTTCCACCAAACTCTTTGTCTCTTTACTCCTTATAAGACCATGCATAATCATGACATTGAAACTGAAATACAATAAGGGACTAATCTGCTAATAGAACTCATAAACAGTAAGTCAAACAGAGGGTTTAGGATTGATTGTCAAAGGAGAAGAGACAACTTGACTAGCTAAGGCTCAAAAGTGACAGCCTGAATGTGGGTATCGGAGGACCAGAGGGATCATTTGATCAAAGACCCAGACTGATGGTCAAAGCAAAAGTAAGAACGGTGAAACACAAGGTAGAAAAGAGACGCCGAAGCATCAACCAGCCAAAGATGTGTTTTAAAACTACAATGAAGAAGTTCACAAAGTCACTCAGCTAAAGAGACAGCACATTTTGAGACAGACAAAAGCTTTCTTGAAAGACGATGCAAAGACATCTCAGACTGGGGCAAATTTTTTAGTTTTGAAAGCCATTTCACAATGTCATCATTACAGCAGTTCTACAACAATTCATCATATCATCATCACATCAACAAATTCTTTCATCATATCATCAATACATCAGTGTTGCACCAATTCATCATGTCATCATCAGTTAGATCTTTCCTGTCATCATAACATCAATTTCGCATCATCCATAGCATCATCACACAAATTATGTATCATCATTTCATCAGAGTCACCAACCATACATCTGCATACAACTTTCAGATTCCTTCATAAAGTCTTGATCTCACAGTTCTTTACATTTCACAAGTCTTTTAGTTTTTTCCGATGTACAGCTTTCTCCAATCTACTGTTTTCTCCAATTTACTGCTTTCTGCAATTTATAGCTTTCACAATTTACAGCTTTCTCCAAATTTACAGCTTTCTCCAATTTACAGCTTTCTCCAAATTACAGCTTTCACAATTTACAGCTTTCACCAATTTAAAGCTTTCTTCAAATTACAGCTTTCACAATTTACAGCTTTCACCAATTTACAGCTTTCTCCAATTTACAGCTTTCACAATTTACAGCTTTCACCAAATTACAGCTTTCACAATTTACAGCTTTCACCAATTTACAGCTTTCTCCAATTTACAGCTTTCACAATTTACAGTTTTCACCAATTTACAGCTTTCTCCAATTTACTGCTTTCTCCAATTTACAACTTTCTCCAATTTATGGCTTTCTCCAATTTACAGCTTTCACAATTTACAGCTTTCTCCAATTTACTGCTTTCACAATTTACAGCTTTCTCCAAATTACAGCTTTCACAATTTACAGCTTTCACCAATTTACTGACTTTCTCAATTCTGACTTTCACAATTCTGACTTTCACCAAATTACAGCTTTCACAATTTACTGCTTTCTCCAATTTACTGCTTTCACCAATTTACAACTTTCTCCAATTTACAGCTTTCTCCAATTTACAGCTTTCACAATTTACAGCTTTCTCCAAATTTACTGCTTTCTCCAATTTACTGCTTTTACAATTTACAGCTTTCACAATTTACTGCTTTCTCCAATTCATTGTTTTCTCCAATTTATAATTCATTTCGAGTTCACATTTACATGCTCTTCAACAATCATAACATCATACTTTCACAGTTTACAAGTCTGCTAAGTTTCACATTTTACATCCTTTCACTGTTTCCACATTTACTTTCGTGTCTCCACTTTAGTTTCACATGCATGAAGTCTTTACACAACATCCATCAGATATTCTTTGCATCGTCACTTTAGCATTCATCATTTCCATCAGGCATTCAGCACCATGTGCATTAGTCATTTAACATTGTCCAGTGAGAGTATCTCACATTGTCGTCATGCATTCAGTGTCTCGTTGAAATACATCAAAACCATGCATTAAGTCATCTAGCATCATTTCGCATTGTCGTTAACCTTTTTACCCATCATGCATCATACATTTGGCCAAAATTTGTGTTCATATCTTTACTTGTCCCTTACAACAAAACATTAAAATCGCAGACTTTATATTTTTCAGTAAGATACAAGTAAAGAGGGGCAACTGTGAACACTCAATTTTGTCCAGTCATTTAAACAAGAAAATTCCAAAATTTGCATACTTCTTCACAATTTCTTTTAGAGTCTTTTAAGAAAATCAAAAATAAAAAGTTATGTTGTAGTCTTTTGGTTCATTTCTTTTAAGAGAAATTGAAAATGAAAAAGTGTCTTTTTTCATATTAATTTATTTTAACTCAAAAATTTAAAAAATTCTAAATTGTTTAAATTCAGCTCTAGTGTTTTGGGTGCTTTCATTCCATTTTAAAAAAAAAAATTAAAAATTCAAAAATAACAAAAATAAAAAAATGGGTGTTGGTTTGTTCTTTGTTTGTTGGCTCAATCTTCTAAAGCTTTCTTAGCTTACTTGCATTTTGGGCTCAATCCATTTTGGTGATTTTCACATTAAAAAAATGATAAAACAAAATTGAAAAAAGCATCTAGCCCAGTTTGTTCCTTTTACATTTTTTTCGTCCAAAAAACTATGAAGGCAAACATGCCCCAGCCCATTTCCTTTTCTTATCAGACAAAAATAAAGGAACCAGCCCGGTTTTGGCCCACTCTCTCAGTCAACCCAATTTGGTCCACTCTCACAGCAAAAATAATAATAAATAAACAAAAACAGGGGCATACACTACCTTTCTCCGCAATTGATCCCGTCGCTTGTTCCCCACTCCTTGCCATTCCATTCGCCAAAAGGGATGGGCACCCTACCAGAGTAACAAAAACAAGCAGGATGGGCACACCTGCTATTCGAATCCCACGCTCATGTCCACAGATCAAAAAAAAAAAGAAAAGAAAAAGAAAAAGGAAAACAGGAACCGAGACAATGCAACCATCAATTCTCGCGCCGAAGATGGGCTCTCTGCCTGGTTCGGGAGCATGCCATAAGAATATGGGGAGTATCAAATAAAAATAAAAAGAAATTGGACACTGTAGCCATTCCCATCCCCTGCATTCCCTGCGGCGAGAATGAGCCTCTGCCCAAGAAATGTTTTGTACAAACATGGGGGACAAGCCCATAAGGTTCTCCTGCCTTCCAAGACCAGCATGGACTCAAACTTAGACAATAAAAAGAGCTCAACATAAATAGAGGAGGAGAACACAGAAAGAGGGGCTGGCAATTTTTGAGAGTGAACAATAGAGAATCGAGTTTCTATTCACAGAAGTTCACAAGGTAAATTGAATTACGAAAAGCATGCACATAACATAATCTCTCCATACACTTCCCGTTTCTCTCAGTGGCAGCATCATGTCATTACACAAAGAGACCAAAGTGTAGCTTTCCCTAATGAATCACCACCATTGCTACCATTACATCCCCCACATTGAATCAAGAATTCCCCATGTCAACAGTTCACTCCAAAACAAAGTAATGTACCCTGTTCGAGTCATCCATGACACCATGACCAAACCATTTCAGCCACAATCCCTACAAATCATCAGAAAGCCAGGTTTATTCCAATCCATCAAACGAAATAGCTACACCAAAATGCGACAACATAAATCATATTAATTAAAACCAAGCTGAAACACACAAAGCCGAATCCAAGTCACCTGACCCGAGACACTGACCCAGAACCCGACGGAGTTCCGTTGCCTCGGCGGCCCCATTGCCATGCTCCCCGGCCATGGTGTGATCTGTCCTTTCCTCCTCCTTCGGTCATCGCCGCGAACCGCCGATCGTGGCCCAGATCTCCCCTTCTCTGCTATCGTGCCGCGCAAACTGCGACCAAGCTAGCACACCATCGCGGGCTGTTAGTCTCCCTCCTCCCGACCACTCCGCCACTACGCATCCTTTCCCTCGCCGGAAACTAAACCACCATGCCCCCCCCACCGCGAGACTCCCTCGCCCTCGAAGCCCATCGCGAACCACCTGCCTCCTTGCCATGGGAGTGGTCTTGATTTCTCTCCCAGTCCCTCTCTTTGCATCTCTCTCCCGGTCCCTCTCTCTGCATCACTCTTTGCGTCTCTCTCTCTCTCTCAACGTGCGTGTGTGTGTCTATTGGGGGGGGTGGGGAATAGGCTAAAGGAATTGAATTAGATTTTTTTAGTGTTGTCTTATTTTTTGTTGGGCTTAAAGGCTTGGGCTTGTTGGAACATTTAGGCATTGGGCTAGCTTATTCTTCTTCTTTTTTTGTTTTTCGATTAGAGTTAATAGGTTTTATTTTGGGGCTTATCATTCATTTGGTCTTGGAACAAGTTTATTGGGCTTGATGTTTGTTTTTTGGTAGAGTCAGTTTTTGGGCAGGCTGTATGGTTGTTTTTGGGCTGCTATTTCATGTTTTTGGGCTGAGGTTTGTTTTGGAAGCTGACTCATTTTCGTAGATTTAGGTTTGTGTTTTATTAAATTTTGGGCCTTGTTTTCTAAAATAAATAAAATAATAAACAACAAAAAATAAAAAAAATGAAAATAATAAAAAATAACTAAATTTTGATCCGTGCAATGATCGATGATTATAACTGAGAAGTGAATACTTCCTTTATGAATCATTGAATCATAAGAATTTACTGAGTAGCCTAGTGCTACCTTGAATTTTGTGCATTAGCGGATTCCTTTTTATATCATCAATAAAAAATCATTTTCAAAATTAAAATCAATCGAACATCTCGTCCCTTTTTTTGAACTAAAAGCCACTAACACATAAGCATTTTCTATAGAACGACGTGGTTTTGAGTTCCTCATTGCACCATAGGGTACGTCGGCGTAGCTTACAACTATCAAACCAAAATTAATTTTTCATTAAATTGTTTTCTTTTAATTTAATTTCTTTCTATTTTATTTTACTTTATATTTTACATAATCGCTAACTTTTGGGGAAAAATAAATATTTTAAAGTCATAATTAATTTGCATAATAAGCTCTAGGGTAACCGTATTTATACGGATGTATTAGGGGTGCAGTGGGATTAAGTTTCCACCCTTCCCTAATCACAATCAGACTCCCAGACCTTAAATCTCATTTTAAAAGACCAGTTCGCAAATTAAAGGTTTTCCAATTTTTCCAGAATTAAAATTGGTGGCGACTCCCAAACATTTTTCAAATGCCAAACGATCGCTATCCGAGTCTCTACAACATTTCTCATGTAAGTTAAGACAGGAGGAAAAATCTAATTAAGGACAAGGTTGGAAGAAAACTTTCTAACTTCATATATATATATATATATATATATATATATATATATATCACTATGTCATATTTAATTTTTTGAAATTTAAATATTTCAGTTTATCAATTTCATAATTTATACTTCTTTGATAATGATACTAATTATTTATATTTTAAAAAAATCAATTCCACAGTTTTACTAATTCAATAATTGAGATGACATAAATTAGGATTATATATGATGTTTTACTAATTTTAACATATTAATTATAATATATATTTTAAAATTGATATTTTAATTTACTAAAAGGATGTATAAGGAAAGGATGTGTAATTAAAATCACATAAATTAAATATGTTCATTAATTTTTTATTAATTAGAAAATATATACGTTGTAAATGATTAGGGATGACAAAAAAAAAATTGAAAGTAGATACACATATAGATACTCATTGTCATTCCTATAAATCACGTATGATATAATTAAATTATCTACTTATTCTATTTCATTTTTCAACAATTTCAAATTTTGAAATGTGCAGAATATTCATAAAATAGAATCTTTATTATTAGTTATAGGTCATCTATTGAGATTTTTCCAGCCTTATAAACATAATATTTGGAAATAAGATATATAATAAAATGATACATTTATAATTTTTTTCCATTTATTTAATTTTTAACTTATTTTCAAAATAAATTTATATATTCAAATTTTTATAATATATATTTAAATAAATTATTTTTTTTGTTAATGGTCAATAAATTATTTTTTATTATCACCTCGTGCAACGCACAAGTCAAACGACTAGTATAATATCAAGGAAGAGAAAATCAAACCGGGAATCGAACCGATTAGGACACTGGTTCAAAGGTTTACAGGTCCAACGGGTTCAACCGGGATTTAATCGAAATATAATAATAATAATACTACAAAATTATTTTTTCCCATCAATATAAAAGACCAACCTAATAATTAAACCATCATTTTTATTTTTTAACCCAATAATAAAGAAGGCCCAACCATCAAAGGCCCCAACCCCAACAATGGAAAACTCCAGCCCGCTTCTAATTAACTTTTACCTGCATTTCACGATTTACCACACAGTTAATACTATAATAAGAAGAACAATCTTCCCAAAGCTTCTTCCAAAAAGATGTTAGTCACATTTTCCAAAATTTTTCGTGGAGCACCACATGTGTTACAAATGCCAAACTTTAGCTACCGAAAAATAAAGCACCAATTCCTTTATTTATCTCCTTGCAGCAAACACCACTGCTTCTCTCACACACTGTCTCTCTCACTCTCTCTCTCTTTCCTTATCACCATCTCTGCCACCGCAGCGAGTCGCTCCCTTCAGCCGCGCGCCGCACCCCGTCGCCTTTTGCCACAAAGCCACTGCAATGGCGTCCTTCCCCATTGTGAGCCTATCACGATCATCTTCAATCCCCGTGAAGCTTGTGGTCTCCTCCGCAATCTCGCGGCACAACCCAGATGCTGCCTCCTGCCAGTAAGCGCTGCGGTGAACTTCACCATTGCATTGTGCCATCGAAAGCCGATACAAGATGAACCCCTCCCTTTCCCTTTCTCTATCTCAAAATTGGGCTTGTCGACCGTTTTTTCCTATTTTACCCAATTTTGACCAGTTTTGAGCTCCCCCGGTTCTAAGCCCTTAACCGAACTGGCAAGGTGGGCGGTTTCCGGTTAACCCGGTCCGACCGGCCGATCCGATTTGGTTTTCTATTCCATGTATAATATACTTCATGCAATAAATTGTCATTCCATTCAACGTCCATTAAGTATATTTAATTATTTTGAAAAACAAATTATAACCAGCATCAAATCTACACGACAAACCTATCCAGATATGCTTAACAAAAAATTAAAATAATGCGTCCTATAAAAAGTGTCTACTGTCATCATTCAAAAACCACAAAATCACAACAACAAAAAAAGTGCCAAATGCTCTATTTCAAAAATGATAAATTATAAAAAAAAATGATAATATAAATCTATAAGCAAATTGTAACTGATCTTATTAACATAATTTGAACTTAACAATAGGAAAAATTCTTACTCGAATTTATATAAGATCAACAAATTTACCAAATTAACCCTCTAAACTTTTACAAATATGCATTTTTATAAATTGGCCCCCCTAAAATTTTTCTAAATATGCAACTTGAAATCCTAACTTTTTTAAAATTTGTGATATTTTTATTAACAATTAATAGAATGATCAATTTACACATTTAAGAAAGTTTAGAAATCAATATGCACTTTTTAAAAATTTATGATTTAAAATTCACGTAACTTGTAACTCATGAGACAGAGTGCAATTTTTCTATATTTGTTTTAAAAGAAATTTGGTCATCAGTACAGTTTACAATTTTTTTTCTTTTTGGTCAGGAAATTTTTTTTGTCAAAGCAATATAGTCTACAAAATGGACACCAATTTTGTGCCAGAAAATCAAACAGCCTTAAAAGGTTGATACCATGATGGGTCATTGTAAATAAACAAAGCCCAATAATGCCTCTTGGGCTTAAAGAAGGATTGATTGATCAAAACCCTAAAAGCCTTAACCAGCAAATATGCTCTTCCATCTTGGCATCTCGCTATAAAAACCCTAAAAATCCAATTTTGTTGAGAGTTTTAGGGTTACGCCGCATCTCTGTTCTCTGCTCGTCTTTGTGTCACTGAGCTTACGCAGGTAAACATGGTGAAGGGTCGCCAAGGAGAGCGCGTCAGGTATTCATCCAACTCAGCTCTCGCTCTTTCGTTTTCCGCACCAATTTGTCTTCAATTTTAGCTATGTTTGTATTGTTGTTTTTTTTTTTCCTATTATTATTTTTTTTTAGCATTGGTGCTGTGGTAAATTTTAGGATAATGAGAATGGACTCGTATGCGCATTAGTAGATTGAAATGAGTATGTCCTTTTTCTCATCATCAATGTGCTACTAGTCTTCATCATCTTTGAAGGGTATGATTTAGGATTAATTCTTTGAAATTGACTGTGGTAGCTGCTGCAACTGGGAATGTTTTTGTTACTACTCTCACTGAAAGATATTTGATTTGGATGATGTACATAGCTTATCAAAGACTAATTTTCATTTCTGATAGAATAGCTATGATTCCTTGCAGTGATAAGTGATTCCAATTTGTTCATTCTTACTTGAATGGCCATTGATCCTAGTTACTCGTTATTTTTCCATGATCTTTCACTGTAAAGGAAACTACTATTTAACCTTTTTGTCCTGTTGTTTTAGACTCTACGTGAGGGGTACAATCCTTGGATACAAAAGGTAAGAGCATCTTGCCATGGCTATTGGTTTTTATCAGTTCTGTTAATTTTGTAGGTCACTTATTTCTTGTTGTGTCTGTTTGTGTTTTTCAGATCCAAGTCGAACCAGTACCCCAACACATCTCTGCTACAAGTTGAGGGAGTCAACACCAAGGAAGAGGTAGCATGGTATGCTGGCAAGCGATTGGCATATATCTACAAGGCCAAAGTGAAGAAGAATGGAACCCATTACCGCTGCATTTGGGGTAAGGTTACCAGGCCTCATGGTAACAGTGGTATTGTTCGTGCAAAATTCAAGTCAAATCTTCCACCAAAATCAATGGTAATGACATGGCAACATTAGTGTTATTATATTATATATGTATATACTTTTTATTCGATTGATATTGAATTGAGTTTTCTTGTTTTGCAGGGAGCTCGGGTAAGAGTATTTATGTATCCAAGCAACATATGAGGTAAAGCCCCCCTTCCCCCCCCCCCCTCCCTCTCTCTAATTGGATGCCCACTCTTTTCTCTACTTCATCTTCACTAAACATTTATGGAACTTCTTTGTATGAATATATATTGAAGTTATGTGTATGTTCAATGGTGCCATGGATCAATGATCTTTCTGAATTGACTTTAGAGTAATGAACTGTAAAAGCAGGTCTCTGCTTCATAAAGTTCTCAACTTTCTCATGATATGTCAGTTATGAAAGGTATTATCCTGGTTGAAATTAAAAAGAAATGGTAATACATCCCATGCTATGTCTTTAATGTGTTGTTTTTTTGAGATGGAAATCAACTTTTATATATCCTTATGGTCTGATGCTTGGTTGTATACTTGTCTGCGTTAAATTTTATTCATGATCATCATGTAGTTTGTTGTACTTAACGTGGTTTACCTTGTTCTAATTTTACATTGAAATTTGGTTGCAGGTTCTGATGATCAGATGCCCAGTAGAATTCACAGTTCACTTGTAGGCGCAAGGATTTTTGTTTCTTTTTTTCGATATAGTTTATTGTCATTTCTGTTTGTAACTTCTGAGCAGAATTTTGGTTGAGACGGTGATAGAACCGAAACTTATTCTATAATTTCTGTTGGCTATAATTGCCTATGAAGATTATATTTTCATGACTGGGAAGTGTGTGGACTTGGTTATTTTATGTTATTGTTCTTTTCATCTATCTCTGATTTGGTTTATTAAGATAAGAAAAAATTTACTGAGCCTGCCTTTGAAGATAGGTATTCGTAGTAGTGGTATGCTAAATTTAGTCACTAAACGTGTGGAGATGCAGAATAAGGAGAGGACCTAGTTACAAGTTTGGCTGTTATTTTGTATTTGTTTCTCTCTTTTGGTTGGCTATTCTCGCTTGCATAAATGTTTTGATTCGCATATCCAAGCTAAACAGTTTCTTAAAGTAACATAAAATTACTTTGTGAAAATGATATCTATATTGTCCGGCAAATGGCAAATTTTGTTGTATGGTTGTAAGGAGATGGTGAGTTAATCGATTTACTGAATTATATAGGTCAATAGTAAGTAGTTGAATGTATTTTCGGAATGCAGGATTTCTTATGCCATTACACTAATTATCCTTCTTTAGTCTAAGTCTCAACAGATTACTTTCATATAAGGTAACATCATCGCAAACTAATTGAGTGACAAAACGAGTATTTACAGCAAGTGAGATTGCTTGGGCTTGTACAGTTTCAGTCGCATGTTTACTCTGGCCAATTTTGCATTTTGCTTCAATAAATTTGTCTTGAGTGGAGGGTTGTTCAGCCCAAGATAACACGTTACAAAGTGTAAATATAACAAATTGGTTTGAGTTCTCAAGGTAATCAATTCTTCATTTTTAACTTGATTGAACTACGCACTCTAGTTGATTCTAATCATATCCTATGTATTTTACTTTTGTCTTGAAATTAGAAAATTAATAATTTAATCTTGAAATTATAAAATGTGATTTGTATTAATCTTTGGTGGCCTACCCAATTATTGAAAGATGTGCTTGAATAACTTTTTTATTTATTTTAAGACTAAAATATTAATTTCTTAATTTCAAAGATTAAATTAAAATACATATAACTTAGGGATTAAAATAATTGTTACTCGTAATTGCAGCACCCAAACATGTATTCTCTTGTAAATAGGTAAATGAATATATTGTTGGAAAAATATATTAAAAGAAGCATCAATCTTGCCTTTGACCTAAAAACCCTCAAGTCCTCAACTCAAGTAATGATATGCCCCAGGCTGTGTTTATAAAACTAACTCAGTGAAATTGATTTTATCAAACCTGATTCCAATTAAAAGTGATTTTAATGTAAGGTTATTTATATTTAATAATTTCACACAAAAAGTGATTATAAGAAAATGAATATTATTTAGATATATAGTTACTATAAAAGATCTATGACATTTATTATAGTATTAAGGTTAAAAATCCTAAAATTTGTTAAAGTAAATGTTTTATTGATTGATTTGATAATATTTTGGGAGAATAAATTTAAGATATTGTCTACGTGAAAGCACTTTTATTAATTTGATATTACATGATTTGATATTTGCATATATATATATATATATTATATTTATAGTGCATCAAAATTAAATAAATATTTTATTTGAAGATAATATTAAATTAATTTTGAGTATGCAAAATAATTTTTTTTGTTTGAATTATAATAGTTAAATTAATTTGATTGATTTTGGGTGTTTAATTATTAAAAAAAAATCGTATTTAAACTTTTTAATATTTATATCTACCTGATTTAACTATTTTACCCTCCATGACAACCATTCTTCCCTTGACCACCCAGCACCGTCGTCACCACGCATTGCCGTGAGATAAACCCAGAACGCCACTTCAGGGTTTTTGGCGTTGCTACAACCCTGCAACTGCTGCTACAACGGCAACGAATTCTCTGTAAGCGAATTTTGATCACTCTTACCTTTTCCTTACCTATTAGCTTCTTCATATTCACTCAATGATTCATCACCGCAAATTCCTCTCTACCACTTCGAATCTCTGCAAACTCACCCACAATCTCTCCCTTCTCTCTCCCTCTTGCCCCTTCATTTCCCCCACACCCTTTGAGCAAAAGTTTAGATTTTTGACCTCCACAACTGCATTCACTTGCATTCCTCCGCGGTTCTCTGCCCCAAACTATGATAGCGTTTGGAGAATCCCAGGTTTCTGCAAAGGTTCTAACTTTATAGGGCAGCTTAGTTTGATGAGATGTTACTGTCATGGAGGTAGTGGGTCTAAGGAGTGGACCGAGGAAATTGAGTATTTGGATGAATCGGGTAGTGTCCTTTACAAGGGCAAGGGTATTAGGTCTGTGGAACCTGGGATTGATGATCATGTTATGGTTGGTGAGGTCAAGAAGCCCTTCTTGAATGCCGCTGCGGTTGCAAAAATAGTTGAGGTTGTCAAGAGGTGGAAATGGGGGCCAGAGTTGGAGACTCAACTGGACAAGCTTCAGTTTGTGCCTAACATGACTCACATTGCTCAGGCCTTGAAGGTCATCAATGATAGTGATGCGTGTTTGAGTTTGTTCAGGTGGGCCAAGAGGCAGCCTTGGTATTCATCTAGTGATGAGTGTTATGTTATGTTGTTTGATTGTTTGAACCAGCATAGGGATTTCGATGGAATACAATCATTGTTTGATGAGATGGTTTGTGATTCTGCTAATAATGGGGCTTCCTTGTCTGTTGCCTGTAATCGAGTGATTCGGTACTTGGCTAAAGCTGAGAAGTTGGAGGTCTCGTTTTGCTGCTTTAAGAAAATACAGGATGCCGGTTGTGAAATTGATACTGAAACTTATAATTCTCTCATTACTCTGTTTTTGAATAAGGGGTTGCCTTACAAGGCGTTTGAGATATATGAGACCATGGAGATAGGAAATTGTTCATTGGATAGTTCCACTTATGAATTGATGATCCCGAACTTAGCCAAGTCAGGCCGTCTTGATGCTGCCTTCAAGCTCTACCAACAAATGAAAGGAAGAGATTTCCGGCCAGGTTTGAACATCTTCACATCGCTTGTTGATTCGATGGGGAAGGCGGGGAGATTAGACAATGCAATGAAGGTTTACACGGAAATGCGAGGCTATGGGTACAAGCCACCCCCTACTATCTATGTTTCTTTAATTGAATCTTACGTGAAGTCTGGAAAGTTAGTAACTGCTCTTAGGCTTTGGGATGAGATGAAGAAAGCAGGGTTCAGGCCTAACTTTGGGTTGTACACATTGATCATCGAGTCCCATGCAAAATCAGGGAAGCTTGACATTGCTATGTCTGCATTTTCAGACATGGAGAAGGCAGGCTTTCTGCCCACCCCATCTACTTATGGTTGTCTATTGGAAATGCATGCTGCATCTGGACAAATAGATCATGCCATGAGGTTGTACAATTCAATGACCAATGCTGGTTTGAGGCCTGGGCTAAGCACTTATACTGTTCTTTTGACCCTACTGGCTAATAAGAAGCTGGTGGATGTGGCTGCCAAAATCCTACTTGAAATGAAGACGATGGGATATTCAGTGGATGTCACAGCTAGTGATGTTTTGATGGTGTATATTAAGGAAGGTTCAGTTGATCTTGCTTTGAGGTGGCTGCGTTTCATGGGTTCATCGGGGATCAGAACCAATAATTTTATAATCAGACAGTTGTTTGAGTCATGCATGAAGAACGGCTTATATGAGTCAGCCAAGCCTCTTCTTGAAACATATGTTAACTCTGCTGCAAAAGTTGACTTGATACTTTACACCTCCATTTTAGCCCATCTTGTTAGGTGTCAGGAAGAGCAGAATGAGAGGCATTTGATGTCTATCCTTAATGCTACTAAGCATAAGGCACACTCTTTTATGTGTGGACTTTTTTGTGGCCCAGAGCAGAGGGGACAACCAGTGTTATCTTTTGTGAGGGAATTCTTTCAAGGTATTGATTATGAATTGGAGGAAGGTGCTGCAAAGTACTTTGTTAATGTTCTTCTCAATTACCTAGTTCTTATGGGTCAGATAAATCGAGCTCGGTGTGTTTGGAAGGTTGCATACGAGAATAAACTTTTCCCAAAGGCCATAGTTTTTGATCAGCACATTGCTTGGTCCCTTGATGTTAGAAACTTGGCAGTTGGAGCCGCTCTTATAGCAGTTGTGCACACTCTTCATAGGTTCAGGAAGCGCATGCTATATTATGGTATTGTCCCAAGGCGGATTAAACTGGTAACAGGACCCACTTTAAAGATCGTAGTTGCACAGATGTTGAGCTCGGTTGAGTCTCCATTTGAGGTCAGTAAGGTGGTTCTTAGGGCCTCAGGAGATTCTGTCATGGAGTGGTTTAAGAAACCAATAGTTCAGCAGTTTCTTCTGAATGAAATTCCGTCTAGGGCTGATATCCTGATGCACAAGCTCAACATACTTTTCCCCAGTTCAGCACCTGAAATTAGATCTCTATCCCCACCTAAACCTCTCATTGCTGGCAGGGCCGTGTAATCAGTCTTGATATCTAAGGTTAGTAACAGGTATGTGAGATGTAATTGTAACTTAAAGGTTGTTGAGTGGTGCACACTCTTCAGGTGTTCAGAAAGCCAATGCTATGAACAATATGTAATGCTAAAGAATTTGAAATAAACTTTTCTGAAGACTCTTGTCCTCCTCCCACCCCAAAAAAATTTCATAGTAGATGCGTTGAGTATGCTTTTGTCATGAATAGGATATAAATGTCAAGGTTTTCCATTCTGGGGAAAATGGGATTTGGTTTGATTCTTGTTTTTTCATGAAAAGGTTGATTTTGATTTTAGAAACAAAGGAAGCAGTATCTCATGACACAACCTCGCTCAATTAGAGGCTTAGAGCTGATTTTATTTCAATGTAAAATGGGGCAAAGGTTGCTTCTTCACTAACGTAGTAATGCATTTCAAAAGTTTTTTCTCAAGGGGTCAAGCCAAATTGATTTGTATTTCACAGAGCTCCATATCAGAGAAATTGCCTCAATAAGCCTCCTTCCCTCCTCTAATAAAAGAGTGTTTATATCCCATCTTCCTTCCTGAGTCTAAAGTAAGAAGCACCATCCTTCATCCACTTTTGTTCAAAAGTGCCACTAAAAGATTTAAAGAAACACCAAAGAAATATTATTGATCCAATGAAATTCGTAAGAATTCTTTAGGATGACACTATGACAGTTCTCTCATTTAGCTTTTAGTCTACTTGTCCTTGGTTAATTCTGTAGTTGTTTGGCATGATCAAGCTGTCTTTGTACTATGATCTATAAATCAGTAAAATTTAAGTAGGTTTGAGTTAATTTGGCCTTAGCGATGTCATCTGTCACACCAAATCCTAGTAGTGCGCCCATGTCCAACTAGCCATCTCTTTCTGCTCTCTTTATGAAATCCTTTCCTTGTACCAGGTTGTTCTAGCACCAATAACTATCCCTACCATTTTTTAGCATTAAGGAATTCAAGTTTGGGATGTAAACCACTTGAACGCACAAAGAATGATGGTACTTCATTAGTCTCCATGCTTATTTAGCTAGCATGGAGTTGTTTAAGTGGGTGATTTCTTTGAAGCCCATATCACTATCCGTCGGATGAAGATCTAAGAAGAGAGTCATGTTATGAGGTGGAAAAAAAGACTCAAAATTTGAGAATAACACGGACTTTGTTGTAGTAAAACTCTCTGTTATTTGCATTAATTCAATAGTTTTCTTATGTAACTTTA
Source organism: Dalbergia cultrata (assembly GCA_031216105.1). Taxonomy (NCBI): domain Eukaryota; kingdom Viridiplantae; phylum Streptophyta; class Magnoliopsida; order Fabales; family Fabaceae; genus Dalbergia; species Dalbergia cultrata. The sequence goes on along the minus strand of CM062348.1, from coordinate 10,010,176 downwards.
TCTCTCATAATATGACCCTCTCATATTCTTGAGTAACATGAGAAGATCTTGATACTCTTCATTCTTACCTCTGGCCTGCTTGTTCCATTGCAGCCTCTACCCAACCAGAAACTCACAACTTGAGCATCTGAAGCTGCACCTGCACAAGTGCAGAGAGTTTCTCTTGGATGCACAAACTCTTGCACAAAAATGGATTATTTGGCTGCTTGATTCAAGTGGTTCTCTTTCCAGCCTGCAATCATTCTCAAAATTCTTCCCCTTAGTCGATGAAGAGAGTTCTGCCTTTTGACCACCCCCTCTGCTGGTAATCCAAGTTACTTTGTCGTTGTGTCCTAGGAAAGTTAGGAATTTATGTAATATAGGTTTCATGTGTAAATAGATACATTAGCTCAAAGTTTATTTTCTCTTTATTTCCCTTTTTTTTTTGGGGGGTTTTGCTCTTTATTTCTTTTACAACATTTCTATACTCAATATTGGTGGACAACACTGGTGCTGGAATATGTGTTTCAGCTGAACTACGAAGCTTTTTTTTTTTTTTGCCCGGTTATATTAGAAATGGTGGTGTTGGCGTGCTTTTTTCTTTTTTTGCCGGTTATATTAGAAATGGTGGTGTTGGCGTGTTGCTGATGTTTTTCTGGAGTGACATGTTAATGAATCATATTGATAACCCTTTTAAAGTACTAGATTTAGAAATGATATTTATATCAGATTTTGTCGATACACTTTTATTCACCATTAGATGAGATCTAGAACCCAAATTCTGTGGGGTTCATGTCCTATGTAATAGTAGATGAATGTATGTCAGCACAATATCTTACATATTGTGTTCAAATAATATTACTCTAATAAATTATGCTATGAAATGTTCAGGCTTTTTAACATCTTATTTGTCCATCAGTTTTTATTAGAAAGCGAGTGAGTCTCATTTATTTTTATAATTATAAAGAGTTATTAATTGTTATTTATTACTTTTCTTAATCTCTAAACAGCTCTAGCGTTAACCGTGACCTTTACATGGCAAAATCCTAAAACAATTATATTCAAAAACTTAGATCCTTCGTTTGGCTTTTTCAAGTTGGTTAAAAACAATTTTTTTCATTGGCTAGATGGTGGTGTCATTTCTTCTTCAATCACTTTCTTTGGATAGATATATCAAAATGGACTAACCCATCCTGTTTAAATCTATCAAAATTTCGCTAAAATAGGGCAGGACAAGTCAGCTTACCAAAATAAAATGAGTTCAAATGCTGAGCTCAGTTTGTTTTAGAATGGTCTAATGGGTTGACGAGTCAACCTATTAAAAAATTAAAAAAATAATAAAGATTTTTATTTTAATTGATTAATGAATTTTTTAAAAGAAAATTTTAAAAAAATTACCAATGACACTAGTATAATATAAACAAAAATTCTAAAAAGAATAATTATTACAATAAAACAACAAATCAGCCTTCGAAGGTAATACCAATATACTATGTTCAATAACAATAAATTGATACTTAGTCTCAAAGTAATACAAATATTCCATTTCTTTTAAAAAAAAAAACACACACACACAATAGCCCTTGAGCCAAGTCAGCCCCAACCCGCCAAAATTGCGGATTAGGTAGGGCGGGTTAGGCCGGCCAAAGTTTTTAGTGGACTTTAAATTGTAGCCTAACCCGCAAAAAATGACAGGTTAAGTGGATCAACTTGGCAGGTTGAGTTCATTTTGACATCTATACCTCCGGAGATATTTGAAAAGAAATATGGAATTCACCTATAATGTTTCCTTTCAATTGTTGTCTTTCTCCTATTATTGAAGTGTTACTAAACGATAGAAACAATCATTTTCAGCCTCATATTTTCCTTTCTTTTTTTTTTAAAAAAAGATAGAGATATATATATTTCATAGAAAACAAAGAGCCTCAAGGAAACAAGTACATTCATAAAATTATAGAGAAATTTTTTTGGGTACATTTCCAGCATGATTTACATCACCGAGTTCATTTACATAGGTAAAAAAAATGTGTTTTCCTTGACTCGATCGAATTAAATTTGTTTCATAATTCTTAGTGCTTCTTTTCCCCTCTGAAAATTTTGGCAGACAACATTAACAATTACGCCATTTCATATTAGGACATGTTTAGTACAGGCTAAAAGTACAGGAAAAGATTTCATAGATTAATTCTATACATAAAATTACATGTGGAGTTCATCCATAAATTTTTATTTTGGTCATTTTTACCCTCATATCAATCACACTCTTATACCAAATACATTATTGTAGGAATATTTTCCTCAGATTTAGGCCTTGGATATGAGTAATGAATATCGAGAGAGTTATTTCTCATAAAAAAATCTCACATGAACAAAATTGAGGAAATACGTGAAAAACCAAGAATTTCCTATACGTATCTGGTTGTTGTTAATCAGAGCTTTTAAGTTTCTTTTGTGCTTGATTTGAATTTTGAACCCTATGATCTCGTTAGATGGAGACTTTGGTTCCTCAATAATGGCAAAGGTCGTCATTGTCATCATGTGCAATCTAGGTTTGGGTTGGTAGTGCTCTTCGAGAGGTGTCTATGTTTAGTTGTTTACAGTAATTTCTCCTCATCGAGAATCAATTTTGCATTATTTTTAAATGATATTATTTTAATTTTTTAAGAGTAATTTTTTGACAGTCGAAAAAGTCCAATGTCTCTTAAAAATTCACAATAATAATACACCAAACCTTGGTCATATGCGAGTTTATTAAGTATCTGACCCATAAAAGAGAACAGTTCATGAACTCATCGCAGGTCAGAATAGAAGGGCAAATATTCTCCTGAGCTTGCATTGGATTCTTTGCCACCAACTATTTTGGTGCTTTTCACATTCTTGTGTGAGTGACCTGGTTAATCTAGATTACGCAAAATCTCATTATTCTTTTTGTTCCTAAGTATGACCCTTTGCATTAGTTTATAGACCGTTTTCCACCTGAATCCCTGCCATATGTGATTTTACAATATGTCAGCAATATTAAGACGAAATTGGAAATTGAAAATGTGTGAGACACACCTTCCCAAAATTAGTAGACAACAACACTGCAATTCAGTGTTGAGTCATTCAATAAATATAAAATAGCTTGTTTTAGTGTTTCAATGAATTTAAAGGAAAAAAAAATAGCAGACACTGCTGGTTGAGTATTCTAATCTTATACATCTCCTCTCTACAGTTTAAAAAGAAAAAGAAAAAGATGGAGCATGGACAGATCATAACTGATGCCATTATCAAGAATGATTATTTGTACACCAAAAAATGTGTCTATTTGACACTCATCAAGATCAAGGGTGAAGAAGATAGATGAGTAGGGGTGATTGGAACCCTCAATCTCATTTAATATTAATAAAATAGATGTCTAAATAAGATATTATCTTTTAAGCTTGAAATAAGTTTAATTTTTTAAAGACAAAAGAAGAAAAGTATAAGATAACAATGTTATTTGTATATTAAAAATTGAGTATCTTAATAGGACAACCACCTTATCATTATTAATGTGATGGTGACCCCTCACCTCATTCATTCATCATACCTAATAATAATATGAGTGAATATCTTAATTGGATATGGATCTTTGGATGAATGTAAATAAGATTTTTGGGCTACACAAAGACAGCCCCTAGCTCCTTACACTACTGTAGATGTTTTGATGACACTATTCTTTCACTGCAATAAAGAACAGAAAGGGACGTGAGTTTGCATTAAGATAGTGGTCGAAAAGGAGAAAGAGCAAATAATCACACATGATATATTGTCTTAATCATTAATATAATAATTTTTCTATTTTGAATTTACACTCCCAATGACAAGTTTACACAATATTAATCGCTATTTAATGCATATAGGGTCTATTTTGAATAAAGAAGATTTTTATGCACACTAATCAAAAAGATTTATTATGTTTAGTTAAATAAGTTAACCAAATAAATTTTAAATTATTATTATGTAATTAAAATATTTTGATAACAACATAAAAAAACAAAGAAAAAGTTTTAGTGAACTTTTATCTCATATAATAAAACATTAATTATTTAATAATCTAACCAACCATATAATTTTTTTAAGAAATAATACATATATATATATATATATATATTTAAAGTGAAAAAAATGGGGGGCGGCTGCCCTCCTTGAAAACCCTAATAAAGAAGCTACGCCAGTCCGCCACTGCATTAAGATACTGAACAGGCTGGGCACCTATTGGCCATTTATAGTCTAATGTAATATCAAGTTTATTTTGGAAGGGAAAAAAAAAAAAACAAATTGTGCAAGTTTAGAGAGAAAACAAGTTATCCTACTCCAACGTTCAGTTAATTAATTTAGAATTAGCGCTATGCAGACTAAAGAGGAATGTTAACATCAAGAACTAGCTTAAATTTTGCAAACAAAACAAATCGATCTTTTTCAGTAGTTGAATTAACTCCAATTTACATCATATCAAGAATTTCATTGTACGCCTGGCAATGATAGGTAGTTTCAGCAAGGTCATCATTGTTATCTCCGAGTTAGTTGGCTTATTAATTCCTATCAATGATTTGGGATTCCTTTTTTGTGTTGTTGGTCCTTATCATAAATAAATACGATTATTTTTCAATCCAACTACTTGAAAAATTATGCAAAAAGAAAGATTTGGTTAGATAAAAATATGAAATTCTTTTACACTATTAATTTATGAAAATTAAATTTATTAAATATTTTATAGTTTTATTGAAATTTTATATAAAAATAACTGCTCAATAACAATGATATACACATAACTAAAATATAGTTTGTTGATCATACAATCACATACAATATATATTTCCAAATTTCATCACAACAAATCAAATCATACATATAATTAGATGAATCCATCACAGACAAAAATTACAAATTATGATGTAATACATGTTCTAATGAAATTAGGCTATGAAAGATGGAGTAAGCATAAGAGTAGAAAAAACATAAACAACAAAAATAATAATAATAATTTGGTTCAGGTTGGATTATGGAGTCTAATTTTACAAAACGAATGCCTAACCCAATCACTTATCGATTCTTTTAGATCTTGCTCAATAACTTGAACCAAAGGCATAGATTCGATTCAAATTGATCAGGACAATCTGATCAACTACTATACACCCATATACTTCGATGGGTTTATCAATAAGCACATAGATTAGATGAAAAAAGAGTTGTTATATTTTAATCAGTGGTCTTGAGATTAAAAATTTTGTCATCTTAGTGTAGTCCTACTCTATGTAAGTAATATTTTCTCATATGAAAAAAAGACATAATTATATCCAAGCTAATATTTTAATAAATAGGAATTAGTATTAAATTTATGAAAATGAACTTATGGATTTACATAATTATCCAATGTCTATTTTATCGCTGCATATATAATAGCTCAATTTATATACACTATAGTTAAAATGGAATTAATAAATACAACATAATGTTTGGAGGACAGAACATGAGAAGGAGCCTGCATATTATAATATATATATATATATAGAGAGAGAGAGAGAGAGAGAGAGAGAGAGAGGTTAGTGATTAGATGACTACAGAGAAAAATTGTTAGTATCCATCCGGACACAGTACACATTGGTGGGCTATCTTCCCGCCATTAAAACCACTCTGCACTCTCCACCACACTCACTCACTCACTTCAATTACACTCTCTCTCTCTCTCTCTTGTCAAATTTTCCTATCATTTTTCCTTGTTATTGGGTGTCTCGCGGGCTCATTTCTCTGTCTGTGTCTCACTGTCCAGAAAAAAGGACAACATATTCTGGAACCACCCACCTCTTCTCTTCTATATATCCCTCTATAACATAACATACATGTACAACATAATATAATATAGATACAGACACAGATAAAGAGATGTGTGTGCTACTTACTTCTATTCTAGGGCTGTGGCTGTCACAGTGAAATCAGGAAAAAAAAAAAATAATAAAAGAGGGGAGCATAGTTAAACAAAACATATATATATTATAAGTAGTCTTGGCCCCTCGCTCTTTGAAATCTGAATTGAATTGAATAATAGATATTATATATTATGGTGAGAGAGATGATGAAGGGTTACCGGGGAGTAGAAGTAGAAGAGGAAGAGATGAATGTGAATGAGAATGAGAATGGGGCGGGGAAGGCAGCATCATCAGCAGCAGCAGCATCATCGGTGCCTGCATGGCTAGAGAGGCTGATGGGAGAGAGATTCTTTGGAGGGTGTGGGGTCCACCAGAATCGGAGGAAGAACGAGAAGAATGTCCTTTGCTTGCACTGCTGCCTCTCCCTCTGCCCCCACTGCCTCCCTCTCCACCCCTCCTCTCACCCTCTCCTCCAGGTCTGGTCCATTCTATTCTACTACTGTTAGTTAGTTGTACTATTCTCTCCCCAGCCATCACAACATCATGTACACTTCCCTCTTCTTGTCTCTTTCACCCTTCTCTACAATTAAATATTCTTCTCAAGCTAAGGGAGGAATTTTTCCAGATTTTCTTCATTCTAGTATGTGATTGTCATCATTCTGTTACTTGCAAGCAAAGTCTTGTTTTTTCATGTTACTTTTTCTGTTTCCTGGGTGTCTTGTGCTTCCTCACTATCAGCTGCTTAACCCTTTTTAGTTTGCTGGTTCTTTTCCTTTTTCAGTCTTCATTTTGTCTTAAGATTAAATTCAACGCTGCTCTTACCTGGATCTCTAAGGATTCTTCAAAATTTCTTGTTCTATATATGATAATTCCTTGTTTATATTTTCTCTGCTGACTTGCAACCTTGAGGATATATAGCAGGTGATGACAGCTTCAAGTTTCCTTCTTTTGTTCTTTTTACCCTTCCAATAAATGGAGATGATTCAGTCACTCAACTTCTCAATGATTTTCTGATGAATTTTGAAAGTAATTAATTGCATACGAAATGGTCATATCGTAGAATGATTTTCCTATATATGGCGTGTGTTCTGTTTTTCCCACAAAATATAATAATTTTTCCCCGCAACAGTAATTAATTAAGCTCAAACTTTCCCTTGATGAGTGAGAATCTATGGATTAAATCAGAAAAAAAAAGAAAATTACCAAATTGAAATTATTGGTTAAACTTCTTTGATTTCATGTAACTCTTTCTGCTAGACTTGTTATAGGATTTTCTCTACATCCTCTGTTAGATAAAAGAATTGAATTTTTGTTTTCTAAAAATTTAAGAAGGCCTGCAATTCTAGTTGTTGATTAATTGAATTCACCTGTATTTGTTGTTTCCCATATGTATATATCTATATTTGTTAATGTATATTTATACATGGTTTCCCGTAAGGGTTCACCATGTCTTCTTTGATTTCCACTTTCTGATTTTGGTTTCATTCCCATTAATGGAAGATCTCTTTTTTATCCATTCCCCCCTGCAAAGGTTTCTCAGCTGTTCCTTTCGTTGAAAGCGAAAGTTTGACCCAATTCTTGTGTGCCTCTTTTTTTTTTATTATTATTATTTGTATGCCAATCCATTACTTCTCCTAATTAAAATATTCTCAACTCCAGCTTCATTTTCATTTTATATTCCAATATATGGTTTAATTAATTCCTTTCAATTCTCCCTTTCCTTCGGCTTTAAACTCTCTTATATATATATTAAAAATTTTATAATAAAATTAACATAATTAAAACAATATATATTAGCTACAAAAACCCTTTTCTTCATTTAGTGTTATTTATTTCAATATTCTACTCCCAGAAGTGTCCCATTTCACGAATTGCTATTGTTTGAATTCTTTTTTATAATAAAAATGTTAAGGACAATTCTTTTGAAAAAACATCAAAATATTTTTTCTTTCAATTTTAAAATACCAAAGTTATTCTAATATTGTAATTATACTACAAACTTTTTTTGATGTTAAATTTGGTTCTGTCTATCACCAGTCACTCTAAAATCTAAATTTTACTATACCCTAAAAGAAGAAAAAACAAATGAGCTAAAAGTTGAGGTAATTTTGCTGATATATTATGGAAAGTGGTTCTTTTTTCACCTGTTTGCTCCAAACTCTCCATTTGTGTCACTGCATGGATGACCATTGACCAATAATGTGTTACAATAATTGAGGTTTCTTGGTGCTATTCCGCAGGTGAGAAGGTATGTTTACCATGACGTGGTTCGATTGGGTGATCTGGAGAAGCTCATTGATTGTTCCAATATTCAGGTCAGACAAATTCAACTACTCTTCCTCAAACACAAAAGCCTTTCATTGAATCGAATTTAGTTTAATTTCAGAGTGAAAAATAGTTCACACTGTTAAGTAAAGGACGTGAGATTTAATCATTTTTTATTGATATGATAATATAAAATTTACTATATATGAAATTAATTAAACTCATTGAATTTTCTATACAAACAGCAATAACATGAAAATGATTTACTATACTAAGTAGAAGTAAGAAGCAATATAGCTAGAGTAACGGTGCCAATTAATAATATTAATTATGTTCCTTGTTGGGGTTGATATATTGGATGGCAGGCATACACGATTAACGGTGCCAAAGTGATATTCTTGAATCAGAGGCCACAGTCAAGGCCATCATGCAGAGGTGGTACTGGCAACGCTTGCTGCACTTGTGACAGGATTCTTCAGGAGCCCTTCCACTTCTGTTCTCTCTCATGCAAAGTAAGCTAATTGGTTGTTGCTTTTTTCTCATTTCCCTGTCTTTCTCTCTTTCTATCTTTTCTCCTTTGCCCTTTTCACCCTAGCTCACAAACAAATTACTGGTCAACAGCATCCAAGTTTATATATATATATATATATATATATATATATATATATTAACAAATGAATTTTAACTTTAGAGTTTAATTTTGATGCAATAATAGTGTAAAATAGTTGTACACTATCATTCAATCAAAATATATAATTTGGATGACTTTTCATGTAATGGATATATAAAAGTCAACAATTATAACTTATGTAATGATATATAATTGAATGATTGTGTAAAAAAATTTTATAGCATGATAATTAAATTCTTTAACTTATATATATATATAGTTGCTACTTGCAAGTTTGTAACATCAATTGATTATCATCAGCTTGTTTGGTTCCAGGTTAATTTGGAGACATCAAAATCAATTCTAAAGTCAAGAAATTGATTTAGAATTGATTTTGGTTGTCTTAAAATGTGTTTGGTTTCAACATTCTAAAATCAATTATAATTTCTAGCTTGATTATGAGAAACGTAAGAAATTGTTATTTTATGTGAGAATTACTTCTAAAAAAACTATTAAATATGTATCATTATTTTGAAAAATATCAATTCTAAATAAATCAACTGTAACATTTTCAATTCTAGATCACATAGCCAAACACGTGCTAGCTATAGGTAGGTTTCTTAAGAACACCTGTTTGTTTGTTTGTGAATGGTTGTTCCTTTGGTAAGAAAGAAAGAAAGAAGGTAAAGAAAAAAAAGAGTCAAATTTTTATACCATTGTTTTCACTGTAATAATAAGTGCTTGGGAAAACGCTGGGTCGCTGATCAAGTAAAAAAAGTAACTTTCTGATAGCATAAGAAAAAGGATAATGGTGAAAAGGGAACTTTCTTCTTTTAGTAAAATTAATTAACACGTATATTACGAGACTGAGAAAGCATTCTTTAACACCATGAAGTCATTTTCAAGACCTTTTGTTTCCTCATCTTCGCTTAAAAAATATTTATAAAGTAACGTGAGATATAATATTGTAATAACTAGAGTTAAACTGATCAAATCATGTGTATACTTATATTAGTAATATTTAGATAAATTCATAGAAAACCTAATCATCCAACATATTCTTCTAGCTGATGCGCGCCTATCATAACTTCTGAGATGACAAAAGAATCTAAAGTTGGGATATATTTTTGGTTTGTATCTTTAGGAATTAGTAGTGAAATCTTCAAATGTGACAGCAGTTAAAAAAGATATTACTTTAAGTCATTAGAGTCTAATGATAAGAGATTGTTTAAGTAGCTTACATGAAGTTCTAGGTTTAAATATTATTCTATTTAATTTAATTTCCAAAATGCCTAAAAGAAAAGAGACATTACCTTGCATCCATGTTTTCTTGCATAAGAAGCATCGTCTAATATTTTCTATTAATTTTTAGTTATATTATATGAATTTTCAAATATTTATTATAAGAAAAATTAACAGCCAATATTGACAACTCATCTTAAATATTACAATCATCAGGTTACCTTAGCAGCTCTCATTAAAAAAAATGAATAAATTCATCTGTTTATAGATGAAAAATAACCGTACATTGTAATATCACAAAATAAAATAAAAAAAAGTTGTATGTATAATTTTGCAGGTTGATCACATGGTGTACGAGGGTGAAAACTTGTCGAGCATTTTGCATCGATTCGATGAAACGGACTTTTCTTTTTCGCAGTTCGAGGGTTTAAGAGTCGATAGCTCGGAGCTTATTGAAGAAGATACCCAATTTGCCCTCAATGCCTATTGCTCCAACACTGAGGAGGCCACGAGCAATTCGGTAATTTCACGCGAAGCCAACGTTGCGGCCATTGCCCCCAAGAAGAAGACCAATGGCTTCTTCCATTCTCTTGTGAACCGGAGAAAGCGTGCCCCTCATAGGGCTCCTTTCTGCTAGCTTAGTGTTATGTTCAAAAGGATACATTTTGCTTAACTATCAAGATATCATCAATTAGCATCGATTATTAACAAATAAATAAATGTTTTAGTTTTATTATTTTTGTCATATATATATGACAACGTTTATGCTTCGGTTTTTATTGTGAGTTATGAATGCGGTTTCTACTGTTAATTATATATGATCCCCATTAGGCCTCCATGAAAACCTTTTTTGTTCACCTGCTTAAATGATCATATGTATGTGCATTCATTGGACATTTCCATTAGCATCTTAATTAGGTAGTTGTAGAAGGAAGCAACCAATTTTTCTATTCATACAGCAAAGTGTTTCACAAAACAACAAAAACACCCACACAAAACACACACACACACACACAATAAAATTAAAGACTTATTCTTAGATCATCCTACATCAAAAACTGAATATTATTATATGATCCCCATTAGGCCTCCATGAAAACCTTTTTTGTTCACCTGCTTAAATGATCATATGTGTGTGCATTCATTGGACATTTCCATTAGCATCTTAATTAGGTAGTTGTAGAAGGAAGCCACCAATTTTTCTATTCATACAGCAAAGTGTTTCACAAAACAACAAAAACACCCACACACACACACACACACATACACACAACAAAAGACTTATTCTTAGATCATCCTAAATAAAAAACTTAATATTATTTGACAAGCATTTTAAACTCTCAGAAGACTTAGGATAAATATTTCCATTTTTTCACATTTTTTTTATTCATGACTTCATAGGAATTAACCCCAGCAAGACGTACACTAGGCAAGACAAAAATCATCAGAGCACGCGCCTGTTAAACATGGCTTTTGGTCACATGAATGAATGAAAGCTTAGAATGAAGCTCTCTCTCTCAAGGGGAGATAGCTAGCTCTCTCAGGGTCAGGGAACGAAGGGAGAGGCCAAAAGTGATGTATGATCAATACTGACACCATTTTGATTTTTGGTCATGTGCATCCATCCTCATTATTAGATACAGTAGGGCATGGTACTCAGAATCAAATTAACGGACATACACATGAAACCCCAGCAAAACAATTCAAACTCAATCTCTGTCAAAGGATTGCTTTCTCCAATTATTGAAGAGAGAAAAACAATATGTGTGGGCTCGGTGATCTAGAGCCTATTGTGCCTTCAATAGGGTTTATCAAAAACAGGACTACCATGATGGAAGAATACTGAATCTTTTCACGGAATTCACGACCATTAGATTGCTAATATGTATGTCATGATGTCTTTGTCCCATCTTTTCATTTCCATACATATGAATTTCGTGCAAATGCAATAAATACATCCTTCTCATTGTCACGACCTCAAACATAATAGAGCACGAAACACCCACCAAACACCTTAAAAATAGTAGAGGGCACGAGGTTAGTCAATACAAACTCGAAAAACGAACAAAGAAGAGCATGAAAGCATCATATCGAACACCAACCATCAAACATGAAAAGATTAGCATGGCAAAAGTGGCACTACTTAATCAATCATTTTTAGGCGTTTGAAGATCTTAAATTTCTTAGAAGGACGATCGAGTTATCTAGAGAATTAGAATCCATGCACTAACTTAATTAGTGCTAGTCTTATTTAGACTCCATAGAAAAGTTGGGCTTATCTATGGTTGCCAAAATTAATGCAGCTTTTTCCTTTTTGTTAAGAATTTTGGAGGTTGTTGGTGAGATGCCATTGATATAGTTCTTTTGTGTCCTGATCAACGATATTTAACTTGATTTTCTAAGGTATGTTTCTATCTTCTGATTCATATATTAGTAGACTTATATTTTAAAATATTGATTACGAAGGCTTGAACTAATTTTGCCTTTAATTTTAGTCAAGTTGATTAATCGTGGTTATCGATAGTGCTTTATGTACATTTGACATTTTTCATTATTATTTGAGAAGAATAATAGGAAGTGTTGAACAAATTATTGATTATTGCTAACAGCTATAGCCGATAGAGTATAGTTGTTTTTATTTAATCTCATTATTAAACATTATGGTACAATTTAGTCTGATTTCTATCCATCATGAGAGTTGTCAAGAGAAAAGGCTAATCTACAACCAATAGGAATCATATATGTTGACTTTGCTAGCTAGCAATTGGATGAGTCAAAGAACTAAGTTGAATGTCCGTTTCTAACCGGCAGTTCTCGTTCACATGTGTATTCCATATAGGAAGCTTCAATCTTACCCAGTGTGTATAGCTAAGCAAAAATCTCATAGTAAGTACTTCTGATTACCTACTTCAGTGGTGGGCTGCTCCTAGAGATTACTTTTTTTTTTTTACTGTTTTATTTATCTGAGAAATTGGAAAGGGAGAGAAAAGGCCTTATCATGAGTAGGAAAAAGTGGTTTTCACATTATTTCGTCATCATCAGATTGAATTGTGATTGATACTTTTTTGTGGGGTTCAAAGAATAAGAAAAGAAGAATCGAAGGTGTTATGCGGGCTTCATAATACATATTCCACGCTTTTTCATGTTGCACATTTTGCATACAACATTGGTGATTTTCTTCCTCCCTGATGCATTCAGTTCCCAAAGCCCACTATTGTCTAGGAACTCAGCCTTTTGATTTAATCAGCATGGAGGAGCCTCTGGACTTTGAAATGTGTCATTAAAATGGTATCTTCTGCTTATCTGCTAGGGTGGGATTGGAACGTTCATTAGAATTTTGGCTTAAGAGACAGTCTTGAATATACGAGGACAAGTCTATGACTTTATTTGACATATATTCATTTGTTTGTCTATTTAATTGTGAGTGTGTACAGATGATTATTAGAATGAAAAATGTTATTTGTACTCACTGTGTACGAGGCACTATGTCAACTCACATTTCATCCACCATTGGATTGAATGTGAATCCCACTTGAATAGGGTCCATACCTTATCTAACGGTGAATGAGATATAAATCGGTACCATATTCTATGTATAGTGAGTACAAAAAATATAACTTTATTAAAATAGAGTATGGAGTCTTTTATCTATTTTTTTTTCAACAATGGAGTCTCCTATCTCTGTCAAAGAAATTATTGCATATGTTCTTGCAGTAACATATCAAATTGTGCTCATTAAATGGTGAGATTAAATGGTGAGACTTTTTATGTTTTGACAAAACTACCAAATTCGTCCCTCTAAAATTTCACGTCGATCAAATTGATCCATGTAAAAAATAAACTCTCAAATTGGCCCCTACAAAATTGAATAGTTGGCTTCTTACAAAAAAAAATCTCTCAAATTAGTCCCTACAAAAGTGAATTATCAGACAAGTTAGTCCCCATTGCCGACATATCAGAGGGACTAATTTGGCTGATTTTTCAATTTTATATGGACCAATTTGTCTGATTTGAAGTTTTCACAGGGACCAATTTGATAGATTTATTTTTTAGAGACTAAATTGTCCGACTATTCAATTTTATAGAGACCAATTTAAAAGTTTTATTTTCTTACAAGGACCAATTTGATTAACGCGAAATTTTAGAGGGACCAAAATGGTTGTTTTGTCTTATGTTTTTTTGGCGACATTAAATGGTGAGACTTTCTAGTCACTAGTACATTCATTCTTTTAATATTAGTTTTTATTTCTAAAACATAAAAAATATATAAGTTAGTAATGGAGATATCAATCACGTTAAAATCCATCGAGCTCTACGCCAAGATTTTATATTAGAAACCAAGAACCTGAGCAAGACGCAGAAGGATGAGGCTAAATAGTGCGATCCTAAGAGTGACGGGCACACCAAATTAGTAGTGTGTTTGTGTATCGGATATTTGTTGGTATTCGACATCCACATGACACATGTCTAACATGTATCCATACCCGTCCAATTAAAAAGATAATTTTTTTGAGCTTAGACATGCACTAAACAGAGTTGGACACTACTATAATTCACTGTGGACATGGCTTAAACACCCCACGGATATGCCTGCGTTGATTTCTTTATTTTTTTTCTTCAAATTTTTAATATCAATATGAACCCAAAATCAATCCTAGTTATTTGGTTGGACATGTGTTCTTGAATAATTTTATTTTAAAAATTCTTCAGTTAATCACAAAAGAAAGAATAATTAATTAGATAAAAAAAATATATACAAATATGCCCAAAAAAAAATTTAGACCAAAGAAAGAAAAAAATCATACAAAAAAATAATATATATATGCCGTACCTGTGTCCTGTAATTTTTTGAGTTTGGTATGTCTCTGTGTCCGTGTCTGTGTTGTGTTCCATGTCCGTGTTAGTGTCTATACTTCATAAGTCTGAATGTATTATTCTGTATGTCAATTTACACATGGGATTGCCTATTTACAGGCCTAGTGAAATCAATACAATAAATATAAAGAATTAATCTATGTCTAATCACAATCATATACAAATCATATAAAATCAAATATAATCTCAATATACTTAATATATGATATCATATATTATGAAACAACATGAAATATTTGCTTGCTATATAATAAGATTACTGTTGATGAGGACAATGATCCTCTAAAGTGATCCAAATCCATTGTGGATATTTGTTGGGGAAAAAAATGTCATCTCCCTTGAGAACCACCCTTAAACATAGAGAAGTAATATCAAGAACACAATCACCATACAAGAATATAATTAACGTGGAAAATATCAAAATCGAAGAAAAATCACAATCGCTGTCAAACGACAACTAGAGAATAAAACTATATGAAAATTATTGCAACATATAGACTTCAATCTCAAATATTCCATCAACCCCTACATTATGCTCACATTCTCCAAAGCAAATATGTGCATCATTTCCTTGGTTATTGATACATGCAACGAAGAGTTCTGGATGGTGAAGACTTGTTTGTGAATAGGAGTGCAGGGCCAATCAGAGTGTGGCAACAACTACGGCTGCACCACCCTTGCGATACAGCCATCCACTTGCAGCAACTCACGACCGTTGTTCACTTGCCCTTTTTGCAAAGCATGGGCTCAACCATGGAAAACAAGCATTAGCCACAATGTTGTTGTTGCGATGCTGCCCAACACCACTGGTGGCCACACACACTACTCGATTTGTTGCCGGTTTGCAACACATTGCCCTTGCAGACGGTCTATGACTATGCGATCTACTTCGCTACCATGTTCTACCACGGTGATGACCACCCTTGCTCCGACTTCCTCTCCTTCAAGGTTCCCACAAATGGATCTTGCCTGTTGGTGCTGTGAACGGCCAGAGGGCATGGCATTGCTAAGTGACGGGTGGCCACTTTGGAAAGGGAAGATGGATCTGAAAAGGAATTGTTAGTGTTGTGGTTGTTAGAGAAAGAAACACAAGTTCTTTCTAATTACTAAGAAGCCATAGTGTTTTCAATTTGAAAACGTTTTCAAGGTTGTAAGAAATGTAGGTTGAAAAGATTGAAAACATGAAAATGACGTTGTCACATTTTCAAGGAATTCATAAAATATTTTCATTGTAAGTAAGCCAAATACATTTTCACTACAATTTTCTATTTTCAATGAAAATGAAAATGGAAAAGATGCAAACCAAACGGCCTCTAAAATCGGAGAAAAATCACGGTTACTGTCAAACGACAACCAATGAATTATGTAAAAATTATTACATCACATAGACTTTATTCTCAAACACTGTCAACCACCAGCACATCCACACTCTCCAAAATAAATATCTAAATTATATGTCACAACACTATAAGACAAAAGTACAGAGAAAAGAAGAAAAGTCAAATATAAGCATAAGTGTCTGTTTGGATAATATAAATTATGATCATTTTTAACTTTTTGAAAGTCAAAAGTAATAATTTTTTACTTTTTGTCCTGCTTGACTAAATAGTTATCACTTCCCTTAAAGTTATTCTTAGAGAAGTAATATAAAATAATTTATTCATAAGTTATTTTTTATAAATTACTTTGGTATAAACGCTTAAATAACATGTTTATCCAAAGGGGATCTAAAGTGTTTATGATTGATACAAGTTGAAACAAAACAATTGAGTACATATACATAGCATTGGCCTTTCTCTGTTGGGCGATATGAGACTTGTTCCAAGAAGCTTCCATTTTGCTTTTCATTCTTAGGCAATGTCAAACTTCTTCTAAGATTACTTATTTTAATCAACCTCAACAATATTACAATAAGAGTATATGATGCTTGATATTAAGACTTTAAAAGTATAAATTATATAATTCTGAAAAAAGCATCAATTATATTTATTTTGATAATTTTATTTGCTTCAACTAATAAGTACTTGCTCATTGATAATTAAACTTTATTTTTAATAATTTCCCCATAAAAATTAAATTTTAATTTAATTTTAAACTAAATACCAATGAATAAAAAACTACTTTATTTTATGCAAATTTACGTTACTAATTTTATTTTTTAATTTTTTAAATTGAATTTGAAAATTAACAAATGACCTCCAAATTATTTTCTTAAATCATAATAAAATGAAAATACGTATTAGCTTCGATTATTTGAATTGAATACTCCACTCACTTTATTCTGTTTGTTTTCCGTCGTCACTTTAATTTTTCAAAACAAGGAAGATGGGCCCAAGATGGGCCTAGGCCCAAGCCCAACACCAACAGAGGAATGAAAGCCGACATAGAACACTAAGTATCAGGAGTTCAGGGGGGTGAGGAACCTCATAACTGAGCAATAGCAAAAAGGAGAAGGTTACACCCAATCCAAGTGAAAAGAAGAGAATGCTCTGATGTGAATTTTCAGCAAAATATCCTCTCTCCTCCCTATATTTGAGAAATTACTCAGAAAGAAAGAAAGGAAGAAAGAGAATGGTGATTTGGCGCTGAATTGGATATGGAGGGTAAGCTTCTTGATGGTGGGAATCCGAGTTGAGTTCTCAGTTCTCACATGACACCCTACACTTTAGACTAACTAATAACCTCTATGGAGCTTGTGTTCCCATCAAGAACGTGAAGAAGGTTCATGTTGGACGAGGAATAACTATGCCAGCGCCTTAATTATGTAACAAGAACTATCAAGAAGCAGTGGCTATGTAGCCCTTGATGAGGTCTGTCTCAATTAGGTGTTTCTCTTGCTTCATAAAGTCGCAATCTTGACATTAAATATCAATTCTTTGTGCCTAAAATCTCACCTTGAACACTCCGTGTCATGTGTTCTTTATTTTGTATGACAAAAAAAAAAAAAAAAGGAAAGAAGAAAAGCGAAGTGGGTCTTGATATATCCTTTACTTAGGTGTATCAATTTGATAGCTTGTGCATTTGATCGGAATTGTTCTAATGAATTTATTTCAATTGTGCTTTTGCTAATTCAAATGTGCAGGTATTAGACAATGCTTAAAGAACTGTCCTTTTACCAACCCAAATGAAGGCCCCTCAATTTTTTTCATGGAAAAGAATTTAGACATCTGCACTTTTTCCTTTTTGGTGGTTTGCTGGGTTTGAACTGATAACAGAGTCTATAGCCTTTTGTCAAATTTGAGTTCGTGTTATATGAAATACTGAATTTTTCATTCCTGCTCCTTAACCGTATCTTCTTGTCTGAAAGGAAGCTATGTTGGCAGGCTACAAGTATTGTTACTTGGTAAAGTTTTAGTGTGTGCCATTCATTACACACTCTTTCAAGCTATGTTGAAGTTGGCAAGATCTCAGCCTCCTTTAGTCTTCATTTGGCATTTGGTGTTCTTCTTCCCTTCTGCTACAAGCTATCCATTCAAGGGCTGTTTCATCTCAGCACGAAATCATCATCATCATCATAATAATAATAATAATTAAATTCCACCGAGTCTTCTCATATTCTTTAATTTTGTATGACTTATGACCACGAACTTCAAGTTGTGTCTTCTTATAGTATATTCCAAGTAAAAAGTGTAAAAGTGCCATCAATACACTGGAATACATATATTATATTCTATATTGTGATCCTACAGAGGTCGAGGACACACTATAATTATTTGACGCCATGATCCACACGATGGCCCCAATTCTCATTGCTGACAAGTGACCGATGAAGCATTGGTAAACTTCTTAGAACACTACGCCTAATTGCTACTCTAATTGAAAGCTTCAATGCATGCTCAAATGAGGCATGCACCATTCACCATAAGGAATTACAGCAACAGGTTGAAACTGGTCAAGAAGTTATGTGATTCCAGATGATCATGTCAGAACACCATAACAGCCAAGAAATGGTGAGTTTATTCCGCGAAAAAGAAAAAGAGGGTTAACATATTTACACACGAATCTTATCTTATCGCTACTATCAAATTCTACTCATTCCTTTCTCTCTCTCTTATTAAGTTTTTCCCCATATTTAATGTATCCCGTGTGACAAAAAAATAACATGGTGTTCATGAAAAATGTAATACAATAGTCACGTACATTATTCCAAACTAATTCTCACTTTGTTTTACTATTCTCAAAATGCAAAATAAACCCCAAAAAAAAAAATATCCATAGTTATTTTTAAAAATCATATATAAAACAACATATGATTGATTGATAATATATAAAATTAATTTAATTATGCGTATGCATTAATTAAGATCAAGAATAATAGTGAGGAGCACAAAGCGCAAAGGCAGGGAGAGCATGGGAATTTAATTAATTTTATGATTTGATTCAGACAAATAATAGAGAAGGAAAGAGGAAAATGATTAGGGGCACGCGTTGGTTAGGAGCAAGAGCGGTAGCAGCACTCGGAAGTGGAACAAGTGACTGGAGCTGCTCCCAACCCAAGTTCAAACAAGCTCGCATCAGCGTCTCTGCAAGTGCAAAGGGAAGAAGGGCATTGTCGTTGTTGTCTTCTTCTTCTTCTCGTTCTTCTTTTTCATCAAACCCAGTGACAGTAGTTTCTTCAATGTCTTACGAGAAGGAGCTCGCTGCTGCTAAGAAAGCAGCTACCCTCGCTGCTCGTCTCTGTCAGGCACGCATCCATCCCCCATTTCATTGAAATTCTGGATTAGGTTTGCGCAATTGCATTAGCCCAATTTGCAGGGAAAACTGTGTGCATTCAACCATCGCTGCACCAAACCCTATGAACTTTACTACCAATTATCTCATACTTTTTTATATGTATAATTTTTGGTTGCATATCCTTGATGGTTCCCCCGCTCCCCGCGGCAATGTCTGGTTTATTCCCTCTTTTTTTTTTTTTTTCCTCCGAATTGCTGCTACAATTACTGCCTCTAAAAAAAAGAATTAAGGAAAGAAGAAATGATGATTGTTAGTTGGTGTGGTTTGTGCAGAGAGTGCAAAAGGCTCTGTTGCAATCCGATGTCCACTCAAAATCAGACAAAAGTCCTGTCACCGTCGCTGATTACGGTTAGTTTCCCCCGTTGATTGAGTATAGGTTAATTTTGAATCAGGATTACATATTTTTTTCCTGCAATTACTTATATTGGTAGTCTAATTGTAGTTGCCAAGCCCAGTTGTTATTTATTAACTGAGTAGTAGTGCTAAGTGCTAACTAGGTTTACTATTATCCTCTTGACTCATTTACATCATTACTTGTACTGGATGGATTAAATCTTGGTAAATAGAAGCTGCGCAATTGGAAATGATATGCACTCTTTTTGTTATTTCTTAAGTAAGGGATGGGTGATCATGACTCCTCGTGCATGTTGTACAATTTATCAGCTTCTATAAGTGAGATATTTCATATCATATCGAGAAGAACCATTTAGGATATGAAACATTCTTGGGCCTCCACCTAATAACTTAAGCTTTCAAGAGTGTTGATGTGGTATTACTGTATTAGAGTCTCTATGACTAGGTGGTCTAGTGTTTGGTCTTTAATATTCATGTTCTTGATTGTTAAGATTGATTTTCTTTTATTACTTGGTGAGGCTGTAGCTCAGTTGGTTCTGACCCAATTTTTATGATTTGGGTGTGACGTTGTTGTTGGAGGTTCATTCTTCCTTTTCTCCTTCCCCTACCCAGGTGCTTGTACCTCCTCTGTAACAAAAAAAAAAAAAAGGCAAATGGGCAATGTGTCTCCAAAGTTTCTTTCTTTTTTGTAAATACAAAAAAGTAAGATGACTTAATGGAATTTATCTAAACCAGGAAGCATTTGGGTAAATTTCTGTTGAGCAAAACAAGCTAGTTCTTGTGTCTAGATTAGTGGATATTCCATAACAAGGTTGCAATTTGAAACTTGCGTTTGTTTGTTTTGAGCGACTTTGTACATGTTGACCTTGTGCTTCATTGTCTATAACATGGTTCAGCTTAAAGAAACTTATGATGACTTTTCCAGTTAGTTTCCATTCTAATTTGTTCATTAGTTGTTACTCTCATTAATTGAGGTTTGGCTGAAATGCAGATTCAACTAGTATACTTATGGGTTGTTTACAGGTTCACAAGCCTTGGTTAGTCTTGTACTTGAGAGAGAACTTCCTTCTGAATCATTTTCATTGGTAGCTGAGGAGGTGAAATTGTAAACTTCACATTTTTTTTGGACATGCAGAATGTACTTTATTTTCTATGCTTGAATCTAAACTCCAATTTTACTCTAGGATTCAGGGGATCTTCGTAAGGACAGTGGCCAAGATACACTGAACCGCATTACAGAACTTGTCAATGATACTCTTGCTAGTGACGGATCGCATAGTTTTACTGCTTTAACAACAGAAGATGTGCTTAGGGCCATTGACAATGGTATGTCTGAAGGTGGGTCTATTGGTCGGCACTGGGTTTTGGATCCAATAGATGGCACTAAAGGGTAAGTATTTTTTTTCTCTTACTTAAATTTAATACGGTGTGAATACTGTCTCAGCATGTCTAAGCTTCATTTGTTCCTCTTCCGAAAAGTTAGACTCTTCATGTAGCATGAAATTGTTTGCAATATCTCATATCTTAAATATATGAATTTTGTCTAGTGTTATTAATCTTGTTTATGTACTAAGAATCTAGGATTGCAATAACTATTAGATCTTACTTCCATTAGAAATTAACAATAAGAGTGGAAATTCAAATTTCATTTTCCATCACTCAAAAACAAATTTACAATTATAAAGATTTTTTTTTTCTAGGTACATATAAAGGTTGTTTTAATTTTGACAAATAGACATTGTCTGTCACCAGGCATGGTCAAATTGACTATGCAGTTTGCCTAGAAGACTACAGAGTGCTGAAATTTGGAACCACTGATCATGCTACATAAAGATTTTAAATCTATGTTTATGGTGTGGTTGTAATTCGATAAAACAAAAGTCTAGGCTTGTACTTATTTCCTTTACCTATCAGAATAATTAAACAATGGATTGAATAGCCCTTTTTCATCTTTAACTTCATAATTTACAGTCAACATTTGTTTCACTTGCATGGTTGCTCTGCTATTGTTGAGCGAATGGGTCATTGAGTACCTTATGCTTGTGAGATCGCACTATAGGTTTGTAAGAGGAGATCAATATGCTATAGCATTAGCTTTGCTAGATGAAGGGAAAGTCGTTTTGGGTGTCTTGGCTTGTCCAAATCTCCCATTGGCATCCATTGGCAGTAATCAGCAGCATTCTTCTTCTAATGAAATTGGCTGTCTTTTCTTTGCAAAAATTGGCAATGGAGCACATATGCAGGCACTGGATGGTACTGCACAAACTAGGGTTGGTGCTTATTGAAAGTTGTCTTGCTTGACACTTTTACTGATGTACTTGACAATTGTGCTATATGATCAATAATCTTGCTATCATCATCCAGGTGCATGTCAGTGCTACTGAGAATCCAGAAGAAGCATCATTTTTTGAATCTTTTGAAGCAGCACACTCATCGCATGACTTGTCTAGCTCCATTGCAGAAGTAATCATGTTTCTAATGTCAACCATTTGTCCTTTTTGTTGTTTTTTGAGTTTTAGTTCCTTCTTTTAGTTTATTCTGTTTTCCTGCATTTTTAGATTTAATATGCTGACATGCCTCTAACATTGTGATTTCATGAACAGAAACTTGGTGTCAAAGCACCTCCGGTCAGAATTGACAGCCAAGCAAAATATGGAGCTCTGTCCAGAGGAGATGGGGCTATATATTTGCGTTTCCCTCACAAAGGATACCGTGAAAAAATATGGGATCATGCTGCTGGCAGCATTGTTGTGAGTGGTGCGTATTTTATGCTCTTTCTTTCTTTTTCTTTTGAATTCTTTCCTTTTGTCCCATCTTTCAGCTGGTGTGTGCAATAAATTGGCCAATATTTCCTCGGTAACATGCTCTGCTTAAAATAACTAGCAGTAACTATCCACACTTGGCCATAGATAGTTTTGTGTTTGTGCTTATCTAGGCCTAGTGGGTCTTTTTTAATGCCTTGGTTTACTTAATGGTTGGGATTAGTATTAGGAAGTCTAAGTCCTCAATAGACAAAAGATGGTACTAGACTATTATCACTTGGACTCAATATAATAAGGTAGTACACCCTCAAGGACGAGTTATATGTGTGGGACCCATTTGAATAGCATATAAACTCATGTGAGATTGAACATGCTGAAGAGTGTGACTTCTACGTTCCTTTATAGTTTTTAAAGGGTTTCAAATTGAATGTGTCTCCTAATCTCTTATACATGATTGTTTGACAATTGAACTTCTATAGAAGCTGGAGGTATTGTTACGGATGCTGCAGGGGACCCTTTGGACTTTTCAAAAGGAAAGTTTCTTGATGTCGTTTCTGGTATTATTGTTACAAACCAGAAATTGATGCCATCGCTTTTGAGAGCAGTTAAAGAAGCACTCAATGAGAAAGCTTCATCCTTGTGATCTCCATTTAGTGTATGATCCAACTGCAGAGCCTGCTAATTTTGTTTTCAGCTCCAGCTATATGGTTCCTCCTCTCAATTCTGCTGCATTTCAGGCGTGATCTGATGGAATTCAATAAATGATTGAACTTTCTCTGATATTTTTGTTGTAAGAGACTTCTTACCTGGTTTTTGCTTCTCATATTGTCTATAAAGGTTCTTTGTTTAAGCTTTATTTTGGAGGAACTTTTCCTCCTCCATGTACTCATTTTTCCTTAACTCTTATTCTCCCTACTATTAATAAACAAATATCCTTATTTAAAATTTTAGTTTGGTAAATAACTCTTCCATATTAACGACATATATTTTATTCAGAACAGCCCAAACTAAGTGAATATTAGGATAACAAGGAAACGATGGCAGCGACCTCATGTATCCAAATCGAGTTCGTTTCATACATAGCCAGAAAATATGAGCCTTGAAATAAGCAATTATCAACTGCTTGCATAACCCTTGAAGTGTTAATACGAATACATTCTTTTATGTATGAATTGTTGCTATGCTATATTCACGTAACATTGCTAGGCATGCAATTATTTGTGTTGTTTGGCTTAAATTAGGCTTTTACTGTGTAAAGTGAGTGTCATATGTACACATATGGGGGAAAAAATATGAAAAATGTGCGATGATGGGAGAACAATAGGATGGATGGGGTGATTGGAATTTTAAGCCGGTGTGGGCCATGACATAACACGATAAGTTATAGTATTTGACAAAATCAAGAGCATATCCGCATATTATATTTGACATATGCTCTTGCCTGACTCGGTGCCGTCGCTTTTCAATACCATATGGTTGGGTCGGTTTGGTGTGTTTGGGGTAATCAGTCAAGAAATTAATTATTCTAATGTCATTGCTTGAAGATAAAATTATCAACTTTAGAGTCTAGATACTTCCAAAACACTCTTTGTTTCGGCAAATAAAACGCGTCCTTGTGGTAGGTGCTTGAATTAAAGTCATTTTTAGTTTGGGTGGCTACTGTCTGGCATATGTGTGCTCAACCAGAGCTATGAGGAAATAATTATTTGGTAGTTAAAGGGTCTTTAAGGGAGGAACTAGTCTTTTGTAGAAAAGAGCATGAAACAAGAGTCGAAGCTATATTTTAAAGTCAGCCAGCCATAATGACCTAGAAGGGGTTATTATTTATAAACAATAACAAATGATTTATAGTTAGTTGTGTTAACTTGTATTAGATTTTGGTGTGTGTTAGAATAAGATAATGATTTTTCACTTTGGGATTCATGAATAGTGTGACCCATCTTGACTAAATAGTTAACAACCATAATTTTGCATCCATACATGACAGTGAAATGTTATTCATGAAACACTTGATCTTATAAACTAGCAATCATATTTTATTTGATAATAATTATTTATGAAGTACTACTGATCATCATTATATTTTAAATTCTGCGAGTCATAATAGCAGCCGAATCCAATCCAATCTACTACCTAGTATTTGATCTATAAGGAAGATTACCGGATCCAACCGAGGCTTTTATTTAACGTGAAACTAATGGTGAATTTCACATTCATGCATTATTTTAACCACAAAAGGAAACACAATAAAGAGAAAATCCAGAGAGGGAAGAAGAAGCAAAAAAGGAAGAGGATATAGGTTGTAGAGAGGGGCATATGTGTAAATTTGTGGTCAGGGAGGGAGGTGGTTAGTGATTTGATTCTTGTCTTCCTCGCGACAACTAACAAGTTCCACTGTTGTGTTGTGCTGCTTAAGTTGTGTCTCGGTAACCAAACCAACCATACATTAAAACACACACTTCTCAATCCTTTGTTCCTTTGAGATCTGAAACCTCTCATTCACTTACTCACTCAAAGAAAAAAAGAAAAGAAAAGAAGAAAACGCAAAAAATGAGGGAACTATCGTCGGTGGGATTCGAAGGCAACAACGGCGCTGTTTCTCCGCCCCCGCTCCCGCCTCAGGCTCTCCTCGAGAGGCTCAAGGACTACGGTCAGGAAGACGCTTTTGCCCTCTGGGACGAGCTCTCCCCCGACGAGCGCGACCATCTCGTCAAGGACATCGAGGTAAATTCATTCCATTTCATCTTCTTTTTTTTATCTCCCTTTTATTCTAGCTGAGACTGGGCGTTCTGCCTTCGATTCGATGCCGTTTCGCTCCGAATTCGCCGAATCGAAGCTTGGGATTCCCACCTCTGCTTCTTCTGACTCTCGTTTTTTCGGATCAATTGATTGAATAAATAATTCGAATTGTCTTGTTGATTAGTGTGTTTTTGCGTGTTGCAGAGTTTAGATCTTTCGAGAATTGACCGGATTATCCGATGCTCGCTTCGATCTCAAGGTATGGTTTAATGAACTTTTATTTATTTATTTTTTCACTTCAATCGAATCGATGTTTGTAATCACGCGATTCTCGCGTGCATGCATGTTGGATGAATGGTGAATGGTGCGTGACTGTGTGTTCAATCAGGGCTGCCGGCGGCTGCGATTGAGCCGGTGCCGGAGAGCAGCGTGTCGACGGTGGAGGATAGGACGCAGGAGGAAAGGGAGAGATGGTGGAAAATGGGTTTGAAGGCTATTTCTGATGGCAAATTAGCTGTCTTGCTTTTATCCGGTGGCCAGGTATATGCATAATTGAATTGTATTTTATATGCATACATTACTTTTTTGTGTTTTTTTTTTTTTTTGCTGCTATATGTACGCATTACTTTGATGCATTTTGTTTTTGAATGATTATAAAGAAATAATAATAATAATAAAGATTGAGTTTTAATTTTAATACACTCAAACCATTTAATCAAATCTCACCACTTTCCGGAATAAAAATCAACTATATTTGTTCACGTGTCAATCTATAATTGAATAATTGTTGATTTTTTTCGCACAGGCAATTGTTAACAAAATTATGATTGGAGAATGATAAATTCCTTTCTAAGATAGTACATTTTTTTATGGTATTTAAAATCTAAAAATACATGCAATGACACCTTTGGTTTGTTTATTTATTTATATATTTTATGGGAGCTTTACTGCATTAACAAGGGTATTATTTATATGATGACGATGAAGAAGAAGATAAGAAGCAATATGATTTCTTTAGTTTTCTATCAGCATTATTTTGTTATAATGTCCACACCCTTTTTGGGATTGTTCTTCATTAAAGACAAGTTAAACTTCGTGGGTCTTTCATATTGATTCTCCCTAAAAAGCAACATCATTGGCTGAAAAGATGTGACATTGTAAAAGCACATTTTTTTTATTCCTTAAAGAAAGGTATAATAATATGCTTTGATGTGTTACGGTATGCCGCTAGGATGCGGCTTTCTTCTGTGTTTAACTTATTATTATCGGTAATTGATTTCATAGGGTGGATAAAGTGGTGGCTCTAACCTGGTTGTTGTAATCATTAAGTTCAATAAAGTTGCTTTATTGGGTTACCTTCAGCTCTCTCATCTCGTTGGATTCCGCTAAAAGAGCAAAAGAATTATTGGCGGCAACTACATTACTCGAATAATTAAAAACTTTAATTTCCGCTTATTGGGTTTATTTTTCTTCTCCGGTTTTTTTTTTTCACTTTAATCGGCCCTTTTTTTTCTGTCTATTTAATATCTGAATATTTCAGTGGAATTTTACTAAAATGAGAATATTTGTAAATTATGACATACAATGACCGGCCATAAATCTTGAGAAACAATTGATTAATCTCGCTTTTATGATGTATCATAGAAGATGTTACATCATGCGTCAAATAGATCTGTCTAAAAGCAGCTGTACAAAGGAATATTTTTGTGTTCCTTATTTATGTGGATGCCTATCGTGGAAAAATAATTTGGTATGGTATTTTGATAGTTGATTTTCATTAATATGAAATAATCTGTAAATTTTACTTGTATATAGTATTTATAGAATTACCTATACTGAATTTTGTATTATTTTCATTTTACATTGTTGGCAGATTCTGAATCTACCATTTAATATTAATTTTTTTATATTGAATTTATCTTTGGTGGATTCTATACTAAAAACACCATATTGTGTGATTTTTTTCCAAAACACCATATTTATATAAATACACCACCTAAATCCCATATGTAAAAAAAAAAAAAAAAGACCCGCTTGTCGTCTTGAGCCTTTGAATGTTAGTTATGTAGCAGTGGCACAGTCTCAGTGCCATGGAGCTAATGTACGTTGACGTTTTTTACGTATCATTTAGTTTCACTCTTAACTGTTGAATTTCCTGTACTCTGCCTATTCGGCTGACTTAGGAATGTCCCAAAACTATAAATGCAGGGTACTCGCCTTGGAAGTTCAGACCCTAAAGGATGTTTCAGTGAGTATTTCTCACTTGATATTGAAATCAAATTATTGAAGCTCAAGTTTCTTCAGTTGGCACGTGTTGCTGTTATCTATAATGATATTGTTGGACTGGGAAATCCGTAAAATTTCATATAAGTTAAAATAATTTATTCTGTTTAAACTTTTTATGAAGTATGACAAAATTATCACTACTCATTGTTTCATCAATTTATTGAGGTCAGATGTGTGATTCTAGGCGATAGATGAATTTGTTCTCTACTTTTCAAAAACAAATGGTTGCATTTTTTTAATTTCATTTTTTTTCTTTCTTGTGTGGGTTTTAACTATGCTTATAACTTACGATTTGTTGATGTCCTCATCCCTTATGTTTCATGGAAAGATCATTCTAATTAGAACTTATGGAAGATGCTTCTTCCAAGCAAATAAGTTTTGGGAAGACACCAAATTACTTCAAAAGATATGAAACAAGGAAACTTCTATTTCTTTATAGATTATGCTGTTCATATCCTTTTGTTTAGAAAGAAAGCAGGATATACTCATCATGGAAAGCAGAAAGGCAGTAATTGTATGTTGTGCACGGATGGGTTACAAACTAGTAGATAGCATGTTAAAGTAGAAGGCAGCTGGATATTTCTGATTTTAGTGCCACTAACATTTAAGTCTAAATATGAATAGTTACTACATTTCCTCTGGTGTAGTTTAGTTTTCTTACCAATTTGTATTGCCAAAGTTTCTGCTAACTGTGACTCATAAATTGTGAGTAGGATAATATAAATTCCTAA
Source organism: Dalbergia cultrata (assembly GCA_031216105.1). Classification (NCBI taxonomy): domain Eukaryota; kingdom Viridiplantae; phylum Streptophyta; class Magnoliopsida; order Fabales; family Fabaceae; genus Dalbergia; species Dalbergia cultrata. The sequence continues at coordinate 9,981,708 of CM062348.1, read as the reverse complement.
GATTTTTTTTATCAGGATTTGTTTAGTTTCTCATTTACTAATTTATTTATCTTAAGTATTGGTATGTTTGTTGTGAGAATGTGCTTTGAGAGTAAATCATGGATTGCATCTGTTCTTTATATATTATCATCTTTCATTTTAGATATTGGACTTCCATCTGGAAAATCACTGTTTCAACTTCAAGCTGAGAGGATTTTGTGTGTACAAAGACTAGCTGCGCAAGCTACAAATGAGAGTAAGTCTCATTTGTCTTGGTTCAGATTATTCTTGCATTATTCCATGTGTCATCCTCACCAGTTTATGTATTCCAGGCTCTGCTTCTTCAGTACAAATACACTGGTACATAATGACTAGTCCATTTACTGATGAGGCAACACGTAAATTCTTTGAAAGTCACAAATTTTTTGGTCTTGAAGCAGAGCAGGTAAGATGTCTCTTTAAACTCTTGTCTTGTGATATTGGTACTTGTTTTACGATTGTTTGCTTACTTTGGACTCATCTCTTTGGTATAGGTTACTTTTTTCCAGCAAGGGACCATTCCCTGTGTTTCCAAAGATGGTAGATTTATTATGGAGACTCCATACAGGGTATGTTCTCACTCTTTTACTGAGCTTTTATGCCAAATATGAGGGTACCAAGAGCTTGTCTTTCTACATACGATTGCTGATGAATCATATAATGAATTTGAGCTTGTCATAATTATAAAAATAAAATTGCCAAAAGTTTTAAGTAATGCCAAAAGTCTTTCAACATAATGTTTGTATCACCTTCTTTTGAATTCTGGCTGGTGATTTGATATTTTAAACTTAAAAAATCCAGGTAGCAAAGTCTCCTGATGGGAACGGTGGAGTGTATTCAGGTACCTTATGGTTTATATGTGCTCTGTTACATCTTATTCCAATCTCTATGGCTGACAGTGACTTATTTTTTGAAAAGAAATGTTTTACATATTGTTTGGACAAAATTGAATATCAATAATATTATTATTATTTTTGGGTTCAGCTCTGAAATATGCCAAATTATTGGAGGATATGGCCTCAAGAGGAGTTAAGTATATTGATTGCTATGGAGTTGATAATGCACTGGTGAATCCTCTTTGCTTTTTATTTTGTCTCTGGAACTAGTCTTCTTTCTGGGTCACTGTTCATTTCTTACTGAAAGATGTATTGATTTGGACTTCTTAAACAGGTTCGAGTTGCTGATCCAACTTTTTTAGGTTACTTCATTGATAAAGGTGTAGCAGCTGGGGCAAAAGTTGTCCGCAAGGTAACAGGCTGATTAATTATTTCCTGACTAGTCACGTAATCCTCTCTGAAAAATAATCTTTGAATTTGAGAAAACCTTCTAGTTCTTGATGTGGTTTTTAATTTTCTATGAAAATAATGGACATTGTATTTGAGGAGTTTATTCTTCCATATTGGGCAAAATCTAACCTGTAGCTTGCTGTCTGGCTGTAGAGTAAGTTTTAATTGGGTATGATTGGATGGAATCTGTGATAAAATGTAGATTGGTAATCACTCTGAATGAATTGTTTTTCTTTCCCCCTTGTTTAGTTCCTTTCTCTAAATCTGTTGCTGTTGTTACACTCAGTGTTGTCTTTTCCTACATCTCATTTAGTTGATATTGCTTGAGATAACTGAATTAAAAATTTGGTGGTTCATGTCCTTCAATGTGCTAGCAAAAAGAGGACTGCAGAGTAAGAAAATACCTGCAGTATTCTTGCTATTCCCTTACCACTCAACAAACTGATAAATGATAGTAGTGTTGTTACACATTTTCTTGGATTCCAATTTTGGACTCAACTTTTGATTCCAATACTGTAACATTTGCTCTATTGAACGCATAACACAAAATAAAATAGAGGTCAGATACCCAATTATTTAGGCAGGTGGACAACGAATTCCAAATCTGCTATCACAGTAGTTTATATATTCAATGGAAGTTAAACATGTGGTCACTATCTATTAATTAACTTAATTATAAACTAATACAGTTTGACCATCAATATTGTGACTTGCCAAATCCTGTTCATCAATATAGACTAGTATTTGCTTTTATGCCCATGCTGCACAACTCTTTCAAAACAGAAGAGAAAGTTATCTGTTGAAGACTTGAAAACAGTGGAGTTATAAACTGATGTATTAGTTGAATTCCTATATGTTTTAAGTTCTATATCTTCCTATAATGAAAGTAATATTCAGGATTGGTTATTTATGGGAATTGGATGAGGCAGATGATAAGTTTGGTTTTTCTTTTAACCAATAATTCAATTAATTTTGTGGTTTGCTTAGTTTATGCTTGTAAAATCTTGTCATTATATAACAGGCATATCCACAAGAAAAGGTTGGGGTGTTTGTGCGACGAGGTAAAGGTGGACCTCTTACTGTAGTTGAATATAGCGAGTTGGATCCATCACTTGCTTCTGCAGTCAACCAAGCAACTGGCCGTCTTCGTTTTTGTTGGAGTAATGTTAGTCTGCTCTATATAATATCATGTCTTCTGTTTTCTGCACTCACTTTGCTATAGCTTTGAGGATCATAGCCCTTGAACTTTGGCTATGATCTTCTAGATTGGAAAGTTAGGGCTGAAAGTGATTGAACAGATCTGGAGTTAGCAGCCTACGCTTCCTAATTAAGTGGAAGCCGAAGTATCCACTTTTGATGATTGATAATGACTCATTGAGATCCAAACTGGAGCTTTTGTGCTAATATACGATCATATATTATCAGCCAGTCAAAAGGCATATACACTAAAAGAAACAATGGGATTCTTATAATGATGAAAATTATCATTAAGTTTTGTGCCTTATATCAATGATTTCAGGTTATGAACTAAAGATTTCTGAAACATGAAATTATTCAATTTTTCTTTTCCTATGCAATGATTTGATTATCATCCTATTGTATATCACAAACTTTCTTTATCAATGGAAGGAAGATATGAATGCTATATGCAGGATAAGGGTGGTGGTTGTATGATATGAATGTTAGATGTAAGAATGAGTACTCATGTATAGATGACCCCCAAAAAAAAAAAAAAATGTTTGGTTTCTATTTCATGAACTGATTATTATTTTGCTGGTTGCATTTCAATTGTCTTCCAGATTTCTTATTAACCTTGCGATTTCAGGTCTGCTTACACATGTTCACCTTGGACTTTCTAAATCAAGTGGCAAATGGCCTTGAAAAAGACAGCATGTATGTGTACTGCCTTCTTTTGCTTGCCCCCTGCCGCTATTATCTGTCCCATCTTGCTTTTTATTGTCATTTACAAGACATGCTACCTTGTAGTCTTAGTGTTATATAACCAAACTCAGGGTAAAGAAAAGAATTTTGTATTGCTATATTATCAATTTGATGGTTGAAGAGAACAGGATGCTATTCACTGGTTTATTCAAATGACATTTGACTATTTGGAAGATTGGTGACAATTCTTCTGATGCTCAAAGATGTCTGAATTATCAGTAGTTGATATCATGATGAAAAATCCAGGTCTGATCATTTTTGTCCCCTTTGAAGATTGAGCATAATAGTGATAGACCTGTTAGGTGTTAATATCAATTGCCAGATTGAAATTTAAAAAGGTGAAAAGCAGACAAATGTATGGAAGATAAACAATTATTGTACATTCATTTTTCTATATATTTCTTGTACCACTTTTTTATCCACAATAAGTAGATTTAACTATGGTTCAATCTTAAGTGCACTGAAATTGACTTATCATTTTACCATTATCATTTGACATAACTTCTAATATTAGTGCTTAACCTATGCTCAAAAGTTCATCAAGTTTAAATGTGGTTATAGTCAAAATGGTATTGACATTCCTTTTCGCCCATTTTTATCCTAGAATCTGCCATCTTCTAGATGTTTTATAGATGTTGACCCCTGCATTGATTTTATGCGCAGTTACCATCTTGCAGAAAAGAAAATCCCATCAATTCATGGATATACAATGGGATTAAAACTTGAACTGTTTATATTTGATGCATTTCCATATGCTCCCACAACTGCACTTTTTGAGGTGACTATAATCTCATAATTTTTACATGGAACTCGGCAATTTCTTTCCAGGCATTATTCCTGCTTAAGGATGCTACTCTTATTATTGCATATTTTATGCATTTGCGTTCAGGTACTACGGGAGGAGGAATTTGCACCAGTGAAAAATGCAAATGGATCCAACTTTGACACTCCAGATAGTGCGAAACTGCTTGTTCTTCGACTCCATACTCGTTGGGTTGTTGCTGCAGGTGGCTTCTTGACACATTCGGTGCCTTTATATGCAACAGGTAAGTTACTCCTCTAACATAGACAAATATGTATGGATAAAGAGGAGACATTAGTATTATTTTTGCCGGAGAAATGGTTATCGTATTTTACTTTTCCTATTTTTTAATGAAAGGCCACTGCCCCTCATTTCAGGTGTTGAGGTGTCACCACTCTGTTCATATGCTGGTGAAAACCTGGAACCTATATGTCGAGGAAGAACATTTCATGCACCTTGTGAGATTACATTCTAGTTCCACCCTGTTTCTGCGGCTTTATTGTGTGACTTACACTACAATGGCGGAGTTTTCAATCCCATACATCTTGCAAGATTAAATTTGTGTATGCAACTCAATATTCACTTGTATCAATATATATGTATCTTCTTCAATCTTGTTTTAATTGGCCTTTTTGATTTTGGATTTTTTTAGGCTACTAATTTGATTTTAGAGTTACTGAGAAATGTACATGTTTCATAATTTCACTGAGCATTTATTTGCCCATGCAGACTCTCACATGCCATGCCGTTTTCTTTTCCTTTCGTACCTCCCCAATTACTTCATGCCTCGTATGTTTTTTCAATTTTTATTGCATTGATGATACAAGTGCACACGTTAGTTGAGGCAAGTGGGAGAAGAGAAGGTGATGAGGAAAGGGAAAAGGGGATTCGGCGGGGTGACATCCCTCATGTAGGTTTTAAATCGCGCGCAGTATGCATCTTAAGAAAATCATGTATTAGGGGCTTGCTTGGTTTCAAGTTTTATTTACTGTTTTTATTTTTTATATTTTATGTTTTCAGAATTTTAAAAAGAAAATAGTGAAAAACAAAACATGAAAATTAAATATAGTATTCCATATCTTTATTATTTTTTATACAAAATTCTTAAAATATTTTGAAAACAGAAAATACATCAAATGAAAATAGAAATAAAACGGTTGTTAAAATTTGCATTTCGTTATTTTATTTCCCCACTAATTCATTTCATCACTTAACTTCTGGGATTTTGGTTGAAAGACATGTCTTATTGGTAGTGGTCATAAGGAAAGGACCAAGTGAGAAGAATAATGTACCCGAAAAAGGCAGAGACACCCGGTGGGGACAAGGTCCAATATCTTGAATGTGTTCTAAGGTTTCCTTGGATGAGAACAATGCACATGAACGGTTGAGTACCTCTGGAGGAAGAAAACAGAAAACTAGAACAATCAATAACCTGCGCTAAAATAGCTAAGGAATGCCAACAGAAAGAGTGTCCGACTTGCACTGTACAGATAAGTGTGACTCTTCTCTTATCAACGGATACTCTATCTTTTCATTAGCCATCCGGAGATGATCCAGTTGAAACTATCCCAGAAGAAAATCAGGCATCAGGAAAATCATTATGTAAATTCCCTGGAGTCACTAGTGTAGAGAGAAAAATTAATATAGATAAAACAAAGGGTCTTGCATTGGTTGTTCACAGAAATAGATGAAGGGAACTACTGTATATGAACACAAGCTTAAATCATAATATAACACGTCTTTAGAACCATAAATCTACAATTACAGATGATCTCACTCAACCAATAAAGAGAAACGCTACCTACCACAGGTGCAGTCAAGCCCCTGTGCATGCTAACAATTCAAGGGGGCCGATTCATTGACCACCCCGTGTTGGTAGTAGTATGCATGGGCAGGTTTGGTCTTCCTCGTACCAGCTTCTCTACCTTTGTTTCTGTGCCCACCACTTCTCAAAAACCCATCTTTCACTTCTCCACAGTTCCCTTCAGAACCCACTTGCAAGATGGCAACTTTTCATGTCCCAAAGAACAATTTGCCAGCTTATGTTGCAAAGGGTACATCAAAGAAGCGTTTTGCTGCTTCGTTTCTGAGATATGGGCAGAACCCCGTTTGTTCTCGAATCTCATCCAGGCATGCATACCCACAAAGTCAGTTTCTTTGGGGAAACAGATTCATTCTTTGATCATAACTTCTGGGTGCTCCCCAGACAAGTTCATCTCCAATCATCTCCTCAACCTCTACTCGAAATTCGGGGATCTTCAATCTGCTGTGGCGCTGTTTGATAGAATGCCGAGGAGGAACACTATGTCATGTAACATCATGATCAAGGGCTATCTCGAAATGGGTAGTTTTCAGAGTGCCAAGAAACTGTTTGACGAAATGCCTGAGAGGAATGTGGCTACTTGGAATGCGATGGTTACGGGGTTGGCTAAGTTTGAAATGAATGAGAAGTCTTTGTTCTTGTTTTCAAGGATGAATGAGTTGGGTTTCATGCCAGATGAGTATTCGTTGGGTAGTGTGCTCAGGGGATGTGCACACCTGAGAGCTATGTATGCTGGGCAACAGGTTCATGCTTATGTTATGAAATGCGGGTTTGAGTTTAATTTGGTTGTTGGATGCTCTTTAGCTCACATGTACATGAAAGCTGGAAGCTTGAATGATGGGGAGAGAGTTATCAAATTGATGCCATCTTGTAATGTGGTTGCTTGGAATACACTTATGGCCGGAAAAGCTCAAAATGGGTACTTTGAGGGAGTTATGGATCAATACTGTACGATGAAAATGACAGGTTTTAGACCAGATAAGATTACTTTTGTGATTGTGATCAGTTCATGTTCAGAGTTAGCTACACTGGGTCAAGGGAAGCAAATTCATGCTGAAGCAATCAAATTAGGAGCTTGTTCCATAGTTGACGTAACTAGTTCATTAGTTAGTATGTACTCTAGATGTGGATGCTTGCAAGACTCTATCAAAGCTTTTTCGGAAGGCAAAGAGCGAGACATTGTACTATGGAGCTCAATGATTGCTTCTTATGGGTTTCATGGGCAAGGAGAAGAAGCTATCAAGCTCTTCAATGACATGGAACAGGAAAATTTGCCAGGAAACGAAGTTACATTCTTGAGCTTGCTATATGCATGCAGTCATTGTGGACTGAAGGACAAAGGGCTCGATTTCTTTGACTTGATGGTGCAAAAGTATGGACTCAAGGCTCGATTAGAGCACTATACTTGTGTGGTTGACCTACTTGGCAGGTCTGGTTGTTTGGAAGAGGCAGAGGCTATGATACGATCCATGCCTGTGAAACCAGATGCAATTATATGGAAAACACTATTATCTGCATGTAAAATCCACAAGAATACAGACATGGCAAGAAGGGTTGCCAAAGAAGTTCTTACGATTGATCCTCAAGACTCGGCTTCATATGTTCTACTTGCCAATATTCATGCTTCGGCTAATAGTTGGCAGGATGTTTCTGAGGTCAGGAAGGCCATGAGAGTCAAGATGGTGAAGAAAGAGCCAGGCATAAGTTGGGTAGAAGTAAAGAATCAGGTTCACCAGTTCTGTATGGGTGATGAATCCCACCCAAAATATTTGGAGATTAATCTTTATCTAGAAGAACTAACTTCAGAAATGAAGATGAGGGGCTATGTCCCTGATACTAGTTCTGTTGTTCATGACATGGATAATGAGGAGAAAGAATACAACTTGGCACACCACAGTGAGAAGTTAGCAATTGCTTTTGCTTTAATGAACTCCCTAGAGGGAGTGCCAATAAGGGTAATGAAGAACTTGCGGGTTTGCAGTGACTGTCATGTTGCCATCAAGTACATATCACAGATAAAAAATTTGGAAATTATTGTCCGAGATGCTAGCAGGTTTCACCATTTCAAAAATGGTACATGTTCTTGTGGAGATTATTGGTAATACTTATTCCTTGATCTCCATTTCAGATCTTGTTCATCGTCTTGCGGAGATTATATGTAAGAGAGGCTAAAGATTTGGTTCATTTATGGCTCTTCATTCAGTCAATATTCTTCGCTTTTAGCACGGCCTTTCTACAATAGTAGTAAGGCTTTCATATTGTAACAATGCTAAACAGCTAGAAGGATGTGCCAAGATTATAGGATAATAGCGTAAAGATACAAAAATCATGGGTAAGAAAAAAAATGGGGTGTCCCTTGCACTGTTTTGCCGCATTGCTCTGGCAATGAGAGCTTAGCATATTGATTTGGGCCGTGAATCACTTTTCATTTTTAAATTCATTAATAGGAGGATATGGCCTCAAGAGGAATTAAGTAAATTTATTGCTATGGGGTTGATAATGCACAGGTGAGTTTTCTTTGCTTTTATTGTCTGTGGAACTAGTCTTTTTTCTGAGCACTGCTCAGTTCTTATTGAAAGGTGTATTGATTATGACTTGTTCAAGTTGCTCATCTAACATTTGTAAGTTACTTCATTGATAAAGGTGTAGCTGCTGCTGCAGAAGTTGTCCGCAAGGTAACAGGCTGATTAATTATTTCCAGAATAGCCACTTAATCCTCTCCCGAAAAATAATCTTTGAATTTGAGAAAACCTTCTAGTTCTAGCAGTGGTTTTTCATTTTCTATGAAAATAATGAAATTGCATTTGAGGTGTTTATTCTTCAAAAATGGGCAAAATCTAACCTGTTGCTTACTTGCTTCTTGTCTGATTGTAGAGTAAGTTTTGATTGGGTTACATAGTTGTCAAATGGCGGCCATGGTGGCGCCATGGCAGATTTTTGATCTACTGCCATGAGCTGTCATCCGCCATTGACAACTATGATTGGGTATGATCAGATGGGTTCTGTGATAAACTCAGTAGATTGATAATTACTCTAAATGAATTGTTCTTTTCAGGGATACCCCCTTGATTACTCATGTTCGCTCTGCCCAGAGTCTGAACTTTATACAGACTGTGTGAAAGAATTTCCCGTTGTTTCAATCGAGGATCTGTTTGATCAAGATGATTGGGGTTCAAGGGCTTCTCTACTCTCTTCAGTTGATATTCAACTTGCAGGAGATTATTTGTTAGTTACAAATCCCAAGAGAACAACTGAAGCCATCCAGAAAAGGGCTTGCAATGGAGAAAGAGGAGAGAGTAGGATTCTTTTTGCCAGAGAAATGGTGATCTTATTTTCTTTTCCTGTTTTTTAATGAAAGGCCATTGCCCCTCATTTCAGGTGTTGAAGCGTCACCACTCTGTGTATATGCTGTTGAAAACCTGGAACCTATATGTCGTGGAAGAACATTCCATGCACCTTGTGAGATCACATTCTAGTTCCACCCTGTTTCTGCGGCTTTATTGTGGCTTACACTACAATGGCGGAGTTTTCAATCCCATACATCTTGCAAGATTAAATTTGTGTATGCAACCCAATATTCACTTGTATCAATATATATGTTTCTTCTTCAATCTTGCTTTAACTGGCCTTGTGATTTTGGATTTTTTTTAGGCTATTAATTTGGTTTTAGAGTTGCTGAGAAATGTACATGTTTCATAATTTTACTGAGCATTTATTTGCCCATGCAGACTCTTAATATGCCATCCCATTTTCTCTTTTTCTTTCGTATTTCCCGAATTACTTGATGCCTTGTTCCATGCTTTTCTATTGCATTGTTGATGTAATTGCACACGTTAGTTGATGCAAGTTGGAGAAGGGAAGGTGGTAAGGAAATGGCAAAGGGGTATTTGGCGGATTTACATCCCTCATGTAGGTTGAGTCGCGTTCAGTATGCATTCGTTAAAAAATCAGATGTTAATATTTCCATTTCATTATCTAACTCCTGGGTTTTCTGTTGCAAGATGTGGCTTCTGAGTTTTTTTTTCTTTTTATTACCAGGTTTTGAACCAATAAGATGAGAAATATTCCAAATTTTCATATTTGATGCGACGATATTTATCCTGCCAAGTCCTGTGTGAGCCTCCACACATACCCGTAACATAATCCTTCACAAATGTAATTTTAATTTATTTATTTTTGTTAATTTCAGACCTTCACAAATGTAATCACTCATTATAACTTCAATCCCACACACTTAGGGCTGCCAGTTTAGAGAGAGTTTCCGACTTACACTGTACAGCTAAGTGTGACCATACTGTTATCAACGGATACTTTATCTTTCCTATATACATGCGGAGATGATGCAGTTGAAATGATCCAAGAAGAAAACCCAGCATCAGGAACATTAATATGTAAATTTCCTTTAAGTCGAAGTCCTGAGAGAAAAATTCAGACGCTCTGGCGCTACTAAAAGCCAATAAAAATATGTACAAAACAATCTTGTATTAGTTGTTAATAGAATTAGATAAAGGGAACTGTATATGCACACATGCTTGAATCAGAATATCACGTCATTAGAACCATAAAATTACAAAATCTTCAATCTCAAGAATAAGTATCACGTTAGCATCTCAGCCAAGTGAATCAACCAATAAAGAGAAAGCTACTTCAGTTACAGTCAAGCCACTGTACATGCAAAAAATTCAAATTCATTCACTGCCCTTTTCACAAGAGCATCAAAAAACAATTCCTCGGCAAAGAACGACATCAAACCCTACTCGCTACCCCAAGAAGGTATTACAAATCCACTCCACCCAGCACACAGCACCCCAAAAGCATTTTATATAAGATCAGCAACATTCATTGGCATTTCATCAATCTGAGTACTGTAATATTGCTCAATATCTCTCAAGATCTTGATATCATCACTCTTGACAAAGTTTATTGCAACACCCTGCAAGCCATGACGAGGGTCAACTAAAGTATATGTATAGTATAAATGTGTATAAGACAGCCAGCCAACAAAGAACAGGAAACAAAAACCAGAGTACATTAGTACATTAAGGAAAATGTATCAACAGGCATATAAACCTCTCAAAATCCTTCCAAAGTGCAAAACAAAGTTTCTGATATGAAACCAGACTGAATCACTGACAGCTCAAGATACACTAGTTACACTAGTTTAAGACTAGAGTACATCAGCAATACCTTGCGTCCAAAACGGCCAGAGCGGCCAATTCGATGAATGTATAACTCCCGATTATTTGGAAGGTCATAATTGATAACTAGAGAAACCTGACAACAGAAGATAATATACAGATCAATAACAGAGTAACCCTTCCATATACAATTCAAATGCAAAAAAATCAGGAGCAGTAATGAATGATTTCACAAACTAAATCTTTCATACAGACAAATTGAAGAAAAAGAGATTCAAAGTTACAATCAGAAGTGTAATAAGAACAGTAATCCACTTTTCTGCAAGTGAGCAATTATTTAAAAGATTTTCAACCAGGAAGCAGAAACATAGACTAAACAACTGATGACAAAGTCATCAATTGTGAGTCACGACACTAAAGAGGCATCTCATAATTCATAGACTAATTTTTCATCAGCAGGACTTGCACACTGATATAAATTGGTAATAGAGAGCATAAAAAGGAAGAACCAGAACCATGTATTAATGGAGCTTAAGAGTTATCAGTTTGACACCTTCAAGCTCTGGAAAATGGAAATTACAAAGAAAGGATAAAGATAACCATGGGGTGCTTAGAGAGGTTCCTCAGTCCTCACTCGTCCAATTTTCACTAACTGAATTCTGGCCTCACTCATTCCCTCCCCCACTACACAAATAGCAATTCCTGAATCTCCCCAAATCACACTCTCTCTTATCTTAGTTAGTCATTTTCCCTCCATTTGGCTGCTGATGCAGATGGCCAAGCCCATATTTTCCTCTCACAACACAAACAACCTTGTTGGGTTTAGGTGGCTTAGGCAGTTTGGGGTCTATAACACATGCATACAAGAAAAAAAAAACGAAAAAGGGAAAGGAAGACAGGTGTAACAACTTGCCTGCTGCACATCAAGGCCACGAGCCCAAACATCTGTTGTTATTAGTACACGGGTTGTTCCGGCACGAAATTCACCCATAATTGCATCTCTTTCTTTCTGAGGCATGTCGCCATGCATTGATGAGACAGTGAAATTATTGTTACGCATTTTTTCAGTTAACCAATCCACCCTGTTCCAGAAGACATAAATATTAACAACGGAAGAAATTATAGAAGACCATAATGAAGAAACAGTCAAATGTCGAAAGATGGTATCAAATAATTTACTTTCTACCATATGGTCAAAGAGAGATAAAAGGGCAGGCCTATACTATGAAACCTTGGCAGTGCCATATACCTTTCGCTTAGCGTTACAAAATATAACAGCCTGAGTGATAGTGAGAGTATCATAGAGATCACATAGAGTGTCAAACTTCCATTCCTCCCTTTCAACTGCAACAAAAAATTGCTTGATGCCCTGTCATGAAAGGGGAGGGCAAATACATTACTATCCAGTAACTCAAAAGGCATTTAAGATAATGTAAAAATTATTGATTACCTCCAATGTCAATTCATCACGTTTTACAAGGATCCTCACAGGATCTGTCCTGAACTTACTCATCATCTCCAGTATTTCGTGAGGGAGAGTGGCAGAAATCAACACAACCTACAAAGTAAAAATTAAATGATTCAAAGATTGCAATATACTTCATAATACTACCCAGGTGACATGCAATTGCAGCAGATTATGGACAAGATTGTCACAGTTTTCCCCTCGTCGCCACTCTATAGTATGTCTGAAGACACTAAATCAATAAATCCAATTTCCAAACAGTGACACACACAAGCACACAACACAAACAGCTATTCCAAGGCAATATCAAAGCTTCAAGCTCTTTATTTATATCCCAACAAGTCAATAACCATAGAACTTTTCTGACTTAGGGTATGTTTGGTTAGGGAGTAAAATCAAGGGTAATTTTTCACGATTGAGCTTCATGTATAATTTTACACATGAAACTTAATTAATGAAAACTTACCCTCATTTTTACCCTCCAACCAAACATGCCCTTAAGGTTTCTGCTTGCTTCATTGTCCTTACTTATTGCCATTTACACAGCCTTAAGCCATATAGCCAATAGCCAAGTCACTAAATCCACATGCCAAAGACTTACTATCAGAATATGACTTTAGGTTTGATGTACTCACTAAATAAACATATCAAATTATCATAATAAGATATTAAATTGTACAACAAATTTCATTCCAAAATCCAAACAAATACCTGAAGGTCCGGCGGGAGGTACCTATACACATCATAAATCTAATCTTTAAAGCCTATGCTCAACATCTCATCAGATTCATCAAGAACCAAGAGCTTGATAGCCCTGGTTCTCAAAGTCCTCCTCTTGATCATGTCACATACCCGCCCAGGGGTTCCAGACCCCACGTGAACCCCATACTCAAGCTTCCTTATATCTTCCCCAACACTCTTCCCTCCAATGCAAGCGTGCGCCTGAATGTTCCTGAAATCCCCAATCGCCAATATTACCTTCTCCGTCTGCGCGGCCAGTTCCCTCGTCGGCGACAAGATCAACGCCTGAACCCTGTCAAAGCGAAAAGAATCATTTCATCATCATCAAAAAATGAAAACACGGAAACTTAGGGTTAGGGTTAGGGTTTTCACGGACTCTCGGACGGAGGTGTCAACGAGCTGGCAGACGGTGAGGGCGATCATGGAGGTCTTGCCGGTGCCGGACTGGGCCTGGGCGATGACGTCGCGGCCCTGGATGATCGGCACGACGGCGCGTTGCTGGATGGCGGAGGGTTTCTCGAAGCCGTACTGGTAGATCCCGCGGAGGAGGTCGTCCTTTATCCCCATCTCCTCGAAGCTCGCGATCGCTTTTACGCCCTCCGTCGTCTCGAAGTCCATGTCCTCCGGCGCGTTCGTCACGCGCCGCCGCTTGACCGCAACCGCCGCCGACGATGAAGGACCCGCTTCTGCCATCACGACAAGTACGCCGGAAGAGGATAGTTGGTGATAAAATTAAAGCGGAAAAACGTGATAAAATTAATCATTAATTAATGTTATTATAATATTATTATTGGCCAGCCACTGATTTTTGTGTTTCCTTTATTTTTTTTCAGACAGCTTTTATATTTTTAATCGATCGATATAAAAAATACAATAATACAAGAAAGTCTTTTAAATGTGTGTTTGAATTAATTTTTTTTTTGGAATGAGAAAAATCAAAAAATGATTTAATTTAATTTATAACTTGTCTTTTATTTTGAAATGATTGAATAGAATAGAAATTGAATTAATTTAGAAGCCAATTCCTATGCTCAAAATACACTAAATTGTATTTAAATCAAACCAATTACATTTACATCCTACCAAATTTAATAGGATTTGAAAAATAAATCAAGTAAATGTCATAAATTTACAAATAAAGTTATTTCTTATTTTTTAAAAACTCCAAACTAAATTTAGTTAAAAATTAAATTATTTTGACTTTTTAATCACTCCTAATACTCTATTTGAGTTACTTAGTTTAAGCTTGCAGGTATATTTATATTGTTAGAGTTGAATGGAGTGTAGAAGAGTGGAATAAAATGAAGTGTAGTGAAGTAAAATTATTATTTCATTCCAATATTTGGGTATTTTTCATTCTATTACGTTTTGTATAATTTGAGAAGAAGAAAATTGAGAATAATAAATGAAATTGGATGAAATGAAATTCATTTATTTCCAATTCATTTCATCTAAATTTGGCAAATCCAAATAATAGAGAAAATTAAAATATTACTCAGCTCTACTTCGCTCCACTCAATTTTACTAATCCAAATATACCCTTCAAGTTGTTATTTATTTTCGCCCAATTTGATTGAAAAGATGACAGGATTTTAATACTTGTTTAGTTTTTATGGTAAAATACACTTAAATCCATTAAGATATTCAAAAATGACAATTTATCATATTTGTTTGAAAAATTTACACTCCATCCTATTTTATGAAGGGTGTGTTTATTGTACTCTATTTCCTAATTTGATTTTTATATATTATGCATTAAATAGTAAAATAATTATAGAATAATTGTTATGTGCCATCCAAACTAAGCTACGTGTCACTACGATATGACAATCATTTTTTTTTTTTTGGGTGAATAAGATAACAAGCAAATATGAAACGACATGTCTTACTTGTCAAAGATCTTTGAGTGATTATTTTTTGTGAACAAAGATCTTTGAATGTTTATATGGTCGAATTTTAGCCAAATCCCGTTGGACGGAGTTGGATATTCTTGAACGCGATCTCTGGGGTGTGATTGTGTGAATACAGTTTTCTTTCTTCTTTTATTCTTCTTTACAGATTTACAAAATGCCATAGAAATGTAATTAGAAGATTTGTTTTTTATACATATAACCTATAATCTTGGTTATTAATGTTTTGTATAAATGCATCACAAGTTTTAATCATTTTATACATTGATCAGACTTAAAAATCTTAAGTAAATGAATATTTTCACAAACTCTTCAACTATTAAGGTCTGTGTACTTTTAGTTTTCAATTTTTATCTTTTATTTTTAATTTTTTAGATTTTATAAAAAAAATATTAAAAATTTTAAAAGCTATAAATTTTAATTTTTAATTTTTTTATTTTTTCTTCTTAATTTCTGAAAAGTGAAAAACTGACAGGAAACCGCCTTAAGAAGTTCTAAACAATCGAAATTATACGAAGACTTCCCATAAGTAATAAATTATGTAAGCATATTTTTTCCAATAATATATGTGAGGCGAAAACTGAAAATTAAGAATAAGAATAAGAAAAAGAAAGAAAGAAAGAAAGAAAAAAATCTCAGCTAGGAACTTAACGATGTGGGACGAGTCAAACAATAGGAAAAGGCCACGTACGTCATTCCCAAACCATAGCCACTCCCTCTAAAGCCACACGCTTGCATACGTCTTCCCTTCATTCATCTTTCTCTGCATCGAACAAGGTTCAGAGTTTCCACTATATTTTCTCTTCTCTTCTCCAACACAATTCTCGTATTTCTATCACATTCTTTGTCCATCTTAAGGTATTTACGTCCTTCTTTGTCATGCATTCTTCATGGCTCTATGCTGCTGTCTCACTCAAACCTTAGCTGTTCAAGTCTTTACTGTTACTGTGTTATTTTGGTTACCTTTTATTTTGTTATTTCCTTAGGAATTTGGTTGTTGTAGTTGTTAATGGTGGACCCTTTAATCTAATAAGTTAATGCTTGAAGTTATATATCTTTCCATCACTTGAATTGAGTCTTCCGTATTTTTGGAACGTGTTTTCTTTGTTGATTTGTCTAGTAAGTATTAATTTAGTTTACAACCACAGGAGGTACTTATTCAACATTTCTTTTCATGATAATAATCACTGAAACAATCAGTGTTTACAACATTAGCATTTAGGAGCTCAAATTTTGGATGCTCT
This sequence comes from Dalbergia cultrata, assembly GCA_031216105.1. Lineage (NCBI taxonomy): Eukaryota > Viridiplantae > Streptophyta > Magnoliopsida > Fabales > Fabaceae > Dalbergia > Dalbergia cultrata. Next base: position 9,965,341 of record CM062348.1, on the reverse strand, counting down.
TGTTCATGCAGATGGCAGCATCATCAGCATGTCTCGTTGGGAATGCTTTATCAACAAGGAGCAACAAGATAGCACTCGGCAAGGACTTTAATGGAAGATATATCTTTTCATCTTGGAGACTTTCATCACTGAATAAGGCATCAAATTCCAAAGCATCAACCGTAAAGGCATCCTTGGAAGAAACAAAGCAGGAAGGGAGACGGGGGTTTCTGAAATTTTTGGCTGGAAATGTTGGAGTTGGCTTGCCTGCATTGTTGGGGAGCGGCAAAGCCTATGCTGATGAACAAGGGGTTTCCTCCTCCAGAATGTCTTACTCCAGGTTCCTAGAGTATTTGGACAAGGGTAGAGTTAACAAAGTGGATCTGTATGAGAATGGATCCATAGCTATTGTTGAGGCTGTTTCTCCTGAGTTGGGTAATAGGGTGCAGCGTGTGAGAGTTCAACTTCCTGGACTTAACCAAGAGCTCCTTCAGAAATTCAGGGAAAAGAACATTGACTTTGCAGCTCATAATGCTCAAGAAGATTCGGGTTCTCTTTTGTTTAATCTGATTGGGAATCTGGCTTTCCCTCTAATCTTGATTGGAGGACTGTTCCTCCTATCAAGACGATCAGGAGGGATGGGAGGTCCTGGTGGGCCTGGCTTTCCTCTTGCTTTTGGCCAATCCAAAGCCAAGTTTCAAATGGAACCAAATACTGGAGTGACATTTGATGATGTTGCTGGGGTGGATGAAGCCAAGCAGGATTTCATGGAGGTGGTGGAGTTCCTAAAGAAGCCTGAAAGGTTCACTGCTGTTGGGGCTCGCATACCGAAAGGGGTTCTCCTTGTTGGTCCTCCTGGAACTGGGAAGACCTTGTTGGCTAAGGCTATTGCTGGTGAAGCTGGTGTTCCATTTTTCTCAATCTCGGGTTCTGAGTTTGTTGAGATGTTTGTTGGTGTTGGTGCTTCTCGAGTGCGCGATTTATTCAAGAAGGCTAAGGAGAATGCCCCTTGCATTGTGTTTGTTGATGAAATTGATGCTGTTGGAAGACAAAGAGGGACTGGAATTGGAGGAGGCAATGATGAAAGAGAACAGACCCTCAACCAACTTTTGACAGAAATGGATGGGTTTGAGGGTAATACTGGTATCATTGTCATTGCAGCAACTAACAGGGCTGACATTCTTGACTCTGCCTTATTGAGGCCAGGCCGGTTTGATAGACAGGTATGATTGTGCACTACAATGAAATGTGCCTCATGCTTTGATTAATGAGTAAACTACTGAACATAACGCCTTTGCAGGTAACAGTTGATGTTCCGGATATAAGGGGAAGGACCGAAATCCTAAAGGTTCATGGTAGCAATAAGAAATTCGAGACCGATGTTTCACTTGATGTAATTGCAATGAGAACACCCGGTTTTAGTGGAGCTGATCTTGCAAATCTCTTGAATGAAGCTGCAATATTAGCTGGTCGGCGCGGAAAGACAGCAATTTCACCTAAAGAGATTGATGATTCTATTGATAGGATCGTGGCTGGAATGGAAGGAACAGTTATGACAGATGGGAAGAGCAAAAGTTTAGTGGCGTATCATGAAGTTGGGCATGCCATTTGTGGGTAAGAAATTAGGCTTTCATTTTCAAGTAAACGTTGTGTAAGAAAGTAGTGGAAGCAAGGTGGCGTCATCTTTCATGGCTTCGTCTCACATAACTCTTAAAGTAATCAGTGTTACCATTTAGAAGCTGTTTTACCAAACAATTCCCAGAAGTTGTTATGAAACATCTTGCTTTTTATTGCTTGCAGAACTTTGACTCCTGGCCATGATGCTGTACAAAAAGTAACACTAATTCCTCGCGGTCAAGCTCGGGGTCTTACTTGGTTCATTCCTTCCGATGACCCAACTCTGATCTCCAAACAACAACTCTTTGCAAGAATTGTTGGAGGATTAGGTGGTAGGGCTGCTGAGGAAGTTATTTTTGGAGAGCCTGAGGTTACAACCGGAGCAGCCGGTGATTTGCAGCAAATCACTGGTTTGGCAAGACAGGTACTTCACTAATTGACATTACATACTTTTGTGTCTTAAGCTTCATATGTTTTCTTTCTTTTGTTTTTGGCGGGGTTAATACTAATAGCATTATTAATTGGGAATATAATCTAAAGTTGGAAATAGAACAATTAGAGCTATGCTGTTAGCTACAATTAATTGGTTAGATCTGAGATAAGATCACGTCATATGATCTCTGGGCTTGAAACCAAAAATTTTTTTGGTTTAATTGAAAGAATGGTGATTTACATTTTGAAGGATGGAGTTTTTATTTTTCCTCCTTATCAACAAATATTCTGATTTCCCTTCCTTATTACCTACCTTTACTGTTTTGATAAATGTAAATGATACTCTTGCAGATGGTAACCACATTTGGAATGTCTGACATTGGTCCTTGGTCACTTATGGATGCATCAGCGCAAAGTGGTGATGTTATCATGAGAATGATGGCAAGGAACTCAATGTCGGAAAAGCTTGCGGAAGACATCGATGCTGCTGTCAAGAGGATCTCAGATGAAGCATACGAAATCGCATTGAGCCATATAAGGAACAACCGCGAGGCAATCGATAAGATTGTTGAAGTCCTTCTGGAGAAAGAGACACTGGCAGGAGATGAATTCCGCGCTTTACTGTCCGAGTTTGTTGAAATTCCTGCTGAAAATCGGGTCCCTCCTTCAACTCCAGTACCAGCCGCTGTTTGAATAGCCTATAGCTGAAATTTGTATATCTTCAATAGCCTCCCCAGGTCTGCTTCAAATTTTAGAATGAAAAAATCGCACAGCTTATACTTTATTTCTGTAGTGTTGACAATCGAGTATGTACCAAAGAGCATATGTTTGTGTGTAAAAATTTCATAGTTCCCTTACATTACATCTATAATACAGGGCAACTTCTGTGAACAGTCAGAAACAGAACATTAATTCCTATTTCCTAGTGTAATATTGAGACTTTGAATGCAAATTCATTATTCTAGTGAGTTCTGTCCTGCTTGGCACTAGTGTAAAGGATTATGCATTTGAAAATCTGGTTGGATATCCATTAGTTGAGATACTGGCAGTGGTAAGGATTGGTTTTGGGTAGCGTGTACAAAGGCCGAATTGGAACAAACTCAAACACGGTCTAATTTATAGATTGTGTCAATTTCTAGAAATCAAATCTAACTCGTCCAACTAGTGAGTAGGTCATACTGGATCAACTCGACATTTAAATAAGATATGAGGATTTGAACATCATATATAGTAAAGATATAAAATTTCACAAATAGGAAACAAAATTTGAGAGAAATTTTATAATATATGTTTTGAAACAAACCATATCAATGTAAAAAAATAAATTGTGTAAAATATATTAATTGAATTATAAAATCTTATAAATTTTTGAATGAGGATTTGAACATTATACATAATAAATATATAAAGTTCTACAAGTAGGAAATAAAATTTAAAAGAAATTTTTGCAATAAATGCTTCAAAACAAAAAATATCAATATCAAAACAATATCAAATTATGTAAAATATATTATTTAAATTATAAAATCTTATAAATTTAATATATATATATATAATTTCAGGTCAGGTCAAGCCAACCCAAAAAACAACTCAAACTCGATCCGAAAATTTACCAGACTCCAAATTTAATACCCAACCCTGACCGAATGAACACCCCGAATTTTCAAAGCTAGATGGTATTTAAAAAGTGTTGAATGAACAGTGATGGACTTGAATCTTGATAGTGGCAATGGGAAATAGGACCTTATGCAATCGAGGTTTACTTGGATAATTAAATGATTGATTGAAATTCATGGTTCCAGAGTGTATGCAATTATCAACGTTTGAGAAAAAAAAAATCAGTGCATTCACGACTAAAAACTATGAATTTCGATTGGATTCATCCAACAAAATTAGTCCACCTTACCTCAGCCACAAGTTAGTGGTTTCGATATTTCATGGATGGACCAATTTCAACACAAAGTAAAGCGACATAGAAAGTGTCCTGGGAGAGTTAAAAAACAGGGGGCGTAACTATTTAACAAAAATTATAGGGGTGTAACAATTTAACTTGTCAGTAGGATTCCATAATGAATTAAAAGTTTTTGGTAACATTTAAATAAAATTTGATCATTTCTAGAAAAAAAAGTGTCGCTGGGCAAATTTAAGACGTGCCTTAAACCCTAGACCCTTATTATTCTTAGTCATTGAATACTATTATTTTTACTGAATGATTTGATCTAATAACTAATAATAGGGTGTCTATAATAAACTTAAAGATAAGAGATCCACGATAAAACAAATCAATATGTTGATATTTCATAATATCTCAACCAAAATTAACTACATAAATTATCACTGACTATAAAATAGAGAATGTAAAGCGACACAGAAAGTATCCTGGGAGAGTTAAAAAATGTTAGCAAGGGGCATAACTATTTAACAAAAAAATTACAGGGACGTAACAATTTAACTTGTTTGCATGATTCCATGATGAATTTAAAGTTTTTGGTAACATACATATATAAAATCTGATCATTTCTAAAATGATCATTTCAGTAGGCAAATTTTAAAGTGGGCCTCAAATTTTTGTATTTATCAGAAACTCCTTATTATTAATTATTGGATGATTATTATTTTTATTGGATGGTTTGATCTAATGCTAAATATCGGGGGTCTATGATAAACTTAAAGATAAGAAGTTCGCATGCCCGTGCTCGAACAATGTGTTTCAATGTAGCACTCATTTTTTGTTATTTGCTGAGATAGTCGCACTCCAAAGTACTACCAACTGAGATGTCAATCCCCTTGACCCCATCTCTGATGAAGGCAAAGCCAAAGGCAACACCACCTCCTCCTTCGAGTTCCGTCGACTTCGCTTCTGCCACTCGCCACTATTTTGCAGCTTAGCATATTTGGGTTTAGTCCTTGAAACACTTCAATTTTAAATGATAAAATATTAAAATGATTCCTTATAAATGTATTTGGGGACAAATTAGTCCCTCAGAATTGAAAATCTTAATTTGATCCCTTTTTTAACGTATGAAACTGTGTGAAGGATCAATTTGTTCTCTTTTTTTAAATAAGTGACTAATATCATACTTTTAAATTTTGATGGACTAATTTGTTTACTGATACATTTGTGAAAAGATCAATTTGGATATTTATGCTTTTTAAATTTATGAATAAGACCTAAAATGAAACAAAAAAGGGAATTTTTATAATCAAATCTCAATGTATGATGTTGGTTAGTGGTTAAGTCACTATAATTGGTCTAGTGATGGAAGATTTGGGTGGTATACAAGAAGTCATAGATTCAAATTCCATTGCGACTAATTTGGTTATTGATTTTGAATTAATGTTCGTTATGAATGTTAGTTATCAAAAACGTTATTTCAACACCTAAAAATAAGTATCTTATTTCAACATGTTTTTTATTGTCATTGGATAGAATGATGGTCCCCCTAAATGAGTATCTCAATCAGACACTCAAGTTTAGGTTATGTGTTTTTTTTTTTTTTTTGGGGATTCAAAATATTCATATGTAGTGTACATAATAAGAAGCCTTGTTTTTATGGCTATTGCCCACTTAAGTGGTTCTTTTCTGACCAGAAACAAGGACAAAAGAGAGACCTATTATAGCTAACTGCAATTCTTCAATTCAAGCAATAGAGGACTCGCATGCTACACGTGGTTATAGGCTTGCAACTCCCACAATCTGAATCGATCCAGCGAGCAACTTGTTCCGGAGACAGAACCTTGCAGTCTTTAACGTAGTAAGATTGGAAATGTCCTCCCCTTTTAAAACATATAATGTCGACCGGAGAGCGGAGAGGAGAGTCAATTGAAAGGAGCAATTAATTGTGAAAATAAGATGAGAAAATGTTAATCATTAAAGTTTACATAAATTATTATGATTAAAATATAAAACTGTATGAGTTTTTAAAGTGATCACTTGAAATTTAAATACAGGGGCGCAGCTAGGCTCTAATTTCGGGGGTGTAATATTAAAATAAACATTTAAAAATAATAATATATTTAAATATCTAACTAAGTAAAAGGTTTATAAGAACTAAACTTAAATATTTAAATTGCATTCTTTAAGTTAGATAGAAATAAACAATCAAAAAAAAAAAAAACTAGGGAGTGATGGATGATAAAATTGCACTAATTGGGATATTGAACTTTTTTTATCCTTTTAAAACTAGTTATATATCATCCTATAAACCCTTCTAATTAATATATAAAAATTTTAGAAGGAGACAAATACATATAAATATATAAATATACAAGCGAAACTAAAAATTTCAGAGGTGGTTCCTCAAGTATATGACCCTTCGCCCCTGTTTAAATATTTTTTAATCTTGATAATTTATGTGTAACTATGCCATCTATATGTGATGCATATGTATATAATTAAATATGAACATTTTGTTGGAGAAAGAATGTCCTATAGTCTTTAAAATTTAAAATTACTAAGTCATTAGGAATGCGCTAATGATGGGATTTGGATACTTTGTTTGAGATCATAAGTTTAAATCCCATTGTCATCAATATATCAAAATAAAAAATTAATTATGTCATGCATACCACTATCAAATAAAATTCCGTTTTATCTCCAACATCATCTTCATTTTTACTTTCTCTGTCCTTTTTATCTCAGGACATATACCCAACCTAGCCTAATAGATTTATTTGTATTTTGAGGATTAATTTAATTCATAAATTACAATTTCAGTAACTAAAAATTATTTTTAAAAATTTTAGGAATTATTTACAGTACACTTGAAATTCAATAATGATTAGAAGGCACCGATAAAAGAGTTATGCCTACACACTAGCGTTTGCTGTCTTAATGTTGACATTTCGGTATGAATTTGTACTCCGGTAATTCGGACTTTCAGGTTAGGACGCAGTAGTCCTTTTCTTTTCTTTTCATTCTTTTTTTCAAAGAATCGTAATAAAATGTTAGATACTTTTCTTTTTTTTAAAAAAAAATTCAACAAACAACATAAACTGACTTATGTTTGTTTAATGATATATCAGGATTAATTATTATTGTAATAAGCTTTAAGTACTCAATGAAATATCAATTTGGTCAAACTTTTAAAAAGTATATTTTATAAATAGAAATAGAAGTAAAAGAAAAAAAATATTCTTCATTTGAATATAGTTAAATAAATATTTTTTTATCATAATTAAAAGTTATCTAATTATTTAGATATGAAAAATATAAACATATTTTTATTGTAAACTATGATAAGGGCGTATTTTAAAAATAAAATGTGAAAAGAGTAGTGGCATATTTTATTGAAAACAATTCTTATTTTTTACTGTTTCTGAAAAACAAAAATATTTTTCTTTTAAACAGAGACAAATAGTAAATCAATCTTTACCGTATTTTTTCTGTCACGAACCACAAGCAACTCACGGTCACTCCCAGGAGGGGTTGAAAACTCGACTTGGCCTACCAATCCATTCAAATCAAAATTTATTAGAATGTGTTCAGATTTTAAAATTTAATCTGATATAATTTTTAGATAGGTTTTGGGTTATATTTTGTGTTGACTTGACTCAATCTGAAATTAATAATTCCTTTTGATATATATTTTATAAGATTTTATAGTTTAATTAATATATTTTATATAACTATATATTATTTTTATACTGATATATGAAATATCTCATAATTTTTTTTATGAGATTTAATAATTTTATTACATGAAGTATTTAAATCTTAATATATTGTTTGAATGTCAAATTAATCTATCTGATGAATAATTAAATTATTATTAGATCAAATTTAAATTATAAAAAATAACTCGATCTAAAATCGAATCGAATCAAATTTTATTCGCTTCATACTCAACCCGTCTTGTATACTCAAATTTTATTCGCTTCATAGATCGGCTGACGTTGGACATGAGCAGATGCCATATTATAATCAAGCAATTAATAGTTGCTTTTTTAGTACTAGATTCTGAGAATGATTTGCCCGTGTCATTAAATGTTTAGCACGTGGTCGCTGAATTATCATTGCGTATTTCGTGTTCCGAATTGATAATTCATTTTAAGAACAAGTCTTCGAAATTGATAATCTACTCCTTTTACACACTTTTGGTCATCGGGATTAGCATCAGACATGCATCATTATTGTTATTTTTTTTCACCAGGCATGGGGACAGCACTATTTTTTTAATGGCCATGGGCAGCACTAGTTGACAAACTGCAAATAACTTTGGTAGAAAATGCTATAATTTGATCGAACTTAATTACCTTAGGAGCTTTATCGTTTCCGATCATGACAGTTGTGATAGGTAGTGTCTTTATTGTGGAAGAAAAAATGCATAACACGTTCAAGAACTAGTGAGAAAATAAAAGTAAAGATCACTTTAACTCTTATAATTGTAAACGTAATTTATTTTAGTCTTTAAAGTTTTAAAATTGATTTTTTAGTCTATGAAATTTCATTCTATATGTCACTTTAATTCATGGTTAAATAAATATTAATCAATCATTATATTTTATTGATGTGACATATTAAGTGACATGTGATTGACTAACGTTTATTTGACCAAATACTTGAGTGACCTATAAAATAAAATTTTAAAGACTAAAGAATTAATTTTAAATTTTCAAAAGTTAAATTAACATATGGTTATAATTTTAGGAGTTAAAGTGGCACTTTACTCAACAAAGTAAGGAGAAAAAGTAGAAAAAAGGGGAAAAGAAAAATTATGGTTATTTGATCAGAGAAGAAAATTGGGGTCCTTTTTTTTGGATATGGGATTTTGATGGTGTATTTATATCAATATGGTGTTTAGGGAAAAAATCACGTAATATGATTTTTTACACTATAGAATCCACCAAATCAAATATATTCTGTTAAAGTCAGATTAATTATAAAATAAAAGTTAATACAGAATTCGACAAAGGCAAATTCAAAAAAATGAAAATAATGCAGAATCCGCCACATATGGATTCTATAAAACATCATGTATAAGTAAATTTATCTATTATCTTATATAAACGTAAATTAACTACCAAAACACCATCCACAAATTATTTTTCAAAGACAATTGAAGTGAGAAATAACAATAATATTATATTCACATTAAGAGTATATTTACGTGGAGAGTAAAAATAAAGCTATATTTGGTTAAAAAGTAAAAATAGATATAAAAAATATGTGAATTAGCTTTATATATATAATTTATTTAGGTTTAGGGTTTATATATATATATATATTATACATAAAATTCATTTAGAACATTTTAACCTCATATTTACTCTCTAATCAAATACACAAAAAAAATTTCCTCTAACAGGTGAGAAGATAAAAATTGAATTTGAGATGCCAATTTATGATTATATCTATGTTATTTTCTGTTCTCTGATTAAAAAAAAAGGGTGAAATATAATTTCTTTCTTTAAGAGATGATTTTATTACACTCCTATCTCCTAAATTTATAATACATACATTCTCATCCTCGAAAAGATTAAAATAACCTACACTTTAATCCATTCTTGATTGTTTATTTATTCTTTATTTTTTTACGTTTGTTACTTTATCTTTGACTTATAATACCCTTTATTAATAAGCATTCATATTTTTAATATATATATATATGTAGCTTATAATAATATGAAACAATGATGTATATGATTTAATTTTTAAAATTTTTACTATAATTAGAGAATAAATAATTAATTTTGTGATAAATAATTTTCATTTAAAAAAATTACATATTTTAAGGTATTAATTTTAGAATATTAATTCACATCAAAATGAAATTATAATTTGTGAATATTGTATGTAAAGGTTAATTATGGAGAATGAAATGAAAAGAATTTTATGATTTTATTATAAGAAAAATACAATAACATTATAAAGTTAATAGTCGAGAACGTGAAAATTTTTCTTTTTAAAAATAATCATTAAAAATTATTGTTACTATTAATATTTTGCTTTCTTAATATAGTAAAAATTTTAAAAATTAAATTACATAAAATATATAAAATTATATTACATTGATACCATAAGTCACAAATATTTTATTTTATTAAAATTCTCAATATGTATAACTATTAGTAAATGGTAGTGTCGTGAAAAGTGAAACAATAAATCTGATAAATAGAGATTTAATGAAAAAATTGAAAATGAATTAAAGTGTAACTTATTTTAAGCATGTATGGGAGAGGGATTGTATGTTTTAGAAATAGAGGGAAATAAAGTGTAATATTATTATTTCTCAAGGGAAAGGTTTGTATTTCACTCCAAATGTAATGGTAACAAAAGATTCTTCATACTTTATATTTTCTTTTTCTTACTCAACTAGAAAATAAGAAAAAATTACATGTCTTTAATTTCTTCCCTATAATTTTTTTCCTATTTCCTTTTCTAATCTAAACAAAGCTATAGATAATTACTTGGAAAAAATTTATTTGTAATTCATTGATTTCTATTATATTGACATTTATTATATAAACACTTTTTTATAAGAAATGATAATTCCGCTTTTCATGCTACAAAAAAAATTATATATTACCTTTTGTATTTGACTCTCTTTTTTTCACTTAAAGAATTATGCATCTTTTATTTTATAGCAAATTTCACATCCAACTTTCTTGACAACATTATCAACGTAATAAACTATAACCTTAAAGAGATCATCATAATTACTTTTTTTTTTTAAGGCTACTGCATAAAGTGGATATTAGAAATAGATGAAATGACAACGAAGATGCAAAATTCAAACGGAATACGTTTAAGTTTCAGCCTCATTAATATTTTTTATTTTTAATGGTTGATGAACATCACTAATTAAAAAAACTATAATAAAATAGGGAGGAATCATCTTGATCTAATTTAGCCAGTTCTAGTACATGCCTGTAGTCAACAGAGATCTGATGGATAGTACATCACCCGCATGATAGTCAATATTGTTTTCTTCTTTTGTTAGGGTATTTTAGTATTTTCCAACACATTATTGTCTAGACTAATTTCTTGGACATTGCGATAGACCCTTTTAACAATTATTTCATTTATTTGTTTCTAAAGTTTAAAAATCATGATATTCCTTAAGAAAAATATCCATGTATATATTGCATTCAACTTGGTTGGTAGCAACAACAAATGATAAGAACGGGAAAAAAGAATAATGATAATGTTTATTCATCTTTAAGCAAAAAGACACAACAACAACAAAGGGAATTGCAACAAATTAATCAAATTCATTGAGGATTGCTCGAGCCTGAGTAGAACATCACAATCTCTCGCATTTGAAGAGGTGGTTTGAATGCTACTACCTCCATTTGTTTTTTCAATGCGACTTAAATATAAGTTTGGCAATAAGTGTTTTATGAGTTTGTAGGAAATATTTGTCTTAGACTCCCTCTCGACCTAAATTTCCATTTTATCATAAAAAAAAAAAATCAGTAGGGCCCACCTCCATTCTTCAATCTCTGGTCCACCAGCTTTACCAGTCGCTCTCTGTCTCTCTCTCTCTCTCTGTCAGAGATAATTTGTTTGATAGCTTGCAAGAGCAAAGGGAGGGTGCTCTGTAACCGCTCAAAACCAATACAACAGCCAAGAGAAAGCTCACTAGCTAAAGCAAAAACTCTCTCTGCTTCTGATACGCTCCTCAATTCCTATGAAAAATCTCAACTGGGTTGTGTTCATCTCTTCCTTTTCATCCCTGGATATGTGAAGCTGACATGGGTTTTTGCTCTTGATCCTGTGGCTTAGAGAGAGAAGGAAAAGTAGTTACAAAAAAAAAATCTCTTTTTTAGCTGAACCCACTTGGAGTTAGTGTATTCTCAGTGACAAAAAGTAGTTGATTGTGTTACTACAGCTGAGGCTTGGTTTAGCTAAAAGCTGCAAACAAGGCTTTCCCATTAAGTGGGGTGTGGTTACTTGGATCAAATTTTCTTTTCTTCTTTGTAAATTTGTGACTGTTAGGTGGGTCTTTGGCAGTTGAAACTAGTTCTTTAATCTTGATGTAAGTGCTGTTATTCTCAGTAGTTTATTGCTGGATATTCAGTATAAGGGTACATACTTTATGTTGATTTCTTTCCCTCTCTCTCTCTCTCTCTCTCTCTCTCTCTCTCTTGGGAATTGGGTTGGTCATTTGGTTTTTTGGCCTAAGATTGGCGTGGACCACTCAGTGAAATCTCCAATGTTGCTTTCCTTTCCAGATTCTATTGGTTGGTTTGGATCCGTGGTTGGATTAGGCATGGATTTCGAGTGAGTTCAAATTTTGAAGGCTGAATAAAGGTTTTGTTGGCGGAATTTCCTGTGTAGTATTTTTCTTGAGGGGAAGAGAGAGACACTGAGATACTGAGAAAGAGAGACGTAAGACTGCATAGCTGTTGTTAGGTTGAAGTTATTGAAGTGAGCTCAAAATGGCATCAAGGGCAGATACCGATGAAGATGGTGATATAAACAAAGGTAGTATGTGGGATTTGGATCAGAAGCTTGACCAGCCTATGGATGAAGAAGCAGGAAGGCTCAGAAATATGTACAGAGAAAAAGTATGATGCGGCATTGCTGGTCATTTTAACATTCTTCCGCTTTCTCTTCATATATATATATATATATTGCTTAAATTGATGAATTGTAATTTATTGCTCCTAATTAGTTTTCATAGTTTATCCAGAAATTAATACTTGTAACGATTATTTGTCAACATAATATTGAACTGTTTAATTAATGTAGCTATCTTTCAAGGTTACTATTCAAAAGGATGCTTGGGATTTGAGTTTGGAGTCTAAAATTTTGATTTAGCCCTTATTTTTTCATTTCAACACTTGGTGCATATCCTGAGTTGCTAGCAGTGGCTGGGACTTCATCTGGACACAATTTGAACTTTGAAAGAGTGCTTGTTATCTTAGAATCAAGGAAGACACTCTGCTTTTAAATGCTTTCTGGAGCATCGATTTGCTGCTAATTTCATTTCAATACTTAAAAGCAATTTGAGTACATATCTAAATGTCAATTTGGCTAAGAAATCCAGATAATTATGTGTCTGTTAAGTTATTTAAAGCAACTTTCTATGATCTCATCATTCAGTTATACAGATACTATCATCAGCAATTATGTTAGCTACTGGGATTTGGTGTATGATTCATTTTTGATGAAGTTTTGATTTGTTCAGAAATTTTCTGCACTGTTGCTTCTCCGGCTTGCATTTCAGAGTCTTGGTGTGGTCTATGGAGATTTGGGCACTTCTCCCTTGTACGTTTTCTACAATACATTTCCACGTGGAGTGAAAGATCCAGAGGATGTGATCGGAGCTCTTTCTTTGATTATCTACTCTCTTACTTTGGTGCCACTCCTCAAATATGTTTTTGTTGTATTAAGAGCAAATGACAATGGCCAAGGTACAGCTTTAGTTAAATTTTGGCATTTAAGATTGTACAAGGGATGTATATAGTACTATATTATAACATACACATTGACAATCGGCTCCATTTCTCCATTTTCATTTATCTTCTGTCAATAAGATTCCCCTAGCATAAATTTTGTGTAGTTAACATTTGCATCTTGTATGATAATAGGTGAAACCATTAAGAAGGATTTAATTTAGATTTAATTGGTTTGCCTAGACATGGTTAACAATCAAACACTATGGCGTAGTTTGATCAATATAGCCAACCCCACCTAGTGAGAATTGGCTTGGGTTAGTTGGTTATTGTAAAGTTTCTTCTATGTATAATTAGTATTGATTATTGGATGAAAAAGGTATTAGTATTCACGAACAAGTTTCTTGTTAATTGATAAAACTGTAAGTAAAATGCTTTAGTTTTTCATTTAGTTCATATTAGATAGATATGCCAGTTTCAGGCTGCTGAGCTGCAAAGTTTTACTAACTCACATTTGTGGAGCAGGTGGAACATTTGCACTTTATTCCTTGCTTTGCCGACATGCAAAGATAAAAACCATTCCCAACCAGCATCGCACCGATGAAGAGCTAACAACATATAGTCGGTCAACCTTCCATGAAAAATCATTTGCTGCAAAAACCAAAAGATGGTTAGAGGAACAAGCAACTAGGAAGAGTGCCATTCTTATTCTCGTCCTTGTTGGCACCTGCATGGTGATTGGAGATGGGATTCTTACCCCAGCTATATCTGGTATGCCTTCTCTCTGAAGCTGATCTTCTTGTCCCCGTTTGTTTTTATTATACTTTGTAAATTTCAACTTGCTTGCTGTTTACTGGATTATGTTATCTGTCGATCTATATGCTTCAGCCTTTGCCCTTCAGTATGTTTTATGTGCACATTTGTGCAGATTTACTAAATTGCAAAAGGAAATCATAAAATCATTCATGGAATGAGAAAAAGGGCACAGTGATGTGCATATAGGATTTTGAATGACTTCATATATGTTACTTGGCTCTATTACACGAAGCAATATTTAAAATTAAGGCTTGGGAGGGGCAAGGAATGCATGATCTTAGTACAATAGTTACAAAACTTGCCTTATTTCTTACCTGGTTCATTACTTATATTCTAAAGAGTATGCTTTTCTTTTCTCTTGATGCATTGCTGATTGCCATGTAACTAATGCAGTTTCCACAAAGTTACAGCTATTCTGATATTTCTCCCCAAATATTAGTGATGTGCACGGAATAATCTGTGCCATTCATCACGTTGGAGAAGCAACCAAAAAAAAAAAAACAAAAAGGTCCTCTCTTATCTGCTTCTCACACCATGTGTACTTTAGAAGGATCCTGAGAAGACTTAAGTTGGTCTTTCATATGGATGCAATTCACTCGAAACCTGCAAGCCTGTGGTATTTTTCTAAAAATGCTACACTACAGCAGATAAATCAGCAATTGTTGATGTTCTTATTTGAGTAAATGCTGGATTGGGTCATTTGGTAGTAACACTCCCAATCTTCAGCATGATTGTATATTACTTGTTCTCTGCTCTTTCTGTTATGCAAGTATGAGCTTGACTTGAAAAAGAAACTTGAAGAAAGGCTAGGAATTATAGAAGTGAAGTAATTCTATCTCACATTGTTTTGGTATACAGAAAGGTACAATTTATAGGCACATTGCAAAAACTACATAATAAATGCTTACCTAACCATGTCTATCATAATAAATGCCATATCTATCATAATAAATGATAAAGACAAAAAAAAAAACATAAATGTATGATATATTTCAACACTCCCCCTCACGCTGGTGAATGGATATCTATCATTCTCAGCTTGCGTATAAGCTCCTGCAACTGCTTTGTGGGTAGGCTCTTAGTCAACACATCCGCCAACTGTAATCCGGAAAGAACATGTATCGTCGCTATAAGTTCACTATCCAACTATTCCTTGATGAAGTGTCGGTCAATTTCAATATACTTCGTCCTATCATATTAGACAGGATTATGAGTGATGCGAATAGATGATTTATTGTCACCTAACATCTTCATAGGAGCCTCATATTTTATCTTCAAGTCATCCAAGATAATTTTCAACCATAGTAGCTTGCAAATTCCTTGTAACATGGCATGAAATTCTGCCTCTGCACTTGATTTGCGACAACTTTTTGCTTTTTGCTTCTCCAAGTCACCAAATTTCCTCCTAAAAACATACAATATCCAGATGTTGATCTTCTGTCACTAATAGAGCCTGCATAATCAGCATCAGTGTAGACTTTTATAGAGAGCTTGTCACCACTTTTGAATAGCAGTTCCCTACCAGATGTGGCCTTAAAATACCGTAATATTCTTTCTACTGCTTGTGTGTGTCTCACTTTAGAATCATGCATGAATTGGCTAACCATACTCACAGCATAAGCCAAGTCAAGCCTAGTATGGGCCAAGTATATGAGTTTTCCCACCAATCTTTGGTATTGTGCCTTATCAACACTAGAATTTTCCTTTTCACTTCCCATTCAATGGTGTTGTTCAATGGGAACACTAGCAGCTTTGCTCCTAAGCTTCCCAATCTCTTTAAGTAGATCTAGGATATATTTCCTTTGAGAGATAAAAGATGCCTTGCTTAGAGTATGCCACCTCTATTCCAAGGAAGTATCTTAATTTTCCTAGATTTTTCATTTCAAATTCAGTAGCTAACTTCTCCTCCAAGAGCTTCTTATCAATTGGATCATTACTTGATACAATGATGTCGTCCACATATACTAGGAGAACCATAAGCTTTCCTCCAACTGTATGTTTAAGGAAAAGAGTATGGTCCCCTTGACTTTGCCTGTATCCAAGCGACATCATGGTTTTTGCAAATCTCCCAAACCATGCACGAGAGGACTGTTTCAACCCATACAAAGCCTTTTTTAGCCTGCATACCTTGTTTCTTCCATTGGTGACATCATATCCAGGAGGAATTTCCATGTAAACTTCTTCCTCTAAGTCTTCATGTAAGAATGCACTATTTACATCAAATTGATATGAATCTCATCCAAAATAAGCTGCAAAAGAAAGCAAGACTCTGACTGTATTCATCTTTGCCACAGGAGCAAACGCCTCCTCATAGTCAATTCTATATGTTTGTGTATACCCTTTTGCAACTAGTCTTGCTTTATATCGATTTAACTCACCATCTGACCGATACTTCATAGTATATATCCACCTACATCCCACTGGCCTTTTATCTTTTGGCCGCTTCACAATCTCCCATGTTCCATTCTTCTCTAATGCCCTCATTTCCTCATTCATGGCTTGAACCCAGTTCATATCTCTTAATGCATCTTGTATTGAGTTTGGGATTTGTATAGAATCAATAGCTGCAATAAAACTTTGATGCTGCAAGGAAAGGTGTTTAGAGGAGACAAAAAAAGAAATAGGATGTTTAGTGGAAGTCCTTTTTTCTTTTCTCAAGGCAATTGGTAAGTCATCTAGGTTGGATTTACAAATATTGGAAGATTAGTTTCTTCAATACTTACCACGAGTTCAGACTTTTGAAGTTGCTGCTAGATCATATCGAGTTTTTTTCTCCTTTTATACACCAAAAGTGGTTTCTTTTGAGCTTCCTCAAGTGTAGTGGAAGACAGTAACTCTTGGGAACCAGATGGAGTAGTAGAGGACACTAACTCTTGGGAACCAAAGGGAGTTAACTCTTGTGATGATGGGAAAAGGAGAAAGGATTAAGGAAGAAAGGTCTCAGCTTCTACTAGACTCTTCCCCTGAAGTGGAAGACAAAAAAACGACTTAGTTTCACAAAATGTAACATCCAAAGAGACAAAGAAATGACAATTGAACGGGTGAAAACATTTGTATCCTTTCTTGTTAGGAGGATAACCTATGAAAACACATTTGATGGCCCTAGGATCAAGTTGAGCACGATGTTGACGATGCACATGGACAAAGGCTACCTACCCAAAAACCCGAGGCTGTAAACTTTGCATAATTGGAACAGAGGGAAAATGAGACAACATAGATTGAATAGGACTGACATTACCAAGGACCTGAGAAGGCACCTTATTAATCTGGTAGGCAGCTATTAAAACTGCTTCACCCTAATAACAGCTAGGAACAGACATTTGGAAAAGAAAAGCACAGGTAACCTCTGGTAAATGCCTATTCTTTCGCTTTGCCTTGGCATTTTGTTGAGGAGTATCAACATATATAAGTTCATGAATAATGCCATGTTCTTTCATAAAATTACAAAACTGTTGATTCACACATTCTCCTCCATTATCTGAACGTAATCGTTTAATGGATTTTCCAAACTGTTTTAATCATATAATAAAACTGAACAAAGAGTTGAAAAACTTCAGATTTATCATTCATAAGAAAAAACCAATTGACACGTGTGCAATCATCAATAAAAGAAACAAACCATTTTGTGCCAGCAATATTAGGAATATATGCAAGACCCAAAACATCAGAATGAATAAGTGCAAAAGATTCATCACTTTTATTAAAATTAGATGGAGATGACACTCGGTGGTGTTTAGCAATCTGACAAACTTCACAAGAAAAAGACTCAGCCGACTCCTTTGAAAAAAGAAACGGATACATACACTTTATTAATTGAAAAGGAAGATGTCCTAGGCGCCTATGGTGTAACCAAATTTGTGATGCCTGAGATTCTAAATTTGCAGTATAACATGAGGCTAGTATCTTCTGTCTACTATCATCTTCAGCTAGTGCATTAAGGAGATAATATATCCCTCTTTGTTAGCAACTCCAATCGTCCTCCTTGTGGCAAGATCCTGAACAACACAATGTGAATAGAAAAAAGTTACAGCACAGTTAAGATCTTTGGTAAGCATATGAACAGAGATAAGGTTACTGGCAAGTGAGGAAACATGAAGGACATTATTTGAGTGTAAGGAAAGGTGAAAAGAAATGCTACTAGATCCTGCAATTGAGGTTTGGGAGCAATCAGCTACAGTGATGTGGCGTTTTTAAAAAATGGGAAGGTAGGAAGAAAATTAAGAAGTTTTAGAGGTCATATGATCAGTCGCGCCAAAGTCAGTGATCTATTGAATCCTTACATTTAGTATTAGATGCATGAAAAGATTGAGAACAAGGAATCTTACCAGACAAGCTTAAAGAGCAAGAGCCAGCAGGCTTACTAATAGAGCTTATAAGAGACCGTAAATGTGTAAGCTCATCCTTACTAAGGGCAGGAACTTCATCATCCACTTGAGAAGAGGGGTCATTGTCTAATGTAGCCACAAAAGCTTGACTACTTGGCAGGCCGCGAAATCCTCCTGTGCGGATAAGAACTTTGTCTTTCCTGTGAAACTTAAAGCAAGTCTCTTTAGTACGCCTGGACTTCTTGCAATTGGGGCACCAACGATTATCTTGGGGAGGCCTTGAGAAGGAAGAAGGGTGTCCTGACTTGGCTTTCTTGCCGATGACCAAAACTGAACCACTACTGGGTTTGTCATCAAGCATAACTGCACTACGAATTTTCTCTTCCCGCATAGTGTAGAACACCTTGGATATAGATAAGAGTTGCTCTTTACCCAGAATCAGAACTCGAATAGCCAGAGAGAAACTCAAAAATTCTGTCCTTGTTAACAAAGTTTGCCAAAGTAGAAGTATCCTTGCAACATTCCATCTGCAAGTTTGGTATTGGTCCAACTTAATCCACAGACCAATGAGAACACCATAGTAATCTGTTATCGACATCACTCCTTGCTTGTTGGAGAATATGTTTGTCTTCAACTCATAACAAGTAGCAATATCCTACTTCTTGGAGAAAGTCTTGCTAAGTACATCCCAAACTGCACGGGACGAAGTAGGAAACATACAATTCCGAATGATTTCAAGAGTCATAGAGTTCCATGGCCATGTCATAATAAGAGAATCCTCATTATCCCAAACCTCAAAAAATAGGGTCGTCCTTTTCAGGAGGATTTCTCTCAATGTGGGACAATTTCCGATTACCTTTGAGAGTATTGTGGATAACTTGAGCCCACTGCAAGAAATTTTTTCCGTTCAATTGGTAGTTTGGGTGCAAAACAGGAAGGTCATTAGGATTTGAAGATGTAGGTGTCATAGCAGCGGGGGTTTTAGGTTCTGTCATGGTGATAGGGCGGATGGAGGATGATCGGAGTGGGTTGGAAAAAAAGGGGTGGTTAGAGGTTTGTAACAGTGTCAAAGAGGAACAAAAAATAGGGAAAAATTCGGGAAAAAGGAAAACAAAAATGGATAAATAACTACAACAATTAAGGCTGTAAATGTCCAACAGTAAAGGCTGAAAACTAGCGGAAAAGTGATTAGGCTCCCAGATCGGCAGCTCTGATTCCAACTTGAAAAAGAAACTTGAAGAAAGGCTAGGGGCCTGTTTGGTTTGCTGTTTTCAGCTTTCAGTTTTCAAACTGAAAGCTGAAAACAGCAAACCAAACAGACCCTAGGAATTATAGAAGTGAAATAATTCTATCTCACATTGTTTTGGTATAGAGAAAGGTACAATTTATAGGCACATTGCAAGAACTACATAATAAATGCTTACCTAACCCTATCTATCATAATCAATGCTTACCTAACCATATCTACCATAATCAATGCCATATCTATCATGCATAACTTGTGCTCCTTTGGTTCTTGTTTGAAGCATTATTACTTATAAAACATAAATGTCAGGAAAACTTGATTATGGCCGATTCAGAGAACTTTAATTTTTCTGAGTTTTTTTTTTAAAATTTTTTTTCATGATTTTTTTACTGCTGAAGGATCCTGACTAAATGTTTTCACTGCAATTATTATTATTTTTCTCTTGAATACTGCATCTCCTGTTATTCTGAGAGGTTCATTACTGTATCTTTTGTTCCAGTTTTATCAGCTGCTGGTGGCATCAAGGTAAATAAGCCTCATTTGAGTAATGGTATGGTCCTCCTCCTGAACCTGTACCAAGGCATTTTTCTTCTTTTTCTGCTACTATGCATATAAGTGCTCTAGTTGAAAAGCTTCTCTCTGTCTGGGCTACAGGTGTGGTTGTGCTGGTTGCTGTGATAATATTAGTTGGGTTTTTCAGTATGCAACATTACGGTACAGATAGAGTTAGTTGGCTCTTTGCTCCAATCGTCCTCCTTTGGTTCCTCCTGATTGGAGGCATAGGAATATTTAACATATGGAAATATGGAAGCAGCGTTTTAAAAGCTTTTTCACCTGTGTATATATATCGCTATTTTAGAAGAGGTGGAAAAGAAAGCTGGACTTCACTTGGTGGTATCATGCTCAGTATAACAGGTAAATTTAGCTTCTTCTTTTTTCTTATAATTTTTTTTATTGCTGCTTATTTCCTCCCTGTATTTCACAAGAGTAGTGTTATTTTGACTCACGTTTTGTGGGACACCGTGTTGACGCCCTCTCATCAACCTTTGGATTGGATTTGGACCTCACTTAGTTTGAGTCCCACACTTCATTCAATGGTGGAGGTGAGTGTATCGGCACGGTGTCCCACAAAGTGTGAGTGAAAATAACATTTCTCATTTCACAATCATTAACAATGTTTTTGGACTTGACAATTTGTGGTTTTTTTTTTTTTTTTTATCAGGGACAGAGGCACTTTTTGCTGACCTTGCTCATTTTCCAGTCTCAGCTGTACAGCTTGCATTTACTCTAGTTGTGTTTCCTTGCCTTCTTTTAGCCTATTCTGGACAAGCTGCTTACCTTATGAATAACTTGGATCATTCACAAGATTCTTTTTATCGTTCTATTCCAGGTTAGTTATGCATACTTTTCACATTCTATATTGAAAATTTCATTTGTTCACAACAACTAAAAGAGAATTTGTTATATATTATGATAATCAACAAGTATGCTGCCACATTTCATATGAGAAAATAATGGATGGTTCTCTCTCCCTCCTTTCTCTTTTATGTTGACTAATTTATAATCTTTTTCTATCTATATGTTACACAACAATTATTTCTTATACCTTTTGCAATTTTTCACACCATTGGATGAATCAAATGAAAATTGTCGGGAATATAATCAGTAAACACTAATATCAAAATGTTCATCATTGCATTTTCCAGAGTTTTTTTGATGTAATAAATTGAAGAAGTTCTTGACAATTCAATTGAATTGAAGCTGATACTGCTCTTCCCTCTATGTATGGCTCCATATGTGTGTGTGTGTAGTGAAGCCTTAGTGTGATTATTCCTTTGAGAAAATGTCTTCTCTTTTTCTTTATTAATTATTAGCTAACTAGCATGTTGTATCTCACAGCGTTGCACATTTGCTATCAAAATGGGTTGTGCTCAGTGGGTTTGCCCATATTGCTTGCTTAAAATGGTGGGTTGGGTTCATAATGTGGCAGCCCATATTCCAAAAGGGCTTTTCAGCCTGGCTCACCATGGGTGTGGGCTAAGATGGTTAACCAATGTGTGTTTCATTTTGGTTAGGAAGCAGCAGAAGTTAACTCTTAAACATTGGCAGATCTATGGTTCACACACACACACAAACTGGGTGCAAGGCAGTAATGGCCAAGTCAAATTTTTCCGCTTTTACATAAAAATACTTCCAATGGATGGTTTGTTACTATTTTTGAATCTCTCGTGTTTAAACACTTTTTTCATTTCTAAATTCTTATTTTATAGTGAATTCTTCTATCTTCAGTGCCAAACTTTTTGGACCTTTTGTCCCTGCTTGGATCAACTTACTTCTTGCTCTGGCACATCGTAGCTAAACTGCGACAGTATCTTGTTCTGGTTGCAAAAAGTTTGCATCCAGTCTGTTTGATTACTCTCACGTGGACCTGTTTGCCTTGCTGATTAATTTTATACAATATATTTACTGATAAACCCCTTAGAAGAACCGCATATTTCCTTGTCCGCGTATTTCCTTGTCAAATTGGTGCAGATTTTTTACTTCATTTAGTAATTGTTTATCTATTAAGCTGATGATTGGTGGTTCTGCAGACAGAATATACTGGCCGGTATTTGTTGTTGCAACAGCAGCAGCGATAGTTGCAAGCCAGGCCACTATAACTGCAACATTTTCAATTATTAAGCAAGCCCTGGCTCATGGATGTTTCCCAAGAGTTAAAGTTGTATATACATCGAAGAAATTCCTTGGCCAGATATATGTTCCGGACATTAATTGGATCCTTATGATTCTTTGCATTTCTGTTACTGCTGGGTTCAAAAATCAAAACCAGATTGGAAATGCATATGGTAAATTTTCTCCCTTGCTGAATGTTATGAATATTTTTCATGCCATTAAACGTATGCTGGATGTTAATTTTTATTGTCAGGCTTGATAAGAAGACATTTGTAATGTACAATTATCTGAACGCGAAAATGTCATGTGAAGTGTAAACATCGCTCCTACAAAAACATCTTGGATTTACGTTCTAATATAATATGAAAACAAAAGTATACTGTCGTGATCCATATCATGCCATGTAGCGTTGTCTGAGGAAAGCTACTAAAATCCTTAGCTGAGATAAGTAAAGTAGTTTCTTTATTCTTTTTTTTTGTTTCCTTGTTAAAATATCGGAAAGTAAATTCCTAAAATAGCTTGCATCATCTAATAAATATAGGGATGGCAGTGGGACGGGTTGGGGCGAGTTTTTGCTCAACTCGACCCCACCCCGTACCAGATAAACTGAGTCACAATCCGACTTGCCCCTACCTGCAGGTTTTATAAATTTAAACCCGCCCCACCTAACTAATTTTTAAAAAATCTGTAAGATTATCTCAAAATCTAAAAAATCAAACACAAATATATAAAATAAAATCAATTTTAATATTTAAATTCTAAAGTAGCAATCATTAGCACCAAACAACAACAGAATATCCTTAATAGAAAAAATAACTAAATTCCAAACAAGTTTAATATAATTTGATATTCATTACTGTATTAGTGTTATAGGTTTAAGTAATTTTCTTTTAATATATATATACACCCACACATAATATATTAATAATTATATTTTTTTAAATATATATAGAGTGTGGGGCGGGTTCACCCATAAACCCACACTCGGCCCGACCCCAGGTAAAACCCGACCTGAGTGGGGCGGGTAGGGTGGGTTCTCCACGTATAGGATTGTAATTGTCATCCCCAAATAAATACGCCAGTTTTTGGTACTTGGGCTCATTTTGTTGCGGCACAATTTTTCCCAACTTCCTATTTGTCTTTTCCTTCTTTTTACATCTGTTAGCGTTAGAGAAGTACTGCATTTGCACTTCATTTTTAAACCAATATGCGCCATGGGGAACTTTGTAATGCTGATTTACAATGTCATCTGCATTGCAGCCTCTCTCATTGTGCATTTAATTGTATAATTATCATTGTCATGACAGGTACTGCAGCTGTGATAGTCATGCTGGTTACTACATTCCTTATGATTTTAATCATGATACTAGTCTGGCGGTGCCATTGCATTCTTGTCCTCATCTTCACTGGCTTATCATTGATTGTCGAGTGCACGTATTTTTCCTCTGTACTCTTCAAAGTTGATCAAGGTGGTTGGGTTCCCCTGGCAATTGCTGGAGCATTTCTTATCATTATGTATGTTTGGCATTATGTTACAGTGAAGCGCTACGAGTTTGAAATGCATAGTAAGGTCTCAATGGCATGGATTCTTGGGCTTGGACCTAGTTTAGGACTAGTTCGTGTCCCTGGAGTTGGACTAGTCTACACAGAGCTAGCAAGTGGAGTACCCCACATCTTTTCTCATTTCATCACTAACCTCCCAGCCATCCATTCTGTTGTTGTTTTTGTATGCGTGAAGTACCTTCCTGTCTACACGGTCCCAGAAGAGGAGAGATTCCTTGTCAAGAGGATTGGACCTAAGAATTTTCACATGTTTCGATGCGTGGCACGATACGGCTACAAAGACCTGCATAAGAAAGATGAAAGTTTTGAGAAGAAACTCTTTGATAACCTTTTCATGTTTGTTCGGCTCGAGTCCATGATGGAAGGATGCTCGGATTCTGATGAATACAGCTTATGTGGGCAGCAAACAGTGCAGTCAATGGATGGCATGGTGAATAACAATGGAAACACCACTTCATCCAATATGGATTTGACAATTTCCTCAGTGGATTCAATAGTACAAGTTAATTCTCCACCACATGCGAATATTACCGTCAAATCCTCTGGTCAAACAAGCAGCCAGACCGAGGTTGGCGAACTCGAATTTTTGAATAACTGCAGGGATGCTGGGGTGGTTCACATACTAGGAAACACTGTTGTGAGGGCAAGAAGGGATTCAAGGTTCTACAAGAAAATAGCTGTTGATTACATATATGCATTTCTTAGGAAGATATGCAGGGAAAATAGTGTTATCTTCAATATCCCTCATGAGAGTCTCTTAAATGTTGGTCAGATTTTCTATGTATAGTATAGCTCTATCACTTAGTGTAGCATGTGAACAACACCGTGCATATGGTAGTCAATGTTACAATTCAAAGGAAGTTACATTGACTGTTCTTCTTGGCAATGGTCTGCTGAAACTTTGACTCTTAAGTGGCGGAATAGTTTGGCCAACTTGTTTTTTGGGCTAACGTTAGGCCGTTTCACCCTTTCATTTCATGCTGTTAAAAGTACCTGAGAAGTTGAGATGCGGTAAATGAATATTTGTGGGTAAATTATACCTAACCCAACTATGGAAAATGCTGCATGACCAGAATATTTACCAAATTTTGTATCCAAAGTTTCACGTCACGATTGTTAGTCTTATGATGAATGAGTAGGTTATACCATGTTATCTCCCTTAAAAATCATCATGATTTCTATAAAAAGTTTGGTATATATTTTTCTCGATGTACAACATTCCTCCCAACTATATGTGGGTTTGGTCACTCTCCTTGCTTGTGGTGACCAATGGGTTTAGTGAGCAGTGAATACATTTTAAATCAGGCAAAGTAAACAAACCCAAACTGCAGGAAGGTTTAGTAGGGTTTGCAGTAGTTTTTATAATCATTATAAATAACATATGGTGGAAAGTTCAGTGGGTTAAGTGGTGCTTTTGCGTTTAAAAGTATAAGTGAGGAAGATAAACAAATGCCAAAACCAAAATTACAGGTCAGGAAAATGTTAGATGCTTTATACAATGGAGTGCGCTCATCTATATCTTTCTGTGGTTATTTTTAGTTGAAGTGCTGATTAAGAGGAATAATTCGACCCATAACAAATGCGTGCAATGTTCTAAAGATTTAAAAAGTAGGTTTCAAATTAATTCCTAAAAAATCTTATAAGAGTTATTAATCCTTCAAGATACTAGAATATCCAATAGTTGTGAAAAAAGAAAAATAAACTCAACGATTGGGAAGTGCTTCCAGAATATTTTTTTTTTTTAAATTTGAACCTTAATATACTTCATTAGAATACAAAAAGTATTAAACTTGAATTAAGCATTCATTTGGATATGCAGAAAATAAAGAGAGGGAAAATAATCTTCAGATGTATTTGATTGAGGGATTAGAAAAAAAAAAAATCAATGTATTCTATACCAAAAGCACCCTTAAAAAAATTATCTGGTTCAGATGAAAAGAACGAGGGAAGAACGGAAAATACTGGTAGGGCTCATAAGAAAATTTTCTCCTCTCGGTTGCACAAAAAAATGTTGCAACTTGCAAGAGAAGAGAAAATAACTTAATTAGAATAATAATATTTAAATGCTTAAACAATTAAGACAATATGTGTGCCTTTGACTTGATTGGGGGATAAGTAGAGAATAAATTTTTTTTTATTAGACAAAAGTATTACATTTTTATCAAAAAGGTGTGGAAGTTATAATAAAATGTTATAAAAAAAGTTATAATAAAATGAAAAATATATTGAAAGTTGAAATATAAGTAACTTTAAATTATAATTACTTTGATTAAAATAAATAGTTTTAAACTGAATTTTATAATTTAAATATTGGAAATTAAAAACTAAAATTTGTAATTTAAATATTAAAAATAAATTATCTTTTCAATCAATATTTATTAGAAAATTATTTACTTATGAAATTAATAAAAAATTCAAAAATTTAATAAGAATAGCATATTTATGCTTTCTTTTATGATCATGATATACATGTTATTTTACATAATATTTTATATTTTTCACTTTATTTTTTAACACTTTTTATTCCTATAATCTTCACTTTACATTCAAATAAATTATTAATAAAAACATAGCTTGTTTGACATTACATTAAAAATGTTTTCGAATTACCTTATTTTTAATTTATATTTTTTTATAAGATATTTATCTTTTTGAAATAATATTTCAATTCTTACTAATTTTTTATTGTTTGTTTAGTGTTTATTTGGATAGTACTTTTAATAGAATGAAAATGAAAAGTATATCATTTCAATATATATTTTTATATTTTTTTAATTTTTGCTCAAAAGCACCTCTAGAAGCAAAGCAAACAAAGCTTTAGACGTTGATGGACTAATTATCAGCAACATCATTGTTTGGTTAATA